>CM061238.1:14882468-16132454 GCA_030848705.1 Heracleum sosnowskyi
GTCGATTACAACAAAATCAAATATAAAGTGTTTTAGCACAGATCTATTCTATTACAAACATTCTTCTTAATTTCAGACACTTACCATCCTTGAAATTCTCACAACTTTTTTCTCTTCTAAATCTCAAGACACGGCCGGATAGAGTGGATTACTTTTCTTACAACTAGGGTTAGGTTAGGCAAGTGGGTTTTATATCCAAATCGCTAGGGCCCAGTTGCAAGCCCGCTATATATATTTTTACCCTCGGCTTTTCCGACCTGGACTTGGGAGCATAAGCTTAGAGTGCTGGGGCTAATTGTTTTAATTTGTATATAACTAGTTTATTAAGCCCGCAAACCTTTGTAAATATTTTTTAATTTTTTTAGAAAAATATTATACAAAATATGTTTTTAGATAAAATAATATTTATAACATAAAATTAAGTTTTTTTTTAATTCTCCGTTTCGTATCGGTCATTTACTAAAATTTTGAATAAATAAATAAATGGGCAATTGTTTAATATTTTTTATTATTTTAATATCATATCGAATATTATTATATTTATCACCATTTTTATATTTCTCAAAATTCATATTTGTGATTATATTTTAAAACCTTTAAATAAAACTTTTATATTAAAATACCTAATATAACATCAATATTAAATTCTAGCATCTAATATGCTCCTTCTAATCATCCGTTTTCTCGTTGTTTCTAAATTTAAGCAGATAACAAACTAATTTATTAAAGAAATTACATATTCTATTAATAAATTTATTACACCATAAAAATTAATTTAAATATTTTTAAAGATTCTAATTTTTATTGTTTAAAATATAGGTACTCGAGAAAATAAATAAATAAAAAATAAAAAAATTATTAAAACATAATTTCTAATAATTTTTTTAACAAAATATTGAGATGATAATATGATTTAAAGATAAATTTTAGAACTTCAAAAAAAATATATGAGAATATTAAGTTGGTAATTTTGAGTTGACGAAAAAGTTTAAGAGAACATTAACATGGTAATTTGACTTGTGCATAAATTTTTAGAGAACATTAAGATAGTAATTTGACTTAAGAAGAAAGTTTATGAGAATATTAGGTAATTAAGATTTTCATTACTAAATATTTAAAAGGCAATTTAGATATATTTTCTAACCTTTAATATTGTTAATTCAAAAGTTTGACAAAATAGAAAAATAAATCAAGACAATTTGAGAGGCGCCACTATAGTAAAAAAAAAAGTAAATAAATTGAATTCCTAGAGTAATTTTATGAGAATATTAATATAGTAAACTTAATTTCCTCCCTTAGAAAACAGTAAGAAGAATTATAAATAAATTGAATTTGAAGAGAAAGTTTAGAGAAATATTAACAAAACATATTTATCATTAATAAAGATTTAAAATGCAAACGAGATATTTTTCAATATTTATAATTCAAAAATTCGAAAAAAGTAGAAAAATTGATTGAGGCGATTTGAGACACCCCACGTTACTTCCCTCGTCTCCTCCATAATAGTTTTCAAAATTTTAAGTTTCGACTAAAATTAGAAAATTCAGGAGAATATTAAGATAAATTATTTAGTTTATTATGTTAGTAAGTATATTTATAAATAAAAAAATTTAGGAGAATATTAAAATTATATATTTAGTTTTCTACATTAGTAGAGATTTTAAATGCTAGAATTTTTAAATTGAATATTTAGTTTTCTCCATCAGTATAGATTTAAAAGCTAATTAAGAGATTTTCTACTAAAAAAATTAGTAAAATATTAAAATTGTATATTTAGTTTCCTATATTACTAAAGATTTTAAAGGCAAAAATATCAAAATTATATATTTAGTTTCCTCCATTACAAAAGATTTTAGAGGCAGTTGAAATATTTTCTAATAAACTTTTTTGGAGAATATTAATGTTGTATATTTAGTTTTCTCAATTAGTAAAGATTTTAAAGGCAAAAATTCTAAAATTATATATTTAATTTCCTCCATTAATAAAGATTTTAAAAGCAATTAAGATATTTTTGAATTTTTAATATTAATAATTCAAAATTTTGAGAAAATCAGAAAAGTTGAATGAAGCAATTTGAGAGTGATAGAGTATATTTTTTTTATATATTTTAGATGATTTTATTCTCATATTTATTGTATTTTGAATTGATTTGGATATTTATTTAATAGATTTTGGTGTTTTATTGTAGAATATAAGAAAGTTATAAACTTGGAAGGATTTGAAGAAAAAAAGGGCTATTTTGGAGCTTAATTAGATGAAAACTAGTTTACTAAGTCGTGATTCGCGGCGATCCAGTAAATTTTTTCTAAACTTGTTTTAAAAAAATTGTAAAATATGTTTCTAATAAATAAATTAAATAATTATATTTCTTACATAATTTTAAATTTCTTTTGAATTTTCCATTTCATATTAATCATTCACTAAAATTTTGAATAAATACAAAAGAACAATAGGTTTAATATTTTCATTATTTTAATATAATCTTATATATTATTCCATTTATCACTATTTTTATTTTTCTCGAAATTGAAACTCCAAATTATATTTTAAATTCTAGCACATAGTACGCTATCTTCTTCTAATAAACGCCTTCTTGTTAAATATGTTCTCTGAGACGCTTTTTTGTTGTTATCAACTCTAATCTAATAAATAACACATTAAACTACTAAATAAATTATATTATCAATTAATCAACTTCATGATATAAAAAAAATTGATTTAAATATTTTAAAGATTAATTTATTTAATGTTAGAAACTTGTATTTCAAATATATAGATGAGATTTTTACTTGTAGCTTAAGATTGTATGTTGTATGAAAAGTATTGCGGAAAAAACAAACACACAAACTAACTTTCAATCTATTTTTTTATTATATTCAAATAGACTTAAATGCACTTTGTGTACCGGATGTTTACAAAATCTGCACTTTGTGTACCTAATGTATCAATTGCACACATTGTGTACCTGAAGTATGATTGTTTGTACAATTTGTGTACTTGGCGTTAAAAGGGGTTAACCCCGTTAGATGACTATGCTGACAGTTAAAATGGGTTTCCCTCCAAATCAACATCCCCTCCATTTCTTTCCCTCCCATTTCAACCTAATACTAAAACTGCCGTAGATCCCACTTTCCCCTTTCGAAAATCAAAATGCTCTGTTCTTGTGGAATGGTTGCTGTTGAACGGACATCGTGGACTGAGAACAATGTTGGGCGTAGGTTCCTCGGGTGTGTATATGGAAGGTGTGGCTGTAATTTCTTCCGTTGGATTGATCCACCAAGCTGTCCTCGGTGTTGTAACATAATCCCGGGATTATGGCGCAGGGTTAGAGAAACTGAAGACAAGTTGAACATGATGGAGGCCGAGAAGAAGTCATTGAAGAAGTGGTTTAGCATGATACTAGTTGTCATTGTAAGCCTATGGATGTTGTTTGGTTAGAGATGTATTAACTGTTTCGTTGTTTGGTTGTAGGTGTAGTCCTTGTTATGTTGTCATTTGTCTAATTCTATGTTTTTATGACTTATGATTTTGTTGTGTGATTTTGTTTAACCAAATATGAAAAGAAAACAAGAAATGAAAACAAGAAGAAGCTAATAGATAAAAACATAAGAACAAGGATAATTACTAGATGATAAACATCTAGTTACATTCAAATTTTTGAAAACATAAAAACATAAACTTGGTAGATGGTTTGCTTGAGTCTTTAGATGAGGTGGCTGATGGCTTCTGGTGGCTCATCCATCTCACGAATCCCTCCCTCGTGACTAAGGTAGTAGCCTGCCACTGCATTGGCCCCTCCATTAGCATCTGCATGTGTATGTTGGATGTCCACAGAAGTCCAGTTCTCCCCAAGCAACATTCGGATCATGTCAACAAGCATGGCCATTGGATATGAAGGATCATCATTGCTTATAATAGTGATTGCCTCCCTACACTCAGAGAACACAACCAGATTGGTCTTGTTCCTCTCCCAAGCCATCTTTAGGCCATACTAAATGGCCCAAAGCTCTGCCATGACGGGGTCAGCCAAGCCAATGTAGCCTCCCAACCCTCTCACCCACCTACCATTCTTCTTCATGATTCCTCCTACACTAGCTGATCTTGTTGCCCTATCATATACACCTTTTACATTAAGTTTGTATGCCATTTCTTTGTGATGGTAAATGGTGTTAAAAGGTGTGTTTAAATAGGCATTACAGGTGGTTGTAATGGGTTAATGCAGTCAATGGTCTTTGGTAAAAGTTGGTAGTTACAAGAAGATGAAACTTGACCATTGAATGGAACCACCAATGCATGTAGATAATAGCTTTGATATATTGAAACAACCAATCTAAGTGCATTCTTGTGTCTAACAAAAGCTGTAACATCAGTATTAAAGCTTGTAACAGTAGATAATAAACCATTAAATGGTCTGTAACATCAGTATTAAAGATGCAACATTCATTGTACATATTACAAATTGCCATGGCAATTTGACAAAAAATGGTGACACTACACCATGCCATGAGTCTAGCATCAAAACTTGATTACAAAATATGGTATTTCCAGTCTACATTGGATGGAATTAACCTAATAATCAAAAGATGATACTAGAATGGATATCTTAATAAACAAAAGATGATACTAGACATTTAAATTTTCCAACCAGGCCTTTTTTTTAGCCCTATAATCCTCTCATTTTTTGCCTGGTCCAACTGCTTCATGGTTGTCACTTGGTTGCCATTCAAAAGGATTATCTGAGGTTGTATTCCAAGTGTTGTATTACTTAGTTTGGCATGTTGGATAGGGACTGAAGAAATACCTCCTTGACAATGATCACTTGGATTTTCAGCTGGAAAAGATTGATTTTTTTTGTTTTTCTTTCGAGGCCTAGGTGCTGAGCTACCTTGAGTAGGGGCCTCACTTGTCACAGGGGCATCACTTGTCACAGGGGCATCACTTGTCACAGGGGCATCACTTGTCACAGGGGCATTTTTTGAGGGGCCAGATTGTTGCCTTTGAGATTTCTACACATGTAATATTAGCTTAAATAACATTTAACAATGCAAGATCATTACAAATATTTAAATGCAGTTAGACAAAATATTACCTTCACTGCACATGTTCTAGCATTATGACCTTTCTGATTGCAATAGCTGCAATGTCCTTTGGTGCCAACCTTTGATAGTTTGGTTGCATGCTTAGGAACTTCAGGCTTAATATCATTTTTCTTGTTTCTTTTTTTCTTTGGCCTTCCTGGTTGAACTTTAAGTATTGGTGGCAGTGGTGGTGGGTATGGGGTCTTTTCACAATATTCTTGACTATTTATTGGTTGAACAGTGTGTGCATATGTTCTCAAGAGCATGTCTTTGTAGTAAGTTTTGTGGATATATGTAGGCATGTCTAACCCCTTCCATCTTATGCAAGCACATGCATGGTAGCATGGTAGCCCATTCAAGTCATATTTTTTACAAGCACATGTCCTAGCATCCAAGTCGACCACAATTTCATGTCCTCCATCAGCCACAGTCACAAGATATTTTGTGTCACCTGACCACTGGACCACACATCCCCCACTAAAACCTAAATCCCTGTTAAAATGATAATGAAAAGGCATTACAGTCATATGCAAATATGCAAATCCCTGTTAAAATGATAATGCAACTGGAATTAATATCTTACTTGTTTACTTTCCTCATTGCATTTGGACAAATAGGATTGAGTTGATAGTTCCTACTCATCTTGTCCCTTCTAGCTTGGATCCTTCTCATGACACCTTTGTGTATTCCTTGAAGCAATCCAATAATTGGCAGGTCTCTAAAAGGTCCAATGCTATTGTTGAACACTTCACAATGGTTATTGACAAACATCTCTGAATGACATGTGTTTCTAAAAGCAGACCTGGACCATTGTGATCTAGGCTTTTCCATGAGCCAGTCATGACATTTCTTTGATATCTATATCATGCAGTGTAAATCAGAAGAGAATAATTCATAAAACCTTGTTGAAAAATGAATTAAAAACAACCTTTTTAAGAGCAGTCATATGCTTGTTGAAAGTGTAATCATTGGTTGCTTTTGCTGCCTTCCAAAGCAATTCTCTTAATCCCCTACCCCTGTGAACATTCCCAATATTATTGTAGAGATGCATGACACAGAATCTATGTTCTGCATTAGGGACCACATTTTCTAGAGCATTGATCAAGCCCTGCAACATAAGTGAAAAAAGTAAATGAAGGACCACAAAAAAATGAAGGACAATGCACAAGTAAATTGTATGAATAATGTACCTTTTGTCTATGAGAAATGAAGGTCCATGCACCACTGTTGACAATGCCAACATCATCTACAACCAACTGCAAGAACCAGTTCCATGAGTCAGAGTTTTCTGCTTCCACAACAGCCCATGCAATGGGGTACATCCCATCATTTGAATCAACCCCCACAGCAGATAAAAGTTGCATCCCATAGGGACCCTTTAGATGACAACCATCCAGACCAATTAAAGGCCTACAACCAGATCTGAAGCCTTTCTTCACAGGCCCTAGGCAAACATACAATCTTTTGAATCTTCTTCTTTCCCTGTCTCCCTCAGGATCTTCAAGTTCTATCTTAACAGTACTATCAGGCATGGTTTTTTTAATTTCATTCATGTAGTCCCATAGCAGTGCATACTCTTTCACATGATCCCCTTTAATGTTCTTTAAGGCCATTCTCCTAGCCCTCCCGATAGCATGTTGACTAATATCACATCTCCAGTCATTCACCACTTTTTTTCTGAATGCATCTAGTGGCCAAGTAGGGTTCATCCTAATATCAGTCTCATAATATTGTGCTATCCACCTAGAATTTATTTGTCTTTGCTTGAAAGTTTGTGTACACTTATGGTTCTTGTTCATGGTCTTAATCTGAACAGTGGAGGAGTGTGGCATTGGTGAAGCATATATCTTCCAGTTGCAATTAACCCCTTCACAAGCAAACTTAACTCTACGGCCAAAATTCCTCTTCTGTACTATTGCCCTTCTGTCAATTATAACTTGATTTTTAACAGCTTTTCTAAAGGAATTAGCATTAGTAAAAGTCATACCAATCTCAAATTGTGGATTGGTCATGTCTGTCTCTTCATTAAAACCAGGGAACCTCCTCTCATCATCTTTTTCATCAGTACTGTTAGCAACCATTCTCTCCTCATCACTGTCAATACAATCACTAAAGTCAGAGTCCACAACCTCTGTATTCCAATTTAGAGTCTCTATTGGAACATCAACCATCTTAGCTTTGTGACTCCTAACATCCTCATCTGTGCTATCTATGTTGGAGCTATCCTCATGAAAACTAATATTGTCATGATCACTAACCTCACTAGTTTGTTCATCACAGATAGGTTTGCTCAACAAGTGATCTATATCATACATGTGTTAGTGTTAGTGCCCTAGAGACAATACAATTGTACTTCTGGGAAACACTATTTTGTTATTTAATAATGATTATGTTCTATTGATTATTCGACAACAATTATTATGTCTTTATTTACTGCGATATTAATGTTAGAGTAATAAATGTCCTTGGAATATTGAACACGTATTCTATATCTTTAAGTATGTGACTTAAAAATGAGATTATATGAATAGTGTTTATATTCCTAAAGATATCCCTAATTAAGCATTATGAATTGGGACAATTATGATGCATAAAGATTAGTATGATCGTTGACTAAATGACCACATCTCATTGGTCATAGGTATAGTGATACTAAAGTCAAGAACATAGGTGCATGTAATATTCTACATGGCACCGGAATGACCCACAGTGAGATTCTACATGGTAATAAAGTCATTAGAATAGCTCACAGTGATAATGGTGTAATGATCCTTAGACTTGAGATCATTATATTTCTATACGAGGATTAATATACTTTGATTACATTAAAAGTTACCTTTGACCGGGTGATGATAAAAGTGGACATCGGGTATATTATGAGTCGTATGAGAAATATGAATGATAGATATAGAATTTAACCCTCCTATTATTAGGAGAGATATTATTGGCCTCTTGATTGAGTGAGACTATGAAAATGCATGGCCATGCTCAAATATTGATTTGTTTTAATAGTCTACTCATTGATCAAGGAAACCTGGATTAAACGTTGAAGAGGATGACTAATAACATGCCTCGAGTTTAATCTATAATATATGGTTAAAGGGATTATATTACACGGAAACAATAGTCACGAAAGGTTTAATTGGATCACCATTTATTATTATTTCTTGGGGAGCAATGATGTATTACTAGATGCCGCTCATTGTTTATAATTTTATTTAAGAATAAAATTATTGCCAACGAAATAATAACCTAAAGGGTCACACACTTAGAACGTTTTGAATGGAGTTTTAATTTAAATTATGAATTTAAATTAAATGATTAAATTTGAAATTAGTTATTTAATTGAGCTGGTCTTAATTAAATCAGAATTCGAATTTAATATTAATTGATTGATTTCGAAATTAGTCATTTAATTGAGATGGTCTTAATTAAATAGAATTTCGAATTTAATACTAAAACCAAAAATCAGATTGGGTTTTAAGAAGCCCAAAAACGGATTTAGGGTTTTGGCCCAATCCTCTATCTCATATAAATACATTATGATGTATTATTGAGGCTATGATTTTTTCTGCAATTTCGAATTAAAAAAAACCCTAGCAGCTCTGCATAAAGAGAGGCTAGAGAGAGAGAGAGAGAGGGGCAGTTTTTCGGCTAGTACCGAACTCCGTTGATCGTTGGACGATCGAGCGTTCGTGTGGACGACTTTGGCGACGCAGATCTTGAACAAGGGCTGTGTGGTGATTACAACAAGGACCTCCATCTTTCCGAACTTTAAAGCTCTTTAAGGTATGATTTCGTTTCTCCATAATCAGCCATGTCTTGTACACGGATCCTAGGGTTAGGGTTTCGGAATTTGTATTATGTTACGACTGTTTTTCGCTGCGTTTGTTGCCCCGAAACCCAACAACATGTCTTCAGGTATACCCTCTAAATTGAATATGTCCAGTAATTGTTGTTTTTCAAATTCTAGGTCTTGAGTAGTGTTTGCAGATGCATATTGTGATAGTGTTACTTCTTCTCTTTGGGTTTCTTCGATTGTTTCACAGTACACATACATTAGCCTAAAACCATCCAAAACATTGCACATCTCAACAACATGTTTGTCACAATTTACAGGAAACAATCCTAAATCCATTACAGAACTTGGGAGTTTATAGAATAGCTCAGTCATGCCAGCATTCAAACCACATTCACCCAACATAGTATATAACTCCAATAAACATAATTCATCAACATCACATTTGTCAAAATATCTAAACTCCCCCCTACATAATTCTTAGGATTTGCTGTAAATTGACCATCAAAATGCAACTTTATTGTTAACAAATCACTATTACCTGGAATTAACATACATGAACAACAAAAGCACGTAAAACACATGATCATCAGTTAAACATCAAATTTCTATAAAGAACCACCAACAAAACACATCTTAATACTGAAAAATTATGAGCAGTACATCGATTAAAATCAGGGGAACATGCAAAATCATTAAGGACTAGTAAATCCAACTCATAAGCAAAGATTATTGGACAAAGAAAGTGCATGACCAAGCTTCTTTCATATTACCACCGTAATCAGGAACTTCAGTCCCAAAACAACCACCGCCATGATCGACATCACGTATCAACCATGTCATCACTTGAGGTTAGCGAATTACACGATCTAATCACGAAAATTCAAATTAATTTACAGTAATTATGTGTGTGAGAGAGAGAGAGAGAGAGAGAGAGTGCAGACATTACAATAATGGAGGTGGAGTAATATCTAGGTATTATGTCCTAAAAGGTTTGTTTAAATTACCTGAATGACCCTCTGTCAGCTTTCCATCTAACGGGGTTAACCCCTTTTAACGTTAGTACACAAATTGTACAAACAATCATACTTCAGGTACACAATGTGTGCAATTGATACATTAGGTACACAAAGTGCAGATTTTGTAAACATCCGGTACACAAAGTGCATTTAAGTCTATTCAAATATGCTACATATTGTGAATATAAGGGAGTATTCTCAGCTTCGTTTTTTTCCCAAAGAAATTGTCTTGAAATTACAATTAAAAAATTTAATAACAAAAGCTTTGAGACTGCATACTTATAAAATGTACACGGCTCACAATTGTCAAACTCTGTCTATACTATTTTTTGGTGAAAAATGGCATCATTTGAATTTCTCAATATTAAATATCACTTAAAAAATTAATATATTTCTATATTATATTATATTATTATATGTTTAATATCATATTAAACAGTATATGAATTTTAATATTTAATATTAAAAAGACTGTACTTTGGTGATTGTAAATTTATTTAAAAGTGATTAGAATTTGATTTGTGAAAGTTTATTAAGTCGCGTTTTGCAACGGACTTATAATATTTGTCTAATTTTTATAAAAATATTTACTCAATATAACTTTAAATAAAGTAAATAAATAATTTATTTAATATAGTTGTAAAGGTGAATACAAGGTAACTCGACTTGAAGATAAAATTTAGGAAAATATTAAGATGGTAATTTGATTCAAGTAGAAAGTTTAGGAAAATATAAGGTAATTAAGATATTTTCTGTTTATTAATTTAAAATTTTGAGAAAATTAGAAAAATAAATTGATATGATTTGAGAAGCGACACCTTATCTTCTTCTCTTTCACACAAGAATATTGATTGTTTGATAGATTGATTTTCTCAAAATTCAAATTTCAACTTATACTTCAAAATAAATAATATAACATTAATATTAAAGTTTAATTCGAATAGAAAATTTTCATACAAACTCTTCTAATTTATAAAATTCAAAATTCAGTTTTCATACAAACTCTTTTAATTTATACTAACTTATATCCCGTGCGATGCACGGCTTTCTTTAATATTTTATTTTTTTTATTTAGATTTTGGTAATTATATTTTTTTTGATGAAATTTTAAAATATATTTATATGTGTATATAATAAATTTGATTTATATATCTAACAATATAAGTATTTTAATTTAATAAATTGTTGACGTAATCTTTAGTAGTATTTTAGATATTACAATAGAAAAATATTTTTAAATAATAGAGCTAACAGTTCGTATTTATTTGCTCTTAAAAAATCTATAAGTGACTAAAGTGCAAATAACAAAATATGTGCCCTGTAATGTGTCGAGTTTCTTTTAACATATGCTATTACTTTTATTTTTTATTAATTATCTTATTTAAATTGAATATTATAAAAAAATATATTAAACATGGAATATATAATGTGTTTTAGCTGAAAAAGGTAATCAGTTATAAATATGTAATAATATTACATTACCTATTTTATTTTTATAAGATAAGTTGTTTTAGTTAGAAAAATAGATAAAATAGGTAATGTATTTTAGCTGGAAAAAACAATTGGTTATAAATAAATTAGTTATATATAGGCCCGGCCGAAATTATAGATAGACCCGGCCCAAATACCGATCGATCGACCAAAACTTTTAATGTTTCGTATTTAATAATACAAGAGGTTTGTGTCTTTAATCTTTTCTTTAAAATTTTCCATTGACTGGATACATATCCAGACTGTAAATTGTGTTTCCAAACGTTGTAATATAATGGGGAAGGCTACGAGTAGATTACTTGATTGAACACAGAATTACCGAGTATTCTATCTGGACCAGCTGCTTTGTAGTTAATAGTATGCTTGCAAAACTTTAACCACTTGTATAGAGGATTGGAACCTTGAGCAAACAAGAAGGGTGTGCGAATGTGTTTACGGTTTAATTAGCAAAAAAAAAAAAGTAAATATTTAATAAACAAAATAATGTGTAAATAGTGCGGTGTATCAAAGTATTAAATTTAATTATCACAAAATTCGGGTTCAGTTTTTTTAAACTGCATAATTGAACAAAATTTATTTATTTGATTTAATTCCTCTTATTTCACTCGGGTTCGATTCCATATAACTACCTAATTCAAAGATTTATTAATTTGGTTTTGCGAATTCGTTTTTGGTTTAATCATTTTTAGAATTATTATAAGTAAAATAATCACGTTTTTACTATTATGACTTGTGAGTATTAATACAAAAGTATCCCTTGATCTTCTAAATACATATTTATTTTGACCGATCAAAATAATTAAATCTTGATTAAATTTTACATGCATTATGTAATTTAAAAAATTTAAGAAAATTGTATTTTAAGAAATATATATATATATATACTAGCTTAAAACCCGTGCGATGCACGGATTATTAATTGTTATTTTATTATTATATTTTTAATATTTTATTAATTGTATTTGTTAAAAAAATAAGTAGGCATGTTACAATAGCTAAATACTTTTAATCAATATCAATATCTTTATATATATAAAGGAAAACCCACAGGAGCTCTAGAATCGCTCGATTCATATTTTTCTAATTTTCTAGAGCTCCTCAATTTTAAATACTTAAAATTAAACTTCCTTCTTTAAGTCCGATTTTTTAGAAAAGATAGTCAAAACCTTTTTTAAGTTCTATAAAATAAATCATTGTATAAAAGGTAAGTATAACCTCTAATTTATAAAATTTCCTTCTTTAAGTCCTATTTTTTAGAAAAGAAAGTCAAAACCTTTTTTAAGTTGTATAAAATAAATCAGTGTATAAAAGGTAATTATTGTATAAAAGATAAGTATAAACTCTAATTTATATTGGATCATATTTTTCTATTTTTCTAGATTAGATCTTAATTTCCTTCGTACTATCTTATAATGGAGGAAAACAAGCATAATATGTTAATATTCTCCTAAACTTTATCTACAATATCAATTTATTTACTAATTTTGTTTTGACTATTTTTTAACGGAGGAAAAGGAAAGTAAATATATTATATTTAGGTAGTATTCGAAAATCGTCACAAACATATTTATCTATTTTTCTAAAATATTTCAACTTCCTCTTTTTTCATCTTATTGAGATCTTTCTTTCACTATATATACAGTACAACGTTTTATCAATCATAGTGTCTCTAATTTTCATTGTTTATCGTATGTCATTTAGGATTAGTTTTGCAACGTTTTAGTTTATTATGTGAACCAATGTGATGATGCCTGATTATATTTGTTATTGATGTGTTTTTATTACAAGACTAAACTGAATCATGTGAGTTTTTATTACATGCAGCAGGATTAAGAGAATGGAAGAGAGAGGAACAAACTGAAAATTGCGTCAGTACGAAGTGAGTTCTACCTAATTTTTTCAAGCCTTAAGGTAGTAATATTCTCAAATTTCGCGTGCTATCATGATTTAAGATTGTGTATAATTTTATCTGGCAGATAATTTATGATGATATATTTGAAATTGCGGGGGTCGGAAATTGCGGGGGTCGGAAGCATCAAAAGTTAAAAACATACTACTAATCTTTTTCCTACTATATTTCCTTTGCTATTTAATATTTACAGCACCAATTTCCTTTATAGTTATTATTATTATTATTATTATTATTATTACTATTATTATTATTATTATTATATTTGGTTAGAATTTTGAGATTATTTTCATGTTCACTCTTAAGTACGTTCGTTTGTATACAAAAAAATTTGTTATGTACGAGTTTGAAATAATTATCACTTTATGATTCTACTAATTGGTTATAAAATTATTAGGTTCTATATTTGTTTGACAGGAAATCAATATCTTTATATATATAAAGAAAAACCCTCGGGAGCTCTCTCTGGAAAATATTTATCTATTTTTACAGAGCTCCTCAATTTCAATTCAATAAAATTAAAATTCTTTATTTACATTCAAATTTTTAGAGAAGATATTCCTTATTTACACTCAAATTTTTAGGTAAGACAATAAATATATAACGTCAATCATATTTAAAATTTAATTAAACAAATATTACATTTTTTTATCAACTAACTTATATCTTATATAAGTTTTAATCTATTTTTCTAGAGTTTCACTATTTTAATTCAATTCGAATTTTTAGGAGATACAATAAATATTTAAAATTCAATCCTATTTAAAATTTAACTAAACAAAATTAACTTATTTTCTCAACTAAATTAAGAGAATATTTAATTATTTTTCTAGAGCTCCTCAATTTCAATTCAATTAAATTAAATTTACTTATTTATATTCGAATTTTTAGGGAATACATTCCTTATTTATACTCGAATTTATAGGGAAGACAATAAATATATAAAAGTCAATCCTATTTAAAATTTAATTAAACAAATATTACCTTTTTCTCAACTAACTTAAATCCTACTTAAGTTTTAATCTATTTTTCTTGAGTTTCACTATTTTAATTCAATTCGAATTTTTAGAGAAGACAATAAATATATAAAAGTCAATCCTATTTAAAATTTAATTAAACAAAATTAACTTTATTTCTCTAACTAAATTAAATCATATTTAAGTTTAATATATTTTTCTAGAACTTCTCTATTTTAATTCAATAAAATTATATTATCTTACTTAGTTTCGAATTTTTATATATATATATATATATATATGTGTGTGTGTGTGTGTGTGTCAATCTTTTTTAGAATTTAATCTTTATTTTAACGTTATATGACAATCCTATTTAGGATTTAATCTTTATTAAATATTTATATTATAGTCTTATTTAGAATTTAATCTTTATTAAAATTTTATATTATATCTTAAATTGCTTATAAAAGCATGACATGCTGATTAATTCTCCTCATACCACAAATTTGAGGATTTTATGATAATTCGTGTGCATTAATAACATTGAATATTGATGATAACTATTTATATATTTTAATATGTTTTCTTTTTTCTGACATCTGTAACTTAAGGTTTTGCAGGTTATAGGTTATATATGTGCATATTTAGTAGCAAAGCACAGAACATCAGAACATACACAAACTATTGTTATTCAGTTTTTTTTTTTTTTTTTTTTTTGGTTTATGAATATGTTAGGTATATATGTCTTGATAGAGTTTAGCACAAGTTGGACATTAGTCCTATTGTAATATATAAAATTCAATCAGATTCAGAATTCAATTAAACAAATGTTAATTTTTTTTCTTAACTAAACTAAAATTGAAATCTCTTACTTACATTCAAATTCGCAGAAAAGACAATGATTATATAGAAATCGATTATGTTTCCATTATGAACCTTTTATATTATAATGATGCACATGTACGCACTAAATAGTTTTATTATAACGTCTAAGAATATTTAAGAAATTTGTAATTTTTGTTATAATACAAATATTTTAAGTTTGAAGCGGTGGTTAATAATTAAATTTTTATTATTGCTTAATTTTAATATTTTTAGTTTATATGTATTTAGTGCAATATGCGTCGGCTCAAGAAAGTATAACATAAAATCGGCATATAAAGTCTAGGGATATTTAAAAAATTTGTAATTTTTGTTATGATACTAATAGTTAAAGTTTGAACCGGTGGTTAATACTTAAATTTTATTATTGCATTTGTTTAGTATTTTTTAATTTACATGTACTTATGCAATGGGTGTCGGCTTAAAAAACATGACACAAAATCGGCATAAAAAGTTCAGGAATATTTAAAAAAATTGTAATTTCGAACATTTGAACTTTGAAGTGGTGGTTAATAGTTAAATTTATATTACTGCATTTTTAGTATTTTTTATATGTATTTAGTGTAACGAATGTTGGCTCAAGAAAATCTAATACAAAATCTGTATAAAATATGTCAATAGTTGATTTTATTGTTTATGTATGTTACTTTGTAAAATAATGTGTTCGCTATTTATATATTTTTTCTTAAGTAGTTAATATTTAAAATGAGAATAAAGTTTCTGAGGTTACCTCAGGGAACTTACATGAGGCAATACAATGAGATCCAATATTAATGTGACACGTGTACAAGCAGATATTTAACATTTGCATAAATATGATATATAAGGAAAATGAATAATATTAAAATCTTATACACATACACAAGTGCATAAAATTAGGGTATTTAATTGTACTACCTTAGATAAATTTCTTGGGACAATCTCATGAACTTTATTCTCATTTAAAATTTTACAAAAATATTATAGGGCCGCTGCGAAGCGCGGCTTAGTCGACTAGTACTTATATAAAGGAGAAGACGGGGACGGTGAGGTGGCGCCTCTAGAATCGCTCCGTTCTATTTTTCTAATTTTCTCAATTTTTCACAATTTTTAATTGTAATAATTACAACTTCCTTTATTATTTTCGATTTTGTAGGAAGGAAATTGAAAATTACACTTTTATTTCTTTTATTATTTTCAAACTTGATAGAACTTTCTTTGATTTAGAAAATTACAACTTCCTTATTATTTTCGAATTTGTAGGACTTGATAAAACTTTCTTTGATTTAGAAAATTACAACTTCCTTATTATTTTCGAATTTGTAGGCTTGATAGAACTTTCTTTTATTATTTTCAAACTTAATACAACTTTCTATTTTTTAGAAAAAGAAAGTCAAAACCTTTTTAAAGTTGTATAAAATAAACCATTATATAAAAGGTAGGTATAATCTCTAATTTATAAAATTTCTTTCTTTAAGTCCTATGTTTTAGAAAATAAAATCAAAAACCTTTTTTAAGTTGTATAGAATAAACAATTGTATAAAAGGTAAGTATAACCTCTAATTTATATTGGATTATATTTTTCAATTTTTCTAGAACTCCTCTATTTTAAATCAATTTTAAATACTTAAAATTAAACTTCCTTCTTTAAGTCCTATTTTTTAGAAAAGAAAGTCAAACCTTTTTCAAGTTGTATAAAATAAACCATTGTATAAAAGGTAGGTATAACCTCTAATTTATAAAATTTCCTTCTTTAAGTCCTATTTTTTAGAAAAGAATATCAAAAAGTTGTATAAAATAAATCATTGTATAAAAGGTAAGTATAACCTCTAATTTATATTGGATTATATTTTTCTGTTTTTCTAGAACTCCTCTATTTTAAATTAGAATTTTGAATTTTCTTTTATAACATCTATAAATTTACTCTAGAACCGCCTGATTCATATTTATCTATTTTTCTAGAGGTCCTCTATTTTAAATAATTAAAATCAAAACTTCCTTACTTAGCTCCTATTTTTTATCAATCAATCAATATAAATAAGAAGACGGGGCGGTGATGTATCTGCTCTCAAATCGCTTCGATATATTTTTCTAATTTTCTCAAAATTTTGAATTAATAATATTAAAAATTCGAAAATATCTCGATTGTCTTTAAAATCTTTAATAATAGAAGAACTAAATATACAATTTTAATATTTTTATCTTTAAATATTTATTAATGGAGGAAACTAAATAAATCTTTTTCTAATTTTTTCAAATTTTGTGCTAATCAATTGACGGTTTAAAACTTCCTTTTACTGTATATCACAATATCTTGAGCCTTAAGTTACAATAACTATATAAACACTTCACGACGGGCAAAATTTTGAATATCAACAACTTTATGTATTCATATCCATGCATTCATCTAATAGTTTTATTTTTTTGATTTAGATTTTTTACATATATAAATAAGACACACCTCTTTGTATTCTTTTTGGCCGTATGTAGACAACTAACTAATCTCCATGTTTCGCGAAAAAAATTGTTGCAGGCAAGGTCACCAGCTAGCAAGTCGAGATCAATGGAGAAAGAATTGAAGAAATAATCAACATCACGTAAGTTAAATATTTTTCTTTTTAAAATAATTTTTGCTAAATTATCAATGGTTTAACATATGGTAGACAACCAATCTCCATGATTTCAAAAAAAAAATCAACATCAATGGAGGAGGGATGGATAAAATTTTATGATATAGTATATTTTAATATACGAGACAACAAAATTTAATTTAATTTTGCTCTCCATCTACTGCTGTGATTAGCGATCCCAAAAATTCGTGCATTGATATAAAAAAATTTCTCCTTGCAAAATTTGTTTCAATCATGTTATTTATATTTACTTATAACTTTTATATGATTAAATCTGTTTATACAAAAGTTATTCATTATGAATATTTTTCCGTTGTTTAATCCTGCTTTTTAATATATGGGCATCGAACTTAAACTCTAAATTGTAAAGTAAGTTCCCTTGCACTCCATAATAACCGTAACATATGCATGTCGATGAATCTTTGTCTAATTTGTATATATTTTTTACAGATCAACGATACACATGAGATTTGTATTTTTCCAAAATATTTGACGGTATCAACTTTTGCAATCAGCATTTCTATTTCTTGGTTAATGCAACGTTCTTTTTTGCTTTCAATGTATTAAGTGACAACATGCAACTTTGTCCAGCAACATTGACAAAGAACAAACGTGATTGAATATAAACTTTTGTTGCTAAATTTTTTTTAATTACCTTATATTTATTTAAAAAATTTCATTAAGTCAAATTATCAATTTAATATTTTCCTAATTTTTTTTCAAGTCAATTAATGTATTAATATTGAATTAATTTTTTTTTCAATTCAAACTTACGTATGTTAATATTCTCAAAAAAGAATCTTAAAGTTCTAAAAATTCTCTTAAAGTGATATTACCATCTTGAAATTCTCCTAAATTTTCTTTTTAAGCCAAACCTTATTTTCTCAAAATTTTGATTTAATAAACATAAAAAATATTAATTAACTTATACTTTCCTAAATTTTCTCCTTAAATCAAATTACCATCTTAATATTCTCTTAAAATTCTCTATTTCTCTTCAACTTAAGTTACCATATTATTATTATCTTCAACTTTATCTTCGACTCAAATTAACCATCTTAATATTATTCTAGATATTCTCTTTAAATTATAAAATATCTTTTAAGACCATGTTACTATCTTAATATATTTTACTAAACTTTCATTTCAAGTCAAATTTAAAAGAAAATTTATTTTCTCTTTAATATTAATGAATAGAGAAATCTAAATATATCATTTTAATATTTTTCTAAATTTTTTGTTAAAGTGATAATAATTTATATTTAACGAGAGAGCGGCTCACAAGATTTTTTAACTATTAAAAATATGTGTTTTTCGTGAAAATCTCGCGCTTAATTTATCTATATATTTTATATATTAAAAATCAATTCTTTAAAATACAAGTTTCTAACATTAATTAAATTCATATTTAAAAATATTTATCTAATTTTCTAGAGTGGGCGTCGGCTGAAGAAAGTATGACACAAAATCGGCATATAAAGTCTAGGGATATTTAAGAAATTTGTAATTTTTGTTATGATACTAATAGTTGAAGTTTGAAGCGGTGGTTAATACTTAAATTTTATTAATTGTATTTGATAAAAATAAGTTGACATGTTAAAATAGGTAAACTTTTTTAAATAATTAAAAACATTAAAATTAGTTTTAAAATAAATAGACCCTAAACCGATCCTGATAAATAGGTCTTGAAAATGCCTTTTAATCAGAATAGTTAAATTTATTTTAATTATTATAAATTTTTAAAATAATTAGGTCATTAAAGTAGGTTTAAAAAATAAATAGGGTCGTAACTCAAAACAAGTACATGGTATTAACTGGATTTTGTTAAGAAAAAATAAGTTCATTTAAAAATTATATATATATATATATATATATATATGTCCATATTTGTATAAATATAGATATGTATAAAAAATAAGTCTAAATATTATGAGTAACTAAGTAAAATAATATTGTATCAAAAAATAAATATTAAAGTGTTCGTTAATAATTTAGTAAGAGTAATTAAGTAAAAATAATTAAATACATACGGTTAAATAAGGCAAGTACCGTACCAAAAAATAGGTACCAAAACTTTTAATGTTTCGCCTTTAATAATACTAGCTTATAACCCGTGCGAAGCATAAGATTCTTTTAATATATTATAATATTTCTTTTATAATAAAAATGTAATATAATATATTTTTTAATAATATAATATTTTGAAAAAGGAGAGATTTTAGTAAGGACAAAGAAAAAAGGTAAGATAGTTACTTATCAAAAAAAAAAAAAAAAAGGTAAGATAGTTTAATTGAAAATGGTAATTGTCCGTGATATTTTTAGAAAAGGAGTTGATTCTATTATAATATTTCTTTTATAGTAAAAATATAATTTAATATTTTTATATATTTCTTTTATAATATATTTTTTTTGGAAAAGGAGAGATTTTATTAAGGACAAATAGAAAAGGTAAAATATTTTAATTGAAAAAAGTAATTACCCGTGATATTTTTGGAAAAGGAGTGGATTTTGTAATTAAAAAAATAGTGACCGAAAACCAAAAATTTTAATGTTTCGGCTATTATAAGATAGTAATAAAAATATTTTGTTAAAAATAATTAAATAAGGCAAGTACCATACTAAAAAACAGGTACCAAAAAGCAAGTACCGTACAAAAAACAGGTACCAAAACTTTTAATGTTTCGTCTATTCTAAGATAGTATAGATTGATTGATTTTATATTTTTTTCTCAAATAGTTAATATTTAAAATTTTACAAAACTATTATAGGGCCGCAGCGAAGCGCGGCTTAGTCGACTAGTACTTATATAAAGGAGAAGACGAGGGCAGTGAGGTGGCGCTCTCAAATCGCTTGAATCTATTTTTCTAATTTTCTCAAATTTTTGAATTAATAATACCAAAGATTAGAAAATGTCTCAATTTCCGTTTAAATCTCTATTAATAGAGGAAACTAAATATACAATTTGATACTAATAGAGGAAACTAAATATACAATTTGACTTAAAAAATTTTCACTAATTGAGGAAAGTAAATATACAATTTTAATATTCTTACATTTAAAATTTTCACGGAAAGTAAATATACAATTTTAATTAGAAAATGTCTCAATTTCCGTTTAAATCTCTACTAATAGAGGAAACTAAATATACAATTTGACTTTAAAATTTTCACTAATGGAGGAAAGTAAATATACAATTTTAATATTCTTGCATTTAAAATCTTTACTAATGGAAGAAAGTAAATATACAATTTAATCTATTTTTATAGAGCACCTCTATCTTAAATATTAAAAACTGAAATTTTCCTTTTTAATTCCTAATTTGTAGAAAATATAGTACTTATAAAAGACAAGTATTCTAAAAATCTTTTATATATATAAAGGAAAATCTCCAAGAGCTCCAGAATCGCTCGATTCATATTTATCTAATTTTCTAGAGCTCTATATTTAAAAAATTTAAAATTAAAACTTCCTTATTTAAGTCCTATATTTTAGAAGAAAAATCTAAACCTTTTTAAATTTAAAATTGTATAAAAGAAATAATGGTATAAAAGGTAAGTATACCTCTAATTGAAACTTTTTTAAAATCTTTATCTTATTCTTTATTATATCTTTATATTTTTATATAAAAAGAAATATTTTTTTTCTATGGCTTCTCTATTTTAACTCAATAAAATTAAATTTCTTTTTTTTTCCTTATTAATTATGGGAATGTATCTCATCCTCGTCTCTATATAAATCAATACAAGCGTATTGACTCTCCAATTTGTTTAATTATCTCTTCACGTTCTCTTATTTTTATTTTAGTCAATTTTATATACAATTTTAATTAGAAAATGTCTCAATTTCCGTTTAAATCTCTAGTAATAGAGGAAACTAAATATACAATTTGACTTTAAAATTTGCACTAATTGAGGAAAGTGAATATACAATTTTAATATTCTTACATTTAAAATTTTCACTAATGGAGGAAAGTAAATATACAATTTTAATATTCTTGTATTTAAAATCTTTACTGATGGAGGAAAGTAAATATACAATTTAATCTATTTTTATAGAGCACCTCTATCTTAAATATTAAAAACTGAAATTTTCCTTTTTAATTCCTAATTTGTAGAAAATATAATACTTATAAAAGACAAGTATTCTAAAAATCTTTTATATATATAAAGGAAAATCTCCAAGAGCTCCAGAATCGCTCGATTCATATTTATCTAATTTTCTAGAGCTCTATATTTAAAAATTTTAAAATTAAAATTTCCTTATTTAAGTCCTATATTTTAGAAGAAAAATCTAAACCTTTTTAAATTTAAAATTGTATAAAAGAAATAATTGTATAAAATGTAAGTATACCTCTAATTGAAACTTTTTAAAAATCTTTATCTTATTCTTTATTATATCTTTATATTTTTATATAAAAAAAATATTTATTTTTTTTCTATGGCTTCTCTATTTTAACTCAATAAAATTAAATTTCTTTTTTTTCCTTATTAATTATGGGAATGTATCTCATCCTCATCTCTATATAAATCAATACAAGCGTATTGACTCTCCAATTTGTTTAATTATCTCTTCACGTTCTCTTACTTTATTTTAGTCAATTTTAATAGATAATTTTTTTATGTTATCTTTGTTGTGTGTTATGTTTATGTGATGACTTACCGACTAACAATGCTTAATTGTTTTGACAGATTTCATAAACGGGATGAAGGAGATGAGTGTCTAAGGTTTAGTAACTGTACCTTATTTGTATCTTTATTTTCCTTTAACATGAACTTTTAATCCAATTACATACTTATATTAGTTTGAATATGAATTTTGATATTTTAAACTAAACTGTTAGACCTAATTTTGGATGGCCTTACAGTGTACCAATTGATCAGAGTTTCTTTTATATATTGTTTTAAGTAATTTGTAATTATACATATTAATTTTATTACTTTTGTATTTGACCATGCAAGTGCGTTGAAAAACATGACAATATTATATGAATTTATGCAATAGCTTTATTTGATTTCTTTTTTATTTTACAAGTCAACTAATGTTTGTTATGGTGTTACAGATTTTGAACTCAGGCACACCTTTTTGTTGATTGTTACAATCAGTTTAGTGTTTTGCGTTTGCGTATTCTAACTTTTAATTTAATCAGGTAATTCGTGGGTTGCTTTGTATTTTATGTTTTTGTGTATTGTATTTATGAATTTATGTAATGATCGATACTTATTAAGACTAATCAGTTAGTTTTGATAGAACTTATCTTAATCCAGAGGATCATTCGATCCTTGTGACGGATAATAATCATACATACCAAGACAGATTTTTTATCCTACGCTTATCAGATTTTTTATCTCTGCTATTGATTTACAAAATTTTGCACTTCGATGTGATTTCTATTTTGCTAGCTTCTGGATTGAATTTTTTCAGCTAATTCTTCACAATATTTGTTCTCCATTACTTTCTCGGGGGAAACATGATGTTTTCTAAATTTAATCTTACTCAACATCCTTTTTGGCTGGATTTTATGGTGTAGACATGCAGCGTTTATTTAAAGATTTGAATAGAGTAAAATCTTTGTTTTATCTGAAAATATAATTGCCCGTAATTAAAAATATTAAAATAGGTTTTAAAATAAATAATTAAGGAATTGCCCATGATATTTTTGGAAAATGAGGGGTTTTTAGTAAGGAAAAATAGAAAGAGTAACATATTTTAGTTGAAAAAAATAATTGTCCGTGATTATTTTTTATTTTTTAAAAAGAGAGAATTTTGTTAAAAACGGTAATGTATTTTAGCTGAAAAAAGTAATTGGTTATAAATAATGTTATTATTTAATAATAGTTTCTTTAAAAAATAAAAAAAATAGAAAAAGTAACATGTTTTAGATGAAAAGGTAAGTGCCCATAATTAAAAATTCTTAAATAGGTTTCAAAATAAATAAGTAAGGTTTATCCGGGATATTTTTGGAAAATGAGGGGTTTTAGTAAGGAAAAATAGAAATAGTAACATGTTTTACGTGAAAAAAGTAATTGCCCGTGATTTTTTTTTTAAAAAGAGAGAATGTTGTTAGAAAAAATATAAAAGGTAATTGGTTATAAATAATGCTATTATTTAGTAAAGAAAAATATAAATAGTAACCTGTTTCAGTTTGAAAAGGTAATTGCACGTGTTTTTTTTTTAAGAAAAAGAGATAATTTTGTTAGAAAAAATATAAAATGTAATGTATTTTAGCTGAAAATGTAATTGGTTATAAATAATGATATTATTTAGTTTAGTAATAGTTTTTTTAAAATAAGTAAGGGTAAATAAGTAAAATCATTAAGTACCGACTGTCCGTCCGACTACCAAAATTTTAAAATTTCATCTTTAATAATATAATAATATAGAGCTCTAGAATCACTCGATTCATATTTATTTATTTTCTAAAGCTCCTCGATTCTGAAAAATTAAAATCAAAACTTCCTCAATTAGCTCCTATTTTTAGAGAAAAAAATCAAAACTTTTTAATATTTTCTTTTATAACTCCTACTTCTAAAAAATAAGTTCTCTAAAAATTATAAACCTAATAAAATTATATAACTAGAGTTTCTCAATTTTAATTAAATAAAAATTAATTTGCTTATTAACATTCGAATTTATAGCAAAGATATTAAATATGTAAAAATCAATCATGTTTACAATTTAATTGAACAACTATTTATTTTAGTTTTAGTTTATTTAAATAATTGAATCATAATTGTTTCTGAAATAGATTTTAATGAAGGAATTTTTTGTTACTTTTACAAAGTTTAGCTCCTCTATTTTAATTAAATAAAATTAAATTTTCTTATTTACATTCGAATTAACTGGAATGGTAATAAATATATAAAAATCAATTATATTTAGAATTTAATTCAAGTAAGGTAACAATATTATAATAATCAAATTATAAACCTAATCAAATTGTATAAATTGTATAAATATTATAAATTGTATAAATATTTTAATTAATTATATAAATTAATATTAATTTAAAAAAATTGTATAAAGTAAGGTAAATATTTTAAAAATTGTAAAATATTATAAGGCCGCTGCGAAGCGCGACTTAGTAAACTAGTTAATTAAAAACATTAAAACATATTTTAAAATAAATAAAAATAAAAAAATGTAACATATATTTAGTTTAAATAGGTAAATGTCCGTGATATTTTTGGAAAATGAGGTTTTAAAATTTATTATTAAAAGTATTTAAATTCGTTTTAAAATAAATAAGTAAATGGTTTCCTGTGATATTTTTGGAAAACAAAATGAAATTTAGTGAGAAAAATAGAAAAAGACAATTGAAAAAGACAATTTCCCGTGATATATTTGGGAAAGAAGGGACTTTGTTAGAAAAAATCTATAATGTGTTTTAGAGTAATTGGTTATAAATAGGTATTTGATTATTTATATTTTAATATTCTTAGTGATTGCATTTGTTAAGAAAAATAAGTAGACATGTTAAAATAGGTAAACTTTTAAAAAATAATTATAATATCATAGGTTTAAAAATAAATAACTAAAGGTTTGTACATGATATTTTTGGAAAATGAGGGGTTTTAGTAAGGAAAAATAGAAAAACTAACATGTTTTAGTTAAAAAAGGTAATTGCCATGTTTGAAAAGTTAGGGGAATTTGTTAGAAAAAATAATGTATTTTAGGAAAAAAAAAAGGTAATTGGTTATAAATAGGTAATATTATTATTTAATAATATATTTCTATAAATAAGTAAGGTTAATTAAGTAAAAACACGAAATACAGTTAAGAGCAATTAAGTAAAATCACAACGTACCATACCGACCAACCAAACTTTTAATGTTTCGTCTATTATATAATAGTATAGTATTGATAGTATAAAAATCTTTTTTTCTATGATATAATCTTGATCATCTATTTTTAAAATATTAAATTTAACGATCGACTTTATTTTTTCACACTAAACCAAAACTTTAAGTAAAATCACAGTTAATTTGCCTTGTCTGATTAACTGTTGCTTCATATGTCCATATACCGCACATGATTTTTGCATTTGATTTTTATCAGATGTTCGCCACAGAGGGACCAAGATCAAGTCTAGTGTCAAATTATCTCATTTTGCCATCCTTGATTCGTGTTTTGTACATATATCACTATTTCACCATGCACTTTCATATTTTAATTTCGATCATATCGGCTTGTGAGTTGCGACAAAAACTATTTTTCACTGTAAAATCCTAGTTCCATCAATTTTCTATATGACAAAAAACATTATATAAAATGATGTGTTTGTATTTTGAGTACACGATACGAAAATACATGAACACGAATGTTCATGACCGAGATTTAGTGTTTACTCTTAAGGTAAATGATACGAAATAGACGAAATAAATAAATTAATAAATAAATATGTATTAATATTTATATTAGATGTATTAACATTTCTATTTGATATTTAACATTTATTTATAAGATTATACTTAATTTTATAATATTATTTGTAAAAAATACGTAGATTGCTAGGAAGAGGGACATGGGTTGGAGCAGAAGCAGACGATTAGGAAGTAAGAGTTGGAGTAGTTCAGATATCGGGCAAGCATCACACATATTAATTGAAGAGAAAGTGTTTGAAAGATGACACAAACAATGGGATATGAAGTCTAATTCCTGCTCAACTAATCTTTCAGGTATGTCTGTATCATATATTTGAAATCTCCGGCTTAGAACAAATTTACCTTAAAAATCTGTATCATTTAAAATTGTAGTTATCACTCAACTTACTCCCTTCACGAATACCAACAACTCACCATTTTATAGAGTCTACTATGATTCAAATCTGATTGCTTAAAAATTCTTATCATTCGGTAGTAGCATTAGATTATTATATGTAGTAACTTGAAGACTTAAAGCGATGGTGATCGGTGGGTGTTCATAAATGTGTGTATGTAGTAGTTCATATTTTGCGTCGATAAACTTTAATTTAGAATTATTATTATGTAAATTACAGAATGACTTTAAATTTGCATTTCCATGTATAAGGTTCATCTTGCAAGTGAGGAAATATGCTATAGCAGAAGCATATAGTGTGTGCGTTCAGAAGCACAATGATTAAAATGGGCTTATGCTAAGGATTGGTCATATAAACTTCCCTACAACCAGTAAATCTGTACCTCATAACATGAAGATGTATATGCAAGTTCCTTTAATCTATAGACATTATAAAAAAAAAATTGGTACATAGGCTAACTTACACTTATTGCTTAACACTATGTGTTGTTGGAGGAATTTCGTAACAACACAAAATCGGAGGTTGCTGGAATAACGAATTATGAAAATAGGGGGATTTGGGATTTTTGGATGTTTGGGGGCTGAGCTCGTATGATGACTCCTCAGAAATTGAATAGAGAATGGGTTCTTTCTCTTCCTCTTTCCCGAGTGTCAATTGTCGTATCATACAAGGTGCCTACGTACCCTTTTATATAGGGATCAAGCCTCACGTAGTTCTTGGAAAACAAGTCATTGGATAAGCTCATTCAGTCCAATCCCATAAATAGTCAACGTTTATCCATCCAATGTTCCCATAAATAGTCCAAGGATTATCAATCCACATCTCATTCCCATAAATAGTTTAAGGATTATCAATCCACCTCACATTCCCATAAATAGTTCGGTCTTCACATGTTTTCCTATAATCTCGCGGCATCTTCGCATTTCTTTCCATGATTTGAAAAATATAGTTTGGAGATATTTTCCGTTATTCGTCGATTGAGATTGATTCTTTCCTCGTTTCAGAGAGAGGATATTGCTTATTGGTTAAGCAATTAATTATTAATCTGAATTAATAATTATTAAACGGAGAAATTTGGACTATGCCAAAATGTGGCATAACAACAAGCCCCCAGTTCTTCAGTGTAGCTTGCTGCAGTGGAGAACTAAAAATCTCCGAGCTTCCAAATTTCTTCGGTCGCTTAGAGTTTTGTATATAGTCCGAATTGTCGTACACGCTTTTCAAGTGTCATTGTCCACATAAGGATGTGTTTTCGTTTGTCCACGAGCCCACGAGCTGAGGCTTTAGTAAGATACCCAATTTCAAATGTCAGGCTTTCAGCCCATATCACATCCGGTCCCATACGTTTCCCTACAATCTCGTGACATCTCCGCATTTTTTCCCGTGATTGTAGGAATGTCTCATGCCAACCATATCACGTCTGGTCCCACACGTTTTCCTATAATCTCGCGGCATCTCCGCATTTCTTCCCGTGATTGTAGGAATGTCCCATGCCAACCATATCACGTCCAGTCCCACACGTTTTCCTGCAATCTCGCGGCATCTCCGCATTTCTTCCCGTGATTGTAGGAATGTCCTATGCCAACCATATCATGTTCAGTCCCACACATTTTCCTGCAATCTCGCGACATCTCCGCATTTCTTCCCATGATTGTAGGAATGTCCCCTGCCAACCAAGAAATATCCATCTACCAATGGGCCTTCAATAATGTAATTTTATTCATGGACTCTCCTCTGAGAGTAGGGTCTTCAATATTAATCCTCCTTGGAAAAGAGAGCTTTCGAAAACATTACCCTTATCAGATAAGGACCTTCCACGCTTATTTTTGTCCATGCACGAGCTAGTGAAGTAATAAAATCATGTGATACAAATATTGCATCACAATTCTTTAACATCTCCATGATTCAGATTTTGCCCAGATCTGTTTTTTACCTTTCTGACCTTGTAAACGATGTTTTCTTGAAAAACACAAAACATGAAAGTTGTAGAAAACGAAAAGAGCTTTCCGATGATATATGGCTCGTCAGAAACGGACTTCTAACGAATCGGGAATCAAATAAAACATCTGCTGATTAACTTCTCAATACTGAAAAACGGATCTGATTGTGTTTTGTGATTTCGAGAATAGATCGAAACATAATCCGATAAAACACCAAGAACGAAAGTTGCAGGAAATCGTAAAAGCTTTTCGGATCATAAAAAATCATCAAAATCTGACATGTATTAAATTTACTACGAATTTTATAAGATAACTTATGTATACGGACAAAAGCATAAGAAAACTTATCTTAATTTTGCAAAGAATCATGAATCACCGCCTCCATCGTTCTGCTCCTCCATTAAAACCGCTCCAGATCCGATAAAACCCCCTTGCGTATGATGTAGATGATTTGATTGTCCTCCACAATCAAAAAATAATCCCCTCCTTCTAGCGCCAATTGTTGTTGGAGGAATTTCGTAACAACACAAAATCGAAGGTTGCTGGAATAACGAACTATGAAAATAGGGGGATTTGGGATTTTTGGATGTTTGGGGGCTGAGCTCGTATGATGACTCCTCAGAAATTGAATAGAGAATGGGTTCTTTCTCTTCCTCTTTCCCGAGTGTCAATTGTCGTATCATACAAGGTGCCTACGTACCCTTTTATATAGGGATCAAACCTCACGTAGTTCTTGGAAAACAAGTCATTGGATAAACTCATTCAGTCAAATCCCATAAATAGTCAACGTTTATCCATCCAATGTTCCCATAAATAGTCCAAGGATTATCAATCAACATCTCATTCCCATAAATAGTTTAAGGATTATCAATCCACCTCACATTCCCATAAATAGTTCGGTCTTCACACGTTTTCCTATAATCTCGCGGCATCTCCGCATTTCTTTCCATGATTTGAAGAATATCGTTTGGAGATATTTTCCGTTATTCGTCGATTGAGATTGATTCTTTCCTCGTTTCAGAGAGAGGATATTGCTTATTGGTTAAGCAATTAATTATTAATCTGAATTAATAATTATTAAACGGAGAAATTTGGATTATGACAAAATGTGGCATAACACTATGTTTAGAGAACCAAATTTGATGTTGTAATGTGCTGTCTAGAATTTTGATATATATTGTCTAATGTGTCCATTGTCTCTCAAAATACAGCTTAAATATCATTTACATAAAATTACTTTCAATTTAATTCTCTCGGATTGTATTAAATCTTTTGTAATGTTAGTTAGAGTCTATGTATTAAAGTTTTAGTCTTCTCATTGTATTTCTCATATTTTAAATGGAAAAGGCACACACACGGGTTATTTCCTATTGGCAAACGTTTAGATCGTTTGCTGAGAATTCTATGAGGTTCTTAGTTTAGATTGGTTCTTAGTTTGTATTTTAAAAAAGGTTTGTATTTGATCACTAGCATATATATATATATATATATATATATATATTATGAATTAAGAGTATTTATAAAATGATATTAAAATTTTAGATATTTTTTGTAATAAATTTTCTAATTCGATATCACTAACATTACTCTTAGAAAAGAGTAAATCATATTATGTAATAGAATTATTTTATTCTTTTTCGATAAATTACACATTTTTACCGATTAAATATTGTATTAGTTTATTATTCTCAAAAAAGTTCTAAAATTGATAAATCGTAATATGAATAAAAGCAAAATTTACATTTTTCATTAATATGGACGTGTCGAGGCGACGCCGAGTACAATTCAGCGATCACATTCTATTCAATTAAATTTATTTATAATAACTTATATTAATTATTAATTTTTTAATGTTAATATAAGTAATTAATTCACCAATCAAATTCTATTCAATTAAATTTATTTATAATAACTAATATTATAGCCTTCCAGTTATCTATTCAATTAAATTTATTTATAATAACTAATATTATAGCCTTCCAGTTATCTTTCTGTGGATGATGTATAATAACCACAAAATGTAAGTCAGGTTTGGTAAAAGATAGGAACAATATTCATGTCATCCGTCATATGTAAAGCAGGTTAATGTTTAGTGTTTATTAATTTTGTAGATGAGATCATCATGCCAATAGTGTTGCGTGCAGAAGAAATCATTGAATGAGTGAATCCATTACTTACATTCATATCTGAAATCCATCCAAAAGGCTAATATGTTCGTGATTTAGTCTATAAAATTTCGAAGTTAAATGAACGAAAAAGAATTGCAGTGTGCGAAACACGAACAAGATGACTGGTTTAAAAAATAACAATACTTGTATTTTACCTTGATACCAAATAAATACTTGTTTTGCATTATTTAATTTTTTCAAAACCAAATATTTGGATTCAAATGTACTTTAGGCTACTCAATCCTTAGCAACAAACTAACGTTGCCAACAAAGTGTAAGTAGAAAGTTGCACACTGATATATTAAGAGAGATAATTTTCGCAATCAACAAAGTACAAATGCTAAGCGCTGCATTTACTGATTAACACATGATTCTTCATCGTTTCTTGTATTGCAAACTTGCAATCACCATAATTATAAGATCTAATATAACATTTAACCGTGTTGATTCACAATCACCATATTCACAAGATCTATATAACGTAAGTTTCCAAAAAATGGAATCATCAAACAGGTCCAAATCGTTGAGACCCCAATCCAAAAAGTCGCTATTCAAATGAACAAATATCACAATAACTAAACACAGATTGAATGGAAACATTGCTTAGAAAGACAGCGCCCTGTCCATAGAGCAGGGTACAATTCCAGAAAACTAAGTTTTAAAATCTTTGAAAAGAGTCAAGTTCAGAACATTGAAATATAAGCTAGATATACTGTTTGTGATATCTGTAAATTATTACAGTAGTACTTAATTATTTAAGAAGTATACACACCAACCGTGTTAATAAATCTAAGGCATATTAAAAGCTACATAGATACATATGTATCTCAATATTTCTTGGAGCTCATAAAATGGATTCATGCGAGGCTATTCAGAAGGGCAATGATAAAATAACAATAAACTTGTCAACAAGTATCGGATTAATGATGTCAGTACAACGCATATGCGTATCACAATATTTCCTAACAAATCTTTCAAGAACATTCAAATATAGAATTGCTCTGAAACCATTCAATTAGCACATGGGCAATAATAAACCAACTGAACACACAAAAGAACGGAAAAACACAAGTATGATAGGGAAAACGGCAAAACGCACATGATTCAGTTGACACAATAAAAGGGCAAGTTTGGTTTAAGTTGATCAATATAAAAAGGTTTACAGACGGCATAGGAATTCAACCTTGTAATAGCACAACAAAGGGAGAAAAAGAAGGAAAAATGTAGGAAACTTTACAGTAAAAAGTATCTTTTAGTTATAAATGCAAACTACATTGTAGAAGAAAACAGAGAATACACAAGAAAGCATGCCGAATAATTAGAACAGGATCAATAAAGTACGAATTACAAACCTTTACAATGGCAGGACTGCAAATACTAGGATATATCACACTTGACTTTCCTAAGATATGGTAAACAAATTCAAATATAGAATTCAAATCTTTGAACAAATCAATAATAGAATTGCCCGGAAGCCCGATTAGCAAATTAGAAATAATAAATTAAGTGAAAACACACACAAAAGAAAGGAATAAAAACAAGTAGAATAGGTAAAAACGCAAAAGTTTCAGTTGGCCGTACCCTTCTACACAAGAAAAAGGCAAGTTTGGTTTAAATTGATCAATAGAAAAAGGTCTACATAATGGACATAGGATATCAACCTTGTGGTAGAACAACAACAAAGAGGGATGAAGAAGGAAGAAAGTAAGATTCAAAGTTCATAGTGAAAATTAGTTGTCTGATCATAAATGAAAACTACTGCTAAAGAAAACAGAGAATACACAAGAAAGCATGCCAAAAAATTAGAACAGGATCAGTAGACTATAAATACTGGCAAGACTGCAAATACTTCGATGTACCATAAATAACTAATACCCTTACTTTCCTAAGAGATACTGGGGGCCTGGGGGTAAGTTTCACCGACATACTATCGTTACACTGATCTACAATGGCAGTCTGGACAAGTATAAAACTCAGGTATAAATTACAAACTTTTACAATGGCAGGACTGCAAATACTAGGATATACCACAGTTGACTAATACACATGACTTTCCTAAGATATGGTAAAAAAATTCTAAAATAAACAAGAGGAATCAAAGCAAGCAAGCAAGAGAGTTAGGATAATAATAGTTACGGTTCGGAAACATGGTACATAAATAATACAACATGATGAGGAGAGAAATTAACAAAAACATACATGGCATGCTAATATATAAGTTTAAGACATGTTAAATAAGTAGACTATTAATTAACCCGAGTCACCATTGCTAATACACTTAAGATCGAGGCGGTGGTGAAGCGGTGGATGAAGAAGCAGCAGCTTGGAGTCGATCTTGATCTGTTTTGCGGGCAAACTTCTTCTTCATCTCCTTGATACCTTTATCGTCATAGCCACATACAGTCCAAAAGAAAGACCCCACTGAGACATACAACCCCATGGCAACAAATCGATCCAACGTTGGGTTCTGATCCAACAACAGTAATAATCGATTAGCACATGTCTAATTCAAATCAATTCAACTACATATCGATTACAACAAAATCAAAATTGAACTACATGTCGATTACAACAAAATCAAATATAAAGTGTTTTAGCACAGATCTATTCTATTACAAACATTCTTCTTAATTTCAGACACTTACCATCCTTGAAATTCTCACAACTTTTTTCTCTTCTAAATCTCAAGACACGGCCGGATAGAGTGGATTACTTTTCTTACAACTAGGGTTAGGTTAGGCAAGTGGGTTTTATATCCAAATCGCTAGGGCCCAGTTGCAAGCCCGCTATATATATTTTTACCCTCGGCTTTTCCGACCTGGACTTGGGAGCATAAGCTTAGAGTGCTGGGGCTAATTGTTTTAATTTGTATATAACTAGTTTATTAAGCCCGCAAACCTTTGTAAATATTTTTTAATTTTTTTAGAAAAATATTATACAAAATATGTTTTTAGATAAAATAATATTTATAACATAAAATTAAGTTTTTTTTTAATTCTCCGTTTCGTATCGGTCATTTACTAAAATTTTGAATAAATAAATAAATGGGCAATTGTTTAATATTTTTTATTATTTTAATATCATATCGAATATTATTATATTTATCACCATTTTTATATTTCTCAAAATTCATATTTGTGATTATATTTTAAAACCTTTAAATAAAACTTTTATATTAAAATACCTAATATAACATCAATATTAAATTCTAGCATCTAATATGCTCCTTCTAATCATCCGTTTTCTCGTTGTTTCTAAATTTAAGCAGATAACAAACTAATTTATTAAAGAAATTACATATTCTATTAATAAATTTATTACACCATAAAAATTAATTTAAATATTTTTAAAGATTCTAATTTTTATTGTTTAAAATATAGGTACTCGAGAAAATAAATAAATAAAAAATAAAAAAATTATTAAAACATAATTTCTAATAATTTTTTTAACAAAATATTGAGATGATAATATGATTTAAAGATAAATTTTAGAACTTCAAAAAAAATATATGAGAATATTAAGTTGGTAATTTTGAGTTGACGAAAAAGTTTAAGAGAACATTAACATGGTAATTTGACTTGTGCATAAATTTTTAGAGAACATTAAGATAGTAATTTGACTTAAGAAGAAAGTTTATGAGAATATTAGGTAATTAAGATTTTCATTACTAAATATTTAAAAGGCAATTTAGATATATTTTCTAACCTTTAATATTGTTAATTCAAAAGTTTGACAAAATAGAAAAATAAATCAAGACAATTTGAGAGGCGCCACTATAGTAAAAAAAAAAGTAAATAAATTGAATTCCTAGAGTAATTTTATGAGAATATTAATATAGTAAACTTAATTTCCTCCCTTAGAAAACAGTAAGAAGAATTATAAATAAATTGAATTTGAAGAGAAAGTTTAGAGAAATATTAACAAAACATATTTATCATTAATAAAGATTTAAAATGCAAACGAGATATTTTTCAATATTTATAATTCAAAAATTCGAAAAAAGTAGAAAAATTGATTGAGGCGATTTGAGACACCCCACGTTACTTCCCTCGTCTCCTCCATAATAGTTTTCAAAATTTTAAGTTTCGACTAAAATTAGAAAATTCAGGAGAATATTAAGATAAATTATTTAGTTTATTATGTTAGTAAGTATATTTATAAATAAAAAAATTTAGGAGAATATTAAAATTATATATTTAGTTTTCTACATTAGTAGAGATTTTAAATGCTAGAATTTTTAAATTGAATATTTAGTTTTCTCCATCAGTATAGATTTAAAAGCTAATTAAGAGATTTTCTACTAAAAAAATTAGTAAAATATTAAAATTGTATATTTAGTTTCCTATATTACTAAAGATTTTAAAGGCAAAAATATCAAAATTATATATTTAGTTTCCTCCATTACAAAAGATTTTAGAGGCAGTTGAAATATTTTCTAATAAACTTTTTTGGAGAATATTAATGTTGTATATTTAGTTTTCTCAATTAGTAAAGATTTTAAAGGCAAAAATTCTAAAATTATATATTTAATTTCCTCCATTAATAAAGATTTTAAAAGCAATTAAGATATTTTTGAATTTTTAATATTAATAATTCAAAATTTTGAGAAAATCAGAAAAGTTGAATGAAGCAATTTGAGAGTGATAGAGTATATTTTTTTTATATATTTTAGATGATTTTATTCTCATATTTATTGTATTTTGAATTGATTTGGATATTTATTTAATAGATTTTGGTGTTTTATTGTAGAATATAAGAAAGTTATAAACTTGGAAGGATTTGAAGAAAAAAAGGGCTATTTTGGAGCTTAATTAGATGAAAACTAGTTTACTAAGTCGTGATTCGCGGCGATCCAGTAAATTTTTTCTAAACTTGTTTTAAAAAAATTGTAAAATATGTTTCTAATAAATAAATTAAATAATTATATTTCTTACATAATTTTAAATTTCTTTTGAATTTTCCATTTCATATTAATCATTCACTAAAATTTTGAATAAATACAAAAGAACAATAGGTTTAATATTTTCATTATTTTAATATAATCTTATATATTATTCCATTTATCACTATTTTTATTTTTCTCGAAATTGAAACTCCAAATTATATTTTAAATTCTAGCACATAGTACGCTATCTTCTTCTAATAAACGCCTTCTTGTTAAATATGTTCTCTGAGACGCTTTTTTGTTGTTATCAACTCTAATCTAATAAATAACACATTAAACTACTAAATAAATTATATTATCAATTAATCAACTTCATGATATAAAAAAAATTGATTTAAATATTTTAAAGATTAATTTATTTAATGTTAGAAACTTGTATTTCAAATATATAGATGAGATTTTTACTTGTAGCTTAAGATTGTATGTTGTATGAAAAGTATTGCGGAAAAAACAAACACACAAACTAACTTTCAATCTATTTTTTTATTATATTCAAATAGACTTAAATGCACTTTGTGTACCGGATGTTTACAAAATCTGCACTTTGTGTACCTAATGTATCAATTGCACACATTGTGTACCTGAAGTATGATTGTTTGTACAATTTGTGTACTTGGCGTTAAAAGGGGTTAACCCCGTTAGATGACTATGCTGACAGTTAAAATGGGTTTCCCTCCAAATCAACATCCCCTCCATTTCTTTCCCTCCCATTTCAACCTAATACTAAAACTGCCGTAGATCCCACTTTCCCCTTTCGAAAATCAAAATGCTCTGTTCTTGTGGAATGGTTGCTGTTGAACGGACATCGTGGACTGAGAACAATGTTGGGCGTAGGTTCCTCGGGTGTGTATATGGAAGGTGTGGCTGTAATTTCTTCCGTTGGATTGATCCACCAAGCTGTCCTCGGTGTTGTAACATAATCCCGGGATTATGGCGCAGGGTTAGAGAAACTGAAGACAAGTTGAACATGATGGAGGCCGAGAAGAAGTCATTGAAGAAGTGGTTTAGCATGATACTAGTTGTCATTGTAAGCCTATGGATGTTGTTTGGTTAGAGATGTATTAACTGTTTCGTTGTTTGGTTGTAGGTGTAGTCCTTGTTATGTTGTCATTTGTCTAATTCTATGTTTTTATGACTTATGATTTTGTTGTGTGATTTTGTTTAACCAAATATGAAAAGAAAACAAGAAATGAAAACAAGAAGAAGCTAATAGATAAAAACATAAGAACAAGGATAATTACTAGATGATAAACATCTAGTTACATTCAAATTTTTGAAAACATAAAAACATAAACTTGGTAGATGGTTTGCTTGAGTCTTTAGATGAGGTGGCTGATGGCTTCTGGTGGCTCATCCATCTCACGAATCCCTCCCTCGTGACTAAGGTAGTAGCCTGCCACTGCATTGGCCCCTCCATTAGCATCTGCATGTGTATGTTGGATGTCCACAGAAGTCCAGTTCTCCCCAAGCAACATTCGGATCATGTCAACAAGCATGGCCATTGGATATGAAGGATCATCATTGCTTATAATAGTGATTGCCTCCCTACACTCAGAGAACACAACCAGATTGGTCTTGTTCCTCTCCCAAGCCATCTTTAGGCCATACTAAATGGCCCAAAGCTCTGCCATGACGGGGTCAGCCAAGCCAATGTAGCCTCCCAACCCTCTCACCCACCTACCATTCTTCTTCATGATTCCTCCTACACTAGCTGATCTTGTTGCCCTATCATATACACCTTTTACATTAAGTTTGTATGCCATTTCTTTGTGATGGTAAATGGTGTTAAAAGGTGTGTTTAAATAGGCATTACAGGTGGTTGTAATGGGTTAATGCAGTCAATGGTCTTTGGTAAAAGTTGGTAGTTACAAGAAGATGAAACTTGACCATTGAATGGAACCACCAATGCATGTAGATAATAGCTTTGATATATTGAAACAACCAATCTAAGTGCATTCTTGTGTCTAACAAAAGCTGTAACATCAGTATTAAAGCTTGTAACAGTAGATAATAAACCATTAAATGGTCTGTAACATCAGTATTAAAGATGCAACATTCATTGTACATATTACAAATTGCCATGGCAATTTGACAAAAAATGGTGACACTACACCATGCCATGAGTCTAGCATCAAAACTTGATTACAAAATATGGTATTTCCAGTCTACATTGGATGGAATTAACCTAATAATCAAAAGATGATACTAGAATGGATATCTTAATAAACAAAAGATGATACTAGACATTTAAATTTTCCAACCAGGCCTTTTTTTTAGCCCTATAATCCTCTCATTTTTTGCCTGGTCCAACTGCTTCATGGTTGTCACTTGGTTGCCATTCAAAAGGATTATCTGAGGTTGTATTCCAAGTGTTGTATTACTTAGTTTGGCATGTTGGATAGGGACTGAAGAAATACCTCCTTGACAATGATCACTTGGATTTTCAGCTGGAAAAGATTGATTTTTTTTGTTTTTCTTTCGAGGCCTAGGTGCTGAGCTACCTTGAGTAGGGGCCTCACTTGTCACAGGGGCATCACTTGTCACAGGGGCATCACTTGTCACAGGGGCATCACTTGTCACAGGGGCATTTTTTGAGGGGCCAGATTGTTGCCTTTGAGATTTCTACACATGTAATATTAGCTTAAATAACATTTAACAATGCAAGATCATTACAAATATTTAAATGCAGTTAGACAAAATATTACCTTCACTGCACATGTTCTAGCATTATGACCTTTCTGATTGCAATAGCTGCAATGTCCTTTGGTGCCAACCTTTGATAGTTTGGTTGCATGCTTAGGAACTTCAGGCTTAATATCATTTTTCTTGTTTCTTTTTTTCTTTGGCCTTCCTGGTTGAACTTTAAGTATTGGTGGCAGTGGTGGTGGGTATGGGGTCTTTTCACAATATTCTTGACTATTTATTGGTTGAACAGTGTGTGCATATGTTCTCAAGAGCATGTCTTTGTAGTAAGTTTTGTGGATATATGTAGGCATGTCTAACCCCTTCCATCTTATGCAAGCACATGCATGGTAGCATGGTAGCCCATTCAAGTCATATTTTTTACAAGCACATGTCCTAGCATCCAAGTCGACCACAATTTCATGTCCTCCATCAGCCACAGTCACAAGATATTTTGTGTCACCTGACCACTGGACCACACATCCCCCACTAAAACCTAAATCCCTGTTAAAATGATAATGAAAAGGCATTACAGTCATATGCAAATATGCAAATCCCTGTTAAAATGATAATGCAACTGGAATTAATATCTTACTTGTTTACTTTCCTCATTGCATTTGGACAAATAGGATTGAGTTGATAGTTCCTACTCATCTTGTCCCTTCTAGCTTGGATCCTTCTCATGACACCTTTGTGTATTCCTTGAAGCAATCCAATAATTGGCAGGTCTCTAAAAGGTCCAATGCTATTGTTGAACACTTCACAATGGTTATTGACAAACATCTCTGAATGACATGTGTTTCTAAAAGCAGACCTGGACCATTGTGATCTAGGCTTTTCCATGAGCCAGTCATGACATTTCTTTGATATCTATATCATGCAGTGTAAATCAGAAGAGAATAATTCATAAAACCTTGTTGAAAAATGAATTAAAAACAACCTTTTTAAGAGCAGTCATATGCTTGTTGAAAGTGTAATCATTGGTTGCTTTTGCTGCCTTCCAAAGCAATTCTCTTAATCCCCTACCCCTGTGAACATTCCCAATATTATTGTAGAGATGCATGACACAGAATCTATGTTCTGCATTAGGGACCACATTTTCTAGAGCATTGATCAAGCCCTGCAACATAAGTGAAAAAAGTAAATGAAGGACCACAAAAAAATGAAGGACAATGCACAAGTAAATTGTATGAATAATGTACCTTTTGTCTATGAGAAATGAAGGTCCATGCACCACTGTTGACAATGCCAACATCATCTACAACCAACTGCAAGAACCAGTTCCATGAGTCAGAGTTTTCTGCTTCCACAACAGCCCATGCAATGGGGTACATCCCATCATTTGAATCAACCCCCACAGCAGATAAAAGTTGCATCCCATAGGGACCCTTTAGATGACAACCATCCAGACCAATTAAAGGCCTACAACCAGATCTGAAGCCTTTCTTCACAGGCCCTAGGCAAACATACAATCTTTTGAATCTTCTTCTTTCCCTGTCTCCCTCAGGATCTTCAAGTTCTATCTTAACAGTACTATCAGGCATGGTTTTTTTAATTTCATTCATGTAGTCCCATAGCAGTGCATACTCTTTCACATGATCCCCTTTAATGTTCTTTAAGGCCATTCTCCTAGCCCTCCCGATAGCATGTTGACTAATATCACATCTCCAGTCATTCACCACTTTTTTTCTGAATGCATCTAGTGGCCAAGTAGGGTTCATCCTAATATCAGTCTCATAATATTGTGCTATCCACCTAGAATTTATTTGTCTTTGCTTGAAAGTTTGTGTACACTTATGGTTCTTGTTCATGGTCTTAATCTGAACAGTGGAGGAGTGTGGCATTGGTGAAGCATATATCTTCCAGTTGCAATTAACCCCTTCACAAGCAAACTTAACTCTACGGCCAAAATTCCTCTTCTGTACTATTGCCCTTCTGTCAATTATAACTTGATTTTTAACAGCTTTTCTAAAGGAATTAGCATTAGTAAAAGTCATACCAATCTCAAATTGTGGATTGGTCATGTCTGTCTCTTCATTAAAACCAGGGAACCTCCTCTCATCATCTTTTTCATCAGTACTGTTAGCAACCATTCTCTCCTCATCACTGTCAATACAATCACTAAAGTCAGAGTCCACAACCTCTGTATTCCAATTTAGAGTCTCTATTGGAACATCAACCATCTTAGCTTTGTGACTCCTAACATCCTCATCTGTGCTATCTATGTTGGAGCTATCCTCATGAAAACTAATATTGTCATGATCACTAACCTCACTAGTTTGTTCATCACAGATAGGTTTGCTCAACAAGTGATCTATATCATACATGTGTTAGTGTTAGTGCCCTAGAGACAATACAATTGTACTTCTGGGAAACACTATTTTGTTATTTAATAATGATTATGTTCTATTGATTATTCGACAACAATTATTATGTCTTTATTTACTGCGATATTAATGTTAGAGTAATAAATGTCCTTGGAATATTGAACACGTATTCTATATCTTTAAGTATGTGACTTAAAAATGAGATTATATGAATAGTGTTTATATTCCTAAAGATATCCCTAATTAAGCATTATGAATTGGGACAATTATGATGCATAAAGATTAGTATGATCGTTGACTAAATGACCACATCTCATTGGTCATAGGTATAGTGATACTAAAGTCAAGAACATAGGTGCATGTAATATTCTACATGGCACCGGAATGACCCACAGTGAGATTCTACATGGTAATAAAGTCATTAGAATAGCTCACAGTGATAATGGTGTAATGATCCTTAGACTTGAGATCATTATATTTCTATACGAGGATTAATATACTTTGATTACATTAAAAGTTACCTTTGACCGGGTGATGATAAAAGTGGACATCGGGTATATTATGAGTCGTATGAGAAATATGAATGATAGATATAGAATTTAACCCTCCTATTATTAGGAGAGATATTATTGGCCTCTTGATTGAGTGAGACTATGAAAATGCATGGCCATGCTCAAATATTGATTTGTTTTAATAGTCTACTCATTGATCAAGGAAACCTGGATTAAACGTTGAAGAGGATGACTAATAACATGCCTCGAGTTTAATCTATAATATATGGTTAAAGGGATTATATTACACGGAAACAATAGTCACGAAAGGTTTAATTGGATCACCATTTATTATTATTTCTTGGGGAGCAATGATGTATTACTAGATGCCGCTCATTGTTTATAATTTTATTTAAGAATAAAATTATTGCCAACGAAATAATAACCTAAAGGGTCACACACTTAGAACGTTTTGAATGGAGTTTTAATTTAAATTATGAATTTAAATTAAATGATTAAATTTGAAATTAGTTATTTAATTGAGCTGGTCTTAATTAAATCAGAATTCGAATTTAATATTAATTGATTGATTTCGAAATTAGTCATTTAATTGAGATGGTCTTAATTAAATAGAATTTCGAATTTAATACTAAAACCAAAAATCAGATTGGGTTTTAAGAAGCCCAAAAACGGATTTAGGGTTTTGGCCCAATCCTCTATCTCATATAAATACATTATGATGTATTATTGAGGCTATGATTTTTTCTGCAATTTCGAATTAAAAAAAACCCTAGCAGCTCTGCATAAAGAGAGGCTAGAGAGAGAGAGAGAGAGGGGCAGTTTTTCGGCTAGTACCGAACTCCGTTGATCGTTGGACGATCGAGCGTTCGTGTGGACGACTTTGGCGACGCAGATCTTGAACAAGGGCTGTGTGGTGATTACAACAAGGACCTCCATCTTTCCGAACTTTAAAGCTCTTTAAGGTATGATTTCGTTTCTCCATAATCAGCCATGTCTTGTACACGGATCCTAGGGTTAGGGTTTCGGAATTTGTATTATGTTACGACTGTTTTTCGCTGCGTTTGTTGCCCCGAAACCCAACAACATGTCTTCAGGTATACCCTCTAAATTGAATATGTCCAGTAATTGTTGTTTTTCAAATTCTAGGTCTTGAGTAGTGTTTGCAGATGCATATTGTGATAGTGTTACTTCTTCTCTTTGGGTTTCTTCGATTGTTTCACAGTACACATACATTAGCCTAAAACCATCCAAAACATTGCACATCTCAACAACATGTTTGTCACAATTTACAGGAAACAATCCTAAATCCATTACAGAACTTGGGAGTTTATAGAATAGCTCAGTCATGCCAGCATTCAAACCACATTCACCCAACATAGTATATAACTCCAATAAACATAATTCATCAACATCACATTTGTCAAAATATCTAAACTCCCCCCTACATAATTCTTAGGATTTGCTGTAAATTGACCATCAAAATGCAACTTTATTGTTAACAAATCACTATTACCTGGAATTAACATACATGAACAACAAAAGCACGTAAAACACATGATCATCAGTTAAACATCAAATTTCTATAAAGAACCACCAACAAAACACATCTTAATACTGAAAAATTATGAGCAGTACATCGATTAAAATCAGGGGAACATGCAAAATCATTAAGGACTAGTAAATCCAACTCATAAGCAAAGATTATTGGACAAAGAAAGTGCATGACCAAGCTTCTTTCATATTACCACCGTAATCAGGAACTTCAGTCCCAAAACAACCACCGCCATGATCGACATCACGTATCAACCATGTCATCACTTGAGGTTAGCGAATTACACGATCTAATCACGAAAATTCAAATTAATTTACAGTAATTATGTGTGTGAGAGAGAGAGAGAGAGAGAGAGAGTGCAGACATTACAATAATGGAGGTGGAGTAATATCTAGGTATTATGTCCTAAAAGGTTTGTTTAAATTACCTGAATGACCCTCTGTCAGCTTTCCATCTAACGGGGTTAACCCCTTTTAACGTTAGTACACAAATTGTACAAACAATCATACTTCAGGTACACAATGTGTGCAATTGATACATTAGGTACACAAAGTGCAGATTTTGTAAACATCCGGTACACAAAGTGCATTTAAGTCTATTCAAATATGCTACATATTGTGAATATAAGGGAGTATTCTCAGCTTCGTTTTTTTCCCAAAGAAATTGTCTTGAAATTACAATTAAAAAATTTAATAACAAAAGCTTTGAGACTGCATACTTATAAAATGTACACGGCTCACAATTGTCAAACTCTGTCTATACTATTTTTTGGTGAAAAATGGCATCATTTGAATTTCTCAATATTAAATATCACTTAAAAAATTAATATATTTCTATATTATATTATATTATTATATGTTTAATATCATATTAAACAGTATATGAATTTTAATATTTAATATTAAAAAGACTGTACTTTGGTGATTGTAAATTTATTTAAAAGTGATTAGAATTTGATTTGTGAAAGTTTATTAAGTCGCGTTTTGCAACGGACTTATAATATTTGTCTAATTTTTATAAAAATATTTACTCAATATAACTTTAAATAAAGTAAATAAATAATTTATTTAATATAGTTGTAAAGGTGAATACAAGGTAACTCGACTTGAAGATAAAATTTAGGAAAATATTAAGATGGTAATTTGATTCAAGTAGAAAGTTTAGGAAAATATAAGGTAATTAAGATATTTTCTGTTTATTAATTTAAAATTTTGAGAAAATTAGAAAAATAAATTGATATGATTTGAGAAGCGACACCTTATCTTCTTCTCTTTCACACAAGAATATTGATTGTTTGATAGATTGATTTTCTCAAAATTCAAATTTCAACTTATACTTCAAAATAAATAATATAACATTAATATTAAAGTTTAATTCGAATAGAAAATTTTCATACAAACTCTTCTAATTTATAAAATTCAAAATTCAGTTTTCATACAAACTCTTTTAATTTATACTAACTTATATCCCGTGCGATGCACGGCTTTCTTTAATATTTTATTTTTTTTATTTAGATTTTGGTAATTATATTTTTTTTGATGAAATTTTAAAATATATTTATATGTGTATATAATAAATTTGATTTATATATCTAACAATATAAGTATTTTAATTTAATAAATTGTTGACGTAATCTTTAGTAGTATTTTAGATATTACAATAGAAAAATATTTTTAAATAATAGAGCTAACAGTTCGTATTTATTTGCTCTTAAAAAATCTATAAGTGACTAAAGTGCAAATAACAAAATATGTGCCCTGTAATGTGTCGAGTTTCTTTTAACATATGCTATTACTTTTATTTTTTATTAATTATCTTATTTAAATTGAATATTATAAAAAAATATATTAAACATGGAATATATAATGTGTTTTAGCTGAAAAAGGTAATCAGTTATAAATATGTAATAATATTACATTACCTATTTTATTTTTATAAGATAAGTTGTTTTAGTTAGAAAAATAGATAAAATAGGTAATGTATTTTAGCTGGAAAAAACAATTGGTTATAAATAAATTAGTTATATATAGGCCCGGCCGAAATTATAGATAGACCCGGCCCAAATACCGATCGATCGACCAAAACTTTTAATGTTTCGTATTTAATAATACAAGAGGTTTGTGTCTTTAATCTTTTCTTTAAAATTTTCCATTGACTGGATACATATCCAGACTGTAAATTGTGTTTCCAAACGTTGTAATATAATGGGGAAGGCTACGAGTAGATTACTTGATTGAACACAGAATTACCGAGTATTCTATCTGGACCAGCTGCTTTGTAGTTAATAGTATGCTTGCAAAACTTTAACCACTTGTATAGAGGATTGGAACCTTGAGCAAACAAGAAGGGTGTGCGAATGTGTTTACGGTTTAATTAGCAAAAAAAAAAAAGTAAATATTTAATAAACAAAATAATGTGTAAATAGTGCGGTGTATCAAAGTATTAAATTTAATTATCACAAAATTCGGGTTCAGTTTTTTTAAACTGCATAATTGAACAAAATTTATTTATTTGATTTAATTCCTCTTATTTCACTCGGGTTCGATTCCATATAACTACCTAATTCAAAGATTTATTAATTTGGTTTTGCGAATTCGTTTTTGGTTTAATCATTTTTAGAATTATTATAAGTAAAATAATCACGTTTTTACTATTATGACTTGTGAGTATTAATACAAAAGTATCCCTTGATCTTCTAAATACATATTTATTTTGACCGATCAAAATAATTAAATCTTGATTAAATTTTACATGCATTATGTAATTTAAAAAATTTAAGAAAATTGTATTTTAAGAAATATATATATATATATACTAGCTTAAAACCCGTGCGATGCACGGATTATTAATTGTTATTTTATTATTATATTTTTAATATTTTATTAATTGTATTTGTTAAAAAAATAAGTAGGCATGTTACAATAGCTAAATACTTTTAATCAATATCAATATCTTTATATATATAAAGGAAAACCCACAGGAGCTCTAGAATCGCTCGATTCATATTTTTCTAATTTTCTAGAGCTCCTCAATTTTAAATACTTAAAATTAAACTTCCTTCTTTAAGTCCGATTTTTTAGAAAAGATAGTCAAAACCTTTTTTAAGTTCTATAAAATAAATCATTGTATAAAAGGTAAGTATAACCTCTAATTTATAAAATTTCCTTCTTTAAGTCCTATTTTTTAGAAAAGAAAGTCAAAACCTTTTTTAAGTTGTATAAAATAAATCAGTGTATAAAAGGTAATTATTGTATAAAAGATAAGTATAAACTCTAATTTATATTGGATCATATTTTTCTATTTTTCTAGATTAGATCTTAATTTCCTTCGTACTATCTTATAATGGAGGAAAACAAGCATAATATGTTAATATTCTCCTAAACTTTATCTACAATATCAATTTATTTACTAATTTTGTTTTGACTATTTTTTAACGGAGGAAAAGGAAAGTAAATATATTATATTTAGGTAGTATTCGAAAATCGTCACAAACATATTTATCTATTTTTCTAAAATATTTCAACTTCCTCTTTTTTCATCTTATTGAGATCTTTCTTTCACTATATATACAGTACAACGTTTTATCAATCATAGTGTCTCTAATTTTCATTGTTTATCGTATGTCATTTAGGATTAGTTTTGCAACGTTTTAGTTTATTATGTGAACCAATGTGATGATGCCTGATTATATTTGTTATTGATGTGTTTTTATTACAAGACTAAACTGAATCATGTGAGTTTTTATTACATGCAGCAGGATTAAGAGAATGGAAGAGAGAGGAACAAACTGAAAATTGCGTCAGTACGAAGTGAGTTCTACCTAATTTTTTCAAGCCTTAAGGTAGTAATATTCTCAAATTTCGCGTGCTATCATGATTTAAGATTGTGTATAATTTTATCTGGCAGATAATTTATGATGATATATTTGAAATTGCGGGGGTCGGAAATTGCGGGGGTCGGAAGCATCAAAAGTTAAAAACATACTACTAATCTTTTTCCTACTATATTTCCTTTGCTATTTAATATTTACAGCACCAATTTCCTTTATAGTTATTATTATTATTATTATTATTATTATTACTATTATTATTATTATTATTATATTTGGTTAGAATTTTGAGATTATTTTCATGTTCACTCTTAAGTACGTTCGTTTGTATACAAAAAAATTTGTTATGTACGAGTTTGAAATAATTATCACTTTATGATTCTACTAATTGGTTATAAAATTATTAGGTTCTATATTTGTTTGACAGGAAATCAATATCTTTATATATATAAAGAAAAACCCTCGGGAGCTCTCTCTGGAAAATATTTATCTATTTTTACAGAGCTCCTCAATTTCAATTCAATAAAATTAAAATTCTTTATTTACATTCAAATTTTTAGAGAAGATATTCCTTATTTACACTCAAATTTTTAGGTAAGACAATAAATATATAACGTCAATCATATTTAAAATTTAATTAAACAAATATTACATTTTTTTATCAACTAACTTATATCTTATATAAGTTTTAATCTATTTTTCTAGAGTTTCACTATTTTAATTCAATTCGAATTTTTAGGAGATACAATAAATATTTAAAATTCAATCCTATTTAAAATTTAACTAAACAAAATTAACTTATTTTCTCAACTAAATTAAGAGAATATTTAATTATTTTTCTAGAGCTCCTCAATTTCAATTCAATTAAATTAAATTTACTTATTTATATTCGAATTTTTAGGGAATACATTCCTTATTTATACTCGAATTTATAGGGAAGACAATAAATATATAAAAGTCAATCCTATTTAAAATTTAATTAAACAAATATTACCTTTTTCTCAACTAACTTAAATCCTACTTAAGTTTTAATCTATTTTTCTTGAGTTTCACTATTTTAATTCAATTCGAATTTTTAGAGAAGACAATAAATATATAAAAGTCAATCCTATTTAAAATTTAATTAAACAAAATTAACTTTATTTCTCTAACTAAATTAAATCATATTTAAGTTTAATATATTTTTCTAGAACTTCTCTATTTTAATTCAATAAAATTATATTATCTTACTTAGTTTCGAATTTTTATATATATATATATATATATATGTGTGTGTGTGTGTGTGTGTCAATCTTTTTTAGAATTTAATCTTTATTTTAACGTTATATGACAATCCTATTTAGGATTTAATCTTTATTAAATATTTATATTATAGTCTTATTTAGAATTTAATCTTTATTAAAATTTTATATTATATCTTAAATTGCTTATAAAAGCATGACATGCTGATTAATTCTCCTCATACCACAAATTTGAGGATTTTATGATAATTCGTGTGCATTAATAACATTGAATATTGATGATAACTATTTATATATTTTAATATGTTTTCTTTTTTCTGACATCTGTAACTTAAGGTTTTGCAGGTTATAGGTTATATATGTGCATATTTAGTAGCAAAGCACAGAACATCAGAACATACACAAACTATTGTTATTCAGTTTTTTTTTTTTTTTTTTTTTTGGTTTATGAATATGTTAGGTATATATGTCTTGATAGAGTTTAGCACAAGTTGGACATTAGTCCTATTGTAATATATAAAATTCAATCAGATTCAGAATTCAATTAAACAAATGTTAATTTTTTTTCTTAACTAAACTAAAATTGAAATCTCTTACTTACATTCAAATTCGCAGAAAAGACAATGATTATATAGAAATCGATTATGTTTCCATTATGAACCTTTTATATTATAATGATGCACATGTACGCACTAAATAGTTTTATTATAACGTCTAAGAATATTTAAGAAATTTGTAATTTTTGTTATAATACAAATATTTTAAGTTTGAAGCGGTGGTTAATAATTAAATTTTTATTATTGCTTAATTTTAATATTTTTAGTTTATATGTATTTAGTGCAATATGCGTCGGCTCAAGAAAGTATAACATAAAATCGGCATATAAAGTCTAGGGATATTTAAAAAATTTGTAATTTTTGTTATGATACTAATAGTTAAAGTTTGAACCGGTGGTTAATACTTAAATTTTATTATTGCATTTGTTTAGTATTTTTTAATTTACATGTACTTATGCAATGGGTGTCGGCTTAAAAAACATGACACAAAATCGGCATAAAAAGTTCAGGAATATTTAAAAAAATTGTAATTTCGAACATTTGAACTTTGAAGTGGTGGTTAATAGTTAAATTTATATTACTGCATTTTTAGTATTTTTTATATGTATTTAGTGTAACGAATGTTGGCTCAAGAAAATCTAATACAAAATCTGTATAAAATATGTCAATAGTTGATTTTATTGTTTATGTATGTTACTTTGTAAAATAATGTGTTCGCTATTTATATATTTTTTCTTAAGTAGTTAATATTTAAAATGAGAATAAAGTTTCTGAGGTTACCTCAGGGAACTTACATGAGGCAATACAATGAGATCCAATATTAATGTGACACGTGTACAAGCAGATATTTAACATTTGCATAAATATGATATATAAGGAAAATGAATAATATTAAAATCTTATACACATACACAAGTGCATAAAATTAGGGTATTTAATTGTACTACCTTAGATAAATTTCTTGGGACAATCTCATGAACTTTATTCTCATTTAAAATTTTACAAAAATATTATAGGGCCGCTGCGAAGCGCGGCTTAGTCGACTAGTACTTATATAAAGGAGAAGACGGGGACGGTGAGGTGGCGCCTCTAGAATCGCTCCGTTCTATTTTTCTAATTTTCTCAATTTTTCACAATTTTTAATTGTAATAATTACAACTTCCTTTATTATTTTCGATTTTGTAGGAAGGAAATTGAAAATTACACTTTTATTTCTTTTATTATTTTCAAACTTGATAGAACTTTCTTTGATTTAGAAAATTACAACTTCCTTATTATTTTCGAATTTGTAGGACTTGATAAAACTTTCTTTGATTTAGAAAATTACAACTTCCTTATTATTTTCGAATTTGTAGGCTTGATAGAACTTTCTTTTATTATTTTCAAACTTAATACAACTTTCTATTTTTTAGAAAAAGAAAGTCAAAACCTTTTTAAAGTTGTATAAAATAAACCATTATATAAAAGGTAGGTATAATCTCTAATTTATAAAATTTCTTTCTTTAAGTCCTATGTTTTAGAAAATAAAATCAAAAACCTTTTTTAAGTTGTATAGAATAAACAATTGTATAAAAGGTAAGTATAACCTCTAATTTATATTGGATTATATTTTTCAATTTTTCTAGAACTCCTCTATTTTAAATCAATTTTAAATACTTAAAATTAAACTTCCTTCTTTAAGTCCTATTTTTTAGAAAAGAAAGTCAAACCTTTTTCAAGTTGTATAAAATAAACCATTGTATAAAAGGTAGGTATAACCTCTAATTTATAAAATTTCCTTCTTTAAGTCCTATTTTTTAGAAAAGAATATCAAAAAGTTGTATAAAATAAATCATTGTATAAAAGGTAAGTATAACCTCTAATTTATATTGGATTATATTTTTCTGTTTTTCTAGAACTCCTCTATTTTAAATTAGAATTTTGAATTTTCTTTTATAACATCTATAAATTTACTCTAGAACCGCCTGATTCATATTTATCTATTTTTCTAGAGGTCCTCTATTTTAAATAATTAAAATCAAAACTTCCTTACTTAGCTCCTATTTTTTATCAATCAATCAATATAAATAAGAAGACGGGGCGGTGATGTATCTGCTCTCAAATCGCTTCGATATATTTTTCTAATTTTCTCAAAATTTTGAATTAATAATATTAAAAATTCGAAAATATCTCGATTGTCTTTAAAATCTTTAATAATAGAAGAACTAAATATACAATTTTAATATTTTTATCTTTAAATATTTATTAATGGAGGAAACTAAATAAATCTTTTTCTAATTTTTTCAAATTTTGTGCTAATCAATTGACGGTTTAAAACTTCCTTTTACTGTATATCACAATATCTTGAGCCTTAAGTTACAATAACTATATAAACACTTCACGACGGGCAAAATTTTGAATATCAACAACTTTATGTATTCATATCCATGCATTCATCTAATAGTTTTATTTTTTTGATTTAGATTTTTTACATATATAAATAAGACACACCTCTTTGTATTCTTTTTGGCCGTATGTAGACAACTAACTAATCTCCATGTTTCGCGAAAAAAATTGTTGCAGGCAAGGTCACCAGCTAGCAAGTCGAGATCAATGGAGAAAGAATTGAAGAAATAATCAACATCACGTAAGTTAAATATTTTTCTTTTTAAAATAATTTTTGCTAAATTATCAATGGTTTAACATATGGTAGACAACCAATCTCCATGATTTCAAAAAAAAAATCAACATCAATGGAGGAGGGATGGATAAAATTTTATGATATAGTATATTTTAATATACGAGACAACAAAATTTAATTTAATTTTGCTCTCCATCTACTGCTGTGATTAGCGATCCCAAAAATTCGTGCATTGATATAAAAAAATTTCTCCTTGCAAAATTTGTTTCAATCATGTTATTTATATTTACTTATAACTTTTATATGATTAAATCTGTTTATACAAAAGTTATTCATTATGAATATTTTTCCGTTGTTTAATCCTGCTTTTTAATATATGGGCATCGAACTTAAACTCTAAATTGTAAAGTAAGTTCCCTTGCACTCCATAATAACCGTAACATATGCATGTCGATGAATCTTTGTCTAATTTGTATATATTTTTTACAGATCAACGATACACATGAGATTTGTATTTTTCCAAAATATTTGACGGTATCAACTTTTGCAATCAGCATTTCTATTTCTTGGTTAATGCAACGTTCTTTTTTGCTTTCAATGTATTAAGTGACAACATGCAACTTTGTCCAGCAACATTGACAAAGAACAAACGTGATTGAATATAAACTTTTGTTGCTAAATTTTTTTTAATTACCTTATATTTATTTAAAAAATTTCATTAAGTCAAATTATCAATTTAATATTTTCCTAATTTTTTTTCAAGTCAATTAATGTATTAATATTGAATTAATTTTTTTTTCAATTCAAACTTACGTATGTTAATATTCTCAAAAAAGAATCTTAAAGTTCTAAAAATTCTCTTAAAGTGATATTACCATCTTGAAATTCTCCTAAATTTTCTTTTTAAGCCAAACCTTATTTTCTCAAAATTTTGATTTAATAAACATAAAAAATATTAATTAACTTATACTTTCCTAAATTTTCTCCTTAAATCAAATTACCATCTTAATATTCTCTTAAAATTCTCTATTTCTCTTCAACTTAAGTTACCATATTATTATTATCTTCAACTTTATCTTCGACTCAAATTAACCATCTTAATATTATTCTAGATATTCTCTTTAAATTATAAAATATCTTTTAAGACCATGTTACTATCTTAATATATTTTACTAAACTTTCATTTCAAGTCAAATTTAAAAGAAAATTTATTTTCTCTTTAATATTAATGAATAGAGAAATCTAAATATATCATTTTAATATTTTTCTAAATTTTTTGTTAAAGTGATAATAATTTATATTTAACGAGAGAGCGGCTCACAAGATTTTTTAACTATTAAAAATATGTGTTTTTCGTGAAAATCTCGCGCTTAATTTATCTATATATTTTATATATTAAAAATCAATTCTTTAAAATACAAGTTTCTAACATTAATTAAATTCATATTTAAAAATATTTATCTAATTTTCTAGAGTGGGCGTCGGCTGAAGAAAGTATGACACAAAATCGGCATATAAAGTCTAGGGATATTTAAGAAATTTGTAATTTTTGTTATGATACTAATAGTTGAAGTTTGAAGCGGTGGTTAATACTTAAATTTTATTAATTGTATTTGATAAAAATAAGTTGACATGTTAAAATAGGTAAACTTTTTTAAATAATTAAAAACATTAAAATTAGTTTTAAAATAAATAGACCCTAAACCGATCCTGATAAATAGGTCTTGAAAATGCCTTTTAATCAGAATAGTTAAATTTATTTTAATTATTATAAATTTTTAAAATAATTAGGTCATTAAAGTAGGTTTAAAAAATAAATAGGGTCGTAACTCAAAACAAGTACATGGTATTAACTGGATTTTGTTAAGAAAAAATAAGTTCATTTAAAAATTATATATATATATATATATATATATATGTCCATATTTGTATAAATATAGATATGTATAAAAAATAAGTCTAAATATTATGAGTAACTAAGTAAAATAATATTGTATCAAAAAATAAATATTAAAGTGTTCGTTAATAATTTAGTAAGAGTAATTAAGTAAAAATAATTAAATACATACGGTTAAATAAGGCAAGTACCGTACCAAAAAATAGGTACCAAAACTTTTAATGTTTCGCCTTTAATAATACTAGCTTATAACCCGTGCGAAGCATAAGATTCTTTTAATATATTATAATATTTCTTTTATAATAAAAATGTAATATAATATATTTTTTAATAATATAATATTTTGAAAAAGGAGAGATTTTAGTAAGGACAAAGAAAAAAGGTAAGATAGTTACTTATCAAAAAAAAAAAAAAAAAGGTAAGATAGTTTAATTGAAAATGGTAATTGTCCGTGATATTTTTAGAAAAGGAGTTGATTCTATTATAATATTTCTTTTATAGTAAAAATATAATTTAATATTTTTATATATTTCTTTTATAATATATTTTTTTTGGAAAAGGAGAGATTTTATTAAGGACAAATAGAAAAGGTAAAATATTTTAATTGAAAAAAGTAATTACCCGTGATATTTTTGGAAAAGGAGTGGATTTTGTAATTAAAAAAATAGTGACCGAAAACCAAAAATTTTAATGTTTCGGCTATTATAAGATAGTAATAAAAATATTTTGTTAAAAATAATTAAATAAGGCAAGTACCATACTAAAAAACAGGTACCAAAAAGCAAGTACCGTACAAAAAACAGGTACCAAAACTTTTAATGTTTCGTCTATTCTAAGATAGTATAGATAGTATAGATTGATTGATTATATTTTTTTCTCAAATAGTTAATATTTAAAATTTTACAAAACTATTATAGGGCCGCAGCGAAGCGCGGCTTAGTCGACTAGTACTTATATAAAGGAGAAGACGAGGGCAGTGAGGTGGCGCTCTCAAATCGCTTGAATCTATTTTTCTAATTTTCTCAAATTTTTGAATTAATAATACCAAAGATTAGAAAATGTCTCAATTTCCGTTTAAATCTCTATTAATAGAGGAAACTAAATATACAATTTGATACTAATAGAGGAAACTAAATATACAATTTGACTTAAAAAATTTTCACTAATTGAGGAAAGTAAATATACAATTTTAATATTCTTACATTTAAAATTTTCACGGAAAGTAAATATACAATTTTAATTAGAAAATGTCTCAATTTCCGTTTAAATCTCTACTAATAGAGGAAACTAAATATACAATTTGACTTTAAAATTTTCACTAATGGAGGAAAGTAAATATACAATTTTAATATTCTTGCATTTAAAATCTTTACTAATGGAAGAAAGTAAATATACAATTTAATCTATTTTTATAGAGCACCTCTATCTTAAATATTAAAAACTGAAATTTTCCTTTTTAATTCCTAATTTGTAGAAAATATAGTACTTATAAAAGACAAGTATTCTAAAAATCTTTTATATATATAAAGGAAAATCTCCAAGAGCTCCAGAATCGCTCGATTCATATTTATCTAATTTTCTAGAGCTCTATATTTAAAAAATTTAAAATTAAAACTTCCTTATTTAAGTCCTATATTTTAGAAGAAAAATCTAAACCTTTTTAAATTTAAAATTGTATAAAAGAAATAATGGTATAAAAGGTAAGTATACCTCTAATTGAAACTTTTTTAAAATCTTTATCTTATTCTTTATTATATCTTTATATTTTTATATAAAAAGAAATATTTTTTTTCTATGGCTTCTCTATTTTAACTCAATAAAATTAAATTTCTTTTTTTTTCCTTATTAATTATGGGAATGTATCTCATCCTCGTCTCTATATAAATCAATACAAGCGTATTGACTCTCCAATTTGTTTAATTATCTCTTCACGTTCTCTTATTTTTATTTTAGTCAATTTTATATACAATTTTAATTAGAAAATGTCTCAATTTCCGTTTAAATCTCTAGTAATAGAGGAAACTAAATATACAATTTGACTTTAAAATTTGCACTAATTGAGGAAAGTGAATATACAATTTTAATATTCTTACATTTAAAATTTTCACTAATGGAGGAAAGTAAATATACAATTTTAATATTCTTGTATTTAAAATCTTTACTGATGGAGGAAAGTAAATATACAATTTAATCTATTTTTATAGAGCACCTCTATCTTAAATATTAAAAACTGAAATTTTCCTTTTTAATTCCTAATTTGTAGAAAATATAATACTTATAAAAGACAAGTATTCTAAAAATCTTTTATATATATAAAGGAAAATCTCCAAGAGCTCCAGAATCGCTCGATTCATATTTATCTAATTTTCTAGAGCTCTATATTTAAAAATTTTAAAATTAAAATTTCCTTATTTAAGTCCTATATTTTAGAAGAAAAATCTAAACCTTTTTAAATTTAAAATTGTATAAAAGAAATAATTGTATAAAATGTAAGTATACCTCTAATTGAAACTTTTTAAAAATCTTTATCTTATTCTTTATTATATCTTTATATTTTTATATAAAAAAAATATTTATTTTTTTTCTATGGCTTCTCTATTTTAACTCAATAAAATTAAATTTCTTTTTTTTCCTTATTAATTATGGGAATGTATCTCATCCTCATCTCTATATAAATCAATACAAGCGTATTGACTCTCCAATTTGTTTAATTATCTCTTCACGTTCTCTTACTTTATTTTAGTCAATTTTAATAGATAATTTTTTTATGTTATCTTTGTTGTGTGTTATGTTTATGTGATGACTTACCGACTAACAATGCTTAATTGTTTTGACAGATTTCATAAACGGGATGAAGGAGATGAGTGTCTAAGGTTTAGTAACTGTACCTTATTTGTATCTTTATTTTCCTTTAACATGAACTTTTAATCCAATTACATACTTATATTAGTTTGAATATGAATTTTGATATTTTAAACTAAACTGTTAGACCTAATTTTGGATGGCCTTACAGTGTACCAATTGATCAGAGTTTCTTTTATATATTGTTTTAAGTAATTTGTAATTATACATATTAATTTTATTACTTTTGTATTTGACCATGCAAGTGCGTTGAAAAACATGACAATATTATATGAATTTATGCAATAGCTTTATTTGATTTCTTTTTTATTTTACAAGTCAACTAATGTTTGTTATGGTGTTACAGATTTTGAACTCAGGCACACCTTTTTGTTGATTGTTACAATCAGTTTAGTGTTTTGCGTTTGCGTATTCTAACTTTTAATTTAATCAGGTAATTCGTGGGTTGCTTTGTATTTTATGTTTTTGTGTATTGTATTTATGAATTTATGTAATGATCGATACTTATTAAGACTAATCAGTTAGTTTTGATAGAACTTATCTTAATCCAGAGGATCATTCGATCCTTGTGACGGATAATAATCATACATACCAAGACAGATTTTTTATCCTACGCTTATCAGATTTTTTATCTCTGCTATTGATTTACAAAATTTTGCACTTCGATGTGATTTCTATTTTGCTAGCTTCTGGATTGAATTTTTTCAGCTAATTCTTCACAATATTTGTTCTCCATTACTTTCTCGGGGGAAACATGATGTTTTCTAAATTTAATCTTACTCAACATCCTTTTTGGCTGGATTTTATGGTGTAGACATGCAGCGTTTATTTAAAGATTTGAATAGAGTAAAATCTTTGTTTTATCTGAAAATATAATTGCCCGTAATTAAAAATATTAAAATAGGTTTTAAAATAAATAATTAAGGAATTGCCCATGATATTTTTGGAAAATGAGGGGTTTTTAGTAAGGAAAAATAGAAAGAGTAACATATTTTAGTTGAAAAAAATAATTGTCCGTGATTATTTTTTATTTTTTAAAAAGAGAGAATTTTGTTAAAAACGGTAATGTATTTTAGCTGAAAAAAGTAATTGGTTATAAATAATGTTATTATTTAATAATAGTTTCTTTAAAAAATAAAAAAAATAGAAAAAGTAACATGTTTTAGATGAAAAGGTAAGTGCCCATAATTAAAAATTCTTAAATAGGTTTCAAAATAAATAAGTAAGGTTTATCCGGGATATTTTTGGAAAATGAGGGGTTTTAGTAAGGAAAAATAGAAATAGTAACATGTTTTACGTGAAAAAAGTAATTGCCCGTGATTTTTTTTTTAAAAAGAGAGAATGTTGTTAGAAAAAATATAAAAGGTAATTGGTTATAAATAATGCTATTATTTAGTAAAGAAAAATATAAATAGTAACCTGTTTCAGTTTGAAAAGGTAATTGCACGTGTTTTTTTTTTAAGAAAAAGAGATAATTTTGTTAGAAAAAATATAAAATGTAATGTATTTTAGCTGAAAATGTAATTGGTTATAAATAATGATATTATTTAGTTTAGTAATAGTTTTTTTAAAATAAGTAAGGGTAAATAAGTAAAATCATTAAGTACCGACTGTCCGTCCGACTACCAAAATTTTAAAATTTCATCTTTAATAATATAATAATATAGAGCTCTAGAATCACTCGATTCATATTTATTTATTTTCTAAAGCTCCTCGATTCTGAAAAATTAAAATCAAAACTTCCTCAATTAGCTCCTATTTTTAGAGAAAAAAATCAAAACTTTTTAATATTTTCTTTTATAACTCCTACTTCTAAAAAATAAGTTCTCTAAAAATTATAAACCTAATAAAATTATATAACTAGAGTTTCTCAATTTTAATTAAATAAAAATTAATTTGCTTATTAACATTCGAATTTATAGCAAAGATATTAAATATGTAAAAATCAATCATGTTTACAATTTAATTGAACAACTATTTATTTTAGTTTTAGTTTATTTAAATAATTGAATCATAATTGTTTCTGAAATAGATTTTAATGAAGGAATTTTTTGTTACTTTTACAAAGTTTAGCTCCTCTATTTTAATTAAATAAAATTAAATTTTCTTATTTACATTCGAATTAACTGGAATGGTAATAAATATATAAAAATCAATTATATTTAGAATTTAATTCAAGTAAGGTAACAATATTATAATAATCAAATTATAAACCTAATCAAATTGTATAAATTGTATAAATATTATAAATTGTATAAATATTTTAATTAATTATATAAATTAATATTAATTTAAAAAAATTGTATAAAGTAAGGTAAATATTTTAAAAATTGTAAAATATTATAAGGCCGCTGCGAAGCGCGACTTAGTAAACTAGTTAATTAAAAACATTAAAACATATTTTAAAATAAATAAAAATAAAAAAATGTAACATATATTTAGTTTAAATAGGTAAATGTCCGTGATATTTTTGGAAAATGAGGTTTTAAAATTTATTATTAAAAGTATTTAAATTCGTTTTAAAATAAATAAGTAAATGGTTTCCTGTGATATTTTTGGAAAACAAAATGAAATTTAGTGAGAAAAATAGAAAAAGACAATTGAAAAAGACAATTTCCCGTGATATATTTGGGAAAGAAGGGACTTTGTTAGAAAAAATCTATAATGTGTTTTAGAGTAATTGGTTATAAATAGGTATTTGATTATTTATATTTTAATATTCTTAGTGATTGCATTTGTTAAGAAAAATAAGTAGACATGTTAAAATAGGTAAACTTTTAAAAAATAATTATAATATCATAGGTTTAAAAATAAATAACTAAAGGTTTGTACATGATATTTTTGGAAAATGAGGGGTTTTAGTAAGGAAAAATAGAAAAACTAACATGTTTTAGTTAAAAAAGGTAATTGCCATGTTTGAAAAGTTAGGGGAATTTGTTAGAAAAAATAATGTATTTTAGGAAAAAAAAAAGGTAATTGGTTATAAATAGGTAATATTATTATTTAATAATATATTTCTATAAATAAGTAAGGTTAATTAAGTAAAAACACGAAATACAGTTAAGAGCAATTAAGTAAAATCACAACGTACCATACCGACCAACCAAACTTTTAATGTTTCGTCTATTATATAATAGTATAGTATTGATAGTATAAAAATCTTTTTTTCTATGATATAATCTTGATCATCTATTTTTAAAATATTAAATTTAACGATCGACTTTATTTTTTCACACTAAACCAAAACTTTAAGTAAAATCACAGTTAATTTGCCTTGTCTGATTAACTGTTGCTTCATATGTCCATATACCGCACATGATTTTTGCATTTGATTTTTATCAGATGTTCGCCACAGAGGGACCAAGATCAAGTCTAGTGTCAAATTATCTCATTTTGCCATCCTTGATTCGTGTTTTGTACATATATCACTATTTCACCATGCACTTTCATATTTTAATTTCGATCATATCGGCTTGTGAGTTGCGACAAAAACTATTTTTCACTGTAAAATCCTAGTTCCATCAATTTTCTATATGACAAAAAACATTATATAAAATGATGTGTTTGTATTTTGAGTACACGATACGAAAATACATGAACACGAATGTTCATGACCGAGATTTAGTGTTTACTCTTAAGGTAAATGATACGAAATAGACGAAATAAATAAATTAATAAATAAATATGTATTAATATTTATATTAGATGTATTAACATTTCTATTTGATATTTAACATTTATTTATAAGATTATACTTAATTTTATAATATTATTTGTAAAAAATACGTAGATATATATATATATATATATATATATTTATTTAATACATATTTGTAAAAAAATTACCAATAAATTTTAATTTTTAAATAATTTTAGTCATTTTTTTATTTTTATTTTAAAATTACACGAAAACACGATATTAAGGTACACGAATGCGGAAATACGAATACGAAAGTACACGAATCTTAAACGAGTCGATTTTGCGATTAACATTCATGTAAAAGAAACACCAAAGTACACAACATAAAAATATACGACACAAACAAATTGTCATGTCATAAAATCTGAGTACATATGTATATATATTGACATAATTACAATTAAAAACCTTCAAACAACAAATCCGGTATAAATAAATTGATAAATAGTTCTATTTAACATTGATATTGGTTTATTTTTATGCTTATCACATATTTTTTATTCATATAAATAAATTGGATGCTTCTAATTACATCAACTCTTAGATTTTATGCTCAATATCCAAGGATCTTATAGTGAACGAAATTTATGTAATTAATCATACACCACCTCTCAATCATCCACTACCTTGCAAATAAAAAGTAAACTAATTTTTTTTAAATTCAATCAATCAGAAAAGGCCAAAAAGAATTAGGGAGTGAGACGTGAGACGTGAGACGGGAGAAAACAAACATTGTTAAAGTACAACCTTAATTATTAAAGAAAATTCAATGTCAGAGCACAAACTTTATTTCTTTCCTTAAAAATTAGAAGTTAAAAGAGATGATTGTGATTTGAAGAATTTTTTTACAAGAATATTAAAATGGTAATTTTATTTTAGGAGAAAGTTAAGAATATATAAGTAAAATTAAAATTTGATTTGAAGAAAAAGTTTAGATTAGTAAAGATTTAAAAGTAAAGTTTCCTCTATTTCTAAAGATTTAAAAAACAATTGAAATATTTTTTAATAAAAAATTTAGAAAAATATTAAAATTGTATATTTAGTTTACTAATAAAGATTTTAATTAATGTTAGAAACTTGTATTTCAAATCTATACAATTATATAATAACCGTTTCATTGAAGGTTTTGCTTAGTTTCGTAAGTTAGTAAACATATTCATAAAATATAAAATTTAGGAAAATATTAAAATTGTATGTTTAGTTTCCTGTAAAAAATTTAAAGGTAAGAATATGAAAATTATATCATTAGTTTTCTCCATGAGTAAAGATTTAAAAGAAAATAGAGATATTTTCTAATTAAAAATTTAGGAGATATTTACAATGTTAAGACAAGGCAAAAGACAAAAGCGTCTGGTCGTGAGATTTAGGTTCATAAAATAAGGGAAAGATGGTAGAAGATCTTGTTGTACGCCTGGTCCTAAAACTACTTTGACATTGAGAATACATGCACTACATTCTTGGGAAGACATTCATTCAGATATAGAGTTATAAGGCCAGGAAGTTCCAAACTTTCTCAGGCAATCTACAACCAAACAGGCCGAGAGATGTTAAATTAGGCAAACTGAAAGCGGGAGAATAAGATAAATTGCAATTTTCAAGATTCAGGGTTGTTAAAGCAGACAAGCATGTCAATGAAGAATCTGACAATGTACAATACAAGTCTTCATATCGCATACTTAACAAACTTGTCAACTAAACATCCATTACTTTCATTCTCAAAAACACACTTCTTATCCAAAACACACATTTTCAATTTAGAAACACTAGCTCGATGATATCGATTAGATAAAACATGGCGAATAAAGGCATATAGAGGGCAGGATAAGAAAGCAAGCAAGAAAGTTAGGATAATAAAATCTCTTTACAACACCAGTAGGTAGTAGTTACGGTTCGGAAAATTAGTACTTAAATAATCCGAGAGATGTTAACAAAACATACAAGCCATGCTAAAATTAACCCCAGCCACTACTAAATAAGCTGCTACATAGATACATATATAGAGGGAGCACAAACATCAACGACAACGTGTGATGCCAGCCCTAACCCCAGCCGCACCAATTGTAAAATACAACCCATATCTCATGTAGTTGTCCAGATCCTCACTGTGGTCCCAATACTACAATAAAGAAACAAGATTACAAAATCATCAAAATTAATTTTATAATAATATATACTAAAACAGATATACTTAAATAACAAAAAGTCACAGATCGGAGGATATAAAGAGGATATAAAGGCATTGCTGATTTTATTCTAATTTTTTTATATAAATACCTCAATACTGTCCAAGTCAAAAGATATATTCTTGGCATTACCAAGTCCTAAAAGCATATGTGCAAACAGCAGACTATTCGTTCCCCTGCATTCAGAACTCATGTTCTGAAACCAACCTTGTAACTTTATATGTACATTCTCCGACTCAGGAGATCCAAAAGTGATTAAAAAGACGCCAGCACAAGTGAAATTGTAGATTAAAAAGACAAAAGAAAAAAGCGCCTAGTCGTGAGATTTAGGTTCATAAAATAAGGGAAAGATAGTAGAAGATCTTCTTGTACGCCTGGTCCTAAAACTACTTTGAGATTTTGTAGATTAAAAAATGTAGAGAATACATGCCCTATATTCTTGGGAAGACATTCATTTAGATATAGAGTTAATAAAGCCCGGAAGTTCCAAACTTTCTCAGGCAATCTACAACCAAACAGGCCGAGAGAGGTTAAATTAGGCAAACTGAAAGCGAGAGAATAAGATAAATTACAATTCTCAAGGTTCAGAGTTGTTAAGGTAGGCAAGCATGTCAACAAAAAATCTGATATCGTACAATACAAGTCTTCATATCCCAGCAAATGAAGAGTTGTTAAAACAGGTAAATCCCAAAGATCTGAAAATTCTTCAAGATCCACTAGCAATGTAAGTTTCTTCAACGAGTTGGAGCTAAAGGTAGACAACTTATAAGGTGTATGCTCGTACAATAATTCAAGACTTAAGCATTTCACATTATGCTTGATCGCATACTTACAAACCTGTCAACTAAACATCTGTCACTTTCATTCTCAAAAACACACTTGTTATCCAAAACACACATTCTCAATTCAGAAACACTAGCTCGATGATATTGATTAGACAAAACATGGCGAATAAAGGCATATAAGCCGAAAGACACAGAATCACAACTTGACAAATTCACAACAGGAAACATCAAACAAGTAATACAAATTTAACTTACAAATTGACAAATTTGAAAACATAAATACTAGGTTCAATTTGACTACATACCTAATTACTGACCAACCACTTTTGCTGGCACTCTTTGAAGAACCTCGTCAATCCCATTTTGTAACTTCGTGTTGCCTTCTTCAACCTTCTTCTCCAAACCCGAAATCTTCTTCTCCAAACCCGAAATCTTCTTCTCCAAACCCGAAATTTTCTCCTCCACATTCGGTTTGTCGGAGAAGGTCGAAACAACTCTATCTTTGACGCCTAGCAGCCCATTGACAAGCATAATCGGACCTGCACCTTCCACCAATCGCTTTATAACACCCTACACATATAAACAAATAAATTTGTCAAAAACGAGAGTAGAAATATATATATATATATATAGATCTATATATGTAGAGTTAGTTTGAAGCCTTTTTCTTTGGTTCCGGCACAGTGTAACGGCGCCACACTCTACAGTTGTTCATGTTTGTTAGGCAGCTAGGGAAATGTTTGAGCGGTGGCGGAGCAGTAGGGTTACTATGGATATATTTCTAAATATTTTATTTGCTGCTCTAGGCGGTGGTAGGGGGTTTTGTAAACTCCTCCTTTTTTAATTTCAAATCATTTATCTAAATACATTCAAAAAGCAACGGTCAAATTATGAAATTATTCGATATCTGGACTTGTTATTTCTCTAGATTACAAGATTTCTTTTATTTTCTTAATTCAAGTTTTACTAATTTAAATATTAATATCACTCAAGTTGAAATATATTACTTGGTTCATTATTCTATACAATTATTATAGATTATCAGTGTCGTAAAAGACCGATATCGACATTAATCGATAAAGAATCTTTTCTAGTAATTAAGCGGATAGTTGGTGATTAATCGGTATAATCTATCATTAGGTCAATATTGATATTTAAATGATAAGATTTACAAAAAAGACCCGAATATCATTAATCTACAATTATATATGAACGAAAATAATAAGGGTTCATTTGTTAAATCTTTGAATGAGTAAAATTCTGGACGAGTGATTAATCTAAACAAGTAATATTGTTTGTTGATTAACATTAAATTTCTCTAAATGATAAATTTAAAATTAACTTTTAATTTAAATGTATTAAATTAATTTACTTCATGACTTTATTATACTATAGTCTATATATAAATTAGGTGATATTAAATAATATTAAATTAATTTTTAATATAATGATATTAAGTACGTGATTAAAGTTTTTAATGATATTAATTAGGTGATACTATGTAGTTTTTTATACATATATTTCACATTAATTTGTTCTTAATTACCCTTATTTATCTATAAAATAATAATATTAAATAATAAGATATATTTATAATCAATTACCTTTTCAGCTATAACACATTACTTTTTCTATTTTTTTAAACAAAATTTACTCTTTGTCCAAAAATATCACGGGCAATTACCATTTTTAACTGAAACATGTTACAATTTCTATTATTTTTTTTGCTATATACAATTTCTATTTTACTTACTAAAACCCATTTTTTTACCAAAAATATCACGGGTAAACTCTTAATTATTTATTTTAAAACATAATTTAATGCTTTTAATATTTTAAAAAGTTTACATCTTTTAACATGCATACTAGTTTTTTTAATGATACAATTAATAAAATATTATAATATAAACATCAAATAACAACTATTACAAACAGTTCGTGCATCGCACGTGTTTTAAGCTAGGATTAATAATTTAATATTATACTACTAATTACAAACTTATCCAAATTAGATGAATTACAAAAAAAAAAAAAAGTTAATACGAGTAAGGAGTACTTATGTAATTGTGAAATCTGATCAGTTAATTACAATTATAATAATTTAATGTAATTAACAGAATTAAAAGTTTAGCTTTTAAAAGTGCGAAAAAAGATATGAATTCTTTGAAAAAAGAATTTATGTGAGAAATTAGTGTAATAAGGTGAAGACAGATGAATTGAGGAGTGGTTCAACTGGATTTTTTACACCCACTTGTCCAGAAGTTGTTCAGCTGAAAAGAAATTGTCCAGGTAAATCAATATTTTATCAAACAAGCTGAATAAGTAAATAGGGACTCCAGAAGTTGTTTCGCTAAAAAGAAATTGTCGAGGTGAATCAATATTTTATCAAACAAGCTGAATTAGTAAATATGGACTCGTCCAGTTCAGCTAGCTTCATTCACCACCTAAGTCAATTTGAGTGAATAATAATACGTCAATAAATTAATAGTTCATACATATATAACAATATAATAAAATGGAAATCCATGATATATGTCATTTAATTTATACAACCTTTAGCGGTGAGAACTGAGAGTGAACAAGTGATGGAATTGATGATGACTGAACCTTCTTTGTTGGCATAGTGCCCATCCTAAGTCTTTCAGTATCACAACAATTCAACATCACATTTCTTTGATGAAATAATTACACCTTTTTTTTCACAGTAGTTTTATGTAAAAATAATACTCCATATTAAAGTTGCTACACCTGTATAAGAAAACTGAAAATCAATAGCAGCTATCAGGTCGCGTCATTGATGTAGCTCAAAATGTTAAACCCTGCTAAATGCTAAAGTGACCGGCATTTTATAGCTTTTGTATTATAATTTCAAATGCTTAGGAACTAAAATACATTTCATAAGCAATGTTGACATAATTGTCACAAAGAAAGTTAAGATGGACAATACCATGAAAATTAAAACAAGACATTTGTTCAGTTCATTTCAGTAGGGAACAACAAAAGGACTGATACTAATATTTTTTACTGAACTCCCATATATTTAGATTGCAAAAGTTAATCATTATTGCAAACCCCAAAGGGTGAATCACCGTGAATGTAAGATAGAATACTAGTGGGCTTGAACTTCGTGTCCAACTTCCCTTTTTTCTTTCGACGCAGCTGCTCTTAGTTGACGATGCTCTTCTTTGTAAATCCTCTTTCTTCTTTGAAACTGCCAGATAAAGTTCAAATCAGCATGGAGAATCAACTGTTCTTATCAATCTTTAACAATTGAAAGGAAGAATTTTTAAGAATTAAAAGGAAGTAATGCTTCCTTTAATCCAAAAGTTTTAAGTAGCAAGGAATATACATGTGTCAACATATATCTTCTATCAACATTAATACCGAAAGTGAATTACAAAACCGAGATGAGTTTACAGAATGATAACTGAGTGTAGCGTATGTTTAGTCCTTGTAAAGGTTCTGGAGATAATAAGATAACTATAAACGATGTAAAACATGAGTCTTACGATGTAAGAGAAATACTTTTGCTAACAATTGTTCTTTTAATGAGTATCCATAACTATATAAACAACTCTAATTTGTTATTTATCTCTTAAGAGAATCAACCAGCTCGTAACAATCAACAATGCTAAGAACACTTTTTATCAACAAAAGCACCCTGCGGGCTTCAAGATTAAAGTTCTAAATGCTCTTATAAGATAAGCAGCAAAACGTTCTTTCTAATTTTTATTCATGGCAGTAAGTAGAAAACAATGCATCGTCATTATACCACTCCACATTCTTCAGAAACTTCAAGCTCTTTTAAGCCACTGTGAGCACCGTTCTCCAAATAAAAGATAGGCACTTTCGTTTTCCGAAAGTTTCTCATGTCATCAATATTCTGCAGAAAGGACATGAAAAAAAATATAAATACAAAGGACGTCGACAAAGGAAGATGACTGAAACTTCATCTACTCCGGATTATATCACATTCATCATCTTACTATCTTAGATCTATAGAAGCTTTCTTAACTATATAACAACTCTAGTAATGAGTTTTACGATACAAATATTCCAGTAACCAGCTGATTTCCAATCCTCGAGTAGGCTTATCAAGATAAGGAAATCCATAACAATATACACAACCACGAACCCAAAATAATAATATACCTTAGACAACAAAGTAAGATCAAGTGAGCTAAAATCATCATATTTAAAGTCCTTCACTTGTTCAGATCTATGATAGCTTTCTAGAGAAACAACTTCACAACCAACAATATTTGCCATCATACGAACCAGACTAGTTTTCCCAGACCAGCTTGGACCTCCTATTAAAAACACAACAGAAAACACTTGAGAATAGCAGGGACCCCACAATCAAAGGAAGACTCCAAACTTATTTTCCATATCAACAAACATCCAAAGATGATTTATGATTTACAATACATGTATCGTCAAGGTTGTTTGCACTACCACCATATTACATGAGAAAACGGAACCATAAGAAAATGTTGTTGAGACAAACCAAGAAACATAAATGGGAGGTTGTAAAGAAAATATAGGTGGATGGAAAGAAGAAAGACATGGGAGGAGTGAAGAAATTAACATAATAATCTAATATCAACCAAGTAACCATTCCTCTCAGCCAAAAATAATCTTATTTTTTTAATCTTAATAAAAAACTCAAACACCAACATCAATGACCATTAAATATGATATGATAATCTCTTGTACGGGATGATTGATGACATAACCTATTTTCCCAAGGGCACCTTAAGAACTCGGTTACATGTTTTTATCCATTTAAGAAAATAAGATGATGACATTTTTCTTATAATCAAGATACCAATCTAAGATCTTAAAGCCATACATAGTTCAGTGTCTTATCCCAGTTAAATTTAATACAAGGGTAGGAAAATGTTAGGAGAAAACCATAACAGAAAATAAATAGAAAACTGCATCAAAGCCATTAAAATTTGTTAGTTCGAAAAGCATCTTCAGGCCAATATAATATTAGAACTTGGTTGAGATTTTGTACACAACACCTCCTGTTCAAATCTATTACTTTTGGAGAGTGTAGAAGTTGGCAAGTCAAAAGTATGACAGTCAACATCTGCCTCCTAAAAGCCCAATACAAGTTGTTACTTATTACTTCTTGTAACTTATAAGGTCAAGCCACCCCTTGAAAGAAATATCATATCCTTATCTGCTAACCTACTTACTTCGTAGATAATAACGTAATTAACTCAGGTTTTCTTTCTTCTCTAGGGTCTGCTCTGTACTTAATCATGCTATCGGAGTTTTTAGTTAGCAAGCAAGCACACTTCTATTAAGATATATATATTAATGACAACAAACACATAAAAGAAAAGAAAGAGAGAGTGAAACCGAGGGGTAAGTATAATTACCAATCCCCACTATAACAGGGTGACCTTTATTCTCTAACAAAGCCTGAAACAGAAACAAAGTAGTCAAATACTGCTTGCATGTGCAGAAACTACTAGGCAATGTTAGAATCAAAGGTCCCTCAAAGTTGAACATATCATCATCGCGGTATTATTATCATTATGTATTAAACTTAAATCACTATTATCTTTTTTAACAAAATTCACAAAATTAACCTGTATCGCTTGAACAGAAAGAAGCAATCCCCTATCCAGGTCGTATGAATCTGGCATTGGAGCAAGCTGCAGGGAATCCCTGGAAGAAGGATCTGTGATTTTTTCAAGACAGGAATTTGTGCATACAAGTCGTAAACATAAGAAAATAACAACTACATAACAAAGATACCAAAAAGGGCACTTATTCAGTCTCCAATGAGAAAAAGCATATACCAATTGCAGGTCTGCCAGTACCTGGATGATCCGATGAAATAAACTGCCACGTAGCTAACACAGGTTCCATTTTTGACTTGGTAGGAGATCGAGTCCATGGTTGCGACATATCATCAAGGGGATTAACAAGGTTCGGTGGAACGCGGAGAGGCTTTGGTGCAGCAATCAAGCCTCCTTCATTTGTGGTCACAGATCTACTAGACAAAGGTGGTGGTGTATTAACGCGTGGTACGCCTGCAGGTTGAATAATTTAGTTAAAAGCAGTATAATTGGTAATATATTAAGAAAACTTTGAACCTTGATAGTTTAGGTGTTGAATATCATTATCTAACATTAAGACTTGATCATCTCATTCAACTAACGGGACATTCCTAATATGTAATCCTGATGTAGAAGTTGAAGTATTAGTTTTTAGGCTGAATAAGTCATGTTGACTATTAATGGATATGTAGAATAGGGAGGCTACTTGTAAATAGTATGACAAATCAACATCTACTGAATTGTGTTAGCTAAATTTAGAATGTATTTAGGTTACTTTTTCCATTAATGATAAACTTGTTTGTATAGAAATTTAGGTAAGACACACGGGTAGGCAAATTGTGAGAAGCTGCCACATGAAAATGACAGCGGCTTCACAAACCCGTGTTGATAGAGATATGATTAGTTTACTTAGACGATCTCTCACTTCATTCTATGTATCACTCGAGAAATTGAAGCTCAAGAAAACTGATTTTCTTGAGGTTGTAGCAACACTTTGCAAAATAAATAAAACATTTATTTTGTGAGTAAAACTACTTGTGTCTACTTGTGTCTACTTGTGTTTGCAATTCTTTAGCTGATAAACTTAAATCTTAGTTTTAGTTGTTGAAGCATAGATTTAAATTTATCAGTATTGCATTCAACCCCCCCTTCTGTAATATTCAAGGACCAACAACTGGTATTAGAGCAGACAGATTGTTTTACAAATCTGAGATCATGACAAGTTTGCAGAAGTCAAGTAGCATTAAGATTCCAGCTTTTGATAAAGAGAATTACAATGTGTGGAAAAGAAAAATCTTGTTGTTTATCAAAGCTGCGAATCCATTATACTTGGGTATCCTCCAAAATGGTCCCTTTGTTCCACAAAAGGAGATTGAGGCCTCGACTGTGGATGGCGTTCCTATTCCAGCATACTGGGTTGCTAAATTGCCTTCAGAGTTTCTGGAGCCAGAAAAAGAGAAGGTGGCCTTTGATGATTACTTGCAACTCATCCTACTTGATGCTCTCACTTTGGACAAAGCCATGTGTGGGAACATCATTGGATGCTCATCAGCCAAGGAAATGTGGAATAAGATTGAGTTGTTATGTGAAGGAAGTGAAGAGGTCAAGGAAAATCAAAGACAAATTCTTATCTCACATTATGAAGCCTTCATGGCAAAGCCAGGAGAAGATCTAACTACAATGTTTGAGAGGTTCAGTAAATTGTTAACTGAGCTACAGATACATGGCAAGTACTATGAGAAGAAAGAGTTAAATGTTAAGTTCTTACTCACACTTCCTGAGCATCTAGAGCACAGAATCACAGCCATAAGAGAAGGAAGAAATCTAAACAATGTTTCCCTTGAAACATTATATGGTGTGCTTAAATCATATGAGCTTGAATATTTCCAGAAAAGAGCTATACAGGCTGGTTCAAAAGGAAAGATGGCAAATATGTCTGGTGCTCTTGTAGCTCATGAGCCAAGAATCACTCAACCTAGTGAAGGAGTCTAAATCACCCAACCTGCTCAAGTATCTTCTCTAAAGATTGAAGAGATTGTGAATGATGATGAGAAGGTAGTGCTGCAACTAACTGATGTTGAAGATGAAGACTTCTATTCAATAGAAGAAATGGAAAAGATGGATAATCCAACTATGGCTTACATGGCTAAGAAGTTCAAAAACATAAGATTAAAAAGAAACAAGCCATATAAGTCTCAAGGTCAGACATCAAGGTTCAGCAGAGGGAATTCCTCCAAGGTTGAAGGTGGTGCCACAAGAGGTGGTTACAAAACATGGATGGTGGACAGATCCAAGTTTAGGTGTTATAACTGCAATGAGCTTGGTCATTTTTCTACAGAATGCAGATGGCCAAAACAGAATCAAAGAATGTTGGGACAGGCTGGTAATTTAGACTAAAACACAAAGTTTAGCTAAATGTTAATCTCAATATCCTCGGGTTCCGATTTGGCGTAGAAGCAAATCTCTTATCAGATTTTTATCATATGTTTGACTTCCGATTTGTGGATACAAATTGTATTGGCATTGTCTAGAATGATGGTTTCAATTGCATTTTTTTATTGGTCGTTTTCGTTATGCTGGTGAATTCAAAGAAGTTTCAAAACAGAGTCTACTTCTTGAAAATTAAAGTATCCCTATTCAGATGGCCTCTATAGAAGCAACTTATATTAATATCTAACATGCAGCAATATGGTTTTAAGAAATTATAGGTTATAAAAATTCAACTAAATTGTAGAATTTAACAAAATAAAACATATATTTTTGCCGACTCTTCCCACACAAATCAGCTTTTCTGTTTGTCACCAAGGCCTATAATATGTTATGCGTGTCTGTGTGTTTCTGTAGATGTTGCAAAATGTATCTTGAGTTCAGCAATATGATTCTATGAATTTTAGGCTATAAAAATATAAATGTACTATATTATTGAGCAATATTGAATTGTATGTTCTTGTTGTCCGTGCAGATATCAGCTTATTGTTTGTCAACGAGGAAGATGAGTGAATTTCTGCAGTTCTTGACGCTTTGCTCCTCTGTGCACCTGTGTCGAGAGGTTTCTTATATTTTCTAAATAAAAAAGTAGTCTGATATTGATAGTGCCCATTACCAAGAATAAACAAGTTTTCAGAAAATAGTTAACAAGTATTGTATATTGTGCTAATAAAAAAATAGACAAACATTGATAGGACATACTGCTTCACCCTTTCAGATTGCTAGGAAGAGGGACATGGGTTGGAGCAGAAGCAGACGATTAGGAAGTAAGAGTTGGAGTAGTTCAGATATCGGGCAAGCATCACACATATTAATTGAAGAGAAAGTGTTGGAAAGATGACACAAACAATGGGATATGAAGTCTAATTCCTGCTCAACTAATCTTTCAGGTATGTCTGTATCATATATTTGAAGTCTCCGGCTTAGAGCAAATTTACCTTAAAAATCTGTATCATTTAAAATTGTAGTTATCACTCAACTTACTCCCTTCACGAATACCAACAACTCACCATTTTATAGAGTCTACTATGATTCAAATCTGATTGCTTAAAAATTCTTATCATTCGGTAGTAGCATTAGTTTATTATATGTAGTAACTTGAAGACTTAAAGCGATGGTGATCGGTGGGTGTTCATAAATGTGTGTATGTAGTAGTTCATATTTTGCGTCGATAAACTTTAATTTAGAATTATTATTATGTAAATTACAGAATGACTTTAAATTTGCATTTCCATGTATAAGGTTCATCTTGCGAGTGAGGATTGGTCATATAAACTTCCCTACAACCAGTAAATCTGTACCTCATAACATGAAGATGTATATGCAAGTTCCTTTATTCTATAGACATTATAAAAAAAAATTGGTACATAGGCTAACTTACATTTATTGCTTAACACTATGTGTTGTTGGAGGAATTTCGTAACAACACAAAATCGGAGGTTGCTGGAATAACGAATTATGAAAATAGGGGGATTTGGGATTTTTGGATGTTTGGGGGCTGAGCTCGTATGATGACTCCTCAGAAATTGAATAGAGAATGGGTTCTTTCTCTTCCTCTTTCCCGAGTGTCAATTGTCGTATCATACAAGGTGCCTACGTACCCTTTTATATAGGGATCAAGCCTCACGTAGTTCTTGGAAAACAAGTCATTGGATAAGCTCATTCAGTCCAATCCCATAAATAGTCAACGTTTATCCATCCAATGTTCCCATAAATAGTCCAAGGATTATCAATCCACATCTCATTCCCATAAATAGTTTAAGGATTATCAATCCACCTCACATTCCCATAAATAGTTCGGTCTTCACATGTTTTCCTATAATCTCGCGGCATCTTCGAATTTCTTTCCATGATTTGAAAAATATCGTTTGGAGATATTTTCCGTTATTCGTCGATTGAGATTGATTCTTTCCTCGTTTCAGAGAGAGGATATTGCTTATTGGTTAAGCAATTAATTATTAATCTGAATTAATAATTATTAAACGGAGAAATTTGGACTATGCCAAAATGTGGCATAACAACAAGCCCCCAGTTCTTCAGTGTAGCTTGCTGCAGTGGAGAACTAAAAATCTCCGAGCTTCCAAATTTCTTCGGTCGCTTAGAGTTTTGTATATAGTCCGAATTGGCGTACACGCTTTTCAAGTGTCATTGTCCACATAAGGATGTGTTTTCGTTTGTCCACGAGCCCCCGATCTGAGGCTTTAGTAAGATACCCAATTTCAAATGTCAGGCTTTCAGCCCATATCACATCCGGTCCCATACGTTTCCCTACAATCTCGCGACATCTCCGCATTTCTTCCCGTGATTGTAGGAATGTCTCATGCCAACCATATCACGTCTGGTCCCACACGTTTTCCTGTAATCTCGCGGTATCTCCGCATTTCTTCCCGTGATTGTAGGAATGTCCCATGCCAACCATATCACGTCCAGTCCCACACGTTTTCCTGCAATCTCGCGGCATCTCCGCATTTCTTCCCGTGATTGTGGGAATGTCCTATGCCAACCATATCATGTTCAGTCCCACACATTTTCCTGCAATCTCGCGGCATCTCCGCATTTCTTCCCATGATTGTAGGAATGTCCCCTGCCAACCAAGAAATATCCATCTACCAATGGGCCTTCAATAATGTAATTTTATTCATGGACTCTCCTCTGAGAGTAGGGTCTTCAATATTAATCCTCCTTGGAAAAGAGAGCTTTCGAAAACATTACCCTTATCAGATAAGGACCTTCCACACTTATTTTTGTCCATGCACGAGCTAGTGAAGTAATAAAATCATGTGATACAAATATTGCATCACAATTCTTTAACATCTCCATGATTCAGGTATCCTCCAAAATGGTCCCTTTGTTCCACAAAAGGAGATTGAGGCCTCGACTGTGGATGGCGTTCCTATTCCAGCATACTGGGTTGCTAAATTGCCTTCAGAGTTTTTGGAGCCAGAAAAAGAGAAGGTGGACTTTGATGATTACTTGCAACTCATCCTACTTGATGCTCTCACTTTGGACAAAGCCATGTGTGGGAACATCATTGGATGCTCATCAGCCAAGGAAATGTGGAATAAGATTGAGTTGTTATGTGAAGGAAGTGAAGAGGTCAAGGAAAATCAAAGACAAATTCTTATCTCACATTATGAAGCCTTCATGGCAAAGCCAGGAGAAGATCTAACTACAATGTTTGAGAGGTTCAGTAAATTGTTAACTGAGCTACAGATACATGGCAAGTACTATGAGAAGAAAGAGTTAAATGTTAAGTTCTTACTCACACCTCCTGAGCATCTAGAGCACAGAATCACAGCCATAAGAGAAGGAAGAAATCTAAACAATGTTTCCCTTGAAACATTATATGGTGTGCTTAAATCATATGAGCTTGAATATTTCCAGAAAAGAGCTATACAGGCTGGATCAAAAGGAAAGATGGCAAATATGTCTGGTGCTCTTGTAGCTCATGAGCCAAGAATCACTCAACCTAGTGAAGGAGTCCAAATCACCCAACCTGCTCAAGTATCTTCTCTAAAGATTGAAGAGATTGTGAATGATGATGAGAAGGTAGTGCTGCAACTAACTGATGTTGAAGATGAAGACTTCTATTCAATAGAAGAAATGGAAAAGATGGATAATCCAACTATGGCTTACATGGCTAAGAAGTTCAAAAACATAAGATTAAAAAGAAACAAGCCATATAAGTCTCAAGGTCAGACATCAAGGTTCAGCAGAGGGAATTCCTCCAAGGTTGAAGGTGGTGCCACAAGAGGTGGTTACAAAACATGGATGGTGGACAGATCCAAGTTTAGGTGTTACAACTGCAATGAGCTTGGTCATTTTTCTACTGAATGCAGATGGCCAAAACAGAATCAAAGAATGGACAAAGGGTCAAGTGGACACTTCAAGAAAGGACAGGGAAAAGCCTATGTGGCTGAGAAAAAATGCTGGGATGATTCTGATGATGAAGAGGAAGAGGAATATGTGAATCTAGCCCTCATGGCTAAGTCTGATGAGGTCTCCTCTAGCTCTCCAAGTCAGGTACCCTCACTTGTTTTACTTGAAATGTCTAAAGAAGAATACAAACAAACTGTTGAGGAGTTGAGTGCTGAAATGTTTAACATTCATACTAGTTTAACTGTAGCTAATGAAGAGATTGCTAGATTAACTAAACTAAATGAAACACTCACTTCTGAGAATGACATGCTTTTGTTAAAGACCAGTCCATTAGAGTCTCTAGCACAGGAAAATGCAAAACTTAAAAATGAATTAGTCTGTGCTAAAGAAATAGAAGAGTTTCTAAGGAAGGAAATAAGTGAAAATGAATTCAAGATTAAGGCCTATAGAAACTCATCTACACAACTTCAGGATTATCATGAGAAGCACACAGAGGATCAAAAAGTAGGGATAGGTTTTGAGTATGGTAGAAGACCTGGTAAAGAGATTGTGGATCAGGATTGCTCAACTGATGTTTCTGTCAAACCTCACGTTCTCAAAAAGATCAACAAACCAATTTTTAAGCTTTCTGAACTTGAGTTTGATGAGGAAGCCATGCTCATCAAGCAACAACTTGATGATGAGGATGAGTGTGTTGACAGTACAACAGTTGATGGAAAAGATACTGTCAAAATCCCCAAAACAGTAACTTTCCCAAACAATCAGACAGAATGTTCTAAAGATGCTGTCAGAAATGGCAAGACATAAACTTTCAAAGATACTGTCAAGAGAGCTTCGAAGACAACAACCTCTAAACCTACTGTCAAGATAGAAGGTGTAAAAGGTACTGTCAAGAAGAGCTTGACAGCAACTTCAGAACATCCTGTTGAAACAGTCACTTACAAGTCTAAGAACAAGAATGGTAAGTTAGGAAATGGCAATGCTAATGTTGGTAGTGCTCCCAGAAAACTATGCAATAATTGTGGCTCCTCACATCACTTAACTCATGTTTGTAAGAAACCAAAAGAGGTCAAGAACAATGTGACCAAGGTAAATGGTAACTTATACAGAGTCCCCATTATGCATAGATCTATGGTTGTCTGCAACAACACTGATTGCATGCCTTGTAAAATAACTGCCATGAGTACTTGTTTCAACCTGCCTATTTCATCTACTGAACAATGTCTCTATATGCAAACTGTTGAGACTTCTGAGCCTACTGGAAACAGTAAGAAGGCCACATCCACTAAGAAGAAGACTAAGTCTAATTCTAAAGCTGAGTGGGTGAAGAAAGAAGTCCAACAGAAGATTCCTGATGTGGTTGTTAAAATTGAAAATGTTGAATACTCTTGTGATACTGAATTAACAGGACCCAACAAGGTTTGGGTACCATATGCCTCTTAAATACAATTTATTTTGTAGGGCAAGAATAAGAAGCAGGTCATGTGGATTATTTACAGTGGCTGCTCAAGGCACATGACTGGTGATAAAGCCCTGCTATCACATTTTGTGGAGAAAGCTGGCCCAATCATAACCTTTGGAGACAACAGCAAAGGTTACACAGTGGGATATGGCTGTTTGGAAATTGGGAATGTTGTCATTAATGATATTGCACTTGTTGATGGATTGAAGCATAACTTGCTAAGTGTCAGCCAATTCAGTGACAAAGGATTCAAGGTTGACTTTGACATGATGGTGTGCAATATCTATCACAAGAAAGAAAGAAGCCTCTCTTTGAAAGGGGTAAGGAAAGGAAGCCTATTTTTTGCTGACCTAAGCTCAACAAAGAAGGACAAGATTTATTGTTTCTACAGTAAAGCTACTGTTGGTGACAACATGCTTTGGCACAGGAAACTTTCTCACCCAAACTTCAAAACAATGAATATGCTGATGAAGAAGGAACTGGTAAGAAGACTACCTCAACAGGAATTCTGTCAAGAAGGACAGTGTGAGGACTGTCAAATGGGGAAATTGAGAAGAACTGTGCATAGGTCAAAGCAAGTCAACACCAACACATAACCACTCAAGCTAATTCATATGGATCTCTTTGGCCCAGTAAATGTTCCATCCTTAGCCAAGAATAGATATGCATTAGTTATGGTGGATGATTATTCTAGGTATACTTGGGTGAAGTATCTAGAATCAAAAGATGAAGTTGTTCAAGTCATCATTGATCACTTAAGAGTTCTTGACAGAACTCCAAATGCCAAGGTTCAAATTCTAAGAAGTGACAATGGTACTGAGTTCAGAAATGCCACTCTTGGTAATTTCTGCAAGGATGAAGAAATTGTGCAACAATTTTCTGCTGCAAGGACACCACAGCAGAATGAAGTTGTAGAGAGAAAGAACAGAACTCTCATTGAAGCTGCCAGGACTATGCTACATGATGCAAAGTTACCTACATACTTCTGGGCACAAGCTATTAACACAGCCTGTTATACACAGAACAGAACCTTGATTAACTAGACTCATGGGAACACTCCTTACTATTTGCTAACTGAGAAGAAACCTACTGTCAATTATTTTCATGTGTTTGGTAGCAAATGCTTCATGATGAAGGACAACCATGAAAAGAAAGGAAAATTTGACACCAAAGCTTATGAAGGTATTTTCATGGGTTATGCCATAGTGATTGCTTACAGAGTCTACCTCTTGGAACACAGGATTATTGATGAAAGTGTAAATGTCACATTTGATGAAACCAAGTTTCCAGGACTGTATGAGGATGGTCAAATACAGATTCTTAGATTTGAGAATCAAGGATACTTGGAGGAAGAAGAAATTGTTGATGAAGAACCCACCTTTACTCAAACTGTTGATCTTGAAAAAGATGTTGTCATTGAAAATAATGATAATCTAACTCCAGCTCAATCACAGACTATTTCAGGAAATCTTCAAAATGATGGTGACTCTGGAGATATTGAAGAGCATGGTGGAGACAACTGTCCTGGTGAAGATTCAGTTCCCCAAACTGAAGCTACTGTTTCAGATCAAACACGAAGTTTGCCTGGAACCACAAGGTGGAACAAGGATCACACAAATGACCTAATTATTGGAGATCCTTCTTCTGGGGTAAGAACCAGGAACAATGTTTCTGTTGACAGCATGTTTTCCTGCTTCCTGTCTTAAGTGAAGCCAAAAGCAATTGATGAAGCATTGTTGGATTCTGATTGGGTGATTGCTATGCAAGAGGAACTCAACCAGTTTGAAAGGAACAATGTATGGAAACTGGTTCCAAGACCAAAGGGAAAATCAGTTATTGAGACAAAGTGGGTATTCAGAAACAAATTGGATGAAAATGGAAATGTGACAAGAAATAAGGCAAGGCTAGTAGCTAAAGGTTACTGTCAACAAGAAGGAATAGATTATGATGAGACATTTGCACCTGTTACCAGACTTGAAGCTATAAGGATTTTTCTAGCCTTTGTTGCACACTGTAATTTCAAGATGTTCCAAATGGATGTCAAAAGTGCCTTTCTAAATGGAGAGTTGGAGGAAGAAGTGTATGTTGAACAGCCACCAGGTTTTGAAGATGCTGAATTGTACAACTTTGTGTACAAGCTGTTCAAAGCACTTTATGGATTGAAACAAGCTCCAAGAGCCTGGTATGATACCCTATCTGCCTTTCTATTGGAAAACCAGTTTACAAGAGGTGTAGTAGATAAAACTCTGTTCTACAAGCATCATGGCATCATTTTGGTTCAAATTTATGTTGATGATATCATCTTTGGTACATCAAATGAGAAGATGTGTGAGAAGTTTTCATCTCTAATAAGAAACAAGTATGAGATGAGCATGATGGGAGAACTGTCATTCTTCCTTGGATTACAAGTTCTTCAGAAAGATGATGGAATCTTCATCTGTCAAGCAAAATATGTCAAGGAACTTCTCAAGAAGTTCAACCTAGAAGATTCATCACCTGCCAAAACTCTCATCTCTACATCATCCAGTTTGGATCTAGACTCCAAAGGGAAGAAAGTGGACTCTAGTGCTTACAGAGACATGGTTGGATCTCTTCTCTACCTAACTGCTAGCAGACCTGACATAATGTTTGCTACATGTCTCTGTGCAAGATTTCAAGCTGATCCAAATGAGTCACACTTGGTAGCTATCAAAAGAATTTTTAGATATCTAAAGGGCACTCCTAATCTAGGCCTTCGGTATCCTAAAAATACTGGATTTGAGCTAGTTGGATACTCTGATTCAGACTATGTTGGGTGGTGAATTGACAGAAAAAGTACAACAGGAAGCTGTCAATTTCTTGGTGGAAGATTGGTGTCATGGTTTAGTAAGAAGTAGCATTCAGTTTCTACATCTACTGCAGAAGATGAATACATTGCAGCTGGAAGTTGCTGTGCACAAATTCTGTGGATGAAGAATCAACTTTTGGACTATGGTCTAGTGTTAAACAATATCCCTATCTACTGTGACAACACTAGTGCCATAGCCATCTCAGACAATCCTATTCAACACTCTAGGACAAAGCACATTGACATTAGACATCATTTCATAAGAGAGCATGATGAAAGAGGAACTGTGAAGTTGATCTATGTCCCAACAGAAAAGCAACTTGCAGACATCTTCACAAAACCACTGGATGAAGCGACCTTTAACAGGTTGGTAAGTGAATTGGGAATGCTAAACCTGGTATGTTAACTTACTAGTTTTTCCATTTTTATATTCAAATGAAGCTTGTGACAGTAACCTTTAAAAGTTGCTGTCATGAGAAGTTACTGTCTACTTAAGTCACTATCTGTTTTTGACAGCATGTTTGCTTTGACTGTGATAAATTGAATTTTGTGCTAGTCTTAAACCTGATAGTTAGACGTTGTATGTCATTAACTTGCATGGTTTTTAATGTTGAAATTGGTCAAGGAATTTCACTGATTGGTCATTTTTGCTTTGATTGTTGGATTAGTGGTAGACATCACTCTTAATTGCTATCTGCGGTAGTTGTATGGGTACTCTAAACTGTTGACCATTTACCTCCCTTTTACCTAGTATGCCTATAAAATGAACCTTAGGTCATATTAGTGAATCATTCAGAAAAGGTAAAATGGAAAACAAAGTAGGAATCGAATACAGGCCTAAGATAAGCACCGAGTCTCCATATAAAGAAGTAGTTGAAGCTTTGTTTGATGAGATGGAGGATCTCCTCGATGAGGAAAAGGAGAAAGAGCTTGCTGCCAAAGCCGCTGAAGAGGCTAAGTGGCAAGAACAAGAGAAGGAGTATCAAGCACTCCTCAAGGAGCAAGGAACCACAGAAGAAGAGGCTAGAGCAAACTTTCTAGAATTGATTAAGAAATACTATGATGAATAGTTGTATCTTTCAATTGTAATAGTTTAACCCTCCTTTTTAATAAAATTTATCCATTTCCATTCTATAGTTCCTTATTACTTGCTGTGTGTCTGTGTTGATTAAATGATTGAACTAATGTGCATGAATAATGAATCTCTAATCAATATTGCATATGTTCATTTGGTGTCTCTTCAGTTAAGTTGTTTAATAAAACAGATCAAGTACATAGTCTCGACAGTTATTGTTTCCCGCAAGGGTTACTGTCATCAAGAAAAGTGATTGTCACTGTATGCCCTGACAGTTAGTTTCTTGACAACAGTAAACAACTTTCTGTCAAGAATTGTAAAAGATACTGTCATTAACACACTTAACGATGACAGTAAGTTTTGCGCCAATGTTTCTGTCAAGCAAAACCTACTGTCATCACACCAAAAGTTACTGACACAGTTGTTTTAGCGCACAGGTTACTGTCAAAAGTAGTGGACCGTTAAAATTGTACATTCATCCTCCACGAGGAGAGATAATTAATCCAGTAACCCACGTGATTGATTACTGGGTTAAGACACGATTTTACTTTTCCTCTCTTTTAGTTAAACACTTGAACTTCCCTCTTTATTCTTCAGTTATACAACTGCACCCAAAAAGTGAACACAACACTCTCTTCTCCTCTATCCAAGCAATTCATCTTCTTACTTTCTTTATTCTCTCAACCAGCAAAAATGGCCCCCAAACAATCAATTTCTCAAACAAAATTTGTTGGCATCTACTCTCCTAATGATGCCGGTGAAAATTTCAAAGGACTTGTTTCTTTCTTGAATAAGTCTTATCTTGGGTATGCAATTACATCCACTCCTGTTCTTGACCTAGACAGGATTGATAATTTCTGGGAGTCAGCTGTTGCTCAAGGAGATGGTGACAACACAACCATCAAGTTCAAAATCAAGGAGCACAGTTACACTCTCACCATTTAGGGCATCAATGCAGCTTTGGGAATTGTGCTAGAACCAGGAAAGACCTACACCGAGCTAGCTAGTGATGAGACCCTAAAGAAGCTTTTCTTTAAAATTGGGTATTCAGGACCCATTCTTGAAGAGGGAACAACTAAGTGGTACCCTTCTGGTGAAATGGACAGGAAGTATCTCAGAAAGGAGTGGAGCATGATGTTTGATGCAATGGTGAAGGTGTTCTCTACCAAGACCACCGGCTGGAATGAGATTCCCACATACATCAAGAAGCTCACTCACTCTTTTGTTCATGGGTACAAAGTGAATGTTGGAAAGCTACTCATGGCACATCTCAAGGCTGCCATAGGTAAGAATGTAAACCTCTATCCTCGCTTTCTAATGTTGTGTATTAATTCCTTATGTGATTTTGATGAAAATGCCCCTCGTTCAGAGGTGTGCAGTGTTCTGAAAAGGAACACAAACACACACACACAACTCTCACTTCACAGAATTTAAATGCACATATTCCACTCTGCTTCACTAAACACATGGTTGATCAAGTGCCTAACCTTGATTTTCCATTGCCCTCTGGGTATGACACCTTCACTCTTGAGGATGAGGCTGGATTAGACCCAAATTTAGCTAACCCCCATTCTACACCATACACTTAGCCTAGGTTCTCTAGACTTCCCAAAGTACAGAGATAAGCTTTGCAAGAATCCAGAAAAAGATCCCTAGAAACTGATGTTGGTGGTAGTGCTGAGAGTCAAGAGGGAGTTCCTGCACATAGTGCGGCAAATAAGGAAGGTAGTCAAACAGAACCCACAGTGGTTCCTCTTGAGCCTAAGAAGAAGAGAGCTAAGAGGACCAAGACCACTGTCAGCCAGCCTGCAATCTCCCAAAAGACTGTAGAGGAAAATAGGGCAGTAAACACCTCCCTAGATGTTCCTTCTCAACAAGGGACATCTATTGAAATTGGCCTGTCTCCCAAGGTACCTTGTACAGAGTCTGCACAACCTCATGTTCCAACTCATGAGGAGCCTCCACTTGCAGAAACACACATGGAGTCAGGACACAGTGAGGATTTCACTTCCCTAATTGATGCTTCACAAGTTTCATCTGTGGAGCAGCCATTATTCTTTTCTCCACTTTCACCTTCTTCCTTCCCTACTCATTCATTTGTTTCTTCTCCACAACCTAGAGAGGGGGACAGTCCCAACCCTTCAGGTTTTGATCATCCATCTCCAATCATGGATGAGCCCCCATCTAGTGGTCCACAAGAACCCATTTCTCAAAGTGAGATGGACACCACTCCTTCAAACACTGAGAAAGAGCAAGGTGCAACTCTGCTAGAAAGTGAAACAGCCAGTGCCTTGTTCAATCTCCAAGGAGCATCTTACCTTAGGGAAGATGTTGTCACAGCCTCAGTTGTTGTCAAGGACTCTGGAAATTTTGCTGTCACAGGTGACCCTGCTGTCAAGGACTCCGTCCAAGTTGATGTCACAACCAATCCTGCTGTCCAAACTGCAATGGAACCTACTGTCAATCTTTCAGCTGATAGTAACATTTCTGGCAAAGCTACTGTCACCTCTGCAAAGCCTGATTTTGATGTTGTAACTATTGAGGATGTCTTTGATGATGATGTGCCACTTTCTCAGTTCTTAAAGGTACACTATAAACCATCTATTTCATTGCATGTCAGTACTGCTCATACCCATGCATCTAGGTTGAGTGAGGGTGTGCAAAAGAAAAGTGTTAGGCCGAATACACAATATATAATCAATATATGTATGAGAAGAACAATTAAGAACACTGTTTATGATCAATAAACTGAATTATATTAAATAACTCTTCTCTCAGTGATGTAAAATATCACAGAGAGCTGCTAGGTTACAAGAATAATGTATTCAGTATTCGCATCCCTTTTAGGGTTAACCTATCTGTGTTTATATAATACACAGTTACATAATCAATCTCTAATTGATATTCCTATAAATTAGCTATACAATTTATATCAATTTAGGATTGCTTCTGTCTTCTGTCCCGTTTCTTTAGCTATCTCAATATATCTTGCTTCTTTCCATCTTCAAGATATATTGCTTCTAGAATCTTCAATGTCAGCACCGACAGCTAAATAAACTCTCACCCTGTCAGACTTTATCAAACTCTGACTGCCTTCTAGCATAAACTCTGATGAGTACCTGTTGCTTAAACACTGATAAATAATCATCAGCAATTATATCTAACAATCTCCCCCAACTTGTGCATAACAAAAATGTACAAGTTAAAAAGATAATTGATGATGTCAAAACATATAACAAATGCAGTGTTTATAACATAACAGAGTTTAACTTTTACTTAGAACAGAAAACTTTAAAAACTTACAGTCAGCCTTTACTTTATCTCTTCAATGTCAGGCACAGTCCTTATGTAGTCCTGAAGTAGTTTTCTTTCAGCTCTTTCTAACTCAGCTATCATTATTTTCTTTATCTCCCTTAACTCTGGATCACTCTCTCCAGTTTGGTAGATAGCTGCCCTTAGTGAATAAATGTTGTTCTTCCTCATATCATTTCCTAGCTTTATTATGAAGGATTTATCTGATTCCAGATTAAATTCCAACACCTTTATGCCAAAATCTGTTCTGAGTCTTGAACTGTTCCTTTGCATCTCTACAAGCTTTCCATTGTAATCTCTGTACCTTGGTATGTAAGAGCCAGCAGACTTTAAACCAGAAAGAATTCTAGCTTTCATCATCCTGCTTCTTAACACCTCGGCTGCTTGATGAGTTCTTTGATTTTTAACTTTCAACAGATACAACACATATTCCAGTTCTTCTTTCATCTTTAAACCAATATCATCTTCACTAACTCTGTATACTCTGCCATCAGATTTGAAGTATAACAGAAAATCCTTCTTTAACCCTCTATGGTATATTAACTGAACTGATTCTAGAGTATCAAGATTTTCTTGAGTTACCCCAACACCAGGTTCAGCTAAAGAAGTGTGATCCATTGGACTATTGTTCATTCTTTTCTCTCTATGAGATCCAAGCCTAGATTTATCTCTTGATTCTTTTCCCATAAGTGTTCTACTTTGGAGAAAATTTGTATTTGCTGGAATCAAAGAGTGTTGAACAATGATTGGCTTGGCAAAAGTCCTTTGTAATTGTGAAGATAATTGTGTCTGTACAACTTGAGTAGTATCAGAGGTTGTCACAGCTTCTATTGTTTGAACAACTTGAGCAATGTCAGAGGTTGTTTGAGCTTTCTTTTGTATCTGATGTTCTTCCACCAGCTTCCCTTTACCTTTATCAGGCTTAGCTTCTTCAGACCTTTTTGCTTGTTGTAAACTCTGTTGAGAGTTTACATTTTCCTTGATAATTATTCCTTTTTCTTTAGTCCTTGAAACCTTTACAGTCGTTTTCACTTTCCCAGACTTTAAATTTTGCTCATGCTCTTTAGCCAGCATCAATTCTTCTGCTTGAATATCTTCTATGGTTGCATCAGCACCATGTTCTTCTAGAAACATCTGAGCAGCAATCTCTTCATCAGTAGTTGGTTGAAAAGTAAGCTTTAAGCTTCTAGCTCTTGAAGTAGATTGAGCACCAGTGTTTATCCTTGTAACAGAATTTGTAGCATCAGAATTTGATCTTAGCTTTCCTTGTTGAGTAGATTTAGATTTGAAATCTTTGCCCTTTGCACCACCATCAGTAGAATCATCCTGTCTACCCAGAGTTTGAGACCTCTTGCATTTGTCTTTAAGGACTCTCTCCCCCTTTTTGACATCATCAGGAATCAAAACTGATGTGAGCAATTCAAGAGAAGCAGCAATAGAATCAATCTTTGCAGACATCACAGTCTGATTCTCTTCAATTTTACTTAATCTTGTCTTCATGGCATCTTGTTCTCTTGATAAGAAAATTTTCTCATGTTTCAAAGTTAGCTCCCTTGCAGTCACATCATTCCTCAACCCAGTAACTTCTTTCTGAGTTTCATCAAAACGATTATGAAGAGATTTCACTTGAACAATTGTAGCTTGAAAATTTTTAAGAAGCTCAGGATTAACAATAGTAGAAGCAGACTTTTTCACCAAATCAGTTGCCCTTTGTGAAGTAAAGATACAGTCATGATTTGACCAATTTGAATAATACATGTCCTGAAAATGTGCTTCAGTATCATGATGAGAAGTGCCACCAATATCAGCCACCTTTGGATTGTTGTGAGCAGAAACTCTTTGAGAAGCAGAAGAGTCAGCCTTGTCATCAGACTTTGTATCTTCAGAGTCTGCACTATCCTCACCAACATTGTCTTGAACAAAATCATCATTAGCAATGTGTTCAGAGTTTAATTTCTCATTCTCAACAACATTCTCAGTCATCTTTTCAGCATTAGGCTCTGCAGTAGCTTCAAGATCATTTTCAGCAGTAGCCTCTAGAACAGTCTCTGCAGTCACAGCCTTAACTGTCTGTTCAACTTCTTCACCTTTTTCAATAACCTGGTGATTGACAGAGAGAATCTCTGTATGAGTAGCCAAAGACTCATCTATAACCACTGTTGGTTGATCAGCTGCCACATCCTCAGTATCACCAACACTGCCCAACTCCTCAAAAGTTGCAGTAGGATGTGCTTCAATTTCATCTTCAAAATCCATTTCCAAGATGGGTTCAAGAAAATCATCATTAACAGCATCATTATTATCAGTATTTGCTCTGGCTTCCTCATGCACAGTAGCATCTGCAATTACAACCTCAGGAACTTCAACATTTGTAGAATATGAAGCCAAATTGTGAACTATATCGTCGAATAGGTAAGCAGCAACAAGCTTCCTTTTCTTAGCATTAGCAGATTCAGGTTCATCAGAAGGCACATTTGCATCAGAAACAGGTCTGTTTGCCCTCTTCTTTCTTCTTGAAGTACCAACAGAGTTTGGTAAATCAGCATCAGTATTTAGAGATTTAGCAACAGGAACAGCCTTGAAAGCTCTGTGCTTAGTCCTACCACCAGTCTTTGGTTTTGGAGCAGCTTGACTATCAGTGTTTACCTGTTGGGACTGGGGTTCTGGTTGTTGTGGTTCTGATTGTTGTTGTTGAGATTGAGTTTCTGGTTGTGGTTCAAGAAAATGTTGAATAACAGCTGGAAGTAACAACTCACCAACGTTCCCTTTCTTGACATCCTTGTTTATCAAATCAGAGAATATTCTTTTGTGCAATTTAAACGCAGGAATCACATCATTTGCAGCAATTTCAAACGCAGGAATACAAGCAGTAAATAGCAATTGACAGAAATGTGCAAAGTAAACAACTCCCCTATTCTCTGTCATTTTCTCCCCTATATTACTCAAAACCAGTCTAGCAAAATCGTAATTAGTATTATACAGAAGAGAATACCCGATTTGCAGACTATCAATTGGAATTGCATCCCAATTGGTACACTTCTTCCCAAAAGCTCGTGTAATGCAATCGAAAAAGAAACTCCACTCCTTCCTCAAAAATGGTCGCTTTAGTTGGCCAATCCTTGCCATAGATCCACTATATCCAATCTCTGTCATCATTCTTTGAAGATCAGCATCACCCACAGAAATTGTATAAGCAGTGAATTCTCCAAATCTCAAAGCAGCACGAACAGTACCAGGAGTTACCACATACTCCTGTTCTTCAAACTCGAAGACTATAGAAGGAGTTCCAGTCTCGCCTCCATCATCATCAACACCCGTCTCCCAGAAAGCTTTAATTTGCAAACCAGAAAGCCGTGCTGGTTCCACAAGAGCATGCCCAATTGCAGATTGAGCAAGAAAATTCTGAAACAGATGAAATGCCTCTGGTGCGTTCTCATTAGATAAAGGAGCTGCATAGTTATTAGGAACGAATTCGAGACCAACTGAGTGAAACATTGTAGTTGCCATTAGTAACAACTTGTAATAGATCTGAGAATGACTTAGAGAAAATACGAGAGTGTTTGCAAGAAAAGTGTTTGTGAAAATGTGTATGTGTGTGTATTGGAGTAAGTTGTGAAAAGTTTAAATGAATATGTGTATTGTATATTAATACAAAAAGAAAGTATTAAAAACTGAACAGTTTCTAATCAATACACACAATTGTCTTACTCCGTGAATCGTGTGAGTGGGACACGTGGCACACATGCAATGACTGACAGCAGTAATTGGCAGTTTCCAATGCGCATGCGCAGTAAAAATAGCAATAATTACCGCCTTTTACACTTTCCTAGACACTCAACCTCTCTCCTCTTTTTAATACACTCTTGAACAACTGTCCAATCATTCTCTTTTGAATTTTCAAAACAAATGTCTTTTCTCAAAATCATAATATGTCTGAAACAAACAAAATTTATTTTAATCATCAGAGATTAAAATGAAATTACCTCGGCGTATAGTACACAGTTCATCAGTGTTTATCAATCCTCCTTCTTTATTCATAAACTCTTTTCACAAACTGTACAAGTGTGAATATTTGTGTGTGACTTAGCAGAGTTTACTGAATATAAATATTTAGATCATCTCAAAGTGCATAAAATCCACAAAATAAATCAGTAAAAACTGGTTGCTCAAACTCTCATGTATAATACAAAATCTGATATTATCTAAACTCTGTACCTAAAAATTTATTATTTACACCCCCTTTTATGATTTTTTTTATTTTTTTTTATTATTTTTCCAGTAATCAGTGGTTGGCACTAGTCACCAAAAATCAAAAAGAATTTAACCCTTATTTCATACAATAAGTTCCTGGGTCTTCCTAGGCACAACATGATCTCAAAGGAATTTGTGCTTATTTTGCATCTTTTGATTTGAGGGTGAAATATTTGCAACTAATTATCAGAGTTTAGACTTTTCATCAGTTAATACAATTAGTTTATGAGAGAAAGTGCAAACAGCTAATACAGACTCAGTGTATAGGATCAATGAACTAAGAGATGCTATAAATATAGAGACAGTATCATGCTGTGTATAAGATTTCTGCACATTTTGAAATCAGAATTTATATCACTCAGAAGGATTCATGATTATTTACTGAGAGTCATGCTTCATACAATTTTCTTCATCGGTCAATGTGTTTCAGACAAAATCACAATCAGAGTTTAACATCAGAGTTTAACATCAGAGTATGACTGACAGAGTATGTGTAACAGAGTATGACGAACAGAGTTTGACAAACTGGTATGAATGATAGTTAACATATGCAAAGAAACATGAGCACCAAATCATAGAAGTATAGATTTTGAGTCTAACCAGTATCTCTAGTCAAAACCAGAGACCATTCCAAGTTCATTTACCAGCCTTGTAAAGGTAGCTTCACTCAAAGGTTTGGTGAAGATATCTGCAAGCTGTTGGTCTGTAGACACAAAATGAAGCTCAATATTTCCTTCTTCCACATGTTCCCTGATAAAATGATACCTTATGCTGATGTGCTTGGTCATGGAGTGCTGTACTGGATTACCTGTCATAGCAATAGCACTTTGATTATCACAGAAAATAGGTATTTTAGAGTACCTTAATCCATAATCCAGCAATTGATTCTTCATCCATAAAATCTGTGCACAACAGCTACCAGCAGCAATGTACTCTGCTTCTGCTGTGGATGTGGAAATTGATTTCTGTTTCTTGTTGTACCAAGAAACTAATATGTCACCTAGAAATTGACAGCTTCCACTTGTACTTTTTCTGTCTATCTTACAACCTGCAAAATCTGCATCAGAGTAACCAATTAATTTAAACTCTGATTCTCTAGGGTACCACAAACCAAGGGTTATGGTTCCTTTGAGATATTTGAAAATTCTCTTCACAGCTGTTAGATGAGGCTCTTTGGGATCTGCTTGAAATCTTGCACAAAGACATGTTGCATACATGATGTCTGGTCTACTTGCAGTAAGATAAAGAAGAGACCCTATCATGCCTCTGTAGTTTGTAATATCTACTGAAGCCCCTGTATCTTTGTCTAGCTTTGTTGCAGTAGCCATGGGAGTTGTGGCAGATGAACTATCAAGTATACCAAATTTCTTGAGAAGATTTCTGGTATATTTTGCTTGATTGATGAAAATCCCATCATCTGTTTCTTGACTTGTAAGCCTAGAAAATAACTAAGCTCTCCCATCATGCTCATTTGATACCTTGACTGCATCAGTTTTGCAAACTTCTTACAGAGTTTATCATTAGTAGACCCAAAAATGATGTCATCCACATAGATTTGAACTAACAGCAAATCATCACCAGAATTAAAATAGAACAAGGTTTTGTCAATTGTTCCTCTAGTGAACCCACTTTCTAAAAGAAATTGAGCTAGAGTTTCATACCATGCTCTAGGTGCCTGCTTTAGTCCATATAATGCCTTGTCAAGCCTGTAGACATAATCTGGATGCTTGGGATCTACAAACCCTGGTGGTTGTTCAACAAACACTTCTTCTTCAAGTTTCCCATTGAGAAAAGCACTTTTCACATCCATATGAAAGACTTTAAACTTTTTGTGAGCAGCATAGGCCAGAAAAATCCTTATTGCCTCCAATCTTGCAACTGGAGCAAAAGTTTCATCATAGTCAATTCCTTCCTGCTGTGAATAGCCTTTAGCCACAAGTCTAGCCTTATTCCTTGTAATCACTCCATCACTGTCTGTTTTGTTTCTGAAACCCCACTTTGTACCTACAATAGATCTATTCTTTGGTCTTGGTACAAGTGTCCAGACTTCATTTCTTTCATATTCATTTAACTCTTCCTGCATAGCTGTTATCCAGTTAGCATCTTGAAGAGCTTCTTCCACTTTCTTGGGTTCAGTTTGAGACAAGAATGCATGAAACAGACATTCATTATTTGTAGCATTTCTTGTTCTCACACTTGCATCTGGATCTCCAATAATTAGATCAGGAGTATGAGCTTGTGTCCACCTCCTTGCTGTTGGTAAGTGGCTTCTTTCATCATTATTAGATCCTCCCCCTTGATCCATGCTCTCCTGATTTTCTTCTTGACCATCTGCATTCTCTGAGGCTCCCCCTGAATTTGACTGCTCAGAGTTTGCATTCTCAGAGTTTGATCCAGAGTGTGTGTTAGATTCTTCAGTGGACTCATTTTCAGAATGTGAGTCATCACGTTGAGATGTTTATGAAGTATCTTCATGCTCCCCCTCAACTGGTTCTCTATATTGTTCTGTCAGAGAGACTCCCTCAGTGTTTACCAGTAGAGGTTCAGAGTATGCTTCGTCAGAGTTTGTTGGATTTGCTTTATCAGAGTTTACGTCATCAGAGTTTAGATCTTCATTTTCAAAGCGAAGTTGATCATGATATTCTACATCTTCTATTCCAGTTATTTTCTTGTCATCAAATGACACATGTATAGATTCCATGATCACTTTAGTTCTCAGATTGTAGATTCCGAATGCTTTAGTTGATAGTGGGTATCCAACAAAAATTCCTTCATCAGCTTTTAAGTCAAACTTTGTCAACTGTTCAGGATGAATTTTTAACACAAAGCACTTGCATCCAAAAATATGAAAATACTTCAAATTTGGCTTCTTATTTTTCACCATCTCATATGGTGTTTTCCCATGCCTGTTGATCAGTGTAGCATTTTGAGTAAAATAAGCTGTTTGAACAGCTTCTGCCCAGAAATAAGTTGGCAATTTTGCTTCATCAAGCATTGTTCTGGCAGCTTCGATTAAGGTTCTGTTCTTTCTTTCAACTACACCATTTTGCTGTGGAGTACCAGGTGCAAAAAATTCTTGCTTCACTCCTCTTTCTTTACAAAATTCTTCCATTTCAGCATTTCTGAATTCAGTGTATCACTTCTTATGATTTTCACTTTGAATTGTGATCCTTTGTCAAGTAACTTCACATGATCCATTAGAATTAAGGCAGTTTCATCCTTCTTTGCTAAGAAATACACCCAGGTATATCTAGTGTACTCATCAACAATAACTAGAGCATACTTCTTTCTGCCAAGTGACATTATATTTACTGGACCAAAAAGATCAACATGTAGAAGATGATAAGGATCCACAACTGAAGATTCAGACTTACTCTTGAAGGATGACTTCCTTTGCTTGGCCTTTTGACAAGAATCACACAGACCATCTAAGCTGAGTATTGACTTTGGAAGTCCCCTTACAAGATCTTTTCTTATCAGCTCATTGATGTTGTTCAAGTTTAGGTGAGAGAGCTTCTTATGCCATTTCCAACTCTCTTCATTTGACATTTTTGCAGACAGACACACAGCCTTTCCTTCAGAGTTTGTTACCAAACTTGCTTCATAGATGTTGTTACGTCTGTGTCCAATTAGAACAACTTTCCCTGTAGATTTGCTGATAACTTCACAGTATTCAGATTGAAAATCTACATGATAACCTCTGTCACAGATTTGACTCACAGAAAGCAAGTCATGCTTGAGTCCTGGGACTAGAGCTACATTTGTGATGATGACACTTCCAAGATTGATATTGCCATATCCCATAGTACGTCCTATGTTGCCATCTTCATAGGAAACTTTTGGCCCAGCCTTCTCCTCATAATCTGATAGCAGGGCTTTATTTCCAGTCATGTGTCCTGAACATCCACTGTCCAAGACTAGGGTACTTTCCCTTGTGCCCTGCAATCACAAACAATTACAAAGAGTTAGATTTAAGGATCCAGACTTGCTTGGATTCTTTGGCTTTCTTAACATTGTTAGCTTTTGCAGCGGAATTACTATCAACAGAGTTTAAGCTAACTGTGTCAGATTTTACACTTGCAGAGTTTGCTCTAACCCATTTCAAGTTGGGTTTTAGCTCATAATAGTTGTGATAAATAGCATGATAACTCTTGCAAGTATAAATGGAATGCCAAGTACTCCCACAGTGTGTGCATAAAGTCTGTGGTCTAACCCTAACATAATCATTCTTTACTCCAGACAAGGAGGGTAAAGAATTAATATCTTTGTTCTTCTTGCAAAACCTGGCAAGATGGTTAGTACTACCACAACTATGACATGTTTTTCTAGGAGCACCAGAATTAGGCAGATAATCATTTCTTTTATTAATGCCTACTTTTCCATTCCTTTTTTTCTTAAACACTTTCTGTTTATTGACAGACTTTACCTCTTTGAGCTTATGATTGAATTGTTTTTCTGTCATCAAACCAACATTAACCTGTTTATCATAGATTTTTACTGGTTCTTTAACAGCTTCTGTCATAATCTGATTTTCTGTTATTGAACCAACATTAACATGTTTTTCACAAGTTTCAACTGGTTCCATAACAGCTTTTGTCACAACTACAGATTTTAGCTTACTAGATTCAGAAACAAATTTCACAGGTTTAAGTTGTGGTTTAACTTTAACTTTATCTTTAAACCTAAGTTCATCTTCCTCACAGTAACCTAAACCTACAGTATCTGTCTGAAAAACCTGATGTGTGTCTTTTCCAGAATTAGTCCAGGTTTTAATCACTTTTCTCTCCTTTTCTAATTCAGATTCAATATGCCTATATCTTTTCAGCAATTCCTGTTCAACATAAACAGCATCATCTCTTTCCTTTTGAACTTGTTGCATGTTAACAAGCTCCTCTTCAAGAAATTTATTTCTTTCTTTAAGACCTAGATTCTCAGATTTGATTCTTTCATTCTCTAAAGTCTGATCCCTATAACTAACATGTATGCTTTTAAGATAAATTCTCAATTCAGATATGTTATCAGTATCATAAGCATAAGTTGTTAGAGGTACCTTATTCTCAGATGAGTCAGATTCATCTTTGACAGTTGCCATGAGAGCATAGTTTACATCCTCATCTGAATCTGAAGTGTCTGCCCAGTCTTTTCCTTTAGTGATGAGTGCATTTTCAGATTTTCCTTTCTTGCACTCTGGAGCATAGTGACCCATCTCTTTACATTTGTAGCACTGGATCTCAGACTTGTCTTTCTTCCCAGATTTGATATCCCTTCTTTCAGACTTTCTGAAATTTTTCCTTTCAGAGTTTGAATCTCTCCTAGAGAATCTTTTTCCTTTCTTGAAGTTTGTGAAACCCATCTTCTTGAAAGTCTTCACCATCAAAGCAGCCATTTGCATCATCTTTTCTTCATCATCCTCTGATTCAGAAGAAGCATCAGTGTTTGTGTGACGCCCTCCCAATCTGGGGTCATGATCGGGGAGTCACTACAAACTCTATACATATTTAAACCCATAAACAATAATATAAACATGCAGACTAGACCCCAACTCTACCAATGGATCTCAACAGTTGATGGTGTGAAACAAGCATCCACTATCTAATTCATTAATACATAAACATGAGTCTCAAAAGTTATTACAACCAAGACTTAAAAGTTCTATGTCCTCTCCTTACAAAACACCTTCTACCAGTGGTCATCACCTACCTGAGCTGGCATCCCAAAAACAACCCTATAGGAAGACTTCCTAGCTGTCTGAAAAGTGCGTACCATCTTCTCGCTTAACTGTGGGTTAGAATAGGGAAAAAGAATGAGCCAAATGCTCAGCAAGTAATAATATGTCTGAATAGTTAACCACTGGGAAACAGTTCCAATATCAATATGTATGACATGGGTATAGCAAAATCCGTATCAAGGGATTATCAGAATAATGAATTGAATATACAGTTTCAAAGCAATTTCCAATATCAATATATATGGCATGGTTTTAGCAGAATCCATATCAAAGGATTATCAGAACAATGACATAAATATGCAATTTCAAAGGGTAAACCAATTTCATTATCAAGATATCCGTTTTCAAGAAAAGCATTAAGTGATTTTTGGAGATTTTTCACAACGCACCGGACAATACGGGTGATCAGCCACGTAAAGTCCCCATACCGGACACACAGTCCCTCTGGTCCTTGAATTGGGTCCCATTAGGAAACACATTGGCCTTTAGACTAGTCCATCCCTAGTCCATTTATTTTAATTAAAAAGTGCTGGACCGGCGTTACTCGGCCTCTTACGCCTCCAATCTTAGGAATCCGTGGAAACCATAAATCAGAATTTAAATGAGTCTAAACTTTATTCCTTTTTAAAACATGTTCAGATATAAAGAAGTCTTTTGGAAATCAGATAAGTTCAATCAAAACAATCTGGATTTCTATTAGTGGAATATCAGAAATATTTATCATCGGGTCTGTTCTGGAAATGTACTAGAATGAGAGTTAGGTGTATTCACTTTCAGGTATAAAAGGGAATGCATAAGTATATGATCAAAGTCAGGTTATAGATTCATAGGTCATTGGGTTTCAATTCATGGATATGAACAGTGTATAAAGGTTTAAGGATAAAGAACTAAACAAAGCATGGTATACAGATCAACATGGTATATATGAACAAAGATAAGGGTTACCAATGAACAATAGGTGTTTTCAGAAATAAAAGTATATCAAGGCAAGATAACAAGTTATATATGTCAAAATGAAACAATGGAATCGAAATACGAAAGCAAGTTTGTATTACTTGCCTTAAGTAGCTAAAAAGGGGTAATGAGCAATCACTGATTCTCCACCTTAGTCTTTCCTTTGTCTCTAAGTTCCACTTCCTTGGACTCTAAAAAAGAATATATTCTATCTTAGTATGCCCTCTCTAAAATGCTAATCCTTTATTCTAAACTACCCAACGCATCCTAAGCGCGTAAACACATAATAGTTACACCACATAACAATTACAACCACGTACTAGGCAATCAACCATATAAACGCACATGGCCATTTAAGTACGTATAACATACTCCTTATACATATATATATATATATAACAATCTACCTTTCAAAACATACCACACTTGGCATTCCTTAAATCAATTTGATCATGCCAACCATATCCTTAACACCATTACAACAATGTTTTTATTTCAAAAAGCAGAAAAATCCGCTGCGCATACTTTACTAAAACATTTTTCAAAACTCCAGAAGTAGTCAAACAAATACCAAATTTGACATGCTACTTCCTGATTACTAACTCAACTTAGCATAGAAGTTTCAACTTCAGAACACCTTATTTAGATTAAAAACGAACTGTATAACTAGGTACTAAAACACAGAAAAATCCCTGCTGCGCAACTTTTAGTAAAACAAGCATAACTTTTTATTCGTTAACTCTATTGACACAAGGTTTGCGCGTGCACAAACTAGAGTCAATTTAGAACAGTGACATCCTAGGCTCTCTATCTAAAACAGGCAGCAACAATTCGAAAACAATCAAAACAGAACAGGCAGTTTTCTGGAAATTTCAGCATGATGTTAATCTATACAAAACCAACCCAAACATAATCTCTACTATAACCAACCATCCAATATCAAAACTAAAACTCATGTTCTCAAGAAATTACTAAACTTATACATGCAATTAGAGAATACCACATTTAACAATCCCTATACTTGGAACTTCACTAAAATTCCCAAATCAAAACCTTTAACATCAAAATTTCGAACTTAACTAAACTTAACACAATTAATCAACATACAATCACTATAACTTGAAATTATCAATCAATCATCAACATAAACAATTTTCATACCGAATTTACTAAAGGGGAAAAATCGAAAATACACATGCAATACAATTCCTTTACATGCAACCAAAAACTTAACTAAACATAGCTATTAATACATAAATTGGACTCAAGAACATCATCATCGTCCCCGTCGGCTCGCCGGAGCTCATTGCCGACGGCGGCATGGTTCGGAGGTGCCTGGAAAATCGGGTTTTTTTCAACAAACCTCACCAATACAAATCAAACAATCTCCTTATCACGGAATCATCACAAAACAAAGGTTCGGGATTGAATCAAAAATCAAAATCGCCAAAATCCTTTGCATGCAAAACCGATACACACACATATACACACGGCATACATTCACACACATACACGATTATATATATACATATAATCATCACTATCCATGAGAGAATGAGAGAGAATGAGAGAGAGATTTTACAAAGTGAGAGAGAGATTTTGCCGAGAGAAAAGTCGAGAGAAAGAGAGAAGAGAGAGTTGAGCGGTGAAGTGGAGAAAGGGGAAAATGGGTGCAGGGGTTTTATAAGCCCAGGGGTAGAATAGTAAATTGCTAATTAAAAATCTGATTTCTAATAAACAAAATCAACATAATACCCTTTCTAAAATTCGAAATAAAATGAAGATAATGTTTAAAAATCACAATTTTATTTTTAAAACAAAGAATACGAATTTACAAGCTCATCCATATTTTTAAAATATTTTTAGGATCAAAATTGAATTAAATATGAATTTTCAAAGTTTTGATCACATAAATGATATTTAACTCATAAAAGCAGTTTTAAATCCCTAAAGCCAAAAATAAATTCCTCCATTAATTTTAGAAAATACTAGAATATAAAATAAAGGTTGTGAAAAAGATTTCACAATAAAAAGAGTCTCCGATGATTTTATAAAATTCCCGGAAGGTAAAAAAGAACTAATTTTTAATAAGAAATTCATATAAAATGCATTTAAAAGCATACACACATGTTTTAATCCATATCATTCACCAAGTAAACATCTAATTATCACATTTTCAAATATCTACCTTTCACACAATATTCACATATCATATAACTCAAATATTTATTAAATATTAATATTGTACAAGCGCTTTTCTGAGTCGTTATAACCTTCCCCCCTTAAAAAGATTCTGTCCCCAGAATCTAACCTTATGAAAATAGATGCAGATACTTTTGAAGCATCTCGCTCTCAAGTTCCCAAGTTGATTCTTCAACTTTAGGATTCCTCCACAAAACCTTAACTAGCTTAACAATCTTATTCCTTAATTTCCTATCCATACGATCCTGAATTTCTACAGGTTGTTCTACATATGACAAATCAGGTTGAATCTCAATAGGTTCATACTCGATCACGTGATTTGTATCATGATTAAATCTCTTAAGCATCGAAACATGAAAAACGTTATGAATGTGCTCCATGTGTGGTGGTAACGCTAACTCATATGCAACTTTTCCAATACGTCTCAGTATCTCAAACGGTCCTACATATCTCGGGCTAAGTTTCCCTTTCTTGCCAAATCTTGTAACTCCTTTCCACGGCGACACTTTTAGCAACACTTGATCTCCTTCTTCAAAGCTTAGATCCTTCCTGTCTTGGACAGCGTACTTCCGTTGTCGGTCTTGTGCCGTAACTAGTCTTTTCCGAATGATTTCAATCTTTTCCTTCGTTTGTTGTACTAGCTCGGGTCCTAAGACTTTTCGTTCTCCCACTTCTTCCCAATATACAGGCGATCTACATTTCCTTCCATACAAAGTTTCATACGGTGGCATTCCAATACTCGCGTGATAGCTGTTGTTGTATGAAAACTCTACCAACGGTAAATGCTCATCCCAACTTCCTTTAAAATCCAGTGCACAAGCTCTAAGCATGTCTTCAATGGTTTGAATTGTTCGTTCACTCTGGCCATCAGTTTGTGGATGATAAGCGGTACTCATCTTAAGCTTGGTACCCAGACATTCTTGAAATTGTCTCCAAAATCGGGAGTTAAACCTTGGATCACGATCCGACACAATGGTTACTGGAACTCCGTGGCGTGTCACAACTTCCTTCAGATATAGCTGTACTAACCTATCCAGTGAAAATCTTTCATTGATTGGGAGAAAATGTGCAGACTTGGTCAGACGGTCTATAATTACCCATATGGCATCATGATTAGCTTTTGTCCTTGGTAGTCCAACAATAAAATCCATGGCAAGATGTTCCCACTTCCATTCAGGAATATCCAATGGCTGCAATAGTCCGCTCGGCTTTTGATGTTCGGCTTTGACTCGCTGACAAGTATAACACTTACTTATCCATTCGGCAATTTCTCTTTTCATATCAGGCCACCAGAAATGTTCCTTCAAATCTCGATACATTTTCGTGCTACCAGGGTGAATTGAGTACTGTGAACTATGGGCTTCCCGCAAGATTTCATTCTTCAATTCTGTCACATTTGGAATCCATATCCTTGTAGAAAATCTCAAAATTCCTTTGTCATCCCTTTGGGTGCAGATCTCTTCACCAGTCAATGTGTTCATCTCTTGATTCATAACCTCCTTTTGACATCTTCGTATCTTTTCCAACAATTCCGGTTGAAACGTCATAGCATTGAGAACTTTGTGGGTAACTTCCGAATCATAAACTTCTAGTTTCAACTTCTCAAATTCTTGAAGCAATTCTTTAGGTATTGTGAACAAATTCAATCTCTCCTTTCGACTTAACGCATCCGCCACAACATTCCCTTTTCCCGGGTGATAGTTAATACTACAATCATAGTCCTTAATTAGCTCCAACCATCTCCGTTGCCTCATGTTCAATTCCTTCTGAGTGAATATATACTTTAAGCTCTTATGATCCGTGTAGATTTCACACTTCTCTCCGTATAGATAATGTCTCCAAATTTTCAGCGCGAACACAATAGCTGCTAATTCCAAATCATGAGTTGGGTACTTTCGTTCGTGCGGTTTGAGTTGTCGTGAAGCATACGCGATCACTTTTCCATGTTGCATTAAAACACATCCCAATCCTTTGTGTGAAGCATCACTGTAGATAACGAAATTTCCTTGATCATCTGGTAAGACTAACACTGGTGCTGTCACTAATCTTCCTTTCAGCTCTTGGAAACTTTCTTCACATTTCTCAGTCCAAACAAACTTCTCATTCTCCCGAGTCAGTGCAGTTAACGGTGTAGCTATCTTTGAAAAATCTTGAACAAATCTCCGGTAGTATCCAACTAATCCGAGAAAACTTCTCACTTCAGTAGGGGTCTTTGGTCTTTCCCAATTAACCACAGCTTCAATCTTGGCAGGGTCTACTCTCACTCCTTCTCGACTAATAACGTGACCAAGAAACTGTACTTCCTCCAACCAGAATTCACACTTTGAAAACTTCGCATATAACTTTTCCTTTCTCAAGACTTCTAATGCGATCCTTAGATGTTCCGCATGATCTGCCGAAGACTTTGAATATATCAGGATGTCATCAATAAATACAATCACAAACTTATCCAAATATGTTCGAAACACTCGGTTCATCAAATCCATAAACACAGCCGGGGCATTAGTTAATCCAAATGGCATCACTAAAAATTCGTAATGTCCATATCTCGTGCGAAAAGCAGTCTTCGAAACGTCTTCAGGTTTGATTTTCAGTTGATGGTATCCAAATCTTAAATCAATCTTTGAAAAATAGGCTGCTCCTTTGAGCTGGTCAAATAAATCATCGATTCGCGGTAACGGGTACTTATTCTTTATAGTCAACTGGTTGAGTTCTCGATAATCTATACACAATCTCATACTTCCGTCTTTCTTCTTGACAAATAAAACTGGCGCTCCTCACGGCGATATACTAGGCCTTATAACTCCTTTATCCAGAAGATCTTGTAGCTGCGTAGCCAATTCCTTCATTTCTGCCGGTGCCATTCTGTAAGGTGCCTTTGATACTGGTTCCGTTCCAGGTGCCAAATCAATCATAAATTCTACCTCTCGATCTGGAGGTAATCCGGGTAGTTCGTCAGGAAAAACTTCAGGGAACTCATTTACAACTGGTATCTCTTCCATCTTCAATACTTGCTTCTCCACATCCACAACATGAGCCAAATAAGCTTCACAACCTTGTCGAAGTAGTCGTGTCGTTTGCATAAACGTTAAGAACTTCCTAGTTTGTCTTTGACCTTGAAACACCACTTATTGTTCTTCTTCCACACGCAATCTTACTTGCTTTTTCCTACATTCAATCTGCGCATCGCAATCTACTAACCAATCCATTCCTAGGATAACATCAAATTCTCCCATTTTGAACGATATCAAATCCGCATGAAAAAGATATCCACCGATCTCGATTTTACAGTTAGGACACACTTGGTTTACGGGAACTCTATCCTGGTTCGCCACTTCTATTACTAACGTCCTTTCCAATGGTTTTACCTCACAATTCAATTTATCAAGGAATCTTTCAGATATAAAAGATCTAGTTGCTCCAGAATCAATTAACACTTTAGCTTTAACAGAATTCACAAGAAGCGTACCTGCTACTACATCTCTGTCCTGAACCGCTTCATTGATTGACATATTAAAAGTTCTTGCTCGAGGTTGAGATGACTGTGACCGTGTTGGTGGTGCAGTGAGCCTAAGTACATTAGCAGATTGGACCGGTTCCTTACATTCCCGCGCAAAATGTCCCGCTTTTCCACACTTGAAACATGTTAGTCCTCCTGGTTTTGAACTTGGACATCCATCAGCATAGTGTCCCTTCTTGTTGCATTTAAAACATGTGATGTTCAACTTGTTACAGATTCCCGAATGTCTTTTACCACACGTCTTGCACTCTGGTATAGACGGCTTTCCCGTGATAGTTGACGGCTTTCCTCCTTGAGGTTTCTTGTCTGAACTCTCAAATCCACTCCTCTGTTTCTGAAAATTCCTATCTCCTCCTGATTTATTTCCAAACCTTTTTCTATTCTGAGAACTTCCTTGTCCTTCATCACCTTGGCTTCTTTCAGATCCTCCAAATTTTCGTTTCTTTCCAAATTTCTCCTTTTGAACTAATTCGCTTTCGCCCTCAATGATCATCGCTTTCTGTACTACCGCAGTATAATTTCTCAACTCAAAAGCTGCAACTCTACTCCTTAACCATGGCTTTAATCCGTGTTGAAACTTTCTAGCCTTACTGACATCATCTCCTACGTATCTCGGTGCAAATCTTGCCAATTCCGTAAATTTGGCTTCGTATTCTGCCACACTCATCCCTTCTTGTTTTAATTCTAAGAACTGAACTTCCAACTGATCTTGTAGGTACCTTGGTAAATACTTCTCCTGAAATAGTTCTGAAAATCTTTGCCAAGTAATTTCTCCTTCTCCTAACTTCACAGATTCCCACCAAAAATTAGCTTCTGCCTTCAAGTAGTAACTAGCAAATTCAGTTTTCTGATCTTCCCCAACCTTAACTAACGCAAAAGCTTTCTCAATGTCGATTAACCATGATTTCGCCTCAACAGGGTTTAGAGTACCTTTGAATTCAGGTGGGTGGACAACTTGAAATGATTTAAAGGTTGTCAAAGGTTGAACAATTTGTTGTTGTTGTTGTTGAGCCAAGGCAGCAGTTTGTTGTTGGAGTAATTGAAGTATCTGAGTTATAGTTGGGTCTACCGGGTTTTGGGCCTCGGTATCGGTTGTCTGTTGAGTAGAAGTAGTAGTCTTTTTCTTTGGTGGCATTTTTCTGATAAGAGATAAGCAATTTATGAAACAATATGCATATATATACCACAATGTAAACTCTTTTTGAAAATGTTTATAAAACTGTATGCAACATAAAGAAAATTTTAAAACTTTTAGCCATATTGTTAGATAACTTGCTCGTCTCCGTAACAGGGTAAACAGGGTAAGCATAGGTATTATAGGAACAGGTTAACAATAAATGGTATAACAGTTTAAAGCAAGGTATAAGAAAAGTACGTGCATAATATAAAGATAAGAGTCAGGTACAATAGATGATAGGGTACATGATCACCCCATAAAGTCAAAGCAAAGCCAATGCCAAAGCAGATAATATAATACTGTCTACTAGTACTAGGAAAACGGGAAAACATCCTAACAGCGAATAGTCATCCGTGCAAATAACCAGTACTAAAACCAATGGGCTCTAACAGATGTCCCACTCTCAGAATCCAACCATCTCTAGTCTCGTCCACCACGAACAGCTCTCAGCTCACACAGCATCCAGCTAACAATCCTAGTCACTCTCCTGGCCTCCTCTAAAGCATCAACAGTAACAGGTCCCTCAGCTAGGCGCTTTCTCGCTGTCTCCTATCCTCCCACTCCGCCTCAGTAACAGCAACACGACGGTCCGCCTCATCAGACATCTGGTCTACGAGGGCCTGAAGCTCGGCATTCTGTCCGGAAAGGGTCTCTAGGTCTCTAGCAAGGTCTACATGAGCATGAAGAAACATAGGTGCAGGATCTCCCAAAACTGAAACACGAGAATCAACAGATGCTGCTCTCCAAGGGATAGTAGTCTGAACAGGTACAGGTGCAAATGGTAGCTCAACGGGCTGAACACTAGGACTACCTATCTCCACTGGATCCTCCTCACGATCAGACAAGGTATGCATAGGGTCAGATGATGTGATAGCTGGGTGAGGGGGTGTGTCTCCACCAATAACGTCCATCTCCTGCGATAACAATATAGATATAGATACTTATATAATAACAGGTTATCTTAATCCTAAAAACTTAACTTAAATGGAAAGTACTTACGCCTACCGTTGCTACTTAGCATCTATCAATCTAATATCCTAACAGATTCCTACTCCTTACATAACTATCTTAATCACCTTTTATTAATAGGGATCCTAATCTTTTATTAATAGGGATCCTAATCCTGGCTTGTTTCAGTGACCAAAAACTGACCGCTCTGATACCAACCTGTGACGCCCTCCCAATCTGGGGTCATGATCGGGGAGTCACTACAAACTCTATACATAATTAAACCCATAAACAATAATATAAACATGCAGACTAGACCCCAACTCTACCAATGGATCTCAACAGTTGATGGTGTGAAACAAGCATCCACTATCTAATTCATTAATACATAAACATGAGTCTCAAAAGTTATTACAACCAAGACTTAAAAGTTCTATGTCCTCTCCTTACAAAACACCTTCTACCAGTGGTCATCACCTACCTGAGTTGGCATCCCAAAAACAACCCTATAGGAAGACTTCCTAGTTGTCTGAAAAGTGCGTACCATCTTCTCGCTTAACTGTGGGTTAGAATAGGGAAAAAGAATGAGCCAAATGCTCAGCAAGTAATAATATGTCCGAATAGTTAACCACTGGGAAATAGTTCCAATATCAATATGTATGACATGGGTATAGCAAAATCCGTATCAAGGGATTATCAGAATAATGAATTGAATATACAGTTTCAAAGCAATTTCCAATATCAATATATATGGCATGGTTTTAGCAGAATCCATATCAAAGGATTATCAGAACAATGACATAAATATGCAATTTCAAAGGGTAAACCAATTTCATTATCAAGATATCCGTTTTCAAGAAAAGCATTAAGTGATTTTTGGAGATTTTTCACAACGCACCGGACAATACGGGTGATCAGCCACGTAAAGTCCCCATACCGGACACACAGTCCCTCTGGTCCTTGAATTGGGTCCCATTAGGCAACACATTGGCCTTTAGACTAGTCCATCCCTAGTCTATTTATTTTAATTAAAAAGTGCTGGACCGGCGTTACTCGGCCTCTTACGCCTCCAATCTTAGGAATCCGTGGAAACCATAAATCAGAATTTAAATGAGTCTAAACTTTATTCCTTTTTAAAACATGTTCAGATATAAAGAAGTCTTTTGGAAATCAGATAAGTTCAATCAAAACAATCTGGATTTCTATTAGTGGAATATCATAAATATTTATCATCGGGTCTGTTCTGGAAATGTACTAGAACGAGAGTTAGGTGTATTCACTTTCAGGTATAAAAGGGAATGCATAAGTATATGATCAAAGTCAGGTTATAGATTCATAGGTCATTGGGTTTCAATTCATGGATATGAACAGTGTATAAAGGTTTAAGGATAAAGAACTAAACAAAGCATGGTATACAGATCAACATGGTATATATGAACAAAGATAAGGGTTACCAATGAACAATAGGTGTTTTCAGAACTAAAAGTATATCAAGGCAAGATAACAAGTTATATATGTCAAAATGAAACAATGGAATCGAAATACGAAAGCAAGTTTGTATTACTTGCCTTAAGTAGCTAAAAAGGGGTAATGAGCAATCACTGATTCTCCACCTTAGTCTTTCCTTTGTCTCTAAGTTCCACTTCCTTGGACTCTACAAAAGAATATATTCTATCTTAGTATGCCCTCTCTAAAATGCTAATCCTTTATTCTAAACTACCCAACGCATCCTAAGCGCGTAAACACATAATAGTTACACCACATAACAATTACAACCACGTACTAGGCAATCAACCATATAAACGCACATCGCCATTTAAGTACGTATAACATACTCCTTATACATATATATATATATATATAACAATCTACCTTTCAAAACATACCACACTTGGCATTCCTTAAATCAATTTGATCATGCCAACCATATCCTTAACACCATTACAACAATGTTTTTATTTCAAAAAGCAGAAAAATCCGCTGCGCATACTTTACTAAAACATTTTTCAAAACTCCAAAAGTAGTCAAACAAATACCAAATTTGACATGCTACTTCCTGATTACTAACGCAACTTAGCATAAAAGTTTCAACTTCAGAACACCTTATTTAGATTAAAAACGAACTTTATAACTAGGTACTAAAACACAGAAAAATCCCTGCTGCGCAACTTTTAGTAAAACAAGCATAACTTTTTATTCGTTAACTCTATTGACACAAGGTTTGCGCGTGCACAAACTAGAGTCAATTTAGAACAGTGACATCCTAGGCTCTCTATCTAAAACAGGCAGCAACAATTCGAAAACAATCAAAACAGAACAGGCAGTTTTCTGGAAATTTCAGCATGATGTTAATCTATACAAAACCAACCCAAACATAATCTCTACTATAACCAACCATCCAATATCAAAACTAAAACTCATGTTCTCAAGAAATTACTAAACTTATACATGCAATTAGAGAATACCACTGTTGTTGGAGGAATTTTGTAACAACCCAAATCGGAGGTTGCTGGAATAACGAATTATGAAAATAGGGGGATTTGGGATTTTTGGATGTTTGGGGGCTGGACTTGGGAGGTGTCTCGATTTGTCTCATATATCGGATCCCTTTGCCAAGATGCCTGCGTACCAATTTATACTGGATCAAGCCCACGCAGTTCTATGCAATTGTGTTTATCCCTGAGAGACTTTAGGGATAAACTTTGTTAATGTGGTAAATTACCGATTTTATCTTGCATTATCTTGGCGTTGTGATATCTTCCTGATTTGAAGGATATCGTTTGGGATATTTTCTGTTATTCGTTGATTGAGATTGATTCTTTCCTCGTTTCAGGGAGAGGATATTACTTAGTGTTTAAGTAATTAATTATTAATCTGAATTAATAATTATTAAACGGAGAAATTTGGACTATGCCAAAATATGGCATAACAACAAGCCCCCAGTTCTTCAGTGTAGCTTGCTGCAGTGGAGAACTAAAAATCTTCGAGCTTCCAAATTTCTTCGGTCGCTGAAACAGCTAAAAATAGAAGATTAGTAAAACATTCAGAGCACTACAGTGCCCGTTTTACATATGCGAATGCAAGTACTATAGCATGCGATGAACCATATTAGGATATATATTTTTGCCAAGGTTTCAAAAGTGCGAGTATATGTAATATCATTTTGAAATCCGTTGTGGTCTCATTGTCAAGTTAGGACCTTGGCGTTCTGTATATAGCCCGAATTGGCGTACATGCTTTTCAAAAGTCATTGTTCACATAAGGATGTGTATTCGTTCATCCGCGAGCCCCCGAGCCGAGGCTTTAATAAGTCATGCTTTCAGCCTATATCATGTATGGTCCCACATGTTTTCCTACAATCCCGCGGCATCTCCGCATTTATTTCCGTGATTGTAAGAATGTCCCGTGTCTACCAAGAAATATCCATTTACCAATGGGTCTTCAATAATGTAATTTTATCCCTGGACTCTCCTCTGAGAGTAGTACGGTCTTCAATCCAGAGGGTCGCTGACTCCTTTCTATAAGCATGTAGCAATGCAGGACTTATAGCTTGCCCAACCTGTCTTACTTGACAATTTAAGTTCACAAATTTTGAAATATTTTTGACATATATGTATTATCGCGACGATATATGAAAAATATTTTGAACACAGTCAAAAAATAAAATAAATATGTCATCTAAGAATGTCGCGATATTTATTTTCTTAAAAAATAATGTCCTTTGTAAGAATTTTCTTCAAAAATTATGCATCTCGCATAAATATTTTTTCTTCGTAAATATGCAGCTCGTTCAATATTGTAAAATATCCACAATTCTCCAAAATAAAAATATCGAACGATATTTTCTAAAATATATACGCGAATCTCGCTATAATTTTACAAACATAATAAAATATAACTCGCACGAATTTTTGAATAATAAATATATTTTGGTAAAAAATAATTTTCGTGCAACAATTATATAGAATTAATGAAAATAAATAAAACATAAAAATAAAACTTATCTTTATTTCTCGTCCATTCTGAATTTTCCAGCTGCTGCCATTTTTTTTCTTAGTTGCGCGTGTTGCTTCAACTATCCTCTTCCTTTATTTGGATGTATAAATGGGCCCACCGTATTTTGCAATATGTCTCCATTTTTTTGTCCACGTACATCTTGGCTCCAGTCGCTTATTTCTCCTTATATCATTTAGTACATGTAATCGGACACATCATATCATCACCATGCGTGTAGTCTTCTGTTTTTAAACTGATCCCCTTTGATTTTCATGCTCTTTTTTTAATTCTTCCTCCGGTGATAAAACGTCCGGTCTTTTTTTTTTTTGCCGCATTGAACAATTCCTGTTGCATCATTTTTTTACAGCCACCGTGGTCCCCTCTATAAAACCTAAAACCCCCAGGCCTAACATTGATTATTCGTCCTCCACGAATAATAAAATTGAGCCCTCCTTCTAGCGCCAATTGTTGTTGGAGGAATTTCGTAACAACCCAAATCGGAGGTTGCTGGAATAACGAATTATGAAAATAGGGGGATTTGGGATTTTTGGATGTTTGGGGGCTGGACTTGGGAGGTGTCTCGATTTGTCTCAGATAACGGATCCCTTTGTCAAGATGCCTGCGTACCAATTTATACTGGATCAAGCCCACGCAGTTCTATGCAATTGTGTTTATCCCTGAGAGACTTTAGGGATAAACTTTGTTAATGTGGTAAATTACCGATTTTATCTTGCATTATCTTGGCGTTGTGATATCTTCCTGATTTGAAGGATATCGTTTGGGATATTTTCTGTTATTCGTTGATTGAGATTGATTCTTTCCTCGTTTCAGGGAGAGGATATTACTTAGTGTTTAAGTAATTAATTATTAATCTGAATTAATAATTATTAAACGGAGAAATTTGGACTATGCCAAAATATGGCATAACAACCACATTTAACAATCCCTATACTTGGAACTTCACTAAAATTCCCAAATCAAAACCTTTAACATCAAAATTTCGAACTTAACTAAACTTAACACAATTAATCAACATACAATCATTATAACTTGAAATAATCAATCAATCATCAACATAAACAATTTTCAAACCGAATTTACTAAAGGGGAAAAATCGAAAATACACATGCAATACAATTCCTTTACATGCAACCAAAAACTTAACTAAACATAGCTATTAATACATAAATTGGACTCAAGAACATCATCATCGTCCCCGTCGGCTCGCCGGAGCTCATTGCCGACGGCGGCATGGTTCGGAGGTGCCCGGAAAATCGGGTTTCCTTCAACAAACCTCACCAATACAAATCAAACAATCTCCTTATCACGGAATCATCACAAAACAAAGGTTCGGGATTGAATCAAAAATCAAAATCGCCAAAATCCTTTGCATGCAAAACCGATACACACATATATACACACGGCATACATTCACACACATACACGATTATATATATACATATAATCATCACTATCCATGAGAGAATGAGAGAGAATGAGAGAGAGATTTTACAGAGTGAGAGAGAGATTTTGCCGAGATAAAAGTCGAGAGAAAGAGAGAAGAGAGAGTTGAGCGGTGAAGTGGAGAAAGGGGAAAATGGGTGCAGGGGTTTTATAAGCCCAGGGGTAGAATAGTAAATTGCTAATTAAAAATCTGATTTCTAATAAACAAAACCAACATAATACCCTTTCTAAAATTCGAAATAAGATGAAGATAATGTTTAAAAATCACAATTTTATTTTTAAAACAAAGAATACGAATTTACAAGCTCACCCATATTTTTAAAATATTTTTAGGATCAAAATTGAATTAAATATGAATTTTCAAAATTTTGATCACATAAATGATATTTAACTCATAAAATCAGTTTTAAATCCCTAAAGCCAAAAATAAATTCCTCCATTAATTTTAGAAAATACTAGAATATAAAATAAAGGTTGTGAAAAAGATTTCACAATAAAAAGAGTCTCCGATGATTTTATAAAATTCCCGGAAGGTAAAAAAGAACTAATTTTTAATAAGAAATTCATATAAAATGCATTTAAAAGCATACACACATGTTTTAATCCATACCATTCACCAAGTAAACATCTAATTATCACATTTTCAAATATCTACCTTTCACACAATATTCACATATCATAGAACTCAAATATTTATTAAATATTAATATTGTACAAGCGCTTTTCTGAGTCGTTATAGTTTGAGTCATCATCAGAGTTTGATGACTCATTCTCAGAGTTTATGACCAAAGCTTTTCCCTTAGCTTTCTTCTTTGATGTTTCTTTCTTCATGAGTTTTTCTTCAACCTTGAGAGCAACAGATTTTGTCTTCTTTCCAGATCTCTTGTTTCTTTGTTCTATTTCAAGTTCATGAGTTTTAAGCAACCCATAGATTTCATCAAGATCTGTTTCTGCAAGATCATAATTGTCTCTGATTGTTGTCGCCTTTAAATCCCATCTTTCAGGTAGGATAGAAGAAACTTGAGATTTGACTCTTCAAGTTCATATTCTTTATCAACCAGGGACAAATCATTCAACAATTTACAGAATCTGTCATATGTATCTGTCAAAGTTTCATCAGATCTCGAGTCAAAGTGTTCATACTCCTGTGTTAGAATAGTCTTCCTATTCTTCTTTATAGCACTTGTTCCTTGACACCTGACTTCCAAAGCATCCCAAATTTCTTTGGCAGTTTTGCAGCCAATAACTCTGTTAGACATGACATTATCTAGCAGTTTTGAGCATTAGAACCTGCATTAGAACCTTCCTGAGAGTTGTCAGCCATGATTATACTTGTGTTTGGATCGATAAACTGTATATATTAAACAGCCTAAGCTCTGATGCCAATTGTTAGACCGAATACACAATATATAATCAATATATGTATGAGAAGAACAATTAAGAACACTGTTTATGATCAATAAACTGAATTATATTAAATAACTCTTCTCTCAGTGATGTAAAATATCACAGAGAGCTGCTAGGTTACAAGAATAATGTATTCAGTATTCGCATCCCTTTTAGGGCTAACCTATCTGTGTTTATATAATACACAGTTACATAATCAATCTCTAATTGATATTCCTATAAATTAGCTATACCATTTATATCAATTTAGGATTGCTTCTGTCTTCTGTCTCGTTTCTTTTGCTATCTCAATATATCTTGCTTCTTTCCATCTTCAAGATATATTGCTTCTAGAATCTTCAATGTCAGCACCGACAGCTAAATAAACTCTCACCCCGTCAGACTTTATCAAACTCTGACTGGCTTCTAGCATAAACTCTGATGAGTACCTGTTGCTTAAACACTGATAAATAATCATCAGCAATTATATCTAACAAAAAGAGAGATAAAAGAAAAGAGAGGTGAGCATAAAAATGAGAGGCATCCAAATGAGCTGGCAAAAGGAGAGGACTTGAGCATGTCCAGAGTGAATTTGAGAGAGCCCTAAATGTTCAGGCACTAGGCCTTGAGAGTTCTTCTGTGAGGAGTGATGAGATCACTCAGAAAAACCCTGAGAGTGTGAGAACCCCCACAGCCTCCAAGCCTCATTCTTTTCCTTCCCCTCCAAGAAGGCTAAGAACTGGTGGCCCATCTACTGCTCTCAAGTTGGAATCCCTAGAGCACAGCTGTCTATCCATGGAAACTAAGCTTGACAGCCTGTCTACCATGGTGGCCTCTGGTTTCTCTAGTATTCAGGAAGCTATCCAGGTTCTATCTGCCTGTATTGGTGCTGCCAACTTACCTAAGGGGGAGAAAAGTGCCAGATCAGAATTTTTCCCACACCAAGATGTTGGAACACAAGAAGTACCTGATACTGAAACTCAAGGGAAGCCTGCGAGTAAGAGGGAGCATGTATCTAAGGAGGAGTCAAGGAGTAATTGGGAGTCAGTGCCTATAAAGAAGAAAGGGGGAGCAAAAGGAATTTCAGGGAGTAAGGGAGAGCAAGAAGCTGGAAATCTTTTTGAGTATGAAATGGCTGGAGAAAAAGTACTAATGTCTAAGGAAGCACTGGAGGCAATGCAAGGTAAAGCACAATCCAAAAGACCAGTACTACCTCCTGTGACAATAAGAGAGCCAACTTCAAATCCAAAGGAGAGTGCACTTGAAAAGAAGTTGAGAGAGCAGGAAGAGCAAAATAGGCTTGGAAAAGGAAAAGACAAGTTGCCTGAATACATCTTTTCAGGAAACATATGGAGTGAATGAACTGTGTTTAGTCAGGAAGAGGCTAATGCTTTGATGGTTGACTACAGGGAGAGCACACTACACAATCATGATGATGACTTTAGTAGAATAGTTGAGGAGGCAATGTTGGAACCAAACAGAAAATTGAGTAATTTCTCAACTTTACTAAAGAAGAAGATCATAAGTGTCTGTGTGAAGATCAATGAAGAAAAGAGGTGGGCCATTGATGTGTATTTGAACAATGGCATATCTATGTTCATCACTATGCAGCTATTGCAGAACCTTCCAACAAAGGTGTTGACTGTAATGAAGTCCAAAGTCAAGGCAAACCATACATCCTTCAATGAGATTCTGCAGTTGGAAATGCTGAACTTAATCTTAGAGAAACTTCCAGAAGTCTACACCAATCCATTCTATGTCTACTATGAAACTACCACAAGGAATGGTAGCAGAAGATGTTCATACATGAGTCTAGGAGGCACTTCCACAATGGAGTCAAAAGCAATACTGAAGGTGCTAGACATGATTCTCAACTCTAAAGTCAACAAGGAGATAGCTCTAGCTGTCAAAGCAATTCACAAATTGCTGGTGAAGAGAGACAAGGAACTGAGCTCTACAGTAAAGAAGATGATCTCCAAAGCAAACTCCAAAAGAGCTGATCAAGGTGAAAGCTGTACTTATGATGTCTCTTTTGATGATGATGATGAGTTGGATGGAAATGGAGGAACTGGAGTAGCAGGAAATGCTAGTGGAAGCACCTCTAGGAATGTTGGAACTAAATCCCAGGAGGAAAACAAAGAAGAAGCTACTGTGCAAGAAAAGAAAGATGCTGGAGCTACAGAAGAAGAGGAGTCTGAAATAATTGAAGCTTTGGAGGCAAATATCTTGAGATGTGCTATTGACAATATAAATGCTGAAAAAGATACTGTCACCAAAGAAGCTGTCATGGAAGACACTGTCAAAGAAGATACTGTCATGAAGGACACTGTCAAAGAAGATGTTGTCAAGGATGAAATCAAGCCTTTTGTCAAACCTAAGAGGACAAAATCCTTAGCCAGAGCTTGGTTCTCTAGACAGGAACCTGAACTTGAGGAAACTACTAAAGCAAGGAAAGGAAAGACTAAGTACTCAGGAAAGGAGAAAGCTACGGGGCTTTGCAGGAACTTGAGGAAACCACTTCAAATCGAATACCCAAACTCTCTTGAAGTGCTACATGCCAAATCTAAAGAAATCAGGAATGTTGAAGTGGAATTAGATGCCAATCAGGAGACAAGCATGTACATTCTCTGATGGGATTCATCAAGGTCAATGAAGGTTTATAAGGACTTCATCATGGAAGCTGAGTCACTCTCTGTGAATGACATTCCTATTCTTGTAAGAACAAAAGTCAGGAGAAGAATTGATTACTTCTTCTTGGACAGAATGGTGGAGCTACTGCAAAGTTATGACAATGTATCCAACAGTGTCATGGAACATGTTCTGAAGTACAAGGATGAAAGAGATATGGAATTCTATCAGAAGTTTGGTATGTTTGAAGATCATGATGATGCTGACATTGCTCACTTGTTGGAGTATTCTGATGAAGAAATAGCTGATTATGAAGATGAGCTTCCTGAAGAAGAGGTGCAAGCCCAACCAAGTCAAGAAGGACCTTCAAATCCAACAGGAAAAGAGACTACTGAAGATATGGAAGCTCCACTCTTGAACAAGTGCAAAGAAGCAAACAAAGTGGAAAGTGAAGGACCCAATTACCAACCCTGCATGCTAGAAAATCCCCTGAGGATCAAGTTCATAAGGGAAGAGATCCCTGTTGGAAGCTTTCATAAGCTCAAAACAAGTGCCTTGAAAGACTTACTCTACTTGGTAATTGGATCAACTCATCCATTATAATAGCTGTGTTCTTTTGAGATTGAGGAAATTCTTCAAAGAAGAAAGGGTGAAGACTCAAAGCTGGACAAATCAAGGAGAAAAACCCTGAATGCATATCCTGGAAGAAGATTTAAACTTGTTGAAGGCAAATTGAAGTTCAGAACTTATGCCTTTGGTCAAGAATTGTGGACAGATCTTCAGGATGCTAAAGTATGTCTCTCCAAAGCAGTCCAAAAGTACATTGATGAGATAGAAGATGATGCCACCTCTCCTGATGAAAAAACATTGGTGGAAGGACTCAAGGAGATTCTGAAAGAAGCTCTCAACAGAGAGGATGAAGCAAGACAGAAAAGAAAATCTGAAGCTAAGTGAATTTTTTTATCAATTCTGATCTTGTTAGTTAAGTTGTCAGCATGTATTGATTGTAAATTTGTTGTTATTGTCCATAAAAACAAATTGGGGGAGATTGTTAGGATTTATGGGTGATGGCTAATAGACAGCTTGACTAGATATTTTAAATGCTTAATTTTATTAAGTATGAACATACTGTCACATCCAGAGTATGTTCTTATAACCATTTTTGTTTACTGTTAAATAAGATCTTGGTACATCTTGGTAGAAGTTCATTTGTTTGTTCAAGCCTCAAGAAGTGCTTAAAGAAGACAACAAGAATAAATGTTACTATCATAGCACTGACAGTAAGGTTACAAGAAGACAACATGTTACAAGTCACGACAACATATCCACTCTGACAGCAACATTGGCGGAAGCCCTGAGACATCAACTCCACCTTAGTCTGACAGCAAGCTTGGAACTCCTGACAGCATCTATTGCGGGGATTTCTTACTGTCACCAAAAGCACATTTTTGTGACAGCAAGCTTGAAGATGAGGATACTGTCTCAAAGGGATAAACTTTGTATTGGGGATCTACCCAGTCAAACATGTGACAGTTTGGATGTTCAAGAAACAGGCGTGCTGCAGTATCCCAACACTGCATCAGGTCTACAAGACTACGATAGAAGCTTGAGAGATCATATGACAAAGCTCACCAATTCAAGAGTATGACAAATCAACATCTACTGAATTGTGTTAGCTAAATATAGAATGTATCTAGGTTGCTTTTTCCAGTAATGATAAACTTGTTTGTATAGAAATTTAAGTAAGACACACGGGTAGGCAAATTGTGAGAAGCTGTCACATGAAAATGACAGCAGCTTCATAAACCCGTGATGATAGAGATATGATTAGTTTACTTAGACGATCTCTCACTTCATTCTATGTATCACTCGAGAAATTGAAGCTCAAAAAAACTGATATTTTCTTGAGGTTGTAGCAACACTTTGCAAAATAAATAAAATATTTATTTTGTGAGTAAAACTACTTGTGTCTACTTGTGTTTGCAATTCTTTAGCTGATAAACTTAAATCTTAGTTTTAGTTGTTGAAGCATAGATTGAAATTTATCAATATTGCATTCAACCCTCCCTTCTGCAATATTCAAGGACCAACACAATCCACCTGAATTTTTAGTTCTTGTGTCATCTTTTCTTATTTGATTTTCTGTTCTTGAATTTATTTTAATATCTTCCAATCAAGATCTAAAAGAATTTTTGAAGGTTGTATTCAACCCCCCCCCCCCCCTGCTACAATCTTGGTTCACTGTTCGGGAATAACAGTTATATATCTTACTTCCACTATTCCTTTAGTAAATACGATGCATTGCACTCAGCAAAGTCATTTAGTATATGAGTTATCAGCTTCTACGATATTACCTAAAGTTTGATCCATGTAATTTACTCTGTTATTGTTGAAATTGTTTGTTCCTCATCTTATATCTGTATCTATCTATTATCATAACTATTTAAGCAGTGTTATTCAGTTTTCGCTTCTGTTGTGATGTGTTCAGGAATTTTGACAATTCTTACCTGTAAATCACAAATGTGTGAACAACACTACATGTACTAACTTGCCCTCCTGCAGCTACATGAAAGTACCCAACTTTTAGTGCAAAATATAATGTAAAGAACACAATTTTTTTCAGTGGGAAACTTCATAAGCTTCGCTACCCCAAGCTCAGATATTATCCATGTTATAAACCTATATAGTTGAGGAACCATCTTGAAGCATCTGACATTGATGTTTTGAGGGTCAAAACTTGATATCTGTGGTAGGTTTGTCACTTGGCCCAGGGCTCCACTACATCCTCAGAGGTGTTGCAGCAATGCTGGATTAAACGACAATGCCTTGAGTTCTTGATCTTAGTGCCTGATCCCCTCGATCTGTGAGTATTCTCTAATTTTATGTATATTTAGAACTGTTGCCCAGTAATAATCTATTGTAGAAGGGGGGTTGAATACAATAGTATAAGATAATCGACTTCTTAAAGTATATATCACAAATATGAAAGTAAGATAACAGCTTTATTAAATCTGATATAAAACTGTTACAAACTCTCTCAAGAAATTCTGTGTTCTTGAGAGCTGCTAGGTTACACAACGTGATCGATTGTATGAGCTCTTGTCTAATGTTGTACTCGTGTATGTGATCGAAACCTAAACTGTGTTTATATACTACACAGCTTCTCTATCAATTACAAGATAAGTCCTAATCAATACAAAGATTGAAACCTATCCTAAATCGATAGCTTCATTACCATAAATAAGGAACCGACAAAATAAGCTTCCTTATTTAACTAGACTCCAAATATAACTCGAAGTAAGAATCCTGATCAGCTTCCAGTCCTGATGATCCTGATCCCAGTCCTGATATGCATCCTGATGATAATCCTGATACTGACGCTTGATCAAATACTGATGACCATGCAATACTGATGACGTCAGCAATCCTGATCAGTTTGAGTCTAGCTCCTGACGATCATTGAATTCTGATCTAACAATCTCCCCCAATCTCATACTTTGTGAAATAAAGTATAGATTCCTAAGATTCAATGATGTCAAAACATATTTACAAAATGTACAAGTAATTGCAACAGCAACTTATCTGTTTAGATTCTTTGATAGAACAGATTCATCTTCAAGAATTTGGATAACAAATTTTCTTCTTTTTCTTCAAGAATTTGAATCTGTCTTTCCTTAAGATTTCTGAGTTCTTCATCTTCCTCATTAATCTGGTAGATAGCTGCTCTGAGATTCTGAATGGAATTTCTTTGTAGACTGTTCTCTTCAAGCAAAATATAAGCAATTTCCTTCCCATCAGGATTGAGAGTAAGTTGTGTAATGCCAAAAATTTCTTCTTTAACAGCAGTGCCTCTTTGCATTTCCACATCTTGATCTCTTAGATTTAAGTACATGGGAATATAATCACCATTGAAATTTCTATTACCATCCAGTCTTCTTCTAATTGTTGACAGAATCATGTCACTCCATTCTTTGTACACTTTATTCTTCCATTTCAACAAATAATGAACATATTTCAGTTCCTTTGTAGTTTTCACTAACAAGTCTTGAATGGATAGAATCTTCACACTACCATCTTCCATGAAGTATAGAAGCTTCTCTTTCTTTTCAAAACCATCATGACAATCTATAACTATATCAACAGCTAATAAATTGTTCAGGTGTTCAGAAGTTAAAGTACCTCCAATTTCAGTCAAAGAATAAGGATCAAGATAAGGCATGTTCAGATATTCAGCATCCCTGTGTCCAATACCTCCTCTTGAATTGTTTGTCAATTGCTTCAGATTTGAAAGTATTCTTAGCCAGAGTGCTTTTGATTCAACCATATCAGATAAATCAACAACACTTGAAGCAATTCCTCCAGACCGAAAATTGATAGGAATATCACACCTAAGTGTGTCAATGTGTTTCCACTTCTTATCTTTCTCTTTCTCATAAGCATAACTCTTCTGTAAATAAGGTTGTATTCTTCTTGCATTTTTCCACAACCCTTTATTTGAAACTTTGAGTCTTTGCTTGTAGAGCTGAAAGTCTTTCTCTGTAGACTTGATTATTCTTCTTCTTCTGACTTCTTCTTCTTCATCAACTTCCCTATTATGAGAATCAACCACAGTAGATAATATTAACAAATCAACCTCTTGCAAAATTTCAGAGTCATCAGGACCTTGAGCAATGTCAGGATTTGAGTCTGAAATTTGAACTGTATTGCTGATGAGTGTTGATTGTTTTGTTCTTCCGTCAGGATCTGAGATTGCATCAGTGTACTTATCGTCCTTTTTCCAGAATCAAAAACATGAGTAGACTGCGTTGTTTGATTTTGAGAAGTTTGAATTGAAGACTTCATAACAGTAGTATCAAATGTTTCTCCTTGTAAAACATTGTCACCACCATCATTTCCAGTATCATCATCATCATTATTTCTTAATACTAGATCAGGTGTACATTTTGTCTGAATTACCTTCTCCCCCTTTTTGACATCAGTATTTGACAAAATATTCAAAATTAAGGCAACAGAGATTTGAATGTCAGTTACCTTAGAATCAAGATAATCAATTCTGTTATTGATGGAGAGTTGTTCAGAAAGAACTGTCTCTACTTGAGATTCCACTACCCTTAGTTGACGAGCAGTAGGCACCTTTGTAAAGTTTTGAGAAATATCTCCCCATATCAATTCAGTTGCAGCTTTGACAGAATCAATTTCATTCTTAAGGCTTTTGGATAACAGAGTAGTAGCCTTCAAATGATTCTTCAAGTCTTGATTCTCTATTAAAATCTCTGCTTCATAGGCATGATCCAATGCATATGGATAACTTACAGAATCCGCAGATTTGTACCATGAATTGGTCCATTCATGTTGTAGAAATGCCTTAGCAGGATCGTTAGAAGGAACAGAAAAGTCTTGTCTGAAGTCTTTTCCAGTAGGAGCCTTGCTAGCCATGTATGTGCTTGATGAACCAAAATTAGTTCCAAGACTAGATTTGAGTGCTGTAGCAAGCTGATCCTTCTCTTCTTGATTATCATCATCACTATCATCAGCATCAGAATGAAGAATTATATCAAGATCAGGAATAGCAATTCCTTTAAGTTTGTCCTTGGATGCTGGAATAGGATTTATCATTGGTCTTGATCGTAGTGGTTGTATCAGAATTGGCTCATTATCAGGAACACCACTAGCATCAGGAGCACCACTGTCAGTAATTGATTTGCTTGCATCAGTATTTTCTACTAATGGTTCTTGTGTAGCATGAGGTTCAGAAGTTGCTTCAACACTTTGAGTTAAAGGTTCTTGTGTACTTCCCTCATAGACAGTGTCCTCAACCAATCTTGTAACTGCATCTGCACCAGAAACCCCTTGAGCATTGTCAGGAAATTCCTCAGAAACTGTAGCTTTGCCTGCATCTTCACATTGAGAAGATTGTTCTTGTGTGAGTGGAATAGAAATGTCTTCATTCTCCCTTTGAGAAAATGGTTCTTGTGTGACCATTCCAAAAGCTATGCCTTCACCCAAACTTTGATTGAGTGGTTCTTGTGTGGCTGGATCATCAATACGAGCTGCTGAACCACTTTGAGATTCAGGTTCTTGTGGGCTTGATCCTTTCAGTTTCTTCTGTCTAGAGAACTTTAACTCTGCTGACTTCATTGGCTTGACGATTGGATGTTTAATCCCTAGATTGGAAGCAGCAGCACCATTCCTCTTCATTGAAATAACATGTCTTTTAGTTGAAGAGTCTGAAATAGTTGTCTCTTGACTTGGTGCAGCATCAGGAAAACTAACATCAGGATTTCCTTGAGCATCAGGATTTGACTGCTCATCAGGAATAGAAGTGTCCTGACTATCAGTATCCTGCTTCTTTGATAATCTTCGTTTCTTCTGTGGTTTAGACAATGGAACCACAGCTACAATAACAGTATCAGTAACTGCTTTATTCATCACAGAGGATATAGGAAAATCATCCTCAGAATCAGTCTCATCCCTAATCTTTAACTTTCTTTTAACAGAAACAGACTCAATACCTTTAGCAGCTTTCTTCACCAGGACCCCTTGTACACCCCCTTGTAACTTCTTTTTAGTGAGTGGTGTAGAGGAAAAATCCTTTGAACCTGATTGCCTTCCAGACACATCAGTTCTAGCTGATTTCTTTGATTTTACAACTAAAGTCTTTTGAGAGACAATAAAGGTGGCTGATGACTGTTTAGACTGTTTGGGATGGATGCTTTGGTCAGGAACAAGGTGTGATTGGCCTTGCCCCATAGCATCAGAAACTGATCCATATTGAGTAGGCATTTTCTCTTTCAAGAAAAGTCTGACCTCATCAGGAATAAAGGCATTGCCTCTAAAACCATTTGCCTTATCAGGATTGAAAAATATTTTCAATAAGATTAAAATAAAATAAAATTTTATTTAAGAAAACAAAATTTATTTCAACAATCCTGAATAACGTTTTTTTAAAAAAAATAACCAAATTAATGGCATAGAAATCATTAAAACATGCTTACCAGCAAATGAGGCAAAATAGTTATGGAAAACTGAACCATCTCCTCGAGATTGTAAAAATGACCTGCATTCTCAGTATATAATCTCTATAAAGAATAGAGATTGTCAATCATAATACTCATTTGTTAGGCCGAATACACAATATAATCAAGTATGTATGAGAATAACAATAATTAAGAACACTGTTTATGAATCAATAAAACTGTAATCGTGTTAACAGCTTCTCTCTTTATGATGTTAATGAATCACAAAGAGCTTCTAGGTTACAAGAATAATATATCAATATTCACGCGTCCCTTCTAGGGATAACCTATCTGTGTTTATATAGTACACAGCTACATACAATCCTTATCTAATTGATATTCCTATAAGTTAGCTATACAAAACTTATCAATTAAGGATTGCTTTAGTCTTCTGTCCAATCTCCTTAGCTGTATCAATATATTCTGCTTCTTTCCATCTTCAGAATATATTGCTTCTAGAATCTTCAATTCTGCACCGACAGCTAATTCAACTTTCACCTTGTCAGACTTTAACTAAACTCTGACCGGCTTCAATTAAACTCTTCACCCTGTCAGAGTTTAACTAAACTCTGACTGGCTTCTGATAAACTCTTGTAAATACCTGTTGCTTAAACACTGATAAACAAACATTAGCAATTATATCTAACAATCTCCCCCAACTTGTTCATAATAAAATGTACAAGTTAAAACATATAATTGATGATGTCAAAACCTTTTAACAAATGCAGTGTTTAACATATAACAGAGTTTAATTTAAAACAGAGTTTAAATTTGACTTAGAATAGAAAATATTAAAAACTTACAGTCAGACTTTACTTGACTTCTTCAATATCAGGCACAGTCCTGAGATAATCAATCAGCAGTCTTCTCTCAGCATTCTCAAGTTCAGTTATCATAATCTCTTTCAGCTCCTTATACTCTGGATCTCCTTCACCAGTTTGATATATGGCAGCCCTCAGAGAATAGATACTATTCTTTTTCATGTCATTCCCTAACCGAATGTACTGAGCTTTATCTGACTCTAAATTGAATTCTAAGACTTTTATTCCCAGTGCAGTTTTAAATCTAGCACTGTTTCTCTTCATCTCTACCAACTTTCCAGTATGATCTCTATACTTTGGAATATAAGCATTTGAGACTTCTCCTCCTCCAAGCATCACTTTTGATCTCAGCATCTTTTCTCTTAAGATTTGAGCAACATTATAGGTGTGTCTGTTCTTAACTCTCAACAGATAAAGTACATATTCAAGTTCTTCCCATGATTTGAGATTTACATCAGATTCTCCAATTCTATAAACTCTTCCATCACTCATGAAGTATAACATAAACTGCTTCTTCAAGATTCTGTGAAAAATCAACTGAACAGATTCCAACTTATCAAGATTTTCTTGTGTATTCCCAATACCAGATCCTGCCAGTGAAATATTGTCTTGAGATCTGTTATTTATTCTCTTCTCCCTATGTGAACCTAAACCAGACTTATCATAAGATTCTTTTCCAAGTACAGTCCTGGTTTTAGAAAAATCCACAGGTTGAAGTGTCAGAGTTTCAGAGAACACAGGTCTTAAGAAACCTTTGAGTTGAGGAGCTAGCAGAGTTTGCACAGCTTGAGCCTTGTCAGAGGCTGGCTTAACTTCAATAGTATCATCAACTTGAGCAGCGTCAGAGGTTGATTTTGGTAATCTTGTTTCAACTTGAGCAATGTCAGAGGTTGAATAAATCTTCTTAGGTAACTGTTCTTCTTCTACCAGTTTACCTTTTCCTTTATCAGCATTTTTAATCACAGGCCTCCTTGAGTACTGTAAACTCTGATCAGAGTTTACATTCTCTTTGATAACAATTCCTTTTTCTTTCTTTCTAGGAGCCTTGATTTCCTTCTTTTTGTAAGTACCATCCTTCAACTTCTTCTCATGCTCTTCAGCAAGACTCAGCATTTCAGCTTCCATGTCTTCAACTGTAGCTTCATTACCATGTTCTTCTAGAAACATCTTGGTAGCAATTTCTTCATCAGTTAATGAATTGGTTGAAATAATTAAACTCTTAAGTCTTGAACCACTGGCAGAGTTTGAAATTCCTTTACCAGAGTTTGTCAACCTATTAGAATTTAATTTTGATCTTCTTTTCCCTTGAACAGAATGTAAATTCCTCTCAGATTCCTTGCTTCCACCATCAGCAGAATCATCATCCCTCCGTCTCAGAGATTGAGTATCTTTGCATTTGTCTTTAGGTATACTCTCCCCCTTTTTGACATCATCAGAAAGTAGTACTGATGTCAGCAATTCAAGCGCAGTAGAAATAGAAGTCAGTTGAGCAGACATAGCAGCCTGATTCTCCTCAACTTTTCCAAGCCTTGTCTTGATTTCCTCAGAATCCTTGGCTTGCTGCTTGAATTGTGTAGAGTAAAATGATCTGTCAAGCAATAAACAAGAAAACGCTGTAGTTGCCATTAGTAAGATTTGAAAACAAGAAGTACTGGGCTTTGAAAGTGTTTGAGTGTTTGTGTGTGAGTAAAATGTTATGAAAAGATGAAATGCGTAAAAGATTGAATCGTGTGTATGTAGTGTATTAAATAATAACTGTAAAGATTAGAAGTATGTTAGTGGGACAGATGTCAGACGTGAATACGCTGACAGCTGTATCTAACAACTTCCAATACACACGTGCAAACGTGGAGACACCTGTCATCACATATAACACTCAAAATATTCGCTTAAAAGAAAAAAAAATCAATAATAATAAAATTATCAATTTTAATAATAAAGTACAGAGGAACTCAACAGTCAGAATAATAATGACTGTCTCGAAACTCCGCACCTTAGTATCTCAAGCGCTTCGATTCTAGTAAAAACCCTTCAGTTACCCTGTTGAATGCTTTAAAAACTCAAGCATTTTAACAACAGGCTTCATATCTTAAAATTACCAAACACCAAATGGCAGGAACCTTTGAGTTCATGGATGTCGAATCATTCTTAAACATGAACTGGCCTCAACAAGCAAACTACATCATCGATGAGTTTCTTGTTCTTTCTTTTCTGAATGATGAAGGTCTTATAGCAGATGATGAAATAGCAGAAGGACCAATCTCTAATCCTTATGTGCACATCATCCGTCCCGGTCCATATGATGTGCCCATCTTGGCAGACGATCATACTATGGAGATATGTATGATGCTCTTCCAGCAGAGCTTCCTGATGGGTACTGAGGAGACAACCTTCTTGGAATCCTGCAAGCTGCAAAGCAGAAAACGAATCCAGGAAGATGATGATGATGATGATGATTCATCTTCAGGATGTTGTCAAGCAATCCCAGATTGTATAATGATCAGTTGAACAACTGGGTTGCGCTCATCAGAAGTAATAGAGCACAATAGCTTCTGGCTCTAGCTCTTCTGCTTCAGATGTAGCATTCAAATACTTGTCCTGGTTAAATAGATCTTTTCTTTTGTAACCATAGTGATTAGTATTTATCAGAAAGATTAGCTAAACATGAGTATGAAATTGTCTGATTGTAAATTTGGATCAATTAATGAAAATTTTGATTCTTTACATATCAGTATTAGCAATATGGCATAGTAATTGTAAAGTAAAAAAAACTTTAACCAATTAACTAACATACTCAGCAGCAATACAAATCACAAACAGGACTTAATAAACATACTCTTTCTGTTCTCCGTCCAATCATACTTTTTCCGAAAAACAAATGGCTAATCTCAAAATTATTAACTGTCTGAAACAAAGAAATTATTTTAACCATCAGAGATTAAAACAAAGTAACCTCGGCGTATTTCACACAATACATCAGTGTTTACCATTTGTCCTTCTTTGTCAATAAACTCTTTTCTCAATCTGTACAGTTGTGAAAAATGTGTGTGGTAGCAGAGTTTACCGAAATCAGTATTTAGATCATCTCAAAGTGCATAAAATCCACAAACTAAAGTAGTAAAAACTTGTTGCCTAAACTCTCATGTATAACATAGACACTGATTTTTCTATCTAAACTCTGTATTACTGATATCCTTTCATTTGGATATGTCTTTTATTTTTCACCCCCTTTATGTTTTATTTTTATATATATTTTTTTTTTTTTTTTATTTTTTATTTTTCCAGTAATCAGTGGTTGGCACTAGTTACCAAAAATCAAAGATTTTAGCCCTTATTTCATACAATAAGTTCCTGGATCTTCCTAGGCACAACATGATCTCAAAGGAATTTGTGCTCTGTTTGGCATCTTTTGATTTGAGGGTGAATTATTTGCAATAAATAATCAGAGTTTAGACTTTTCATCAGTTATTATGATTAACTTATGAGAGAAAATGCAAACAGCTAATACAGACTCAGTGTATAGGATCAATAAACTAAGAGATGGTATAAATATAGAGACAGTATCATGCTGTGTTAGCTTACTGCACATATATGAGATCAGAATCTATCAACTCTTAAGGATTCACAATTACTTACTGAGAATTATGCTTCATACAAATTTCTTCATTGGTCCATATGTTTCAGACAAAATTACAATCAGAGTATAGCATTTAAACTGTAATTACCAGAGTATGACCAACAGAGTTTAACATCAGAGTTTACTTTCAGAGTATGACTGACACTTCACAGAGTTTATCATCAGAGTTTAACATGCTGATTCACATAACAGTTAACACATGTAAGAAATCATGAACATAAAAAGTGAGTCTAACCCGTATCTCTAGTCAGAACCAGAGATCATTCCAAGTTCATTTACCAATCTTGTAAAAGTAGCTTCACTCAAAGGTTTGGTGAAGATATCTGCAAGTTGTTGGTCTGTAGACACAAAATGAAGCTCAATGTTTCCTTCTTCCACATGTTCTCTGATAAAATGATACCTTATGCTGATGTGCTTTGTCATGGAATGCTGTACTGGATTACCTGTCATAGCAATAGCACTTTGATTATCACAGAAAATAGGTATTCTAGAGTACCTTAATCCATAATCCAGCAATTGATTCTTCATCCATAAAATCTGTGCACAAAAGCTACCAGCTGCTATATACTCTGCTTCAGCAGTGGATGTAGAAATTGATTTCTGTTTCTTACTGTACCAAGAAACCAATCTGTCACCTAAAAATTGACAGCTTCCACTTGTACTTTTTCTGTCTATCTTACAGCCTGCAAAATCTGCATCAGAGTAACCAATTAACTTAAACTCTGATTCTCTAGGATACCACAAACCCAAGGTTATGGTTCCTTTGAGATATTTGAAAATCCTTTTTACAGCTGTTAGATGAGGCTCTCTGGGATCTGCTTGAAATCTTGCACAAAGACATGTTGCATACATGATATCAGGTCTACTTGCAGTAAGATACAGTAAAGACCCTATCATTCCTCTGTAGTTAGTCATATCTACTGAGGCTCCTGTGTCTTTGTCAAGCTTCGTTGCTGTAGCCATGGGAGTTGTAGCAGATGAACTATCAAGCATACCAAATTTCTTGAGAAGATTTCTGGTATACTTTGCTTGATTGATAAAAATCCCATCATCTGTTTGCTTGACCTGTAAGCCTAGAAAATAACTAAGCTCTCCCATCATGCTCATTTGGTACCTGGATTGCATAAGCTTTGCAAACTTCTTACAAAGTTTGTCATTAGTAGATCCAAAAATAATATCATCTACATAAATTTGAACTAAAAGCAAATCATCACCAGAATTGAAATAAAACAAGGTTTTATCAATTGTACCTCTTGTGAACCCACTTTCTAAAAGAAACTGAGCAAGAGTTTCATACCATGCTCTTGGTGCTTGCTTTAGTCCATATAATGCCTTGTCAAGCCTGTAGACATAATCTGGATGCTTGGAATCTACAAATCCTGGTGGTTGTTCAACAAACACTTCTTCTTCAAGCTTCCCATTTAGAAAAGCACTTTTTACATCCATCTGAAAGACTTTAAACTTCTTGTGTGCAGCATAGGCCAGAAAAATTCTTATGGCCTCCAATCTTGCAACTGGAGCAAAGGTTTCATCATAGTCAATTCCTTCCTGTTGTGAATAACCTTTAGCCACAAGTCTAGCCTTGTTCCTTGTAATCACACCTTCACTGTCAGTCTTGTTTCTGAAAACCCACTTTGTACCTACTATTGATCTATTCTTTGGTCTAGGTACAAGTGTCCAGACTTCATTTCTTTCAAATTCATTTAACTCTTCTTGCATTGCTGTAATCCAATTAGCATCTTGAAGAGCTTCCTCCACTTTCTTTGGTTCTGTTTGAGACAAGAAAGCATGATACAGACACTCATTGTTTGTTGCACTTCTAGTTCTCACACTAGCATCAGGATCTCCAATTATGAGATCAGGTGTGTGTGCCTGTGTCCACTTTCTTGCTGTTGGTAAGTGGTTTCTTGCATCATTATTGAATCCTCCCCCTTGATCCATGCTCTCCTGATTCATACGTTGACTTTCTGCAGTATCTGAGGCTCCCCTTGAGTTGGATGGCTCAGTGTTTGAACTGTCAGAATTTGAATCGGTTTCCTCAACTGTCTCACTTGCTGTGTCTTGTTGAGCTTCTTCACGCTCCCCCTCAACTGGTTCTCTATTTTGTTCAATTTGAGAATTTTCAGTTTCTTCAGTATTTACCAGTAGAGGTTCAGAGTATGCTCCGTCAGAGTTTGTCAAACCTGCTTCGTCAGAGTTTACATCATCAGAGAATAGATCTTCATTTTCAAAACGTAGTTGATCATATCCATCCTTGTCTTCAAGTCCAATTATTTTCTTGTCATCAAATGACACATGTATGGATTCCATGATTACCTTAGTTCTCAGATTATAAACTCTGAATGCTTTTGTTGACAATGGATAGCCAACAAAGATTCCTTCATCAGCTTTTAACTCGAACTTTGTCAACTGTTCAGGATGAATCTTCAACACAAAACATTTGCATCCAAATATGTGAAAATATTTCAAATTTGGCTTCTTATTTTTCACCATTTCATATGGTGTTTTTCCATGCTTGTTGATCAGAGTTGCATTTTGAGTAAAACAAGCAGTTTGAACAGCTTCTGCCCAGAAATAAGTTGGCAATTTTGCTTCATCAAGCATAGTTCTGGCAGCTTCAATTAAAGTTCTGTTCTTTCTTTCAACTATACCATTTTGCTGTGGAGTTCCAGGTGCAGAGAATTCTTGTTTGACTCCTCTTTCCTTGCAGAAAGCTTCCATTATTGAGTTTCTGAATTCAGTTCCATTATCACTCCTTATAATTTTGACTTTGTGCTGTGATCCTTTGTCCAGTAGATTTACATGATCCATCAGAATTTGAGCAGTTTCATCCTTCTTTGATAAGAAATACACCCATGTATATCTAGTATATTCATCAACAATTACTAGAGCATATTTCTTTCTGCCCATTGACATCACATTCACTGGTCCAAAGAGATCAACATGTAGAAGATGATAAGGTTCCACTACTGAAGATTCAGATTTGCTCTTGAAAGATGACTTCCTTTGCTTGGCCTTTTGACAAGAATCACATAGACCATCTAGATTAAGTACTGATTTTGGAAGTCCTCTTACAAGATCCTTTCTTATCAGCTCATTAATGTTGTTCAAATTGAGATGAGAGAGCTTCTTGTGCCAATTCCAACTCTCTTCATTTGACATCTTTGCAGTCAGACACACTGTACTTCCATCAGAGTTTGTTACCAAACTTGCTTCATAAATATTGTTGCGCCTGTGTCCAACTAGAACAACTTTTCCAGTAGATTTACTGATAACTTCACAGTATTCACTATGAAAATCTACATGGTTTCCTCTGTCACAGATTTGACTCACAGACAACAGATTATGCTTGAGTCCTGAGACTAGAGCTACATTTGTGATGATGACACTTCCAAGATTGATATTGCCATATCCCAGAGTGTGTCCTATGTTGCCATCTCCATAGGAAACTTTTGGGCCAGCTTTTTCCTCAAAGTCTGATAGCAGGGCTTTGTTTCCAGTCATATGTCCTGAGCATCCACTGTCCAAGATAAGTGTGCTCTCAATTATACCCTGCAATCACAAACAAACACTAAGTGTTAGTTTTAAGGATCCAGACTTGCTTGGATCCTTTGTCCTTCTTAACAGTGTTAGCTTTTGCAGCGGAATCAGCATTATCAGAGGTTAAACTAACATTGTCAGTTTTTACACTAGCAGAGTTTGCTCTAACCCATTTTAAGTTGGGTTTTAGCTCATAATAGTTATGATAAATTGCATGATAACTCTTGCAAGTGTAGATGGAATGCCAAGTGCTTCCACAGTGTCTGCATAAGGTCTGTGGTCTTACTCTAACATAATCATTCTTTACTTCTGAAGTAGAAGGTAAAGAATTAATATGTTTGTTCTTAGTGCAAAATCTAGCAAGATGATTAGAACTACCACAATTATAACATGTTTTTCTTGAGGCACTAGCATTAGGCATATGATTATTTCTATTATTTATGCCTACTTTTCCATTCCTATTTCTCTTGGAACCTTTAGGTTTCATGGCAGACTTTACCTCTTTAAGCTTATGATTGAACTGTTTTCATGTCATCAAGCCAACATTAACCTGTTTTTCACAAGTTTTTACTGGTTTTCTAACAGCTTCTATTTCCATAAGTTTTTCTATTATAATATTTTCCTGTTTGTCACAAGATTCATCTGATTCCTTATCAGCTTCCCTTATTACAACAGATTTTAACTTATTGGCTTCTGGAACAAATTTCACAGGTTTAAGTTGTGGTTTCACCTTAACCTTGTCTTTAAACCTAAGTTCATCATTTTCACAATAACCTAAACCTACAGAATCAGTCTGAAACACTTGATGAGTGTCTCTTCCAGAATCTGTCCAAGTCTTGATTATTTTCCTTTCCTTTTCTAAATCAGATTCTAGTTGCTTATATCTTTTTAGCAACTCCTGTTCTACATAAACAGCATCATCTCTTTCTTTTTGAATCTGCTTCATATTCTCAAGTTCTCTTTCAAGAAACTTGTTTCTTTCTTTAAAACTAAGATTCTCAGATTTGATCCTCTCATTCTCTAAAGTCTGATCCCTATAACTAACATGTATGTTCTTAAGATAAATTCTTAATTCAGAAATATTATCAGTATCATAAGCATAAGTAGTTAAAGGTACCTTGTTTTCTGATGACTCAACTTCATCTTTGACAGTTGCCATGAGTGCATAATTCACTCCATCATCAGAATCTGAAGTATCTGCCCAGTCTTTGCCTTTAGAGATGAGTGCTTTTTCAGTTCTTCCTTTCTTGCACTCTGGAGCATAGTGACCCATCTCTTTGCACTTGTAGCACTGGATCTCAGATTTGTCCTTCTTTCCAGACTTGGTATCCCTTCCATCAGACTTTCTGAAATTCTTCTTCTCAGAATTTGAATCTCTCCTTGAGAATCTTTTACCCTTCTTGAAGTTCTTGAATCCCATCTTCTTAAATGTCTTTACCATCAAGGCAGCCATTTGCATCATCTCCTCTTCATCATCCTCAGAATCAGAAGCTTCATCAGAGTTTGAATCATCATCAGAGTTTGATGACTCACTCTCAGATTTAATCACTAAAGTCTTTCCCTTGGCTTTCTTCCTTGATGATTCCTTCTTAATGGGCTTCTCCTCAACTTTGAGAGCAATAGATTTTGTCTTCTTGCTGGATCTCCTGTTTCTTTGTTCTATCTCAAGTTCATGAGTCTTTAACAATCCATAGATCTCATCAAGATCTGTATCAGCAAGATCATAATTATCTCTGATTGTTGTTGCCTTTAAATCCCACTTTTCAGGTAGAGATAAAAGAAACTTGAGATTTGACTCTTCAAGTTCATATTCTTTATCAACCAGAGACAGATCGTTCAACAGTTTGCAAAATCTGTCATAAGTCTCAGTCAAGGTTTCATTAGTTCTTGAATCAAAGTGCTCATACTCCTGTGTGAGTATTGTCTTTCTGTTCTTCTTAATAGCACCTGTTCCTTGGCATCTGACTTCTAGAGCATCCCATATCTCTTTGGCAGTCTTGCAGCCAATTACTCTGTTAGACATAACGTTATCTAACGCACTGTGGAGAAGATGTCTAACTTTTGCATCCTTTGCAATTGATGAGATGTCCTCAGGAGTCAAATCTTTCTTTTCCTTTGGAACAGTCTTTTGTTCTTGTCCATCAACAACAGGGGCTAGTTTGGTTGGATTATGAGGACCATCATAAATTCTGTCAAGATATTCTGGATCTGTAGCCTCCAGAAACATGGTCATCTTCACCTTCCAAATCGGATATTCTACAGGCCTGAGAATCGGAACCCTGATTGTTTCATATCGACTCACAGAATTAGGCTTAACCTGTTCAGCCTTGGGAGCAGCTTGATTTTCTTCAGACATGATTATTACTGTGTTTGAATCGTAAAACTGTATATATTAAACAGCCTTGGCTCTGATACCAATTGTTAGGCCGAATACACAATATAATCAAGTATGTATGAGAATAACAATAATTAAGAACACTGTTTATGAATCAATAAAACTGTAATCGTGTTAACAGCTTCTCTCTTTATGATGTTAATGAATCACAAAGAGCTTCTAGGTTACAAGAATAATATATCAATATTCACGCGTCCCTTCTAGGGATAACCTATCTGTGTTTATATAGTACACAGCTACATACAATCCTTATCTAATTGATATTCCTATAAGTTAGCTATACAAAACTTATCAATTAAGGATTGCTTTAGTCTTCTGTCCAATCTCCTTAGCTGTATCAATATATTCTGCTTCTTTCCATCTTCAGAATATATTGCTTCTAGAATCTTCAATTCTGCACCGACAGCTAATTCAACTTTCACCTTGTCAGACTTTAACTAAACTCTGACCGGCTTCAATTAAACTCTTCACCCTGTCAGAGTTTAACTAAACTCTGACTGGCTTCTGATAAACTCTTGTAAATACCTGTTGCTTAAACACTGATAAACAAACATTAGCAATTATATCTAACATCATTTACCAACAAAACATAAAACCCTCTTCTCAGAAAATATCAAACCTTTCACATTCTTCTTTTCTCTATGGCTGCCAACAATCAAAATAACATACCTGACGCAGATCTTGATATAATTTGGCAAGAGATGGAGGAGGCTCTTGCTGAGATAGCTGAAAATGAAGAGCCACAACCAGTTCCTGACCCTCAGGAATATGAAGCGTTTGTGAATGCCATGGTTGAAGTCGCCTTTCATAACTTCCATCAGGCAAATCCTGACTGGAATCCTCTTGAAAATCTCATCTATGAAGATGAAGAGGATGAAGACGATGAGGATGATGAAGAGGATGAGGGGCTCGTTGAAGAGCTTGAGAGGAGAAGAAAGAGAGTGCTTGATGCATGTGCTTCATGCACGGTGGAGGCTCGGAAGCATCCCGGTGACCATGGAGATGATCCGCCTTCAAGTGCATCTGCTCCCCTTCTTGTCTCTTAAGGATGGAACAAGAGACCTTCCAGTTCTGATGGACTGTGAAGCTGCTCAGGAGCGTTCATGCTTATTTGAAGGGCACGTGTTCCTGAATGGAAAATAGACTAGGAAGAAAATATGTAATTTCTTTTTCAATTGTAAAATATCTTCAAGTATTAATGAAATTTATCAGATTTCACAATTGATCTCTTCCTTTATTTTTCCTGTGCAAATTGTTAGTAACACTGTAATGATTTAAAAAGAATGATTAATAATCTCTGATAAAGATTGAATAGGAATTAAAAAATAAAACTTAATACTTAATCAAAGACTAAGTATAAATTTTACTTTTCAGAGAATACCAGTAGTGTTTTTGTCAAATTGTTTTTGCACTTCTGATTCTAACATCAGTTTCTGATAATTACTCCATCAGAATCAGTCTTGTTCTTGAAAATCCACTTTGTACCAACTATAGATCTGTTCTTTGGTCTTGGTACCAGTTTCCAGACTTCATTCCTTTCAAATTCATTCAACTCTTCTTGCATTGCAGTAACCCAATCAGCATCTTTGAGTGCATCTTCAACTTTCTTAGGTTCCTCCTTGGATAGAAAGTTATGATATAAACATTCATTCTCAGTTGCACTTCTTGTTTGAACACCTGCATCAGGATCTCCAATTATCAAATCAGGAGTATGACTTGCAGTCCATTTCCTTGCTGGTGTAAAATCATTTCTTGAAGTAGATGCTCTTCTTGGATTGGTGTTAGATTGAATTAAAGAATTTGCTTCAGAAGCTCCCCCTGAAATGTTGCTATTTCCTCATGATGAACTATCAGGATCATCACTTGAATCAGTATCTGAAGAATTCTGTCCTGATGATTGAGTTGACTCTGAACTTGTAGTCGAATGCTGTTGCTCCCCCTCAACATTTGCACTACTAGTTGTATTACTATTAGTTGCATCATCAGTATTATCACCATCAGTATTTGATGTGTCATCGGGATTTGATGGATCATCAGGATTTGGTGACCTATCAGTATCTGATGAATTGACAGTATCTGATTCAATTTCTTCAGGTTCCTTGGTAGCTTTATTTTCAAAAATCAGTCTATCATGTGAGTCTTCATTGATTCCAGTTATCTTCTTATCATCAAAAGATACATGTATTGACTCCATGACAGTCCTTGTCCTCAAATTAAAAACTCTGAAGGCTCTTGATGCAGGATAGCCTATGAAAATTCCTTCATCACCCTTTGTTTCAAACTTTCCTAGCTGTTCAGGATGAGTTCTGAGAACAAAACATTTACAGCCAAACACATGTAGATGCTTTAGACTTGGTTTCTTCTCCTTGAGAGATTGATAAGGAGTAACACCATGTCTATTTATCAATGTGAGATTTTGAGTATAGCATGCTGTGTTGACTGCTTCTGCCCAGAAATATGTAGGTAATTTTGCTTCTTCCAACATAGTTCTGCCATCTTCAATAAGAGTTCTATTCTTCCTTTCTACTACTCCATTTTGCTGAGGTGTGCCAGGAGCAGAGAATTGTTGAATTATTCCTTTGTATTTGCAGAACTCTTCCATATTTGAATTCTTAAATTCAGTACCATTATCACTCCTCAGTATCTTGACTTTGTACTTTGTAGATGTCTCAATCATTCTCACATGATCCAACAGTATTTCAGGAGTCTCATCTTTTCTGTGCAAAAAGTACACCCAGGTGAATCTAGAATATTCATCAACAATTACAAGAGTATACCTTTTCTTACTGATGGACATGATGTTGACTGGTCCAAATAAATCAAAATGCAGCATGTGATATGGTTCTTCAATAGAGGATTCAGATTTACTCTTGAATGATGTCCTTCTCTGTTTAGCCTTCTGACATGCATCACAGAGTCCATCAGGAGTATATAACACTTTAGGCAATCCTCTAACCAAATCTTTCTTAACCAACTCATTGATATTGCTGAAGTTGAGATGAGAAAGCTTCTTGTGCCAATTCCAACTTTCATCTACTGATGCTTTACTAATGAGACAAGTAGGAGAGCCATCAGTATTTGATTGAATGTTGGCTTCATATATGTTACCATGCATGTAGCCAGTCAAAACTGTTTTCCCTGATTCTTTGCTGACTACTTCACAATAAGTGGAATGAAGTGGACATGATAACCTCTGTCAGTGATTTGACTAATACTCAACAAGCTGTGTTTCAGTCCTTTCACTAGAGCTACTTTTTCAATGATGACATTGCCAATGATTATATTGCCATATCCCAAAGTTTGTCCAATGTTGCCATCTCCACAAGACACAGTTGGGCCAGCTTTTTCTTCATATTCTGATAACAGGGCTTTGTTTCCAGTCATGTGCACAGAACATCCACTATCCATGACTAACACATTTTTCTTTTTACCCTGCAATCAGAATAACAAAACACTAGTTAGAATTCTTAGGAACCCACGCCTGTTGGGTTCCTTTTCCATGCATTTTATTAATTTTAGCAGCAGAAGACTTTCTGACTTTAGCAGTCCTGACAGGTTTTACTCCATCAGGATTTGCTTTGTCAGTATCAGTATTAACAAAAGCATGCTTCACATTGACATTCTTAAAGCTATCAGAATTTGCACTATTTTCAAACTTAGGTAATGGATCATAGAAGTTATAGTACAAATAATGATATTCTACACATGTATAAATAGAATGCCATTTACTACCACAATGAAAACAGGAATTCTGTGGTTTATAGAATACTGATCTATTCCTAACATCAGACAAAGGAATTTCAGTAACTTTCTTTATACTCTTTTTACAATCAATAGCAAGATGATTAGAGTTCCCACAGTTAAAACATCATTTTCTAGGTGCATTTGGGATATACTGATAATTATTCTCTTTATTAATCCCAATTTTACCAATCCTGTTCCTCTTAACAGTAGCTTCCTTTTTCTTATCTGTAACCTCACAGATTTTATCCCTGAGTTGTTTCTGAGACAATAAACCTACATTCTTAGTAACTTTACTCACAACAGGTTTAGACTTTATAGATTTAACGCTTTGAACAGAAGTAGATCCCTTTTCAAAAGTTGAATTGGAATCCTTACCAAAAACAAAATTAACAGGAGTAATCTTAGATTTGGTTTTGTCTATAACATGTCTATAGGTTTTTGGACTAACTGTCTCATCAATAACAACTTTCTCCTTCAATTTCTTATCTTCATCTGACTTATAACCTAGACACTCTTTCCAGTTTTTAGAGGTATTAATCTCATGAAATTTTCTACCAGAGTCTGTCCAGGTTCTGATTTTCTCATTAGCATAATCAAGTTCCTTTTCAAGAGTAGTACATTTAGATTTCATCTCTAAATACATGTGATTGGCATTATCACATTCTATCTGTACTTTTTGCATGTGAGAAAATTCAGCTTCTAGATGCACATTCCTTTTCCTAAGTTCAGACATCTCAGATAAAAACCTAGTATTCTCAGCAGTTTGACTTCTAAAGCTAATATGCAATGACTTTAGAAAACGTCTTAACTCAGAAGCATTATCAGTATCAAAATCAAAGACAGTGTTTAGTACCTTATCATCAGGAATAGCAGTATCATCAGTATTGGCCATTAGAGCATAGTTGACCACCTCAGTATCAGATTCTGAGGAAGAGTCCATCCAGTCCTTGCTTGATGTGATGAGTGCCTTGGTCTTCTTGCACTTAGAAGCAAAGTGACCCATACCATTACACTTGTAGCATCTAACCTTTGACTTGTCAAATTTGCTACCCTTGCTATCCTTTTTGATATTCTTGTCTTTGTCTGCATTGAAGGTTCTTTTCTGAAAGTTGCCTTGTCTTCTAGCCTTCCTGAACTTCATCCTTTTGAAGCTTCTAACAATCATAGCAACCATCTCTTCAATGTCTGAGTCAGAAGAGTCATCATCAGTATTGGCATCAGGATTGCCATCAGTATCTGATGAAGAGTTATCAGGATCTGACTCAGCTTCAAGTGATTTCCTTTTAGAGACCTCCATAGCTTTTCCTTTTGATTTAGCCTCTGCTTTCAAAGCAATAGATTTTGCCTTGCTGCCTTTCTTATTCTTTCTCTGTTGAACTTCAAGATCGTGAGTTCTTAGCATTCCATAGACTTCATCAAGAGACACAGTGTTAAGATCATACTGATGTCTAATGATTGAGGTCTGAGTATCCCATTCTTCTGGTAAAGCTCTTAGAAACTTGGTGTTTGAATCTTCAGTTTCATATTCCTTGCCAACTAAAGATAAATCATTGAGAAGTGTCAGAAATCTATCATATAAGTCAGTTAGGCTCTCATCTGGTCTAACATCGAATTTTTCATATTCTTGAATCAAGAGAGCCCTTCTGTTCTTCTTGACAGATGCAGATCCCTGACATTGAGTTTCCAAGGTATCCCAGATCTCTTTTTGTAGACTTGCATGCAATCACTCTGTTTGACATGACAGCATCAAGACTATTGTGCAGGATATTCTTTATCTTTGGTTCCCTGAGTACATGAGCTTTTTCTTCTGGAGTCCAATCACTTTTAGCCTTGACCACATAATGTTCAGGTACAGTATCTGTTCGATCTACTATTCTGGTAGGAACATATGGTCCATCACGAATCCTGTCCAAATAGTCAGGATCCATAGCCACCAGGTACATCAGCATATTTACTCTCCATGTTGAATATTCTGACTTTCTCAGGATGGGAATTTTCATGCTTTCATACTTTGTTGTCGACATCTTTGATCGTATCTGATTCAAATTTAAATCAGTTTGCTCTGATACCAATTGTTGCCTAGGAATAATCTATTGTAGAAGGGGGGTTGAATACAATAGTATAAGATAATCGACTTCTTAAAGTATATATCACAAATATGAAAGTAAGATAACAGCTTTATTAAATCTGATATAAAACTGTTACAAACTCTCTCAAGAAATTCTGTGTTCTTGAGAGCTGCTAGGTTACACAACGTGATCGATTGTATGAGCTCTTGTCTAACGTTGTACTCGTGTATGTGATCGAAACCTAAACTGTGTTTATATACTACACATCTTCTCTATCAATTACAAGATAAGTCCTAATCAATTACAAAGATTGAAACCTATCCTAAATCGATAGCTTCATTACCATAAATAAAGAACCGACAAAATAAGCTTCCTTATTTAACTAGACTCCAAATATAACTCGAAGTAAGAATCCTGATCAGCTTCCAGTCTTGATGATCAAACCTGATCCCAGTCCTGATATGCATCCTGATGATAATCCTGATACTGACGCTTGATCAAATACTGATGACCATGCAATACTGATGACGTCAGCAATCCTGATCAGTTTGAGTCTAGCTCCTGACGATCATTGAATTCTGATCTAACAAGAACATTTTTATTCAGTATATAACTTTCTGAAAGCATCGGCATGCATGTACTTCTAGCTCAAACTTCTCAGGTGCTTGTACTGATTGCAATTTTCTTTCCCCATTTATCACTACCAGGTCTAGTCGTCTTGATTTCTGTAGCTTGCTGACTTTCTCTTCCCATACAAATGTCAAACTCTGATTACTTTTTGCATGTTGCACTAACAATTTTCTTCTATATATTGTGCTATTAGGACCATTCTCATCACATAATTGTTAATTGTTGTAAAATCCATTTAAAACGGAATGAGGGATATGTTTTTGTGTGTCTTCAATTTTACATAATTGGCAAGGAATACGGGAAGTTTATTCTATTTAATCCTTCAAGAAGAAAATAATTGGAAGTTAAAATTTTGAGGCAATTCAATTTTACGGTATTTCTATTAAGGTGCATCCGTTGTTGGATGCTATGAACATGGATTTTCTTAATTCTGAATGAGAATTCCATATATTTGAAAGGCAATAAGGTCTTAGTTGCTCTTTTCTTGATAATACTAATATCTACCAAGTGTTGGGACAGGCTGGTAATTTAGACTAAAACACAAAGTTTAGCTAAATGTTAATCTCAATATCCTCGGGTTCCGATTTGGCGTAGAAGCAAATCTCTTATCAGATTTTTATCATATGTTTGACTTCCGATTTGTGGATACAAATTGTATTGGCATTGTCTAGAATGATGGTTTCAATTGCATTTTTTTATTGGCCGTTTTCGTTATGCTGGTGAATTCAAAGAAGTTCCAAAACAGAGTCTACTTCTTGAAAATTAAAGTATCCCTATTCAGATGGCCTCTATAGAAGCAACTTATATTAATATCTAACATGCAGCAATATGGTTTTAAGAAATTATAGGTTATAAAAATTCAACTAAATTGTAGAATTTAACAAAATAAAACATATATTTTTGCCGACTCTTCCCACACAAATCAGCTTTTCTGTTTGTCACCAAGGCCTATAATATGTTACGCGTGTCTGTGTGTTTCTGTAGATGTTGCAAAATGTATCTTGAGTTCAGCAATATGATTCTATGAATTTTAGGCTATAAAAATATAAATGTACTATATTATTGAGCAATATTGAATTGTATGTTCTTGCTGTCCGTGCAGATATCAGCTTATTGTTTGTCAACGAGGAAGATGAGTGAATTTCTGCAGTTCTTGACGCTTTGCTCCTCTGTGCACCTGTGTCGAGAGGTTTCTTATATTTTCTAAATAAAAAAGTAGTCTGATATTGATAGTGCCCATTACCAAGAATAAACAAGTTTTAAGAAAATAGTTAACAAGTATTGTATATTGTGCTAATAAAAAAATAGACAAACATTGATAGGACATACTGCTTCACCCTTTCAGATTGCTAGGAAGAGGGACATGGGTTGGAGCAGAAGCAGACGATTAGGAAGTAAGAGTTGGATTAGTTCAGATATCGGGCAAGCATCACACATATTAATTGAAGAGAAAGTGTTTGAAAGATGACACAAACAATGGGATATGAAGTCTAATTCCTGCTCAACTAATCTTTCAGGTATGTCTGTATCATATATTTGAAGTCTCCGGCTTAGAACAAATTTACCTTAAAAATCTGTATCATTTAAAATTGTAGTTATCACTCAACTTACTCCCTTCACGAATACCAACAACTCACCATTTTATAGAGTCTACTATGATTCAAATCTGATTGCTTAAAAATTCTTATCATTCGGTAGTAGCATTAGTTTATTATATGTAGTAACTTGAAGACTTAAAGCGATGGTGATCGGTGGTGTTCATAAATGTGTGTATGTAGTAGTTCATATTTTGCGTCGATAAACTTTAATTTAGAATTATTATTATGTAAATTACAGAATGACTTTAAATTTGCATTTCCATGTATAAGGTTCATCTTGCGAGTGGGGAAATATGCTATAGCAGAAGCATATAGTGTGTGCGTTCAGAAGCACAATGATTAAAATGGGCTTATGCTAAGGATTGGTCATATAAACTTCCCTACAACCAGTAAATCTGTACCTCATAACATGAAGATGTATATGCAAGTTCCTTTATTCTATAGACATTATAAAAAAAAATTGGTACATAGGCTAACTTACATTTATTGCTTAACACTATGTGTTGTTGGAGGAATTTCGTAACAACACAAAATCGGAGGTTGCTGGAATAACGAATTATGAAAATAGGGGGATTTGGGATTTTTGGATGTTTGGGGGCTGAGCTCGTATGATGACTCCTCAGAAATTGAATAGAGAATGGGTTCTTTCTCTTCCTCTTTCCCGAGTGTCAATTGTCGTATCATACAAGGTGCCTACGTACCCTTTTATATAGGGATCAAGCCTCACGTAGTTCTTGGAAAACAAGTCATTGGATAAGCTCATTCAGTCCAATCCCATAAATAGTCAACGTTTATCCATCCAATGTTCCCATAAATAGTCCAAGGATTATCAATCAACATCTCATTCCCATAAATAGTTTAAGGATTATCAATCCACCTCACATTCCCATAAATAGTTCGGTCTTCACACGTTTTCCTATAATATCGCGGCATCTCCGCATTTCTTTCCATGATTTGAAGAATATCGTTTGGAGATATTTTCCGTTATTCGTCGATTGAGATTGATTCTTTCCTCGTTTCAGAGAGAGGATATTGCTTATTGGTTAAGCAATTAATTATTAATCTGAATTAATAATTATTAAACGAAGAAATTTGGATTATGCCAAAATGTGGCATAACACTATGTTTAGAGAACCAAATTTGATGTTGTAATGTGCTGTCTAGAATTTTGATATATATTGTCTAACGTGTCCATTGTCTCTCAAAATACAGCTTAAATATCATTTACATAAAATTACTTTCAATTTAATTCTCTCGGATTGTATTAAATCTTTCGTAATGTTAGTTAGAGTCTATGTATTAAAGTTTTAGTCTTCTCATTGTATTTCTCATATTTTAAATGGAAAAGACACACACGGGTTATTTCCTATTGGCAAACAAAAGTTTAGATCGTTTGTTGAGAATTCTATGAGGTTCTTAGTTTAGATTGGTTCTTAGTTTGTATTTTAAAAAAGGTTTGTATTTGATCACTAGCCTATATATATATATATATATATATATATATATATATATATATATATATATATATATATATATATATATATATTATGAATTAAGAGTATTTATAAAATGATATTAAAATTTTAGATATTTTTTGTAATAAATTTTCTAATTCGATATCACTAACATTACTCTTAGAAAAGAATAAATCATATTATGTAATAGAATTATTTTATTCTTTTTCGATAAATTACACATTTTTACCAATTAAATATTGTATTAGTTTATTATTCTCAAAAAAGTTCTAAAATTGATAAATCGTAATATGAATAAAAGCAAAATTTACATTTTTCATTAATATGGACGTGTCGAGGCGACGCCGAGTACAATTCAGCGATCACATTCTATTCAATTAAATTTATTTATAATAACTTATATTAAATATTAATTTTTTAATGTTAATATAAGTAATTAATTCACCAATCAAATTCTATTCAATTAAATTTATTTATAATAACTAATATTATAGCCTTCCAGTTATCTTTCTGTGGATGATGCATAATAACAGCAAAATATAAGTCAGGTTTGGTAAAAGATAGGAACAATATTCATGTCATCCGTCATATGTAAAGCAGGTTAATGTTTAGTGTTTGTTAATTGTGTAGATGAGATCATGCCAATAATGTTGCGTGTTTATTATTTGTGTAGAAGAAATCATTGGATTGGATGAGTGAATCCATTACTTACATTCATATCTGAAATCCATCCAAAAGGCTAATATGTTCGGGATTTAGTCTATAAAATTTCGAAGTTAAATGAACGAAAAAGAATTGCAGTGTGCGAAACACGAACAAGATGACTAGTTTAAAAAATAACAATACTTGTATTTTACCTTGATACCAAATAAATACTTGTTTTGCATTATTTAATTTTTTCAAAACCAAATATTTGGATTCAAATGTACTTTAGGCTACTCAATCCTTAGCAACAAACTAACGTTGCCAACAAAGTGTAAGTAGAAAGTTGCACACTGATATATTAAGAGAGATAATTTTCGCATCAACAAAGTACAAATGCTAAGCGCTGCATTTACTGATGAACACATGATTCTTCATCGTTTCTTGTATTGCAAACTTGCAATCACCATAATTATAAGATCTAATATAACATTTAACCGTGTTGATTCACAATCACCATATTCACAAGATCTATATAACGTAAGTTTCCAAAAAATGGAATCATCAAACAGGTCCAAATCGTTGAGACCCCAATCCAAAAAGTCGCTATTCAAATGAACAAATATCACAATAACTAAACACAGATTGAATGGGAAACATTGCTTAGAAAGACAGGGCCCTGTCCATAGAGCAGGGTACAATTCCAGAAAACTAAGTTTTAAAATCTTTGAAAAGAGTCAAGTTCAGAACATTGAAATATAAGCTAGATATACTGTTTGTGATATCTGTAAATTATTACAGTAGTACTTAATTATTTAAGAAGTATACACACCAACCATGTTAATAAATCTAAGGCATATTAAAAGCTACATAGATACATATGTATCTCAATATTTCTTGGAGCTCATAAAATGGATTCATGCGAGGCTATTCAGAAGGGCAATGATAAAATAACAATTAACCTGGTCAACAAGTATCGGATTAATGATATCAGTACAACGCATATGCGTATCACAATATTTCCTAACAAATCTTTCAAGAACATTCAAATATAGAATTGCTCTGAAACCCTTCAATTAGCACATGGGCAATAATAAACCAACTGAACACACAAAAGAAAGGAAAAACACAAGTAGGATAGGGAAAACGGCAAAACGGACATGATTCAGTTGACACAATAAAAGGGCAAGTTTAGTTTAAGTTGATCAATATAAAAAGGTTTACAGACGGCATAGGAATTCAACCTTGTAATAGCACAACAAAGGGAGAAAAAGAAGGAAAAATGTAGGAAACTTTACAGTAAAAAGTACCTTTTAGTTATAAATGCAAACTACATTGTAGAAGAAAACAGAGAATACACAAGAAAGCATGCCGAATAATTAGAACAGGATCAATAAAGTATGAATTACAAACTTTTACAATGGCAGGACTGCAAATACTAGGATATATTAAGAGAGATAATTTTCGCAATCAACGAAGTACAAATGCTAAGCGCTGCATTTACTGATGAACACATGATTCTTCATCGTTTCTTGTATTGCAAACTTGCAATCACCATAATTATAAGATCTAATATAACATTTAACCGTGTTGATTCACAATCACCATATTCACAAGATCTATATAACGTAAGTTTCCAAAAAAATGGAATCATCAAACAGGTCCAAATCGTTGAGACCCCAATCCAAAAAGTCGCTATTCAAATGAACAAATATCACAATAACTAAACACAGATTGAATGGAAACATTGCTTAGAAAGACAGGGCCCTGTCCATAGAGCAGGGTACAATTCCAGAAAACTAAGTTGTAAAATCTTTGAAAAGAGTCAAGTTCATTGAAATATAAGCTAGATATACTGTTTGTGATATCTGTAAATTATTACAGTAGTACTTAATTATTTAAGAAGTATACACACCAACCGTGTTAATAAATCTAAGGCATATTAAAAGCTACATAGATACATATGTATGTCAATATTTCTTGGAGCTCATAAAATGGATTCATGCGAGGCTATTCAGAAGGGCAATGATAAAATAACAATTAACTTGTCAACAAGTATCGGATTAATGATATCAGTACAACGCATATGCGTATCACAATATTTCCTAACAGATCTTTCAAGAACATTCAAATATAGAATTGCTCTGAAACCATTCAATTAGCACATGGGCAATAATAAACCAACTGAACACACAAAAGAAAGGAAAAACACAAGTAGGATAGGGAAAACGGCAAAACGCACATGATTCAGTTGACACAATAAAAGGGCAAGTTTGGTTTAAGTTGATCAATATAAAAAGGTTTACAGACGGCATAGGAATTCAACCTTGTAATAGCACAACAAAGGGAGAAAAAGAAGGAAAAATGTAGGAAACTTTACAGTAAAAAGTATCTTTTAGTTATAAATGCAAACTACATTGTAGAAGAAAACAGAGAATACACAAGAAAGCATGCCGAATAATTAGAACAGGATCAATAAAGTATGAATTACAAACCTTTACAATGGCAGGACTGCAAATACTAGGATATATCACACTTGACTTTCCTAAGATATGGTAAACAAATTCAAATATAGAATTCAAATCTTTGAACAAATCAATAATAGAATTGCCCGGAAGCCATTCGATTAGCAAATTAGAAATAATAAATTAAGTGAAAACACACACAAAAGAAAGGAATAAAAACAAGTAGAATAGGTAAAAACGCAAAAGTTTCAGTTGGCCGTACCCTTCTACACAAGAAAAAGGCAAGTTTGGTTTAAATTGATCAATAGAAAAAGGTCTACATAATGGACATAGGATATCAACCTTGTGGTAGAACAACAAAGAGGGATGAAGAAGGAAGAAAGTAAGATTCAAAGTTCATAGTGAAAATTAGTTGTCTGATCATAAATGAAAACTACTGCTAAAGAAAACAGAGAATACACAAGAAAGCATGCCAAAAAATTAGAACAGGATCAGTAGACTATAAATACTGGCAAGACTGCAAATACTTCGATGTACCATAAATAACTAATACCCTTACTTTCCTAAGAGATACTGGGGGCCTGGGGGTAAGTTTCACCGACATACTATCGTTACACTGATCTACAATGGCAGTCTGGACAAGTATAAAACTCAGGTATAAATTACAAACTTTTACAATGGCAGGACTGCAAATACTAGGATATACCACAGTTGACTAATACACATGACTTTCCTAAGATATGGTAAAAAAATTCTAAAATAAACAAGAGGAATCAAAGCAAGCAAGCAAGAGAGTTAGGATAATAATAGTTACGGTTCGGAAACATGGTACATAAATAATACAACATGATGAGGAGAGAAATTAACAAAAACATACATGGCATGCTAATATATAAGTTTAAGACATGTTAAATAAGTAGACTATTAATTAACCCGAGTCACCATTGCTAATACACTTAAGATCGAGGCGGTGGTGAAGCGGTGGATGAAGAAGCAGCAGCTTGGAGTCGATCTTGATCTGTTTTGCGGGCAAACTTCTTCTTCATCTCCTTGATACCTTTATCGTCATAGCCACATACAGTCCAAAAGAAAGACCCCACTGAGACATACAACCCCATGGCAACAAATCGATCCAACGTTGGGTTCTGATCCAACAACAGTAATAATCGATTAGCACATGTCTAATTCAAATCAATTCAACTACATATCGATTACAACAAAATCAAAATTGAACTACATGTCGATTACAACAAAATCAAATATAAAGTGTTTTAGCACAGATCTATTCTATTACAAACATTCTTCTTAATTTCAGACACTTACCATCCTTGAAATTCTCACAACTTTTTTCTCTTCTAAATCTCAAGACACGGCCGGATAGAGTGGATTACTTTTCTTACAACTAGGGTTAGGTTAGGCAAGTGGGTTTTATATCCAAATCGCTAGGGCCCAGTTGCAAGCCCGCTATATATATTTTTACCCTCGGCTTTTCCGACCTGGACTTGGGAGCATAAGCTTAGAGTGCTGGGGCTAATTGTTTTAATTTGTATATAACTAGTTTATTAAGCCCGCAAACCTTTGTAAATATTTTTTAATTTTTTTAGAAAAATATTATACAAAATATGTTTTTAGATAAAATAATATTTATAACATAAAATTAAGTTTTTTTTTAATTCTCCGTTTCGTATCGGTCATTTACTAAAATTTTGAATAAATAAATAAATGGGCAATTGTTTAATATTTTTTATTATTTTAATATCATATCGAATATTATTATATTTATCACCATTTTTATATTTCTCAAAATTCATATTTGTGATTATATTTTAAAACCTTTAAATAAAACTTTTATATTAAAATACCTAATATAACATCAATATTAAATTCTAGCATCTAATATGCTCCTTCTAATCATCCGTTTTCTCGTTGTTTCTAAATTTAAGCAGATAACAAACTAATTTATTAAAGAAATTACATATTCTATTAATAAATTTATTACACCATAAAAATTAATTTAAATATTTTTAAAGATTCTAATTTTTATTGTTTAAAATATAGGTACTCGAGAAAATAAATAAATAAAAAATAAAAAAATTATTAAAACATAATTTCTAATAATTTTTTTAACAAAATATTGAGATGATAATATGATTTAAAGATAAATTTTAGAACTTCAAAAAAAATATATGAGAATATTAAGTTGGTAATTTTGAGTTGACGAAAAAGTTTAAGAGAACATTAACATGGTAATTTGACTTGTGCATAAATTTTTAGAGAACATTAAGATAGTAATTTGACTTAAGAAGAAAGTTTATGAGAATATTAGGTAATTAAGATTTTCATTACTAAATATTTAAAAGGCAATTTAGATATATTTTCTAACCTTTAATATTGTTAATTCAAAAGTTTGACAAAATAGAAAAATAAATCAAGACAATTTGAGAGGCGCCACTATAGTAAAAAAAAAAGTAAATAAATTGAATTCCTAGAGTAATTTTATGAGAATATTAATATAGTAAACTTAATTTCCTCCCTTAGAAAACAGTAAGAAGAATTATAAATAAATTGAATTTGAAGAGAAAGTTTAGAGAAATATTAACAAAACATATTTATCATTAATAAAGATTTAAAATGCAAACGAGATATTTTTCAATATTTATAATTCAAAAATTCGAAAAAAGTAGAAAAATTGATTGAGGCGATTTGAGACACCCCCACGTTACTTCCCTCGTCTCCTCCATAATAGTTTTCAAAATTTTAAGTTTCGACTAAAATTAGAAAATTCAGGAGAATATTAAGATAAATTATTTAGTTTATTATGTTAGTAAGTATATTTATAAATAAAAAAATTTAGGAGAATATTAAAATTATATATTTAGTTTTCTACATTAGTAGAGATTTTAAATGCTAGAATTTTTAAATTGAATATTTAGTTTTCTCCATCAGTATAGATTTAAAAGCTAATTAAGAGATTTTCTACTAAAAAAATTAGTAAAATATTAAAATTGTATATTTAGTTTCCTATATTACTAAAGATTTTAAAGGCAAAAATATCAAAATTATATATTTAGTTTCCTCCATTACAAAAGATTTTAGAGGCAGTTGAAATATTTTCTAATAAACTTTTTTGGAGAATATTAATGTTGTATATTTAGTTTTCTCAATTAGTAAAGATTTTAAAGGCAAAAATTCTAAAATTATATATTTAATTTCCTCCATTAATAAAGATTTTAAAAGCAATTAAGATATTTTTGAATTTTTAATATTAATAATTCAAAATTTTGAGAAAATCAGAAAAGTTGAATGAAGCAATTTGAGAGTGATAGAGTATATTTTTTTTTATATTTTAGATGATTTTATTCTCATATTTATTGTATTTTGCATTGATTTGGATATTTATTTAATAGATTTTGGTGTTTTATTGTAGAATATAAGAAAGTTATAAACTTGGAAGGATTTGAAGAAAAAAAGGGCTATTTTGGAGCTTAATTAGATGAAAACTAGTTTACTAAGTCGTGATTCGCGGCGATCCAGTAAATTTTTTCTAAACTTGTTTTAAAAAAATTGTAAAATATGTTTCTAATAAATAAATTAAATAATTATATTTCTTACATAATTTTAAATTTCTTTTGAATTTTCCATTTCATATTAATCATTCACTAAAATTTTGAATAAATACAAAAGAACAATAGGTTTAATATTTTCATTATTTTAATATAATCTTATATATTATTCCATTTATCACTATTTTTATTTTTCTCGAAATTGAAACTCCAAATTATATTTTAAATTCTAGCACATAGTACGCTATCTTCTTCTAATAAACGCCTTCTTGTTAAATATGTTCTCTGAGACGCTTTTTTGTTGTTATCAACTCTAATCTAATAAATAACACATTAAACTACTAAATAAATTATATTATCAATTAATCAACTTCATGATATAAAAAAAATTGATTTAAATATTTTAAAGATTAATTTATTTAATGTTAGAAACTTGTATTTCAAATATATAGATGAGATTTTTACTTGTAGCTTAAGATTGTATGTTGTATGAAAAGTATTGCGGAAAAAACAAACACACAAACTAACTTTCAATCTATTTTTTTTATTATATTCAAATAGACTTAAATGCACTTTGTGTACCGGATGTTTACAAAATCTGCACTTTGTGTACCTAATGTATCAATTGCACACATTGTGTACCTGAAGTATGATTGTTTGTACAATTTGTGTACTTGGCGTTAAAAGGGGTTAACCCCGTTAGATGACTATGCTGACAGTTAAAATGGGTTTCCCTCCAAATCAACATCCCCTCCATTTCTTTCCCTCCCATTTCAACCTAATACTAAAACTGCCGTAGATCCCACTTTCCCCTTTCGAAAATCAAAATGCTCTGTTCTTGTGGAATGGTTGCTGTTGAACGGACATCGTGGACTGAGAACAATGTTGGGCGTAGGTTCCTCGGGTGTGTATATGGAAGGTGTGGCTGTAATTTCTTCCGTTGGATTGATCCACCAAGCTGTCCTCGGTGTTGTAACATAATCCCGGGATTATGGCGCAGGGTTAGAGAAACTGAAGACAAGTTGAACATGATGGAGGCCGAGAAGAAGTCATTGAAGAAGTGGTTTAGCATGATACTAGTTGTCATTGTAAGCCTATGGATGTTGTTTGGTTAGAGATGTATTAACTGTTTCGTTGTTTGGTTGTAGGTGTAGTCCTTGTTATGTTGTCATTTGTCTAATTCTATGTTTTTATGACTTATGATTTTGTTGTGTGATTTTTTTTAACCAAATATGAAAAGAAAACAAGAAATGAAAACAAGAAGAAGCTAATAGATAAAAACATAAGAACAAGGATAATTACTAGATGATAAACATCTAGTTACATTCAAATTTTTGAAAACATAAAAACATAAACTTGGTAGATGGTTTGCTTGAGTCTTTAGATGAGGTGGCTGATGGCTTCTGGTGGCTTATCCATCTCACGAATCCCTCCCTCGTGACTAAGGTAGTAGCCTGTCACTGCATTGGCCCCTCCATTAGCATCTGCATGTGTATGTTGGATGTCCACAGAAGTCCAGTTCTCCCCAAGCAACATTCGGATCATGTCAACAAGCATGGCCATTGGATATGAAGGATCATCATTGCTTATAATAGTGATTGCCTCCCTACACTCAGAGAACACAACCAGATTGGTCTTGTTCCTCTCCCAAGCCATCTTTAGGCCATACTAAATGGCCCAAAGCTCTGCCATGACGGGGTCAGCCAAGCCAATGTAGCCTCCCAACCCTCTCACCCACCTACCATTCTTCTTCATGATTCCTCCTACACTAGCTGATCTTGTTGCCCTATCATATACACCTTTTACATTAAGTTTGTATGCCATTTCTTTGTGATGGTAAATGGTGTTAAAAGGTGTGTTTAAATAGGCATTACAGGTGGTTGTAATGGGTTAATGCAGTCAATGGTCTTTGGTAAAAGTTGGTAGTTACAAGAAGATGAAACTTGACCATTGAATGGAACCACCAATGCATGTAGATAATAGCTTTGATATATTGAAACAACCAATCTAAGTGCATTCTTGTGTCTAACAAAAGCTGTAACATCAGTATTAAAGCTTGTAACAGTAGATAATAAACCATTAAATGGTCTGTAACATCAGTATTAAAGATGCAACATTCATTGTACATATTACAAATTGCCATGGCAATTTGACAAAAAATGGTGACACTACACCATGCCATGAGTCTAGCATCAAAACTTGATTACAAAATATGGTATTTCCAGTCTACATTGGATGGAATTAACCTAATAATCAAAAGATGATACTAGAATGGATATCTTAATAAACAAAAGATGATACTAGACATTTAAATTTTCCAACCAGGCCTTTTTTTTAGCCCTATAATCCTCTCATTTTTTGCCTGGTCCAACTGCTTCATGGTTGTCACTTGGTTGCCATTCAAAAGGATTCTCTGAGGTTGTATTCCAAGTGTTGTATTACTTAGTTTGGCATGTTGGATAGGGACTGAAGAAATACCTCCTTGACAATGATCACTTGGATTTTCAGCTGGAAAAGATTGATTTTTTTTGTTTTTCTTTCGAGGCCTAGGTGCTGAGCTACCTTGAGTATGGGCCTCACTTGTCACAGGGGCATCACTTGTCACAGGGGCATCACTTGTCACAGGGGCATCACTTGTCACAGGGGCATCACTTGTCACAGGGGCATTTTTTGAGGGGCCAGATTGTTGCCTTTGAGATTTCTACACATGTAATATTAGCTTAAATAACATTTAACAATGCAAGATCATTACAAATATTTAAATGCAGTTAGACAAAATATTACCTTCACTGCACATGTTCTAGCATTATGACCTTTCTGATTGCAATAGCTGCAATGTCCTTTGGTGCCAACCTTTGATAGTTTGGTTGCATGCTTAGGAACTTCAGGCTTAATATCATTTTTCTTGTTTCTTTTTTTCTTTGGCCTTCCTGGTTGAACTTTAAGTATTGGTGGCAGTGGTGGTGGGTATGGGGTCTTTTCACAATATTCTTGACTATTTATTGGTTGAACAGTGTGTGCATATGTTCTCAAGAGCATGTCTTTGTAGTAAGTTTTGTGGATATATGTAGGCATGTCTAACCCCTTCCATCTTATGCAAGCACATGCATGGTAGCATGGTAGCCCAGTCAAGTCATATTTTTTACAAGCACATGTCCTAGCATCCAAGTCGACCACAATTTCATGTCCTCCATCAGCCACAGTCACAAGATATTTTGTGTCACCTGACCACTGGACCACACATCCCCCACTAAAACCTAAATCCCTGTTAAAATGATAATGAAAAGGCATTACAGTCATATGCAAATATGCAAATCCCTGTTAAAATGATAATGCAACTGGAATTAATATCTTACTTGTTTACTTTCCTCATTGCATTTGGACAAATAGGATTGAGTTGATAGTTCCTACTCATCTTGTCCCTTCTAGCTTGGATCCTTCTCATGACACCTTTGTGTATTCCTTGAAGCAATCCAATAATTGGCAGGTCTCTAAAAGGTCCAATGCTATTGTTGAACACTTCACAATGGTTATTGACAAACATCTCTGAATGACATGTGTTTCTAAAAGCAGACCTGGACCATTGTGATCTAGGCTTTTCCATGAGCCAGTCATGACATTTCTTTGATATCTATATCATGCAGTGTAAATCAGAAGAGAATAATTCATAAAACCTTGTTGAAAAATGAATTAAAAACAACCTTTTTAAGAGCAGTCATATGCTTGTTGAAAGTGTAATCATTGGTTGCTTTTGCTGCCTTCCAAAGCAATTCTCTTAATCCCCTACCCCTGTGAACATTCCCAATATTATTGTAGAGATGCATGACACAGAATCTATGTTCTGCATTAGGGACCACATTTTCTAGAGCATTGATCAAGCCCTGCAACATAAGTGAAAAAAGTAAATGAAGGACCACAAAAAAATGAAGGACAATGCACAAGTAAATTGTATGAATAATGTACCTTTTGTCTATCAGAAATGAAGGTCCATGCACCACTGTTGACAATGCCAACATCATCTACAACCAACTGCAAGAACCAGTTCCATGAGTCAGAGTTTTCTGCTTCCACAACAGCCCATGCAATGGGGTACATCCCATCATTTGAATCAACCCCCACAGCAGATAAAAGTTGCATCCCATAGGGACCCTTTAGATGACAACCATCCAGACCAATTAAAGGCCTACAACCAGATCTGAAGCCTTTCTTCACAGGCCCTAGGCAAACATACAATCTTTTGAATCTTCTTCTTTCCCTGTCTCCCTCAGGATCTTCAAGTTCTATCTTAACAGTACTATCAGGCATGGTTTTTTTAATTTCATTCATGTAGTCCCATAGCAGTGCATACTCTTTCACATGATCCCCTTTAATGTTCTTTAAGGCCATTCTCCTAGCCCTCCCGATAGCATGTTGACTAATATCACATCTCCAGTCATTCACCACTTTTTTTCTGAATGCATCTAGTGGCCAAGTAGGGTTCATCCTAATATCAGTCTCATAATATTGTGCTATCCACCTAGAATTTATTTGTCTTTGCTTGAAAGTTTGTGTACACTTATGGTTCTTGTTCATGGTCTTAATCTGAACAGTGGAGGAGTGTGGCATTGGTGAAGCATATATCTTCCAGTTGCAATTAACCCCTTCACAAGCAAACTTAACTCTACGGCCAAAATTCCTCTTCTGTACTATTGCCCTTCTGTCAATTATAACTTGATTTTTAACAGCTTTTCTAAAGGAATTAGCATTAGTAAAAGTCATACCAATCTCAAATTGTGGATTGGTCATGTCTGTCTCTTCATTAAAACCAGGGAACCTCCTCTCATCATCTTTTTCATCAGTACTGTTAGCAACCATTCTCTCCTCATCACTGTCAATACAATCACTAAAGTCAGAGTCCACAACCTCTGTATTCCAATTTAGAGTCTCTATTGGAACATCAACCATCTTAGCTTTGTGACTCCTAACATCCTCATCTGTGCTATCTATGTTGGAGCTATCCTCATGAAAACTAATATTGTCATGATCACTAACCTCACTAGTTTGTTCATCACAGATAGGTTTGCTCAACAAGTGATCTATATCATACATGTGTTAGTGTTAGTGCCCTAGAGACAATACAATTGTACTTCTGGGAAACACTATTTTGTTATTTAATAATGATTATGTTCTATTGATTATTCGACAACAATTATTATGTCTTTATTTACTGCGATATTAATGTTAGAGTAATAAATGTCCTTGGAATATTGAACACGTATTCTATATCTTTAAGTATGTGACTTAAAAATGAGATTATATGAATAGTGTTTATATTCCTAAAGATATCCCTAATTAAGCATTATGAATTGGGACAATTATGATGCATAAAGATTAGTATGATCGTTGACTAAATGACCACATCTCATTGGTCATAGGTATAGTGATACTAAAGTCAAGAACATAGGTGCATGTAATATTCTACATGGCACCGGAATGACCCACAGTGAGATTCTACATGGTAATAAAGTCATTAGAATAGCTCACAGTGATAATGGTGTAATGATCCTTAGACTTGAGATCATTATATTTCTATACGAGGATTAATATACTTTGATTACATTAAAAGTTACCTTTGACCGGGTGATGATAAAAGTGGACATCGGGTATATTATGAGTCGTATGAGAAATATGAATGATAGATATAGAATTTAACCCTCCTATTATTAGGAGAGATATTATTGGCCTCTTGATTGAGTGAGACTATGAAAATGCATGGCCATGCTCAAATATTGATTTGTTTTAATAGTCTACTCATTGATCAAGGAAACCTGGATTAAACGTTGAAGAGGATGACTAATAACATGCCTCGAGTTTAATCTATAATATATGGTTAAAGGGATTATATTACACGGAAACAATAGTCACGAAAGGTTTAATTGGATCACCATTTATTATTATTTCTTGGGGAGCAATGATGTATTACTAGATGCCGCTCATTGTTTATAATTTTATTTAAGAATAAAATTATTGCCAACGAAATAATAACCTAAAGGGTCACACACTTAGAACGTTTTGAATGGAGTTTTAATTTAAATTATGAATTTAAATTAAATGATTAAATTTGAAATTAGTTATTTAATTGAGCTGGTCTTAATTAAATCAGAATTCGAATTTAATATTAATTGATTGATTTCGAAATTAGTCATTTAATTGAGATGGTCTTAATTAAATAGAATTTCGAATTTAATACTAAAACCAAAAATCAGATTGGGTTTTAAGAAGCCCAAAAACGGATTTAGGGTTTTGGCCCAATCCTCTATCTCATATAAATACATTATGATGTATTATTGAGGCTATGATTTTTTCTGCAATTTCGAATTAAAGAAAACCCTAGCAGCTCTGCATAAAGAGAGGCTAGAGAGAGAGAGAGAGAGGGGCAGTTTTTCGGCTAGTACCGAACTCCGTTGATCGTTGGACGATCGAGCGTTCGTGTGGACGACTTTGGCGACGCAGATCTTGAACAAGGGCTGTGTGGTGATTACAACAAGGACCTCCATCTTTCCGAACTTTAAAGCTCTTTAAGGTATGATTTCGTTTCTCCATAATCAGCCATGTCTTGTACACGGATCCTAGGGTTAGGGTTTCGGAATTTGTATTATGTTACGACTGTTTTTCGCTGCGTTTGTTGCCCCGAAACCCAACAACATGTCTTCAGGTATACCCTCTAAATTGAATATGTCCAGTAATTGTTGTTTTTCAAATTCTAGGTCTTGAGTAGTGTTTGCAGATGCATATTGTGATAGTGTTACTTCTTCTCTTTGGGTTTCTTCGATTGTTTCACAGTACACATACATTAGCCTAAAACCATCCAAAACATTGCACATCTCAACAACATGTTTGTCACAATTTACAGGAAACAATCCTAAATCCATTACAGAACTTGGGAGTTTATAGAATAGCTCAGTCATGCCAGCATTCAAACCACATTCACCCAACATAGTATATAACTCCAATAAACATAATTCATCAACATCACATTTGTCAAAATATCTAAACTCCCCCCTACATAATTCTTAGGATTTGCTGTAAATTGACCATCAAAATGCAACTTTATTGTTAACAAATCACTATTACCTGGAATTAACATACATGAACAACAAAAGCACGTAAAACACATGATCATCAGTTAAACATCAAATTTCTATAAAGAACCACCAACAAAACACATCTTAATACTGAAAAATTATGAGCAGTACATCGATTAAAATCAGGGGAACATGCAAAATCATTAAGGACTAGTAAATCCAACTCATAAGCAAAGATTATTGGACAAAGAAAGTGCATGACCAAGCTTCTTTCATATTACCACCGTAATCAGGAACTTCAGTCCCAAAACAACCACCGCCATGATCGACATCACGTATCAACCATGTCATCACTTGAGGTTAGCGAATTACACGATCTAATCACGAAAATTCAAATTAATTTACAGTAATTATGTGTGTGTGAGAGAGAGAGAGAGAGAGAGTGCAGACATTACAATAATGGAGGTGGAGTAATATCTAGGTATTATGTCCTAAAAGGTTTGTTTAAATTACCTGAATGACCCTCTGTCAGCTTTCCATCTAACGGGGTTAACCCCTTTTAACGTTAGTACACAAATTGTACAAACAATCATACTTCAGGTACACAATGTGTGCAATTGATACATTAGGTACACAAAGTGCAGATTTTGTAAACATCCGGTACACAAAGTGCATTTAAGTCTATTCAAATATGCTACATATTGTGAATATAAGGGAGTATTCTCAGCTTCGTTTTTTTCCCAAAGAAATTGTCTTGAAATTACAATTAAAAAATTTAATAACAAAAGCTTTGAGACTGCATACTTATAAAATGTACACGGCTCACAATTGTCAAACTCTGTCTATACTATTTTTTGGTGAAAAATGGCATCATTTGAATTTCTCAATATTAAATATCACTTAAAAAATTAATATATTTCTATATTATATTATATTATTATATGTTTAATATCATATTAAACAGTATATGAATTTTAATATTTAATATTAAAAAGATTGTACTTTGGTGATTGTAAATTTATTTAAAAGTGATTAGAATTTGATTTGTGAAAGTTTATTAAGTCGCGTTTTGCAACGGACTTATAATATTTGTCTAATTTTTATAAAAATATTTACTCAATATAACTTTAAATAAAGTAAATAAATAATTTATTTAATATAGTTGTAAAGGTGAATACAAGGTAACTCGACTTGAAGATAAAATTTAGGAAAATATTAAGATGGTAATTTGATTCAAGTAGAAAGTTTAGGAAAATATAAGGTAATTAAGATATTTTCTGTTTATTAATTTAAAATTTTGAGAAAATTAGAAAAATAAATTGATATGATTTGAGAAGCGACACCTTATCTTCTTCTCTTTCACACAAGAATATTGATTGTTTGATAGATTGATTTTCTCAAAATTCAAATTTCAACTTATACTTCAAAATAAATAATATAACATTAATATTAAAGTTTAATTCGAATAGAAAATTTTCATACAAACTCTTCTAATTTATAAAATTCAAAATTCAGTTTTCATACAAACTCTTTTAATTTATACTAACTTATATCCCGTGCGATGCACGGCTTTCTTTAATATTTTATTATTTTTATTTAGATTTTGGTAATTATATTTTTTTTGATGAAATTTTAAAATATATTTATATGTGTATATAATAAATTTGATTTATATATCTAACAATATAAGTATTTTAATTTAATAAATTGTTGACGTAATCTTTAGTAGTATTTTAGATATTACAATAGAAAAATATTTTTAAATAATAGAGCTAACAGTTCGTATTTATTTGCTCTTAAAAAATCTATAAGTGACTAAAGTGCAAATAACAAAATATGTGCCCTGTAATGTGTCGAGTTTCTTTTAACATATGCTATTACTTTTATTTTTTATTAATTATCTTATTTAAATTGAATATTATAAAAAAATATATTAAACATGGAATATATAATGTGTTTTAGCTGAAAAAGGTAATCAGTTATAAATATGTAATAATATTACATTACCTATTTTATTTTTATAAGATAAGTTGTTTTAGTTAGAAAAATAGATAAAATAGGTAATGTATTTTAGCTGGAAAAAACAATTGGTTATAAATAAATTAGTTATATATAGGCCCGGCCGAAATTATAGATAGACCCGGCCCAAATACCGATCGACCGACCAAAACTTTTAATGTTTCGTATTTAATAATACAAGAGGTTTGTGTCTTTAATCTTTTCTTTAAAATTTTCCATTGACTGGATACATATCCAGACTGTAAATTGTGTTTCCAAACGTTGTAATATAATGGGGAAGGCTACGAGTAGATTACTTGATTGAACACAGAATTACCGAGTATTCTATCTGGACCAGCTGCTTTGTAGTTAATAGTATGCTTGCAAAACTTTAACCACTTGTATAGAGGATTGGAACCTTGAGCAAACAAGAAGGGTGTGCGAATGTGTTTACGGTTTAATTAGCAAAAAAAAAAAGTAAATATTTAATAAACAAAATAATGTGTAAATAGTGCGGTGTACCAAAGTATTCAATTTAATTATCACAAAATTCGGGTTCAGTTTTTTTAAACTGCATAATTGAACAAAATTTATTTATTTGATTTAATTCCTCTTATTTCACTCGGGTTCGATTCCATATAACTACCTAATTCAAAGATTTATTAATTTGGTTTTGCGAATTCGTTTTTGGTTTAATCATTTTTAGAATTATTATAAGTAAAATAATCACGTTTTTACTATTATGACTTGTGAGTATTAATACAAAAGTATCCCTTGATCTTCTAAATACATATTTATTTTGACCGATCAAAATAATTAAATCTTGATTAAATTTTACATGCATTATGTAATTTAAAAAATTTAAGAAAATTGTATTTTAAGAAATATATATATATATATACTAGCTTAAAACCCGTGCGATGCACGGATTATTAATTGTTATTTTATTATTATATTTTTAATATTTTATTAATTGTATTTGTTAAAAAAATAAGTAGGCATGTTACAATAGCTAAATACTTTTAATCAATATCAATATCTTTATATATATAAAGGAAAACCCACAGGAGCTCTAGAATCGCTCGATTCATATTTTTCTAATTTTCTAGAGCTCCTCAATTTTAAATACTTAAAATTAAACTTCCTTCTTTAAGTCCGATTTTTTAGAAAAGATAGTCAAAACCTTTTTTAAGTTCTATAAAATAAATCATTGTATAAAAGGTAAGTATAACCTCTAATTTATAAAATTTCCTTCTTTAAGTCCTATTTTTTAGAAAAGAAAGTCAAAACCTTTTTTAAGTTGTATAAAATAAATCAGTGTATAAAAGGTAATTATTGTATAAAAGATAAGTATAAACTCTAATTTATATTGGATCATATTTTTCTATTTTTCTAGATTAGATCTTAATTTCCTTCGTACTATCTTATAATGGAGGAAAACAAGCATAATATGTTAATATTCTCCTAAACTTTATCTACAATATCAATTTATTTACTAATTTTGTTTTGACTATTTTTTAACGGAGGAAAAGGAAAGTAAATATATTATATTTAGGTAGTATTCGAAAATCGTCACAAACATATTTATCTATTTTTCTAAAATATTTCAACTTCCTCTTTTTTCATCTTATTGAGATCTTTCTTTCACTATATATACAGTACAACGTTTTATCAATCATAGTGTCTCTAATTTTCATTGTTTATCGTATGTCATTTAGGATTAGTTTTGCAACGTTTTAGTTTATTATGTGAACCAATGTGATGATGCCTGATTATATTTGTTATTGATGTGTTTTTATTACAAGACTAAACTGAATCATGTGAGTTTTTATTACATGCAGCAGGATTAAGAGAATGGAAGAGAGAGGAACAAACTGAAAATTGCGTCAGTACGAAGTGAGTTCTACCTAATTTTTTCAAGCCTTAAGGTAGTAATATTCTCAAATTTCGCGTGCTATCATGATTTAAGATTGTGTATAATTTTATCTGGCAGATAATTTATGATGATATATTTGAAATTGCGGGGGTCGGAAATTGCGGGGGTCGGAAGCATCAAAAGTTAAAAACATACTACTAATCTTTTTCCTACTATATTTCCTTTGCTATTTAATATTTACAGCACCAATTTCCTTTATAATTATTATTATTATTATTATTATTATTATTACTATTATTATTATTATTATTATTATATTTGGTTAGAATTTTGAGATTATTTTCATGTTCACTCTTAAGTACGTTCGTTTGTATACAAAAAAATTTGTTATGTACGAGTTTGAAATAATTATCACTTTATGATTCTACTAATTGGTTATAAAATTATTAGGTTCTATATTTGTTTGACAGGAAATCAATATCTTTATATATATAAAGAAAAACCCTCGGGAGCTCTCTCTGGAAAATATTTATCTATTTTTACAGAGCTCCTCAATTTCAATTCAATAAAATTAAAATTCTTTATTTACATTCAAATTTTTAGAGAAGATATTCCTTATTTACACTCAAATTTTTAGGTAAGACAATAAATATATAACGTCAATCATATTTAAAATTTAATTAAACAAATATTACATTTTTTTATCAACTAACTTATATCTTATATAAGTTTTAATCTATTTTTCTAGAGTTTCACTATTTTAATTCAATTCGAATTTTTAGGAGATACAATAAATATTTAAAATTCAATCCTATTTAAAATTTAACTAAACAAAATTAACTTATTTTCTCAACTAAATTAAGAGAATATTTAATTATTTTTCTAGAGCTCCTCAATTTCAATTCAATTAAATTAAATTTACTTATTTATATTCGAATTTTTAGGGAATACATTCCTTATTTACACTCGAATTTATAGGGAAGACAATAAATATATAAAAGTCAATCCTATTTAAAATTTAATTAAACAAATATTACCTTTTTCTCAACTAACTTAAATCCTACTTAAGTTTTAATCTATTTTTCTTGAGTTTCACTATTTTAATTCAATTCGAATTTTTAGAGAAGACAATAAATATATAAAAGTCAATCCTATTTAAAATTTAATTAAACAAAATTAACTTTATTTCTCTAACTAAATTAAATCATATTTAAGTTTAATATATTTTTCTAGAACTTCTCTATTTTAATTCAATAAAATTATATTATCTTACTTAGTTTCGAATTTTTATATATATATATATATATATGTGTGTGTGTGTGTGTGTCAATCTTTTTTAGAATTTAATCTTTATTTTAACGTTATATGACAATCCTATTTAGGATTTAATCTTTATTAAATATTTATATTATAGTCTTATTTAGAATTTAATCTTTATTAAAATTTTATATTATATCTTAAATTGCTTATAAAAGCATGACATGCTGATTAATTCTCCTCATACCACAAATTTGAGGATTTTATGATAATTCGTGTGCATTAATAACATTGAATATTGATGATAACTATTTATATATTTTAATATGTTTTCTTTTTTCTGACATCTGTAACTTAAGGTTTTGCAGGTTATAGGTTATATATGTGCATATTTAGTAGCAAAGCACAGAACATCAGAACATACACAAACTATTGTTATTCAGTTTTTTTTTTTTTTTTTTTTTTTGGTTTATGAATATGTTAGGTATATATGTCTTGATAGAGTTTAGCACAAGTTGGACATTAGTCCTATTGTAATATATAAAATTCAATCAGATTCAGAATTCAATTAAACAAATGTTAATTTTTTTTCTTAACTAAACTAAAATTGAAATCTCTTACTTACATTCAAATTCGCAGAAAAGACAATGATTATATAGAAATCGATTATGTTTCCATTATGAACCTTTTATATTATAATGATGCACATGTACGCACTAAATAGTTTTATTATAACGTCTAAGAATATTTAAGAAATTTGTAATTTTTGTTATAATACAAATATTTTAAGTTTGAAGCGGTGGTTAATAATTAAATTTTTATTATTGCTTAATTTTAATATTTTTAGTTTATATGTATTTAGTGCAATATGCGTCGGCTCAAGAAAGTATAACATAAAATCGGCATATAAAGTCTAGGGATATTTAAAAAATTTGTAATTTTTGTTATGATACTAATAGTTAAAGTTTGAACCGGTGGTTAATACTTAAATTTTATTATTGCATTTGTTTAGTATTTTTTAATTTACATGTACTTATGCAATGGGTGTCGGCTTAAAAAACATGACACAAAATCGGCATAAAAAGTTCAGGAATATTTAAAAAAATTGTAATTTCGAACAGTTGAACTTTGAAGTGGTGGTTAATAGTTAAATTTATATTACTGCATTTTTAGTATTTTTTATATGTATTTAGTGTAACGAATGTTGGCTCAAGAAAATCTAATACAAAATCTGTATAAAATATGTCAATAGTTGATTTTATTGTTTATGTATGTTACTTTGTAAAATAATGTGTTCGCTATTTATATATTTTTTCTTAAGTAGTTAATATTTAAAATGAGAATAAAGTTTCTGAGGTTACCTCAGGGAACTTACCTGAGGCAATACAATGAGATCCAATATTAATGTGACACGTGTACAAGCAGATATTTAACATTTGCATAAATATGATATATAAGGAAAATGAATAATATTAAAATCTTATACACATACACAAGTGCATAAAATTAGGGTATTTAATTGTACTACCTTAGATAAATTTCTTGGGACAATCTCATGAACTTTATTCTCATTTAAAATTTTACAAAAATATTATAGGGCCGCTGCGAAGCGCGGCTTAGTCGACTAGTACTTATATAAAGGAGAAGACGGGGACGGTGAGGTGGCGCCTCTAGAATCGCTCCGTTCTATTTTTCTAATTTTCTCAATTTTTCACAATTTTTAATTGTAATAATTACAACTTCCTTTATTATTTTCGATTTTGTAGGAAGGAAATTGAAAATTACACTTTTATTTCTTTTATTATTTTCAAACTTGATAGAACTTTCTTTGATTTAGAAAATTACAACTTCCTTATTATTTTCGAATTTGTAGGACTTGATAAAACTTTCTTTGATTTAGAAAATTACAACTTCCTTATTATTTTCGAATTTGTAGGCTTGATAGAACTTTCTTTTATTATTTTCAAACTTAATACAACTTTCTATTTTTTAGAAAAAGAAAGTCAAAACCTTTTTAAAGTTGTATAAAATAAACCATTATATAAAAGGTAGGTATAATCTCTAATTTATAAAATTTCTTTCTTTAAGTCCTATGTTTTAGAAAATAAAATCAAAAACCTTTTTTAAGTTGTATAGAATAAACAATTGTATAAAAGGTAAGTATAACCTCTAATTTATATTGGATTATATTTTTCAATTTTTCTAGAACTCCTCTATTTTAAATCAATTTTAAATACTTAAAATTAAACTTCCTTCTTTAAGTCCTATTTTTTAGAAAAGAAAGTCAAACCTTTTTCAAGTTGTATAAAATAAACCATTGTATAAAAGGTAGGTATAACCTCTAATTTATAAAATTTCCTTCTTTAAGTCCTATTTTTTAGAAAAGAATATCAAAAAGTTGTATAAAATAAATCATTGTATAAAAGGTAAGTATAACCTCTAATTTATATTGGATTATATTTTTCTGTTTTTCTAGAACTCCTCTATTTTAAATTAGAATTTTGAATTTTCTTTTATAACATCTATAAATTTACTCTAGAACCGCCTGATTCATATTTATCTATTTTTCTAGAGGTCCTCTATTTTAAATAATTAAAATCAAAACTTCCTTACTTAGCTCCTATTTTTTATCAGTCAATCAATATAAATAAGAAGACGGGGCGGTGATGTATCTGCTCTCAAATCGCTTCGATATATTTTTCTAATTTTCTCAAAATTTTGAATTAATAATATTAAAAATTCGAAAATATCTCGATTGTCTTTAAAATCTTTAATAATAGAAGAACTAAATATACAATTTTAATATTTTTATCTTTAAATATTTATTAATGGAGGAAACTAAATAAATCTTTTTCTAATTTTTTCAAATTTTGTGCTAATCAATTGACGGTTTAAAACTTCCTTTTACTGTATATCACAATATCTTGAGCCTTAAGTTACAATAACTATATAAACACTTCACGACGGGCAAAATTTTGAATATCAACAACTTTATGTATTCATATCCATGCATTCATCTAATAGTTTTATTTTTTTGATTTAGATTTTTTACATATATAAATAAGACACACCTCTTTGTATTCTTTTTGGCCGTATGTAGACAACTAACTAATCTCCATGTTTCGCGAAAAAAATTGTTGCAGGCAAGGTCACCAGCTAGCAAGTCGAGATCAATGGAGAAAGAATTGAAGAAATAATCAACATCACGTAAGTTAAATATTTTTCTTTTTAAAATAATTTTTGCTAAATTATCAATGGTTTAACATATGGTAGACAACCAATCTCCATGATTTCAAAAAAAAAATCAACATCAATGGAGGAGGGATGGATAAAATTTTATGATATAGTATATTTTAATATACGAGACAACAAAATTTAATTTAATTTTGCTCTCCATCTACTGCTGTGATTAGCGATCCCAAAAATTCGTGCATTGATATAAAAAAATTTCTCCTTGCAAAATTTGTTTCAATCATGTTATTTATATTTACTTATAACTTTTATATGATTAAATCTGTTTATACAAAAGTTATTCATTATGAATATTTTTCCGTTGTTTAATCCTGCTTTTTAATATATGGGCATCGAACTTAAACTCTAAATTGTAAAGTAAGTTCCCTTGCACTCCATAATAACCGTAACATATGCATGTCGATGAATCTTTGTCTAATTTGTATATATTTTTTACAGATCAACGATACACATGAGATTTGTATTTTTCCAAAATATTTGACGGTATCAACTTTTGCAATCAGCATTTCTATTTCTTGGTTAATGCAACGTTCTTTTTTGCTTTCAATGTATTAAGTGACAACATGCAACTTTGTCCAGCAACATTGACAAAGAACAAACGTGATTGAATATAAACTTTTGTTGCTAAATTTTTTTTAATTACCTTATATTTATTTAAAAAATTTCATTAAGTCAAATTATCAATTTAATATTTTCCTAATTTTTTTTCAAGTCAATTAATGTATTAATATTGAATTAATTTTTTTTTCAATTCAAACTTACGTATGTTAATATTCTCAAAAAAGAATCTTAAAGTTCTAAAAATTCTCTTAAAGTGATATTACCATCTTGAAATTCTCCTAAATTTTCTTTTTAAGCCAAACCTTATTTTCTCAAAATTTTGATTTAATAAACATAAAAAATATTAATTAACTTATACTTTCCTAAATTTTCTCCTTAAATCAAATTACCATCTTAATATTCTCTTAAAATTCTCTATTTCTCTTCAACTTAAGTTACCATATTATTATTATCTTCAACTTTATCTTCGACTCAAATTAACCATCTTAATATTATTCTAGATATTCTCTTTAAATTATAAAATATCTTTTAAGACCATGTTACTATCTTAATATATTTTACTAAACTTTCATTTCAAGTCAAATTTAAAAGAAAATTTATTTTCTCTTTAATATTAATGAATAGAGAAATCTAAATATATCATTTTAATATTTTTCTAAATTTTTTGTTAAAGTGATAATAATTTATATTTAACGAGAGAGCGGCTCACAAGATTTTTTAACTATTAAAAATATGTGTTTTTCGTGAAAATCTCGCGCTTAATTTATCTATATATTTTATATATTAAAAATCAATTCTTTAAAATACAAGTTTCTAACATTAATTAAATTCATATTTAAAAATATTTATCTAATTTTCTAGAGTGGGCGTCGGCTGAAGAAAGTATGACACAAAATCGGCATATAAAGTCTAGGGATATTTAAGAAATTTGTAATTTTTGTTATGATACTAATAGTTGAAGTTTGAAGCGGTGGTTAATACTTAAATTTTATTAATTGTATTTGATAAAAATAAGTTGACATGTTAAAATAGGTAAACTTTTTTAAATAATTAAAAACATTAAAATTAGTTTTAAAATAAATAGACCCTAAACCGATCCTGATAAATAGGTCTTGAAAATGCCTTTTAATCAGAATAGTTAAATTTATTTTAATTATTATAAATTTTTAAAATAATTAGGTCATTAAAGTAGGTTTAAAAAATAAATAGGGCCGTAACTCAAAACAAGTACATGGTATTAACTGGATTTTGTTAAGAAAAAATAAGTTCATTTAAAAATTATATATATATATATATGTCCATATTTGTATAAATATAGATATGTATAAAAAATAAGTCTAAATATTATGAGTAACTAAGTAAAATAATATTGTATCAAAAAATAAATATTAAAGTGTTCGTTAATAATTTAGTAAGAGTAATTAAGTAAAAATAATTAAATACATACGGTTAAATAAGGCAAGTACCGTACCAAAAAATAGGTACCAAAACTTTTAATGTTTCGCCTTTAATAATACTAGCTTATAACCCGTGCGAAGCATAAGATTCTTTTAATATATTATAATATTTCTTTTATAATAAAAATGTAATATAATATATTTTTTAATAATATAATATTTTGAAAAAGGAGAGATTTTAGTAAGGACAAAGAAAAAAGGTAAGATAGTTACTTATCAAAAAAAAAAAAAAAAGGTAAGATAGTTTAATTGAAAATGGTAATTGTCCGTGATATTTTTAGAAAAGGAGTTGATTCTATTATAATATTTCTTTTATAGTAAAAATATAATTTAATATTTTTATATATTTCTTTTATAATATATTTTTTTTGGAAAAGGAGAGATTTTATTAAGGACAAATAGAAAAGGTAAAATATTTTAATTGAAAAAAGTAATTACCCGTGATATTTTTGGAAAAGGAGTGGATTTTGTAATTAAAAAAATAGTGACCGAAAACCAAAAATTTTAATGTTTCGGCTATTATAAGATAGTAATAAAAATATTTTGTTAAAAATAATTAAATAAGGCAAGTACCATACTAAAAAACAGGTACCAAAAAGCAAGTACCGTACAAAAAACAGGTACCAAAACTTTTAATGTTTCGTCTATTCTAAGATAGTATAGATAGTATAGATTGATTGATTTTATATTTTTTTCTCAAATAGTTAATATTTAAAATTTTACAAAACTATTATAGGGCCGCAGCGAAGCGCGGCTTAGTCGACTAGTACTTATATAAAGGAGAAGACGAGGGCAGTGAGGTGGCGCTCTCAAATCGCTTGAATCTATTTTTCTAATTTTCTCAAATTTTTGAATTAATAATACCAAAGATTAGAAAATGTCTCAATTTCCGTTTAAATCTCTATTAATAGAGGAAACTAAATATACAATTTGATACTAATAGAGGAAACTAAATATACAATTTGACTTAAAAAATTTTCACTAATTGAGGAAAGTAAATATACAATTTTAATATTCTTACATTTAAAATTTTCACGGAAAGTAAATATACAATTTTAATTAGAAAATGTCTCAATTTCCGTTTAAATCTCTACTAATAGAGGAAACTAAATATACAATTTGACTTTAAAATTTTCACTAATTGAGGAAAGTGAATATACAATTTTAATATTCTTACATTTAAAATTTTCACTAATGGAGGAAAGTAAATATACAATTTTAATATTCTTGCATTTAAAATCTTTACTAATGGAAGAAAGTAAATATACAATTTAATCTATTTTTATAGAGCACCTCTATCTTAAATATTAAAAACTGAAATTTTCCTTTTTAATTCCTAATTTGTAGAAAATATAGTACTTATAAAAGACAAGTATTCTAAAAATCTTTTATATATATAAAGGAAAATCTCCAAGAGCTCCAGAATCGCTCGATTCATATTTATCTAATTTTCTAGAGCTCTATATTTAAAAAATTTAAAATTAAAACTTCCTTATTTAAGTCCTATATTTTAGAAGAAAAATCTAAACCTTTTTAAATTTAAAATTGTATAAAAGAAATAATGGTATAAAAGGTAAGTATACCTCTAATTGAAACTTTTTTAAAATCTTTATCTTATTCTTTATTATATCTTTATATTTTTATATAAAAAGAAATATTTTTTTTCTATGGCTTCTCTATTTTAACTCAATAAAATTAAATTTCTTTTTTTTTCCTTATTAATTATGGGAATGTATCTCATCCTCATCTCTATATAAATCAATACAAGCGTATTGACTCTCCAATTTGTTTAATTATCTCTTCACGTTCTCTTATTTTTATTTTAGTCAATTTTATATACAATTTTAATTAGAAAATGTCTCAATTTCCGTTTAAATCTCTAGTAATAGAGGAAACTAAATATACAATTTGACTTTAAAATTTGCACTAATTGAGGAAAGTGAATATACAATTTTAATATTCTTACATTTAAAATTTTCACTAATGGAGGAAAGTAAATATACAATTTTAATATTCTTGTATTTAAAATCTTTACTGATGGAGGAAAGTAAATATACAATTTAATCTATTTTTATAGAGCACCTCTATCTTAAATATTAAAAACTGAAATTTTCCTTTTTAATTCCTAATTTGTAGAAAATATAATACTTATAAAAGACAAGTATTCTAAAAATCTTTTATATATATAAAGGAAAATCTCCAAGAGCTCCAGAATCGCTCGATTCATATTTATCTAATTTTCTAGAGCTCTATATTTAAAAATTTTAAAATTAAAATTTCCTTATTTAAGTCCTATATTTTAGAAGAAAAATCTAAACCTTTTTAAATTTAAAATTGTATAAAAGAAATAATTGTATAAAATGTAAGTATACCTCTAATTGAAACTTTTTAAAAATCTTTATCTTATTCTTTATTATATCTTTATATTTTTATATAAAAAAAATATTTATTTTTTTTCTATGGCTTCTCTATTTTAACTCAATAAAATTAAATTTCTTTTTTTTCCTTATTAATTATGGGAATGTATCTCATCCTCATCTCTATATAAATCAATACAAGCGTATTGACTCTCCAATTTGTTTAATTATCTCTTCACGTTCTCTTACTTTATTTTAGTCAATTTTAATAGATAATTTTTTTATGTTATCTTTGTTGTGTGTTATGTTTATGTGATGACTTACCGACTAACAATGCTTAATTGTTTTGACAGATTTCATAAACGGGATGAGGAGATGAGTGTCTAAGGTTTAGTAACTGTACCTTATTTGTATCTTTATTTTCCTTTAACATGAACTTTTAATCCAATTACATACTTATATTAGTTTGAATATGAATTTTGATATTTTAAACTAAACTGTTAGACCTAATTTTGGATGGCCTTACAGTGTACCAATTGATCAGAGTTTCTTTTATATATTGTTTTAAGTAATTTGTAATTATACATATTAATTTTATTACTTTTGTATTTGACCATGCAAGTGCGTTGAAAAACATGACAATATTATATGAATTTATGCAATAGCTTTATTTGATTTCTTTTTTATTTTACAAGTCAACTAATGTTTGTTATGGTGTTACAGATTTTGAACTCAGGCACACCTTTTTGTTGATTGTTACAATCAGTTTAGTGTTTTGCGTTTGCGTATTCTAACTTTTAATTTAATCAGGTAATTCGTGGGTTGCTTTGTATTTTATGTTTTTGTGTATTGTATTTATGAATTTATGTAATGATCGATACTTATTAAGACTAATCAGTTAGTTTTGATAGAACTTATCTTAATCCAGAGGATCATTCGATCCTTGTGACGGATAATAATCATACATACCAAGACAGATTTTTTATCCTACGCTTATCAGATTTTTTATCTCTGCTATTGATTTACAAAATTTTGCACTTCGATGTGATTTCTATTTTGCTAGCTTCTGGATTGAATTTTTTCAGCTAATTCTTCACAATATTTGTTCTCCATTACTTTCTCGGGGGAAACATGATGTTTTCTAAATTTAATCTTACTCAACATCCTTTTTGGCTGGATTTTATGGTGTAGACATGCAGCGTTTATTTAAAGATTTGAATAGAGTAAAATCTTTGTTTTATCTGAAAATATAATTGCCCGTAATTAAAAATATTAAAATAGGTTTTAAAATAAATAATTAAGGAATTGCCCATGATATTTTTGGAAAATGAGGGGTTTTTAGTAAGGAAAAATAGAAAGAGTAACATATTTTAGTTGAAAAAAATAATTGTCCGTGATTATTTTTTATTTTTTAAAAAGAGAGAATTTTGTTAAAAACGGTAATGTATTTTAGCTGAAAAAAGTAATTGGTTATAAATAATGTTATTATTTAATAATAGTTTCTTTAAAAAATAAAAAAAATAGAAAAAGTAACATGTTTTAGATGAAAAGGTAAGTGCCCATAATTAAAAATTCTTAAATAGGTTTCAAAATAAATAAGTAAGGTTTATCCGGGATATTTTTGGAAAATGAGGGGTTTTAGTAAGGAAAAATAGAAATAGTAACATGTTTTACGTGAAAAAAGTAATTGCCCGTGATTTTTTTTTTAAAAAGAGAGAATGTTGTTAGAAAAAATATAAAAGGTAATTGGTTATAAATAATGCTATTATTTAGTAAAGAAAAATATAAATAGTAACCTGTTTCAGTTTGAAAAGGTAATTGCACGTGTTTTTTTTTTAAGAAAAAGAGATAATTTTGTTAGAAAAAATATAAAATGTAATGTATTTTAGCTGAAAATGTAATTGGTTATAAATAATGATATTATTTAGTTTAGTAATAGTTTTTTTAAAATAAGTAAGGGTAAATAAGTAAAATCATTAAGTACCGACTGTCCGTCCGACTACCAAAATTTTAAAATTTCATCTTTAATAATATAATAATATAGAGCTCTAGAATCACTCGATTCATATTTATTTATTTTCTAAAGCTCCTCGATTTTGAAAAATTAAAATCAAAACTTCCTCAATTAGCTCCTATTTTTAGAGAAAAAAATCAAAACTTTTTAATATTTTCTTTTATAACTCCTACTTCTAAAAAATAAGTTCTCTAAAAATTATAAACCTAATAAAATTATATAACTAGAGTTTCTCAATTTTAATTAAATAAAAATTAATTTGCTTATTAACATTCGAATTTATAGCAAAGATATTAAATATGTAAAAATCAATCATGTTTACAATTTAATTGAACAACTATTTATTTTAGTTTTAGTTTATTTAAATAATTGAATCATAATTGTTTCTGAAATAGATTTTAATGAAGGAATTTTTTGTTACTTTTACAAAGTTTAGCTCCTCTATTTTAATTAAATAAAATTAAATTTTCTTATTTACATTCGAATTAACTGGAATGGTAATAAATATATAAAAATCAATTATATTTAGAATTTAATTCAAGTAAGGTAACAATATTATAATAATCAAATTATAAACCTAATCAAATTGTATAAATTGTATAAATATTATAAATTGTATAAATATTTTAATTAATTATATAAATTAATATTAATTTAAAAAAATTGTATAAAGTAAGGTAAATATTTTAAAAATTGTAAAATATTATAAGGCCGCTGCGAAGCGCGGCTTAGTAAACTAGTTAATTAAAAACATTAAAACATATTTTAAAATAAATAAAAATAAAAAAATGTAACATATATTTAGTTTAAATAGGTAAATGTCCGTGATATTTTTGGAAAATGAGGTTTTAAAATTTATTATTAAAAGTATTTAAATTCGTTTTAAAATAAATAAGTAAATGGTTTCCTGTGATATTTTTGGAAAACAAAATGAAATTTAGTGAGAAAAATAGAAAAAGACAATTGAAAAAGACAATTTCCCGTGATATATTTGGGAAAGAAGGGACTTTGTTAGAAAAAATCTATAATGTGTTTTAGAGTAATTGGTTATAAATAGGTATTTGATTATTTATATTTTAATATTCTTAGTGATTGCATTTGTTAAGAAAAATAAGTAGACATGTTAAAATAGGTAAACTTTTAAAAAATAATTATAATATCATAGGTTTAAAAATAAATAACTAAAGGTTTGTACATGATATTTTTGGAAAATGAGGGGTTTTAGTAAGGAAAAATAGAAAAACTAACATGTTTTAGTTAAAAAAGGTAATTGCCATGTTTGAAAAGTTAGGGGAATTTGTTAGAAAAAATAATGTATTTTAGGAAAAAAAAAAGGTAATTGGTTATAAATAGGTAATATTATTATTTAATAATATATTTCTATAAATAAGTAAGGTTAATTAAGTAAAAACACGAAATACAGTTAAGAGCAATTAAGTAAAATCACAACGTACCATACCGACCAACCAAACTTTTAATGTTTCGTCTATTATATAATAGTATAGTATTGATAGTATAAAAATCTTTTTTTCTATGATATAATCTTGATCATCTATTTTTAAAATATTAAATTTAACGATCGACTTTATTTTTTCACACTAAACCAAAACTTTAAGTAAAATCACAGTTAATTTGCCTTGTCTGATTAACTGTTGCTTCATATGTCCATATACCGCACATGATTTTTGCATTTGATTTTTATCAGATGTTCGCCACAGAGGGACCAAGATCAAGTCTAGTGTCAAATTATCTCATTTTGCCATCCTTGATTCGTGTTTTGTACATATATCACTATTTCACCATGCACTTTCATATTTTAATTTCGATCATATCGGCTTGTGAGTTGCGACAAAAACTATTTTTCACTGTAAAATCCTAGTTCCATCAATTTTCTATATGACAAAAAACATTATATAAAATGATGTGTTTGTATTTTGAGTACACGATACGAAAATACATGAACACGAATGTTCATGACCGAGATTTAGTGTTTACTCTTAAGGTAAATGATACGAAATAGACGAAATAAATAAATTAATAAATAAATATGTATTAATATTTATATTAGATGTATTAACATTTCTATTTGATATTTAACATTTATTTATAAGATTATACTTAATTTTATAATATTATTTGTAAAAAATACGTAGATATATATATATATATATATATATATATATATATTTATTTAATACATATTTGTAAAAAAATTACCAATAAATTTTAATTTTTAAATAATTTTAGTCATTTTTTTATTTTTATTTTAAAATTACACGAAAACACGATATTAAGGTACACGAATGCGGAAATACGAATACGAAAGTACACGAATCTTAAACGAGTCGATTTTGCGATTAACATTCATGTAAAAGAAACACCAAAGTACACAACATAAAAATATACGACACAAACAAATTGTCATGTCATAAAATCTGAGTACATATGTATATATATTGACATAATTACAATTAAAAACCTTCAAACAACAAATCCGGTATAAATAAATTGATAAATAGTTCTATTTAACATTGATATTGGTTTATTTTTATGCTTATCACATATTTTTTATTCATATAAATAAATTGGATGCTTCTAATTACATCAACTCTTAGATTTTATGCTCAATATCCAAGGATCTTATAGTGAACGAAATTTATGTAATTAATCATACACCACCTCTCAATCATCCACTACCTTGCAAATAAAAAGTAAACTAATTTTTTTTAAATTCAATCAATCAGAAAAGGCCAAAAAGAATTAGGGAGTGAGACGTGAGACGTGAGACGGGAGAAAACAAACATTGTTAAAGTACAACCTTAATTATTAAAGAAAATTCAATGTTAGAGCACAGACTTTATTTCTTTCCTTAAAAATTAGAAGTTAAAAGAGATGATTGTGATTTGAAGAATTTTTTTACAAGAATATTAAAATGGTAATTTTATTTTAGGAGAAAGTTAAGAATATATAAGTAAAATTAAAATTTGATTTGAAGAAAAAGTTTAGATTAGTAAAGATTTAAAAGTAAAGTTTCCTCTATTTCTAAAGATTTAAAAAACAATTGAAATATTTTTTAATAAAAAATTTAGAAAAATATTAAAATTGTATATTTAGTTTACTAATAAAGATTTTAATTAATGTTAGAAACTTGTATTTCAAATCTATACAATTATATAATAACCGTTTCATTGAAGGTTTTGCTTAGTTTCGTAAGTTAGTAAACATATTCATAAAATATAAAATTTAGGAAAATATTAAAATTGTATGTTTAGTTTCCTGTAAAAAATTTAAAGGTAAGAATATGAAAATTATATCATTAGTTTTCTCCATGAGTAAAGATTTAAAAGAAAATAGAGATATTTTCTAATTAAAAATTTAGGAGATATTTACAATGTTAAGACAAGGCAAAAGACAAAAGCGTCTGGTCGTGAGATTTAGGTTCATAAAATAAGGGAAAGATGGTAGAAGATCTTGTTGTACGCCTGGTCCTAAAACTACTTTGACATTGAGAATACATGCACTACATTCTTGGGAAGACATTCATTCAGATATAGAGTTATAAGGCCAGGAAGTTCCAAACTTTCTCAGGCAATCTACAACCAAACAGGCCGAGAGATGTTAAATTAGGCAAACTGAAAGCGGGAGAATAAGATAAATTGCAATTTTCAAGATTCAGGGTTGTTAAAGCAGACAAGCATGTCAATGAAGAATCTGACAATGTACAATACAAGTCTTCATATCGCATACTTAACAAACTTGTCAACTAAACATCCATTACTTTCATTCTCAAAAACACACTTCTTATCCAAAACACACATTTTCAATTTAGAAACACTAGCTCGATGATATCGATTAGATAAAACATGGCGAATAAAGGCATATAGAGGGCAGGATAAGAAAGCAAGCAAGAAAGTTAGGATAATAAAATCTCTTTACAACACCAGTAGGTAGTAGTTACGGTTCGGAAAATTAGTACTTAAATAATCCGAGAGATGTTAACAAAACATACAAGCCATGCTAAAATTAACCCCAGCCACTACTAAATAAGCTGCTACATAGATACATATATAGAGGGAGCACAAACATCAACGACAACGTGTGATGCCAGCCCTAACCCCAGCCGCACCAATTGTAAAATACAACCCATATCTCATGTAGTTGTCCAGATCCTCACTGTGGTCCCAATACTACAATAAAGAAACAAGATTACAAAATCATCAAAATTAATTTTATAATAATATATACTAAAACAGATATACTTAAATAACAAAAAGTCACAGATCGGAGGATATAAAGAGGATATAAAGGCATTGCTGATTTTATTCTAATTTTTTTATATAAATACCTCAATACTGTCCAAGTCAAAAGATATATTCTTGGCATTACCAAGTCCTAAAAGCATATGTGCAAACAGCAGACTATTCGTTCCCCTGCATTCAGAACTCATGTTCTGAAACCAACCTTGTAACTTTATATGTACATTCTCCGACTCAGGAGATCCAAAAGTGATTAAAAAGACGCCAGCACAAGTGAAATTGTAGATTAAAAAGACAAAAGAAAAAAGCGCCTAGTCGTGAGATTTAGGTTCATAAAATAAGGGAAAGATAGTAGAAGATCTTCTTGTACGCCTGGTCCTAAAACTACTTTGAGATTTTGTAGATTAAAAAATGTAGAGAATACATGCCCTATATTCTTGGGAAGACATTCATTTAGATATAGAGTTAATAAAGCCCGGAAGTTCCAAACTTTCTCAGGCAATCTACAACCAAACAGGCCGAGAGAGGTTAAATTAGGCAAACTGAAAGCGAGAGAATAAGATAAATTACAATTCTCAAGGTTCAGAGTTGTTAAGGTAGGCAAGCATGTCAACAAAAAATCTGATATCGTACAATACAAGTCTTCATATCCCAGCAAATGAAGAGTTGTTAAAACAGGTAAATCCCAAAGATCTGAAAATTCTTCAAGATCCACTAGCAATGTAAGTTTCTTCAACGAGTTGGAGCTAAAGGTAGACAACTTATAAGGTGTATGCTCGTACAATAATTCAAGACTTAAGCATTTCACATTATGCTTGATCGCATACTTACAAACCTGTCAACTAAACATCTGTCACTTTCATTCTCAAAAACACACTTGTTATCCAAAACACACATTCTCAATTCAGAAACACTAGCTCGATGATATTGATTAGACAAAACATGGCGAATAAAGGCATATAAGCCGAAAGACACAGAATCACAACTTGACAAATTCACAACAGGAAACATCAAACAAGTAATACAAATTTAACTTACAAATTGACAAATTTGAAAACATAAATACTAGGTTCAATTTGACTACATACCTAATTACTGACCAACCACTTTTGCTGGCACTCTTTGAAGAGAAGCCTTTCCGTGTTTAACCTAGTTTCCCGTTCACTTTCCCAAACTAACCTACTTTGTTCAATTCTTCCCAAAATGACCTACTTTTTTCAACTCTTCCCAAACTAACCTAGTTTTTTCATATTCTAATATTTGATTATAATTATAAATATACAATATTATTAATATATATATATATTTACTGAATTAATTTTTTGAATATTATATTTTCAACAATAAATTAAAATCTTAAAATTACAATAATTCTAGTACTAATACACAATTTTTTTGATAATACACTACAATACCATAAAAATAATATAATACACAATTTTTTTGACAATACATAATTTTTTTGACAATACATAGAATACTAAAAATATTACATTAAAGATCTTTTTGAGGACAACGTGCACTGCGTCTCGTGTGACCTTGTTGTCCACATTTTCCACACGTTTTACCAGTCTGTGAGTTATCCATTTCCGTGCGAATTCTTTGACTTTGACCTTTGCTGTGCCTTTTCTTCCTCTTCTTCCTCAAATCCTCATTAGGTACGAGCATTCCATACCTCTCCCAATTATTTGCTAGTGGAAACGTCCAATATGATTGATGCGGTATTGGGGAGAATTCATGTTGCCACATCTCATATAATTTTGGTAGAGTATGATATGGTTCAATGTATTGCTTCCAATCTAGATGACATGTCATACAAGCAGCAACTATATGAGAACAAGGAGAGTGATACCTATGCCATTTTCCACAAGAACAGTATCCTTTAGAGAGATCAATATGATGCTTGTTTCCACCTTTCCAAAATCCCTTATCTGTTTTGTATCTTGCAGTTGTCACTTCAAATACTCCTCTTTCTTGATTGTATGGAATAATCTTATGTGCAGATGCCTTTTGTTCAATCTTTTGAAAGAGCTCTCTCGAATTCTTGCAATATACATGACCATTTTGAAGATCGTTCAGTGTTTGAGTTCGCCTTTCAGCAACAAGTTTGACACTCCGATAATATATGTACTCCACCATTGAAGTGATTGGGAGATGACGAGCGGATCGTAATTGACCATTATATGTTTCAACCATATTTGTTGTTGCCTGGCCATAACGATATCCTCCATCATGGGACATAGTCCACATCTCTAGTGGAATATTTCGTAGCCATTCTTCAGCAGCCGGATTAAGTTCTTTGATTTTTTTCATTGCTCTTTCAAATTTCCTCACCTGAGATGTATTTCCAGCCAACCAACATAACATCTTCAACTGTGCACCTGCATGAGCTGAAGAAAAATTGCTACGAATATGTAAAAGACAAAAACGATTTTATGTTTGATCATATCTGATATCAATAATGTAGTGGGGTCTATTTCAAAAAATAATATTAATTCAGTAAATATATATATATTAATAATATTGTATATTTATAATTATAATCAAATATTAGAATATGAAAAAACTAGGTTAGTTTGGGAAGAGTTGAAAAAAATAGGTCATTTTGGGAAGAATTGAACAAAGTAGGTTAGTTTGGGAAAGTGAACGGAGAACTAGGTTATACAGGGAAAGGCTTCCTTTGAAGAACCTCGTCAATCCCATTTTGTAACTTCGTGTTGCCTTCTTCAACCTTCTTCTCCAAACCCGAAATCTTCTTCTCCAAACCCGAAATTTTCTCCTCCACATTCGGTTTGTCGGAGAAGGTCGAAACAACTCTATCTTTGACGCCTAGCAGCCCATTGACAAGCATAATCGGACCTGCACCTTCCACCAATCGCTTTATAACACCCTACACATATAAACAAATAAATTTGTCAAAAACGAGAGTAGAAATATATATATATATATAGATCTATATATGTAGAGTTAGTTTGAAGCCTTTTTCTTTGGTTCCGGCACAGTGTAACGGCGCCACACTCTACAGTTGTTCATGTTTGTTAGGCAGCTAGGGAAATGTTTGAGCGGAGGCGGAGCAGTAGGGTTACTATGGATATATTTCTAAATATTTTATTTGCTGCTCTAGGCGGTGGTAGGGGGTTTTGTAAACTCCTCCTTTTTTAATTTCAAATCATTTATCTAAATACATTCAAAAAGCAACGGTCAAATTATGAAATTATTCGATATCTGGACTTGTTATTTCTCTAGATTACAAGATTTCTTTTATTTTCTTAATTCAAGTTTTACTAATTTAAATATTAATATCACTCAAGTTGAAATATATTACTTGGTTCATTATTCTATACAATTATTATAGATTATCAGTGTCGTAAAAGACCGATATCGACATTAATCGATAAAGAATCTTTTCTAGTAATTAAGCGGATAGTTGGTGATTAATCGGTATAATCTATCATTAGGTCAATATTGATATTTAAATGATAAGATTTACAAAAAAGATCCGAATATCATTAATCTACAATTATATATGAACGAAAATAATAAGGGTTCATTTGTTAAATCTTTGAATGAGTAAAATTCTGGACGAGTGATTAATCTAAACAAGTAATATTGTTTGTTGATTAACATTAAATTTCTCTAAATGATAAATTTAAAATTAACTTTTAATTTAACTGTATTAAATTAATTTACTTCATGACTTTATTATACTATAGTCTATATATAAATTAGGTGATATTAAATAATATTAAATTAATTTTTAATATAATGATATTAAGTACGTGATTAAAGTTTTTAATGATATTAATTAGGTGATACTATGTAGTTTTTTATACATATATTTCACATTAATTTGTTCTTAATTACCCTTATTTATCTATAAAATAATAATATTAAATAATAAGATATATTTATAATCAATTACCTTTTCAGCTATAACACATTACTTTTTCTATTTTTTTAAACAAAATTTACTCTTTGTCCAAAAATATCACGGGCAATTACCATTTTTAACTGAAACATGTTACAATTTCTATTATTTTTTTTGCTATATACAATTTCTATTTTACTTACTAAAACCCATTTTTTTACCAAAAATATCACGGGTAAACTCTTAATTATTTATTTTAAAACATAATTTAATGCTTTTAATATTTTAAAAAGTTTACATCTTTTAACATGCATACTAGTTTTTTTAATGATACAATTAATAAAATATTATAATATAAACATCAAATAACAACTATTACAAACAGTTCGTGCATCGCACGTGTTTTAAGCTAGGATTAATAATTTAATATTATACTACTAATTACAAACTTATCCAAATTAGATGAATTACAAAAAAAAAAAAAAAAGTTAATACGAGTAAGGAGTACTTATGTAATTGTGAAATCTGATCAGTTAATTACAATTATAATAATTTAATGTAATTAACAGAATTAAAAGTTTAGCTTTTAAAAGTGCGAAAAAAGATATGAATTCTTTGAAAAAAGAATTTATGTGAGAAATTAGTGTAATAAGGTGAAGACAGATGAATTGAGGAGTGGTTCAACTGGATTTTTTACACCCACTTGTCCAGAAGTTGTTCAGCTGAAAAGAAATTGTCCAGGTAAATCAATATTTTATCAAACAAGCTGAATAAGTAAATAGGGACTCCAGAAGTTGTTTCGCTAAAAAGAAATTGTCGAGGTGAATCAATATTTTATCAAACAAGCTGAATTAGTAAATATGGACTCGTCCAGTTCAGCTAGCTTCATTCACCACCTAAGTCAATTTGAGTGAATAATAATACGTCAATAAATTAATAGTTCATACATATATAACAATATAATAAAATGGAAATCCATGATATATGTCATTTAATTTATACAACCTTTAGCGGTGAGAACTGAGAGTGAACAAGTGATGGAATTGATGATGACTGAACCTTCTTTGTTGGCATAGTGCCCATCCTAAGTCTTTCAGTATCACAACAATTCAACATCACATTTCTTTGATGAAATAATTACACCTTTTTTTTCACAGTAGTTTTATGTAAAAATAATACTCCATATTAAAGTTGCTACACCTGTATAAGAAAACTGAAAATCAATAGCAGCTATCAGGTCGCGTCATTGATGTAGCTCAAAATGTTAAACCCTGCTAAATGCTAAAGTGACCGGCATTTTATAGCTTTTGTATTATAATTTCAAATGCTTAGGAACTAAAATACATTTCATAAGCAATGTTGACATAATTGTCACAAAGAAAGTTAAGATGGACAATACCATGAAAATTAAAACAAGACATTTGTTCAGTTCATTTCAGTAGGGAACAACAAAAGGACTGATACTAATATTTTTTACTGAACTCCCATATATTTAGATTGCAAAAGTTAATCATTATTGCAAACCCCAAAGGGTGAATCACCGTGAATGTAAGATAGAATACTAGTGGGCTTGAACTTCGTGTCCAACTTCCCTTTTTTCTTTCGACGCAGCTGCTCTTAGTTGACGATGCTCTTCTTTGTAAATCCTCTTTCTTCTTTGAAACTGCCAGATAAAGTTCAAATCAGCATGGAGAATCAACTGTTCTTATCAATCTTTAACAATTGAAAGGAAGAATTTTTAAGAATTAAAAGGAAGTAATGCTTCCTTTAATCCAAAAGTTTTAAGTAGCAAGGAATATACATGTGTCAACATATATCTTCTATCAACATTAATACCGAAAGTGAATTACAAAACCGAGATGAGTTTACAGAATGATAACTGAGTGTAGCGTATGTTTAGTCCTTGTAAAGGTTCTGGAGATAATAAGATAACTATAAACGATGTAAAACATGAGTCTTACGATGTAAGAGAAATACTTTTGCTAACAATTGTTCTTTTAATGAGTATCCATAACTATATAAACAACTCTAATTTGTTATTTATCTCTTAAGAGAATCAACCAGCTCGTAACAATCAACAATGCTAAGAACACTTTTTATCAACAAAAGCACCCTGCGGGCTTCAAGATTAAAGTTCTAAATGCTCTTATAAGATAAGCAGCAAAACGTTCTTTCTAATTTTTATTCATGGCAGTAAGTAGAAAACAATGCATCGTCATTATACCACTCCACATTCTTCAGAAACTTCAAGCTCTTTTAAGCCACTGTGAGCACCGTTCTCCAAATAAAAGATAGGCACTTTCGTTTTCCGAAAGTTTCTCATGTCATCAATATTCTGCAGAAAGGACATGAAAAAAAATATAAATACAAAGGACGTCGACAAAGGAAGATGACTGAAACTTCATCTACTCCGGATTATATCACATTCATCATCTTACTATCTTAGATCTATAGAAGCTTTCTTAACTATATAACAACTCTAGTAATGAGTTTTACGATACAAATATTCCAGTAACCAGCTGATTTCCAATCCTCGAGTAGGCTTATCAAGATAAGGAAATCCATAACAATATACACAACCACGAACCCAAAATAATAATATACCTTAGACAACAAAGTAAGATCAAGTGAGCTAAAATCATCATATTTAAAGTCCTTCACTTGTTCAGATCTATGATAGCTTTCTAGAGAAACAACTTCACAACCAACAATATTTGCCATCATACGAACCAGACTAGTTTTCCCAGACCAGCTTGGACCTCCTATTAAAAACACAACAGAAAACACTTGAGAATAGCAGGGACCCCACAATCAAAGGAAGACTCCAAACTTATTTTCCATATCAACAAACATCCAAAGATGATTTATGATTTACAATACATGTATCGTCAAGGTTGTTTGCACTACCACCATATTACATGAGAAAACGGAACCATAAGAAAATGTTGTTGAGACAAACCAAGAAACATAAATGGGAGGTTGTAAAGAAAATATAGGTGGATGGAAAGAAGAAAGACATGGGAGGAGTGAAGAAATTAACATAATAATCTAATATCAACCAAGTAACCATTCCTCTCAGCCAAAAATAATCTTATTTTTTTAATCTTAATAAAAAACTCAAACACCAACATCAATGACCATTAAATATGATATGATAATCTCTTGTACGGGATGATTGATGACATAACCTATTTTCCCAAGGGCACCTTAAGAACTCGGTTACATGTTTTTATCCATTTAAGAAAATAAGATGATGACATTTTTCTTATAATCAAGATACCAATCTAAGATCTTAAAGCCATACATAGTTCAGTGTCTTATCCCAGTTAAATTTAATACAAGGGTAGGAAAATGTTAGGAGAAAACCATAACAGAAAATAAATAGAAAACTGCATCAAAGCCATTAAAATTTGTTAGTTCGAAAAGCATCTTCAGGCCAATATAATATTAGAACTTGGTTGAGATTTTGTACACAACACCTCCTGTTCAAATCTATTACTTTTGGAGAGTGTAGAAGTTGGCAAGTCAAAAGTATGACAGTCAACATCTGCCTCCTAAAAGCCCAATACAAGTTGTTACTTATTACTTCTTGTAACTTATAAGGTCAAGCCACCCCTTGAAAGAAATATCATATCCTTATCTGCTAACCTACTTACTTCGTAGATAATAACGTAATTAACTCAGGTTTTCTTTCTTCTCTAGGGTCTGCTCTGTACTTAATCATGCTATCGGAGTTTTTAGTTAGCAAGCAAGCACACTTCTATTAAGATATATATATTAATGACAACAAACACATAAAAGAAAAGAAAGAGAGAGTGAAACCGAGGGGTAAGTATAATTACCAATCCCCACTATAACAGGGTGACCTTTATTCTCTAACAAAGCCTGAAACAGAAACAAAGTAGTCAAATACTGCTTGCATGTGCAGAAACTACTAGGCAATGTTAGAATCAAAGGTCCCTCAAAGTTGAACATATCATCATCGCGGTATTATTATCATTATGTATTAAACTTAAATCACTATTATCTTTTTTAACAAAATTCACAAAATTAACCTGTATCGCTTGAACAGAAAGAAGCAATCCCCTATCCAGGTCGTATGAATCTGGCATTGGAGCAAGCTGCAGGGAATCCCTGGAAGAAGGATCTGTGATTTTTTCAAGACAGGAATTTGTGCATACAAGTCGTAAACATAAGAAAATAACAACTACATAACAAAGATACCAAAAAGGGCACTTATTCAGTCTCCAATGAGAAAAAGCATATACCAATTGCAGGTCTGCCAGTACCTGGATGATCCGATGAAATAAACTGCCACGTAGCTAACACAGGTTCCATTTTTGACTTGGTAGGAGATCGAGTCCATGGTTGCGACATATCATCAAGGGGATTAACAAGGTTCGGTGGAACGCGGAGAGGCTTTGGTGCAGCAATCAAGCCTCCTTCATTTGTGGTCACAGATCTACTAGACAAAGGTGGTGGTGTATTAACGCGTGGTACGCCTGCAGGTTGAATAATTTAGTTAAAAGCAGTATAATTGGTAATATATTAAGAAAACTTTGAACCTTGATAGTTTAGGTGCTGAATATCATTATCTAACATTAAGACTTGATCATCTCATTCAACTGACGGGACATTCCTAATATGTAATCCTGATGTAGAAGTTGAAGTATTAGTTTTTAGGCTGAATAAGTCATGTTGACTATTAATGGATATGTAGAATAGGGAGGCTACTTGTAAATAGTATGACAAATCAACATCTACTGAATTGTGTTAGCTAAATTTAGAATGTATTTAGGTTACTTTTTCCATTAATGATAAACTTGTTTGTATAGAAATTTAGGTAAGACACACGGGTAGGCAAATTGTGAGAAGCTGCCACATGAAAATGACAGCGGCTTCACAAACCCGTGTTGATAGAGATATGATTAGTTTACTTAGACGATCTCTCACTTCATTCTATGTATCACTCGAGAAATTGAAGCTCAAGAAAACTGATTTTCTTGAGGTTGTAGCAACACTTTGCAAAATAAATAAAACATTTATTTTGTGAGTAAAACTACTTGTGTCTACTTGTGTCTACTTGTGTTTGCAATTCTTTAGCTGATAAACTTAAATCTTAGTTTTAGTTGTTGAAGCATAGATTTAAATTTATCAGTATTGCATTCAACCCCCCCTTCTGTAATATTCAAGGACCAACAACTGGTATTAGAGCAGACAGATTGTTTTACAAATCTGAGATCATGACAAGTTTGCAGAAGTCAAGTAGCATTAAGATTCCAGCTTTTGATAAAGAGAATTACAATGTGTGGAAAAGAAAAATCTTGTTGTTTATCAAAGCTGCGAATCCATTATACTTGGGTATCCTCCAAAATGGTCCCTTTGTTCCACAAAAGGAGATTGAGGCCTCGACTGTGGATGGCGTTCCTATTCCAGCATACTGGGTTGCTAAATTGCCTTCAGAGTTTCTGGAGCCAGAAAAAGAGAAGGTGGCCTTTCTCTTCCTCTTTCTATTCCAGCATACTGGGGGCTGAGCTCGTATGATGACTCCTCAGAAATTGAATAGAGAATGGGTTCTTTCTCTTCCTCTTTCCCGAGTGTCAATTGTCGTATCATACAAGGTGCCTACGTACCCTTTTATATAGGGATCAAGCCTCACGTAGTTCTTGGAAAACAAGTCATTGGATAAGCTCATTCAGTCCAATCCCATAAATAGTCAACGTTTATCCATCCAATGTTCCCATAAATAGTCCAAGGATTATCAATCCACATCTCATTCCCATAAATAGTTTAAGGATTATCAATCCACCTCACATTCCCATAAATAGTTCGGTCTTCACATGTTTTCCTATAATCTCGCGGCATCTTCGAATTTCTTTCCATGATTTGAAAAATATCGTTTGGAGATATTTTCCGTTATTCGTCGATTGAGATTGATTCTTTCCTCGTTTCAGAGAGAGGATATTGCTTATTGGTTAAGCAATTAATTATTAATCTGAATTAATAATTATTAAACGGAGAAATTTGGACTATGCCAAAATGTGGCATAACAACAAGCCCCCAGTTCTTCAGTGTAGCTTGCTGCAGTGGAGAACTAAAAATCTCCGAGCTTCCAAATTTCTTCGGTCGCTTAGAGTTTTGTATATAGTCCGAATTGGCGTACACGCTTTTCAAGTGTCATTGTCCACATAAGGATGTGTTTTCGTTTGTCCACGAGCCCCCGATCTGAGGCTTTAGTAAGATACCCAATTTCAAATGTCAGGCTTTCAGCCCATATCACATCCGGTCCCATACGTTTCCCTACAATCTCGCGACATCTCCGCATTTCTTCCCGTGATTGTAGGAATGTCTCATGCCAACCATATCACGTCTGGTCCCACACGTTTTCCTGTAATCTCGCGGTATCTCCGCATTTCTTCCCGTGATTGTAGGAATGTCCCATGCCAACCATATCACGTCCAGTCCCACACGTTTTCCTGCAATCTCGCGGCATCTCCGCATTTCTTCCCGTGATTGTGGGAATGTCCTATGCCAACCATATCATGTTCAGTCCCACACATTTTCCTGCAATCTCGCGGCATCTCCGCATTTCTTCCCATGATTGTAGGAATGTCCCCTGCCAACCAAGAAATATCCATCTACCAATGGGCCTTCAATAATGTAATTTTATTCATGGACTCTCCTCTGAGAGTAGGGTCTTCAATATTAATCCTCCTTGGAAAAGAGAGCTTTCGAAAACATTACCCTTATCAGATAAGGACCTTCCACACTTATTTTTGTCCATGCACGAGCTAGTGAAGTAATAAAATCATGTGATACAAATATTGCATCACAATTCTTTAACATCTCCATGATTCAGGTATCCTCCAAAATGGTCCCTTTGTTCCACAAAAGGAGATTGAGGCCTCGACTGTGGATGGCGTTCCTATTCCAGCATACTGGGTTGCTAAATTGCCTTCAGAGTTTCTGGAGCCAGAAAAAGAGAAGGTGGACTTTGATGATTACTTGCAACTCATCCTACTTGATGCTCTCACTTTGGACAAAGCCATGTGTGGGAACATCATTGGATGCTCATCAGCCAAGGAAATGTGGAATAAGATTGAGTTGTTATGTGAAGGAAGTGAAGAGGTCAAGGAAAATCAAAGACAAATTCTTATCTCACATTATGAAGCCTTCATGGCAAAGCCAGGAGAAGATCTAACTACAATGTTTGAGAGGTTCAGTAAATTGTTAACTGAGCTACAGATACATGGCAAGTACTATGAGAAGAAAGAGTTAAATGTTAAGTTCTTACTCACACTTCCTGAGCATCTAGAGCACAGAATCACAGCCATAAGAGAAGGAAGAAATCTAAACAATGTTTCCCTTGAAACATTATATGGTGTGCTTAAATCATATGAGCTTGAATATTTCCAGAAAAGAGCTATACAGGCTGGATCAAAAGGAAAGATGGCAAATATGTCTGGTGCTCTTGTAGCTCATGAGCCAAGAATCACTCAACCTAGTGAAGGAGTCCAAATCACCCAACCTGCTCAAGTATCTTCTCTAAAGATTGAAGAGATTGTGAATGATGATGAGAAGGTAGTGCTGCAACTAACTGATGTTGAAGATGAAGACTTCTATTCAATAGAAGAAATGGAAAAGATGGATAATCCAACTATGGCTTACATGGCTAAGAAGTTCAAAAACATAAGATTAAAAAGAAACAAGCCATATAAGTCTCAAGGTCAGACATCAAGGTTCAGCAGAGGGAATTCCTCCAAGGTTGAAGGTGGTGCCACAAGAGGTGGTTACAAAACATGGATGGTGGACAGATCCAAGTTTAGGTGTTACAACTGCAATGAGCTTGGTCATTTTTCTACTGAATGCAGATGGCCAAAACAGAATCAAAGAATGGACAAAGGGTCAAGTGGACACTTCAAGAAAGGACAGGGAAAAGCCTATGTGGCTGAGAAAAAATGCTGGGATGATTCTGATGATGAAGAGGAAGAGGAATATGTGAATCTAGTCCTCATGGCTAAGTCTGATGAGGTCTCCTCTAGCTCTCCTCACTTGTTTTACTTGAAATGTCTAAAGAAGAATACAAACAAACTGTTGAGGAGTTGAGTGCTGAAATGTTTAACATTCATACTAGTTTAACTGTAGCTAATGAAGAGATTGCTAGATTAACTAAACTAAATGAAACACTCACTTCTGAGAATGACATGCTTTTGTTAAAGACCAGTCCATTAGAGTCTCTAGCACAGGAAAATGCAAAACTTAAAAATGAATTAGTCTGTGCTAAAGAAATAGAAGAGTTTCTAAGGAAGGAAATAAGTGAAAATGAATTCAAGATTAAGGCCTATAGAAACTCATCTACACAACTTCAGGATTATCATGAGAAGCACACAGAGGATCAAAAAGTAGGGATAGGTTTTGAGTATGGTAGAAGACCTGGTAAAGAGATTGTGGATCAGGATTGCTCAACTGATGTTTCTGTCAAACCTCACGTTCTCAAAAAGATCAACAAACCAATTTTTAAGCTTTCTGAACTTGAGTTTGATGAGGAAGCCATGCTCATCAAGCAACAACTTGATGATGAGGATGAGTGTGTTGACAGTACAACAGTTGATGGAAAAGATACTGTCAAAATCCCCAAAACAGTAACTTTCCCAAACAATCAGACAGAATGTTCTAAAGATGCTGTCAGAAATGGCAAGACATAAACTTTCAAAGATACTGTCAAGAGAGCTTCGAAGACAACAACCTCTAAACCTACTGTCAAGATAGAAGGTGTAAAAGGTACTGTCAAGAAGAGCTTGACAGCAACTTCAGAACATCCTGTTGAAACAGTCACTTACAAGTCTAAGAACAAGAATGGTAAGTTAGGAAATGGCAATGCTAATGTTGGTAGTGCTCCCAGAAAACTATGCAATAATTGTGGCTCCTCACATCACTTAACTCATGTTTGTAAGAAACCAAAAGAGGTCAAGAACAATGTGACCAAGGTAAATGGTAACTTATACAGAGTCCCCATTATGCATAGATCTATGGTTGTCTGCAACAGCACTGATTGCATGCCTTGTAAAATAACTGCCATGAGTACTTGTTTCAACCTGCCTATTTCATCTACTGAACAATGTCTCTATATGCAAACTGTTGAGACTTCTGAGCCTACTGGTAACAGTAAGAAGGCCACATCCACTAAGAAGAAGACTAAGTCTAATTCTAAAGCTGAGTGGGTGAAGAAAGAAGTCCAACAGAAGATTCCTGATGTGGTTGTTAAAATTGAAAATGTTGAATACTCTTGTGATACTGAATTAACAGGACCCAACAAGGTTTGGGTACCATATGCCTCTTAAATACAATTTATTTTGTAGGGCAAGAATAAGAAGCAGGTCATGTGGATTATTTACAGTGGCTGCTCAAGGCACATGACTGGTGATAAAGCCCTGCTATCACATTTTGTGGAGAAAGCTGGCCCAATCATAACCTTTGGAGACAACAGCAAAGGTTACACAGTGGGATATGGTTGTTTGGAAATTGGGAATGTTGTCATTAATGATATTGCACTTGTTGATGGATTGAAGCATAACTTGCTAAGTGTCAGCCAATTCAGTGACAAAGGATTCAAGGTTGACTTTGACATGATGGTGTGCAATATCTATCACAAGAAAGAAAGAAGCCTCTCTTTGAAAGGGGTAAGGAAAGGAAGCCTATTTTTTGCTGACCTAAGCTCAACAAAGAAGGACAAGATTTATTGTTTCTACAGTAAAGCTACTGTTGGTGACAACATGCTTTGGCACAGGAAACTTTCTCACCCAAACTTCAAAACAATGAATATGCTGATGAAGAAGGAACTGGTAAGAAGACTACCTCAACAGGAATTCTGTCAAGAAGGACAGTGTGAGGACTGTCAAATGGGGAAATTGAGAAGAACTGTGCATAGGTCAAAGCAAGTCAACACCAACACATAACCACTCAAGCTAATTCATATGGATCTCTTTGGCCCAGTAAATGTTCCATCCTTAGCCAAGAATAGATATGCATTAGTTATGGTGGATGATTATTCTAGGTATACTTGGGTGAAGTATCTAGAATCAAAAGATGAAGTTGTTCAAGTCATCATTGATCACTTAAGAGTTCTTGACAGAACTCCAAATGCCAAGGTTCAAATTCTAAGAAGTGACAATGGTACTGAGTTCAGAAATGCCACTCTTGGTAATTTCTGCAAGGATGAAGAAATTGTGCAACAATTTTCTGCTGCAAGGACACCACAGCAGAATGAAGTTGTAGAGAGAAAGAACAGAACTCTCATTGAAGCTGCCAGGACTATGCTACATGATGCAAAGTTACCTACATACTTCTGGGCACAAGCTATTAACACAGCCTGTTATACACAGAACAGAACCTTGATTAACTAGACTCATGGGAACACTCCTTACTATTTGCTAACTGAGAAGAAACCTACTGTCAATTATTTTCATGTGTTTGGTAGCAAATGCTTCATGATGAAGGACAACCATGAAAAGAAAGGAAAATTTGACACCAAAGCTTATGAAGGTATTTTCATGGGTTATGCCATAGTGATTGCTTACAGAGTCTACCTCTTGGAACACAGGATTATTGATGAAAGTGTAAATGTCACATTTGATGAAACCAAGTTTCCAGGACTGTATGAGGATGGTCAAATACAGATTCTTAGATTTGAGAATCAAGGATACTTGGAGGAAGAAGAAATTGTTGATGAAGAACCCACCTTTACTCAAACTGTTGATCTTGAAAAAGATGTTGTCATTGAAAATAATGATAATCTAACTCCAGCTCAATCACAGACTATTTCAGGAAATCTTCAAAATGATGGTGACTCTGGAGATATTGAAGAGCATGGTGGAGACAACTGTCCTGGTGAAGATTCAGTTCCCCAAACTGAAGCTACTGTTTCAGATCAAACACGAAGTTTGCCTGGAACCACAAGGTGGAACAAGGATCACACAAATGACCTAATTATTGGAGATCCTTCTTCTGGGGTAAGAACCAGGAACAATGTTTCTGTTGACAGCATGTTTTCCTGCTTCCTGTCTTAAGTGGAGCCAAAAGCAATTGATGAAGCATTGTTGGATTCTGATTGGGTGATTGCTATGCAAGAGGAACTCAACCAGTTTGAAAGGAACAATGTATGGAAACTGGTTCCAAGACCAAAGGGAAAATCAGTTATTGAGACAAAGTGGGTATTCAGAAACAAATTGGATGAAAATGGAAATGTGACAAGAAATAAGGCAAGGCTAGTAGCTAAAGGTTACTGTCAACAAGAAGGAATAGATTATGATGAGACATTTGCACCTGTTACCAGACTTGAAGCTATAAGGATTTTTCTAGCCTTTGTTGCACACTGTAATTTCAAGATGTTCCAAATGGATGTCAAAAGTGCCTTTCTAAATGGAGAGTTGGAGGAAGAAGTGTATGTTGAACAGCCACCAGGTTTTGAAGATGCTGAATTGTACAACTTTGTGTACAAGCTGTTCAAAGCACTTTATGGATTGAAACAAGCTCCAAGAGCCTGGTATGATACCCTATCTGCCTTTCTATTGGAAAACCAGTTTACAAGAGGTGTAGTAGATAAAACTCTGTTCTACAAGCATCATGGCATCATTTTGGTTCAAATTTATGTTGATGATATCATCTTTGGTACATCAAATGAGAAGATGTGTGAGAAGTTTTCATCTCTAATGAGAAACAAGTATGAGATGAGCATGATGGGAGAACTGTCATTCTTCCTTGGATTACAAGTTCTTCAGAAAGATGATGGAATCTTCATCTGTCAAGCAAAATATGTCAAGGAACTTCTCAAGAAGTTCAACCTAGAAGATTCATCACCTGCCAAAACTCTCATCTCTACATCATCCAGTTTGGATCTAGACTCCAAAGGGAAGAAAGTGGACTCTAGTGCTTACAGAGACATGGTTGGATCTCTTCTCTACCTAACTGCTAGCAGACCTGACATAATGTTTGCTACATGTCTCTGTGCAAGATTTCAAGCTGATCCAAATGAGTCACACTTGGTAGCTATCAAAAGAATTTTTAGATATCTAAAGGGCGCTCCTAATCTAGGCCTTCGGTATCCTAAAAATACTGGATTTGAGCTAGTTGGATACTCTGATTCAGACTATGTTGGGTGGTGAATTGACAGAAAAAGTACAACAGGAAGCTGTCAATTTCTTGGTGGAAGATTGGTGTCATGGTTTAGTAAGAAGTAGCATTCAGTTTCTACATCTACTGCAGAAGATGAATACATTGCAGCTGGAAGTTGCTGTGCACAAATTCTGTGGATGAAGAATCAACTTTTGGACTATGGTCTAGTGTTAAACAATATCCCTATCTACTGTGACAACACTAGTGCCATAGCCATCTCAGACAATCCTATTCAACACTCTAGGACAAAGCACATTGACATTAGACATCATTTCATAAGAGAGCATGATGAAAGAGGAACTGTGAAGTTGATCTATGTCCCAACAGAAAAGCAACTTGCAGACATCTTCACAAAACCACTGGATGAAGCGACCTTTAACAGGTTGGTAAGTGAATTGGGAATGCTAAACCTGGTATGTTAACTTACTAGTTTTTCCATTTTTATATTCAAATGAAGCTTGTGACAGTAACCTTTAAAAGTTGCTGTCATGAGAAGTTACTGTCTACTTAAGTCACTATCTGTTTTTGACAGCATGTTTGCTTTGACTGTGATAAATTGAATTTTGTGCTAGTCTTAAACCTGATAGTTAGACGTTGTATGTCATTAACTTGCATGGTTTTTAATGTTGAAATTGGTCAAGGAATTTCACTGATTGGTCATTTTTGCTTTGATTGTTGGATTAGTGGTAGACATCACTCTTAATTGCTATCTGCGGTAGTTGTATGGGTACTCTAAACTGTTGACCATTTACCTCCCTTTTACCTAGTATGCCTATAAAATGAACCTTAGGTCATATTAGTGAATCATTCAGAAAAGGTAAAATGGAAAACAAAGTAGGAATCGAATACAGGCCTAAGATAAGCACCGAGTCTCCATATAAAGAAGTAGTTGAAGCTTTGTTTGATGAGATGGAGGATCTCCTCGATGAGGAAAAGGAGAAAGAGCTTGCTGCCAAAGCCGCTGAAGAGGCTAAGTGGCAAGAACAAGAGAAGGAGTATCAAGCACTCCTCAAGGAGCAAGGAACCACAGAAGAAGAGGCTAGAGCAAACTTTCTAGAATTGATTAAGAAATACTATGATGAATAGTTGTATCTTTCAATTGTAATAGTTTAACCCTCCTTTTTAATAAAATTTATCCATTTCCATTCTATAGTTCCTTATTACTTGCTGTGTGTCTGTGTTGATTAAATGATTGAACTAATGTGCATGAATAATGAATCTCTAATCAATATTGCATATGTTCATTTGGTGTCTCTTCAGTTAAGTTGTTTAATAAAACAGATCAAGTACATAGTCTCGACAGTTATTGTTTCCCGCAAGGGTTACTGTCATCAAGAAAAGTGATTGTCACTGTATGCCCTGACAGTTAGTTTCTTGACAACAGTAAACAACTTTCTGTCAAGAATTGTAAAAGATACTGTCATTAACACACTTAACGATGACAGTAAGTTTTGCGCCAATGTTTCTGTCAAGCAAAACCTACTGTCATCACACCAAAAGTTACTGACACAGTTGTTTTAGCGCACAGGTTACTGTCAAAAGTAGTGGACCGTTAAAATTGTACATTCATCCTCCACGAGGAGAGATAATTAATCCAGTAACCCACGTGATTGATTACTGGGTTAAGACACGATTTTACTTTTCCTCTCTTTTAGTTAAACACTTGAACTTCCCTCTTTATTCTTCAGTTATACAACTGCACCCAAAAAGTGAACACAACACTCTCTTCTCCTCTATCCAAGCAATTCATCTTCTTACTTTCTTTATTCTCTCAACCAGCAAAAATGGCCCCCAAACAATCAATTTCTCAAACAAAATTTGTTGGCATCTACTCTCCTAATGATGCCGGTGAAAATTTCAAAGGACTTGTTTCTTTCTTGAATAAGTCTTATCTTGGGTATGCAATTACATCCACTCCTGTTCTTGACCTAGACAGGATTGATAATTTCTGGGAGTCAGCTGTTGCTCAAGGAGATGGTGACAACACAACCATCAAGTTCAAAATCAAGGAGCACAGTTACACTCTCACCGTTTAGGGCATCAATGCAGCTTTGGGAATTGTGCTAGAACCAGGAAAGACCTACACCGAGCTAGCTAGTGATGAGACCCTAAAGAAGCTTTTCTTTAAAATTGGGTATTCAGGACCCATTCTTGAAGAGGGAACAACTAAGTGGTACCCTTCTGGTGAAATGGACAGGAAGTATCTCAGAAAGGAGTGGAGCATGATGTTTGATGCAATGGTGAAGGTGTTCTCTACCAAGACCACCGGCTGGAATGAGATTCCCACATACATCAAGAAGCTCACTCACTCTTTTGTTCATGGGTACAAAGTGAATGTTGGAAAGCTACTCATGGCACATCTCAAGGCTGCCATAGGTAAGAATGTAAACCTCTATCCTCGCTTTCTAATGTTGTGTATTAATTCCTTATGTGATTTTGATGAAAATGCCCCTCGTTCAGAGGTGTGCAGTGTTCTGAAAAGGAACACAAACACACACACACAACTCTCACTTCACAGAATTTAAATGCACATATTCCACTCTGCTTCACTAAACACATGGTTGATCAAGTGCCTAACCTTGATTTTCCATTGCCCTCTGGGTATGACACCTTCACTCTTGAGGATGAGGCTGGATTAGACCCAAATTTAGCTAACCCCCATTCTACACCATACACTTAGCCTAGGTTCTCTAGACTTCCCAAAGTACAGAGATAAGCTTTGCAAGAATCCAGAAAAAGATCCCTAGAAACTGATGTTGGTGGTAGTGCTGAGAGTCAAGAGGGAGTTCCTGCACCTAGTGCAGCAAATAAGGAAGGTAGTCAAACAGAACCCACAGTGGTTCCTCTTGAGCCTAAGAAGAAGAGAGCTAAGAGGACCAAGACCACTGTCAGCCAGCCTGCAATCTCCCAAAAGACTGTAGAGGAAAATAGGGCAGTAAACACCTCCCTAGATGTTCCTTCTCAACAAGGGACATCTATTGAAATTGGCCTGTCTCCCAAGGTACCTTGTACAGAGTCTGCACAACCTCATGTTCCAACTCATGAGGAGCCTCCACTTGCAGAAACACACATGGAGTCAGGACACAGTGAGGATTTCACTTCCCTAATTGATGCTTCACAAGTTTCATCTGTGGAGCAGCCATTATTCTTTTCTCCACTTTCACCTTCTTCCTTCCCTACTCATTCATTTGTTTCTTCTCCACAACCTAGAGAGGGGGACAGTCCCAACCCTTCAGGTTTTGATCATCCATCTCCAATCATGGATGAGCCCCCATCTAGTGGTCCACAAGAACCCATTTCTCAAAGTGAGTTGGACACCACTCCTTCAAACACTGAGAAAGAGCAAGGTGCAACTCTGCTAGAAAGTGAAACAGCCAGTGCCTTGTTCAATCTCCAAGGAGCATCTTACCTTAGGGAAGATGTTGTCACAGCCTCAGTTGTTGTCAAGGACTCTGGAAATTTTGCTGTCACAGGTGACCCTGCTGTCAAGGACTCCGTCCAAGTTGATGTCACAACCAATCCTGCTGTCCAAACTGCAATGGAACCTACTGTCAATCTTTCAGCTGATAGTAACATTTCTGGCAAAGCTACTGTCACCTCTGCAAAGCCTGATTTTGATGTTGTAACTATTGAGGATGTCTTTGATGATGATGTGCCACTTTCTCAGTTCTTAAAGGTACACTATAAACCATCTATTTCATTGCATGTCAGTACTGCTCATACCCATGCATCTAGGTTGAGTGAGGGTGTGCAAAAGAAAAGTGTTAGGCCGAATACACAATATATAATCAATATATGTATGAGAAGAACAATTAAGAACACTGTTTATGATCAATAAACTGAATTATATTAAATAACTCTTCTCTCAGTGATGTAAAATATCACAGAGAGCTGCTAGGTTACAAGAATAATGTATTCAGTATTCGCATCCCTTTTAGGGTTAACCTATCTGTGTTTATATAATACACAGTTACATAATCAATCTCTAATTGATATTCCTATAAATTAGCTATACAATTTATATCAATTTAGGATTGCTTCTGTCTTCTGTCCCGTTTCTTTAGCTATCTCAATATATCTTGCTTCTTTCCATCTTCAAGATATATTGCTTCTAGAATCTTCAATGTCAGCACCGACAGCTAAATAAACTCTCACCCTGTCAGACTTTATCAAACTCTGACTGCCTTCTAGCATAAACTCTGATGAGTACCTGTTGCTTAAACACTGATAAATAATCATCAGCAATTATATCTAACAATCTCCCCCAACTTGTGCATAACAAAAATGTACAAGTTAAAAAGATAATTGATGATGTCAAAACATATAACAAATGCAGTGTTTATAACATAACAGAGTTTAACTTTTACTTAGAACAGAAAACTCTAAAAACTTACAGTCAGCCTTTACTTTATCTCTTCAATGTCAGGCACAGTCCTTATGTAGTCCTGAAGTAGTTTTCTTTCAGCTCTTTCTAACTCAGCTATCATTATTTTCTTTATCTCCCTTAACTCTGGATCACTCTCTCCAGTTTGGTAGATAGCTGCCCTTAGTGAATAAATGTTGTTCTTCCTCATATCATTTCCTAGCTTTATTATGAAGGATTTATCTGATTCCAGATTAAATTCCAACACCTTTATGCCAAAATCTGTTCTGAGTCTTGAACTGTTCCTTTGTATCTCTACAAGCTTTCCATTGTAATCTCTGTACCTTGGTATGTAAGAGCCAGCAGACTTTAAACCAGAAAGAATTCTAGCTTTCATCATCCTGCTTCTTAACACCTCGGCTGCTTGATGAGTTCTTTGATTTTTAACTTTCAACAGATACAACACATATTCCAGTTCTTCTTTCATCTTTAAACCAATATCATCTTCACTAACTCTGTATACTCTGCCATCAGATTTGAAGTATAACAGAAAATCCTTCTTTAACCCTCTGTGGTATATTAACTGAACTGATTCTAGAGTATCAAGATTTTCTTGAGTTACCCCAACACCAGGTTCAGCTAAAGAAGTGTGATCCATTGGACTATTGTTCATTCTTTTCTCTCTATGAGATCCAAGCCTAGATTTATCTCTTGATTCTTTTCCCATAAGTGTTCTACTTTGGAGAAAATTTGTATTTGCTGGAATCAAAGAGTGTTGAACAATGATTGGCTTGGCAAAAGTCCTTTGTAATTGTGAAGATAATTGTGTCTGTACAACTTGAGTAGTATCAGAGGTTGTCACAGCTTCTATTGTTTGAACAACTTGAGCAATGTCAGAGGTTGTTTGAGCTTTCTTTTGTATCTGATGTTCTTCCACCAGCTTCCCTTTACCTTTATCAGGCTTAGCTTCTTCAGACCTTTTTGCTTGTTGTAAACTCTGTTGAGAGTTTACATTTTCCTTGATAATTATTCCTTTTTCTTTAGTCCTTGAAACCTTTACAGTCGTTTTCACTTTCCCAGACTTTAAATTTTGCTCATGCTCTTTAGCCAGCATCAATTCTTCTGCTTGAATATCTTCTATGGTTGCATCAGCACCATGTTCTTCTAGAAACATCTGAGCAGCAATCTCTTCATCAGTAGTTGGTTGAAAAGTAAGCTTTAAGCTTCTAGCTCTTGAAGTAGATTGAGCACCAGTGTTTATCCTTGTAACAGAATTTGTAGCATCAGAATTTGATCTTAGCTTTCCTTGTTGAGTAGATTTAGATTTGAAATCTTTGCCCTTTGCACCACCATCAGTAGAATCATCCTGTCTACTCAGAGTTTGAGACCTCTTGCATTTGTCTTTAAGGACTCTCTCCCCCTTTTTGACATCATCAGGAATCAAAACTGATGTGAGCAATTCAAGAGAAGCAGCAATAGAATCAATCTTTGCAGACATCACAGTCTGATTCTCTTCAATTTTACTTAATCTTGTCTTCATGGCATCTTGTTCTCTTGATAAGAAAATTTTCTCATGTTTCAAAGTTAGCTCCCTTGCAGTCACATCATTCCTCAACCCAGTAACTTCTTTCTGAGTTTCATCAAAACGATTATGAAGAGATTTCACTTGAACAATTGTAGCTTGAAAATTTTTAAGAAGCTCAGGATTAACAATAGTAGAAGCAGACTTTTTCACCAAATCAGTTGCCCTTTGTGAAGTAAAGATACAGTCATGATTTGACCAATTTGAATAATACATGTCCTGAAAATGTGCTTCAGTATCATGATGAGAAGTGCCACCAATATCAGCCACCTTTGGATTGTTGTGAGCAGAAACTCTTTGAGAAGCAGAAGAGTCAGCCTTGTCATCAGACTTTGTATCTTCAGAGTCTGCACTATCCTCACCAACATTGTCTTGAACAAAATCATCATTAGCAATGTGTTCAGAGTTTAATTTCTCATTCTCAACAACATTCTCAGTCATCTTTTCAGCATTAGGCTCTGCAGTAGCTTCAAGATCATTTTCAGCAGTAGCCTCTAGAACAGTCTCTGCAGTCACAGCCTTAACTGTCTGTTCAACTTCTTCACCTTTTTCAATAACCTGGTGATTGACAGAGAGAATCTCTGTATGAGTAGCCAAAGACTCATCTATAACCACTGTTGGTTGATCAGCTGCCACATCCTCAGTATCACCAACACTGCCCAACTCCTCAAAAGTTGCAGTAGGATGTGCTTCAATTTCATCTTCAAAATCCATTTCCAAGATGGGTTCAAGAAAATCATCATTAACAGCATCATTATTATCAGTATTTGCTCTGGCTTCCTCATGCACAGTAGCATCTGCAATTACAACCTCAGGAACTTCAACATTTGTAGAATCTGAAGCCAAATTGTGAACTATATCGTCGAATAGGTAAGCAGCAACAAGCTTCCTTTTCTTAGCATTAGCAGATTCAGGTTCATCAGAAGGCACATTTGCATCAGAAACAGGTCTGTTTGCCCTCTTCTTTCTTCTTGAAGTACCAACAGAGTTTGGTAAATCAGCATCAGTATTTAGAGATTTAGCAACAGGAACAGCCTTGAAAGCTCTGTGCTTAGTCCTACCACCAGTCTTTGGTTTTGGAGCAGCTTGACTATCAGTGTTTACCTGTTGGGACTGGGGTTCTGGTTGTTGTGGTTCTGATTGTTGTTGTTGAGATTGAGTTTCTGGTTGTGGTTCAAGAAAATGTTGAATAACAGCTGGAAGTAACAACTCACCAACGTTCCCTTTCTTGACATCCTTGTTTATCAAATCAGAGAATATTCTTTTGTGCAATTTAAACGCAGGAATCACATCATTTGCAGCAATTTCAAACGCAGGAATACAAGCAGTAAATAGCAATTGACAGAAATGTGCAAAGTAAACAACTCCCCTATTCTCTGTCATTTTCTCCCCTATATTACTCAAAACCAGTCTAGCAAAATCGTAATTAGTATTATACAGAAGAGAATACCCGATTTGCAGACTATCAATTGGAATTGCATCCCAATTGGTACACTTCTTCCCAAAAGCTCGTGTAATGCAATCGAAAAAGAAACTCCACTCCTTCCTCAAAAATGGTCGCTTTAGTTGGCCAATCCTTGCCATAGATCCACTATATCCAATCTCTGTCATCATTCTTTGAAGATCAGCATCACCCACAGAAATTGTATAAGCAGTGAATTCTCCAAATCTCAAAGCAGCACGAACAGTACCAGGAGTTACCACATACTCCTGTTCTTCAAACTCGAAGACTATAGAAGGAGTTCCAGTCTCGCCTCCATCATCATCAACACCCGTCTCCCAGAAAGCTTTAATTTGCAAACCAGAAAGCCGTGCTGGTTCCACAAGAGCATGCCCAATTGCAGATTGAGCAAGAAAATTCTGAAACAGATGAAATGCCTCTGGTGCGTTCTCATTAGATAAAGGAGCTGCATAGTTATTAGGAACGAATTCGAGACCAACTGAGTGAAACATTGTAGTTGCCATTAGTAACAACTTGTAATAGATCTGAGAATGACTTAGAGAAAATACGAGAGTGTTTGCAAGAAAAGTGTTTGTGAAAATGTGTATGTGTGTGTATTGGAGTAAGTTGTGAAAAGTTTAAATGAATATGTGTATTGTATATTAATACAAAAAGAAAGTATTAAAAACTGAACAGTTTCTAATCAATACACACAATTGTCTTACTCCGTGAATCGTGTGAGTGGGACACGTGGCACACATGCAATGACTGACAGCAGTAATTGGCAGTTTCCAATGCGCATGCGCAGTAAAAATAGCAATAATTACCGCCTTTTACACTTTCCTAGACACTCAACCTCTCTCCTCTTTTTAATACACTCTTGAACAACTGTCCAATCATTCTCTTTTGAATTTTCAAAACAAATGTCTTTTCTCAAAATCATAATATGTCTGAAACAAACAAAATTTATTTTAATCATCAGAGATTAAAATGAAATTACCTCGGCGTATAGTACACAGTTCATCAGTGTTTATCAATCCTCCTTCTTTATTCATAAACTCTTTTCACAAACTGTACAAGTGTGAATATTTGTGTGTGACTTAGCAGAGTTTACTGAATATAAATATTTAGATCATCTCAAAGTGCATAAAATCCACAAAATAAATCAGTAAAAACTGGTTGCTCAAACTCTCATGTATAATACAAAATCTGATATTATCTAAACTCTGTACCTAAAAATTTATTATTTACACCCCCTTTTATGATTTTTTTTATTTTTTTTTATTATTTTTCCAGTAATCAGTGGTTGGCACTAGTCACCAAAAATCAAAAAGAATTTTAGCCCTTATTTCATACAATAAGTTCCTGGGTCTTCCTAGGCACAACATGATCTCAAAGGAATTTGTGCTTATTTTGCATCTTTTGATTTGAGGGTGAAATATTTGCAACTAATTATCAGAGTTTAGACTTTTCATCAGTTAATACAATTAGTTTATGAGAGAAAGTGCAAACAGCTAATACAGACTCAGTGTAGGATCAATGAACTAAGAGATGCTATAAATATAGAGACAGTATCATGCTGTGTATAAGATTTCTGCACATTTTGAAATCAGAATTTATATCACTCAGAAGGATTCATGATTATTTACTGAGAGTCATGCTTCATACAATTTTCTTCATCGGTCAATGTGTTTCAGACAAAATCACAATCAGAGTTTAACATCAGAGTTTAACATCAGAGTATGACTGACAGAGTATGTGTAACAGAGTATGACGAACAGAGTTTGACAAACTGGTATGAATGATAGTTAACATATGCAAAGAAACATGAGCACCAAATCATAGAAGTATAGATTTTGAGTCTAACCAGTATCTCTAGTCAAAACCAGAGACCATTCCAAGTTCATTTACCAGCCTTGTAAAGGTAGCTTCACTCAAAGGTTTGGTGAAGATATCTGCAAGCTGTTGGTCTGTAGACACAAAATGAAGCTCAATATTTCCTTCTTCCACATGTTCCCTGATAAAATGATACCTTATGCTGATGTGCTTGGTCATGGAGTGCTGTACTGGATTACCTGTCATAGCAATAGCACTTTGATTATCACAGAAAATAGGTATTTTAGAGTACCTTAATCCATAATCCAGCAATTGATTCTTCATCCATAAAATCTGTGCACAACAGCTACCAGCAGCAATGTACTCTGCTTCTGCTGTGGATGTGGAAATTGATTTCTGTTTCTTGTTGTACCAAGAAACTAATATGTCACCTAGAAATTGACAGCTTCCACTTGTACTTTTTCTGTCTATCTTACAACCTGCAAAATCTGCATCAGAGTAACCAATTAATTTAAACTCTGATTCTCTAGGGTACCACAAACCAAGGGTTATGGTTCCTTTGAGATATTTGAAAATTCTCTTCACAGCTGTTAGATGAGGCTCTTTGGGATCTGCTTGAAATCTTGCACAAAGACATGTTGCATACATGATGTCTGGTCTACTTGCAGTAAGATAAAGAAGAGACCCTATCATGCCTCTGTAGTTTGTAATATCTACTGAAGCCCCTGTATCTTTGTCTAGCTTTGTTGCAGTAGCCATGGGAGTTGTGGCAGATGAACTATCAAGTATACCAAATTTCTTGAGAAGATTTCTGGTATATTTTGCTTGATTGATGAAAATCCCATCATCTGTTTCTTGACTTGTAAGCCTAGAAAATAACTAAGCTCTCCCATCATGCTCATTTGATACCTTGACTGCATCAGTTTTGCAAACTTCTTACAGAGTTTATCATTAGTAGACCCAAAAATGATGTCATCCACATAGATTTGAACTAACAGCAAATCATCACCAGAATTAAAATAGAACAAGGTTTTGTCAATTGTTCCTCTAGTGAACCCACTTTCTAAAAGAAATTGAGCTAGAGTTTCATACCATGCTCTAGGTGCCTGCTTTAGTCCATATAATGCCTTGTCAAGCCTGTAGACATAATCTGGATGCTTGGGATCTACAAACCCTGGTGGTTGTTCAACAAACACTTCTTCTTCAAGTTTCCCATTGAGAAAAGCACTTTTCACATCCATATGAAAGACTTTAAACTTTTTGTGAGCAGCATAGGCCAGAAAAATCCTTATTGCCTCCAATCTTGCAACTGGAGCAAAAGTTTCATCATAGTCAATTCCTTCCTGCTGTGAATAGCCTTTAGCCACAAGTCTAGCCTTATTCCTTGTAATCACTCCATCACTGTCTGTTTTGTTTCTGAAACCCCACTTTGTACCTACAATAGATCTATTCTTTGGTCTTGGTACAAGTGTCCAGACTTCATTTCTTTCATATTCATTTAACTCTTCCTGCATAGCTGTTATCCAGTTAGCATCTTGAAGAGCTTCTTCCACTTTCTTGGGTTCAGTTTGAGACAAGAATGCATGAAACAGACATTCATTATTTGTAGCATTTCTTGTTCTCACACTTGCATCTGGATCTCCAATAATTAGATCAGGAGTATGAGCTTGTGTCCACCTCCTTGCTGTTGGTAAGTGGCTTCTTTCATCATTATTAGATCCTCCCCCTTGATCCATGCTCTCCTGATTTTCTTCTTGACCATCTGCATTCTCTGAGGCTCCCCCTGAATTTGACTGCTCAGAGTTTGCATTCTCAGAGTTTGATCCAGAGTGTGTGTTAGATTCTTCAGTGGACTCATTTTCAGAATGTGAGTCATCACGTTGAGATGTTTATGAAGTATCTTCATGCTCCCCCTCAACTGGTTCTCTATATTGTTCTGTCAGAGAGACTCCCTCAGTGTTTACCAGTAGAGGTTCAGAGTATGCTTCGTCAGAGTTTGTTGGATTTGCTTTATCAGAGTTTACGTCATCAGAGTTTAGATCTTCATTTTCAAAGCGAAGTTGATCATGATATTCTACATCTTCTATTCCAGTTATTTTCTTGTCATCAAATGACACATGTATAGATTCCATGATCACTTTAGTTCTCAGATTGTAGATTCCGAATGCTTTAGTTGATAGTGGGTATCCAACAAAAATTCCTTCATCAGCTTTTAAGTCAAACTTTGTCAACTGTTCAGGATGAATTTTTAACACAAAGCACTTGCATCCAAAAATATGAAAATACTTCAAATTTGGCTTCTTATTTTTCACCATCTCATATGGTGTTTTCCCATGCCTGTTGATCAGTGTAGCATTTTGAGTAAAATAAGCTGTTTGAACAGCTTCTGCCCAGAAATAAGTTGGCAATTTTGCTTCATCAAGCATTGTTCTGGCAGCTTCGATTAAGGTTCTGTTCTTTCTTTCAACTACACCATTTTGCTGTGGAGTACCAGGTGCAGAAAATTCTTGCTTCACTCCTCTTTCTTTACAAAATTCTTCCATTTCAGCATTTCTGAATTCAGTGTATCACTTCTTATGATTTTCACTTTGAATTGTGATCCTTTGTCAAGTAACTTCACATGATCCATTAGAATTAAGGCAGTTTCATCCTTCTTTGCTAAGAAATACACCCAGGTATATCTAGTGTACTCATCAACAATAACTAGAGCATACTTCTTTCTGCCAAGTGACATTATATTTACTGGACCAAAAAGATCAACATGTAGAAGATGATAAGGATCCACAACTGAAGATTCAGACTTACTCTTGAAGGATGACTTCCTTTGCTTGGCCTTTTGACAAGAATCACACAGACCATCTAAGCTGAGTATTGACTTTGGAAGTCCCCTTACAAGATCTTTTCTTATCAGCTCATTGATGTTGTTCAAGTTTAGGTGAGAGAGCTTCTTATGCCATTTCCAACTCTCTTCATTTGACATTTTTGCAGACAGACACACAGCCTTTCCTTCAGAGTTTGTTACCAAACTTGCTTCATAGATGTTGTTACGTCTGTGTCCAATTAGAACAACTTTCCCTGTAGATTTGCTGATAACTTCACAGTATTCAGATTGAAAATCTACATGATAACCTCTGTCACAGATTTGACTCACAGAAAGCAAGTCATGCTTGAGTCCTGGGACTAGAGCTACATTTGTGATGATGACACTTCCAAGATTGATATTGCCATATCCCATAGTACGTCCTATGTTGCCATCTTCATAGGAAACTTTTGGCCCAGCCTTCTCCTCATAATCTGATAGCAGGGCTTTATTTCCAGTCATGTGTCCTGAACATCCACTGTCCAAGACTAGGGTACTTTCCCTTGTGCCCTGCAATCACAAACAATTACAAAGAGTTAGATTTAAGGATCCAGACTTGCTTGGATTCTTTGGCTTTCTTAACATTGTTAGCTTTTGCAGCGGAATTACTATCAACAGAGTTTAAGCTAACTGTGTCAGATTTTACACTTGCAGAGTTTGCTCTAACCCATTTCAAGTTGGGTTTTAGCTCATAATAGTTGTGATAAATAGCATGATAACTCTTGCAAGTATAAATGGAATGCCAAGTACTCCCACAGTGTGTGCATAAAGTCTGTGGTCTAACCCTAATATAATCATTCTTTACTCCAGACAAGGAGGGTAAAGAATTAATATCTTTGTTCTTCTTGCAAAACCTGGCAAGATGGTTAGTACTACCACAACTATGACATGTTTTTCTAGGAGCACCAGAATTAGGCAGATAATCATTTCTTTTATTAATGCCTACTTTTCCATTCCTTTTTTTCTTAAACACTTTCTGTTTATTGACAGACTTTACCTCTTTGAGCTTATGATTGAATTGTTTTTCTGTCATCAAACCAACATTAACCTGTTTATCATAGATTTTTACTGGTTCTTTAACAGCTTCTGTCATAATCTGATTTTCTGTTATTGAACCAACATTAACATGTTTTTCACAAGTTTCAACTGGTTCCATAACAGCTTTTGTCACAACTACAGATTTTAGCTTACTAGATTCAGAAACAAATTTCACAGGTTTAAGTTGTGGTTTAACTTTAACTTTATCTTTAAACCTAAGTTCATCTTCCTCACAGTAACCTAAACCTACAGTATCTGTCTGAAAAACCTGATGTGTGTCTTTTCCAGAATTAGTCCAGGTTTTAATCACTTTTCTCTCCTTTTCTAATTCAGATTCAATATGCCTATATCTTTTCAGCAATTCCTGTTCAACATAAACAGCATCATCTCTTTCCTTTTGAACTTGTTGCATGTTAACAAGCTCCTCTTCAAGAAATTTATTTCTTTCTTTAAGACCTAGATTCTCAGATTTGATTCTTTCATTCTCTAAAGTCTGATCCCTATAACTAACATGTATGCTTTTAAGATAAATTCTCAATTCAGATATGTTATCAGTATCATAAGCATAAGTTGTTAGAGGTACCTTATTCTCAGATGAGTCAGATTCATCTTTGACAGTTGCCATGAGAGCATAGTTTACATCCTCATCTGAATCTGAAGTGTCTGCCCAGTCTTTTCCTTTAGTGATGAGTGCATTTTCAGATTTTCCTTTCTTGCACTCTGGAGCATAGTGACCCATCTCTTTACATTTGTAGCACTGGATCTCAGACTTGTCTTTCTTCCCAGATTTGATATCCCTTCTTTCAGACTTTCTGAAATTTTTCCTTTCAGAGTTTGAATCTCTCCTAGAGAATCTTTTTCCTTTCTTGAAGTTTGTGAAACCCATCTTCTTGAAAGTCTTCACCATCAAAGCAGCCATTTGCATCATCTTTTCTTCATCATCCTCTGATTCAGAAGAAGCATCAGTGTTTGTGTGACGCCCTCCCAATCTGGGGTCATGATCGGGGAGTCACTACAAACTCTATACATATTTAAACCCATAAACAATAATATAAACATGCAGACTAGACCCCAACTCTACCAATGGATCTCAACAGTTGATGGTGTGAAACAAGCATCCACTATCTAATTCATTAATACATAAACATGAGTCTCAAAAGTTATTACAACCAAGACTTAAAAGTTCTATGTCCTCTCCTTACAAAACACCTTCTACCAGTGGTCATCACCTACCTGAGCTGGCATCCCAAAAACAACCCTATAGGAAGACTTCCTAGCTGTCTGAAAAGTGCGTACCATCTTCTCGCTTAACTGTGGGTTAGAATAGGGAAAAAGAATGAGCCAAATGCTCAGCAAGTAATAATATGTCTGAATAGTTAACCACTGGGAAACAGTTCCAATATCAATATGTATGACATGGGTATAGCAAAATCCGTATCAAGGGATTATCAGAATAATGAATTGAATATACAGTTTCAAAGCAATTTCCAATATCAATATATATGGCATGGTTTTAGCAGAATCCATATCAAAGGATTATCAGAACAATGACATAAATATGCAATTTCAAAGGGTAAACCAATTTCATTATCAAGATATCCGTTTTCAAGAAAAGCATTAAGTGATTTTTGGAGATTTTTCACAACGCACCGGACAATACGGGTGATCAGCCACGTAAAGTCCCCATACCGGACACACAGTCCCTCTGGTCCTTGAATTGGGTCCCATTAGGAAACACATTGGCCTTTAGACTAGTCCATCCCTAGTCCATTTATTTTAATTAAAAAGTGCTGGACCGGCGTTACTCGGCCTCTTACGCCTCCAATCTTAGGAATCCGTGGAAACCATAAATCAGAATTTAAATGAGTCTAAACTTTATTCCTTTTTAAAACATGTTCAGATATAAAGAAGTCTTTTGGAAATCAGATAAGTTCAATCAAAACAATCTGGATTTCTATTAGTGGAATATCAGAAATATTTATCATCGGGTCTGTTCTGGAAATGTACTAGAATGAGAGTTAGGTGTATTCACTTTCAGGTATAAAAGGGAATGCATAAGTATATGATCAAAGTCAGGTTATAGATTCATAGGTCATTGGGTTTCAATTCATGGATATGAACAGTGTATAAAGGTTTAAGGATAAAGAACTAAACAAAGCATGGTATACAGATCAACATGGTATATATGAACAAAGATAAGGGTTACCAATGAACAATAGGTGTTTTCAGAACTAAAAGTATATCAAGGCAAGATAACAAGTTATATATGTCAAAATGAAACAATGGAATCGAAATACGAAAGCAAGTTTGTATTACTTGCCTTAAGTAGCTAAAAAGGGGTAATGAGCAATCACTGATTCTCCACCTTAGTCTTTCCTTTGTCTCTAAGTTCCACTTCCTTGGACTCTACAAAAGAATATATTCTATCTTAGTATGCCCTCTCTAAAATGCTAATCCTTTATTCTAAACTACCCAACGCATCCTAAGCGCGTAAACACATAATAGTTACACCACATAACAATTACAACCACGTACTAGGCAATCAACCATATAAACGCACATGGCCATTTAAGTACGTATAACATACTCCTTATACATATATATATATATATATAACAATCTACCTTTCAAAACATACCACACTTGGCATTCCTTAAATCAATTTGATCATGCCAACCATATCCTTAACACCATTACAACAATGTTTTTATTTCAAAAAGCAGAAAAATCCGCTGCGCATACTTTACTAAAACATTTTTCAAAACTCCAGAAGTAGTCAAACAAATACCAAATTTGACATGCTACTTCCTGATTACTAACTCAACTTAGCATAGAAGTTTCAACTTCAGAACACCTTATTTAGATTAAAAACGAACTGTATAACTAGGTACTAAAACACAGAAAAATCCCTGCTGCGCAACTTTTAGTAAAACAAGCATAACTTTTTATTCGTTAACTCTATTGACACAAGGTTTGCGCGTGCACAAACTAGAGTCAATTTAGAACAGTGACATCCTAGGCTCTCTATCTAAAACAGGCAGCAACAATTCGAAAACAATCAAAACAGAACAGGCAGTTTTCTGGAAATTTCAGCATGATGTTAATCTATACAAAACCAACCCAAACATAATCTCTACTATAACCAACCATCCAATATCAAAACTAAAACTCATGTTCTCAAGAAATTACTAAACTTATACATGCAATTAGAGAATACCACATTTAACAATCCCTATACTTGGAACTTCACTAAAATTCCCAAATCAAAACCTTTAACATCAAAATTTCGAACTTAACTAAACTTAACACAATTAATCAACATACAATCACTATAACTTGAAATTATCAATCAATCATCAACATAAACAATTTTCAAACCGAATTTACTAAAGGGGAAAAATCGAAAATACACATGCAATACAATTCCTTTACATGCAACCAAAAACTTAACTAAACATAGCTATTAATACATAAATTGGACTCAAGAACATCATCATCGTCCCCGTCGGCTCGCCGGAGCTCATTGCCGACGGCGGCATGGTTCGGAGGTGCCTGGAAAATCGGGTTTTTTTCAACAAACCTCACCAATACAAATCAAACAATCTCCTTATCACGGAATCATCACAAAACAAAGGTTCGGGATTGAATCAAAAATCAAAATCGCCAAAATCCTTTGCATGCAAAACCGATACACACACATATACACACGGCATACATTCACACACATACACGATTATATATATACATATAATCATCACTATCCATGAGAGAATGAGAGAGAATGAGAGAGAGATTTTACAAAGTGAGAGAGAGATTTTGCCGAGAGAAAAGTCGAGAGAAAGAGAGAAGAGAGAGTTGAGCGGTGAAGTGGAGAAAGGGGAAAATGGGTGCAGGGGTTTTATAAGCCCAGGGGTAGAATAGTAAATTGCTAATTAAAAATCTGATTTCTAATAAACAAAATCAACATAATACCCTTTCTAAAATTCGAAATAAAATGAAGATAATGTTTAAAAATCACAATTTTATTTTTAAAACAAAGAATACGAATTTACAAGCTCATCCATATTTTTAAAATATTTTTAGGATCAAAATTGAATTAAATATGAATTTTCAAAGTTTTGATCACATAAATGATATTTAACTCATAAAAGCAGTTTTAAATCCCTAAAGCCAAAAATAAATTCCTCCATTAATTTTAGAAAATACTAGAATATAAAATAAAGGTTGTGAAAAAGATTTCACAATAAAAAGAGTCTCCGATGATTTTATAAAATTCCCGGAAGGTAAAAAAGAACTAATTTTTAATAAGAAATTCATATAAAATGCATTTAAAAGCATACACACATGTTTTAATCCATATCATTCACCAAGTAAACATCTAATTATCACATTTTCAAATATCTACCTTTCACACAATATTCACATATCATATAACTCAAATATTTATTAAATATTAATATTGTACAAGCGCTTTTCTGAGTCGTTATAACCTTCCCCCCTTAAAAAGATTCTGTCCCCAGAATCTAACCTTATGAAAATAGATGCAGATACTTTTGAAGCATCTCGCTCTCAAGTTCCCAAGTTGATTCTTCAACTTTAGGATTCCTCCACAAAACCTTAACTAGCTTAACAATCTTATTCCTTAATTTCCTATCCATACGATCCTGAATTTCTACAGGTTGTTCTACATATGACAAATCAGGTTGAATCTCAATAGGTTCATACTCGATCACGTGATTTGTATCATGATTAAATCTCTTAAGCATCGAAACATGAAAAACGTTATGAATGTGCTCCATGTGTGGTGGTAACGCTAACTCATATGCAACTTTTCCAATACGTCTCAGTATCTCAAACGGTCCTACATATCTCGGGCTAAGTTTCCCTTTCTTGCCAAATCTTGTAACTCCTTTCCACGGCGACACTTTTAGCAACACTTGATCTCCTTCTTCAAAGCTTAGATCCTTCCTGTCTTGGACAGCGTACTTCCGTTGTCGGTCTTGTGCCGTAACTAGTCTTTTCCGAATGATTTCAATCTTTTCCTTCGTTTGTTGTACTAGCTCGGGTCCTAAGACTTTTCGTTCTCCCACTTCTTCCCAATATACAGGCGATCTACATTTCCTTCCATACAAAGTTTCATACGGTGGCATTCCAATACTCGCGTGATAGCTGTTGTTGTATGAAAACTCTACCAACGGTAAATGCTCATCCCAACTTCCTTTAAAATCCAGTGCACAAGCTCTAAGCATGTCTTCAATGGTTTGAATTGTTCGTTCACTCTGGCCATCAGTTTGTGGATGATAAGCGGTACTCATCTTAAGCTTGGTACCCAGACATTCTTGAAATTGTCTCCAAAATCGGGAGTTAAACCTTGGATCACGATCCGACACAATGGTTACTGGAACTCCGTGGCGTGTCACAACTTCCTTCAGATATAGCTGTACTAACCTATCCAGTGAAAATCTTTCATTGATTGGGAGAAAATGTGCAGACTTGGTCAGACGGTCTATAATTACCCATATGGCATCATGATTAGCTTTTGTCCTTGGTAGTCCAACAATAAAATCCATGGCAAGATGTTCCCACTTCCATTCAGGAATATCCAATGGCTGCAATAGTCCGCTCGGCTTTTGATGTTCGGCTTTGACTCGCTGACAAGTATAACACTTACTTATCCATTCGGCAATTTCTCTTTTCATATCAGGCCACCAGAAATGTTCCTTCAAATCTCGATACATTTTCGTGCTACCAGGGTGAATTGAGTACTGTGAACTATGGGCTTCCCGCAAGATTTCATTCTTCAATTCTGTCACATTTGGAATCCATATCCTTGTAGAAAATCTCAAAATTCCTTTGTCATCCCTTTGGGTGCAGATCTCTTCACCAGTCAATGTGTTCATCTCTTGATTCATAACCTCCTTTTGACATCTTCGTATCTTTTCCAACAATTCCGGTTGAAACGTCATAGCATTGAGAACTTTGTGGGTAACTTCCGAATCATAAACTTCTAGTTTCAACTTCTCAAATTCTTGAAGCAATTCTTTAGGTATTGTGAACAAATTCAATCTCTCCTTTCGACTTAACGCATCCGCCACAACATTCCCTTTTCCCGGGTGATAGTTAATACTACAATCATAGTCCTTAATTAGCTCCAACCATCTCCGTTGCCTCATGTTCAATTCCTTCTGAGTGAATATATACTTTAAGCTCTTATGATCCGTGTAGATTTCACACTTCTCTCCGTATAGATAATGTCTCCAAATTTTCAGCGCGAACACAATAGCTGCTAATTCCAAATCATGAGTTGGGTACTTTCGTTCGTGCGGTTTGAGTTGTCGTGAAGCATACGCGATCACTTTTCCATGTTGCATTAAAACACATCCCAATCCTTTGTGTGAAGCATCACTGTAGATAACGAAATTTCCTTGATCATCTGGTAAGACTAACACTGGTGCTGTCACTAATCTTCCTTTCAGCTCTTGGAAACTTTCTTCACATTTCTCAGTCCAAACAAACTTCTCATTCTCCCGAGTCAGTGCAGTTAACGGTGTAGCTATCTTTGAAAAATCTTGAACAAATCTCCGGTAGTATCCAGCTAATCCGAGAAAACTTCTCACTTCAGTAGGGGTCTTTGGTCTTTCCCAATTAACCACAGCTTCAATCTTGGCAGGGTCTACTCTCACTCCTTCTCGACTAATAACGTGACCAAGAAACTGTACTTCCTCCAACCAGAATTCACACTTTGAAAACTTCGCATATAACTTTTCCTTTCTCAAGACTTCTAATGCGATCCTTAGATGTTCCGCATGATCTGCCGAAGACTTTGAATATATCAGGATGTCATCAATAAATACAATCACAAACTTATCCAAATATGTTCGAAACACTCGGTTCATCAAATCCATAAACACAGCCGGGGCATTAGTTAATCCAAATGGCATCACTAAAAATTCGTAATGTCCATATCTCGTGCGAAAAGCAGTCTTCGAAACGTCTTCAGGTTTGATTTTCAGTTGATGGTATCCAAATCTTAAATCAATCTTTGAAAAATAGGCTGCTCCTTTGAGCTGGTCAAATAAATCATCGATTCGCGGTAACGGGTACTTATTCTTTATAGTCAACTGGTTGAGTTCTCGATAATCTATACACAATCTCATACTTCCGTCTTTCTTCTTGACAAATAAAACTGGCGCTCCTCACGGCGATATACTAGGCCTTATAACTCCTTTATCCAGAAGATCTTGTAGCTGCGTAGCCAATTCCTTCATTTCTGCCGGTGCCATTCTGTAAGGTGCCTTTGATACTGGTTCCGTTCCAGGTGCCAAATCAATCGTAAATTCTACCTCTCGATCTGGAGGTAATCCGGGTAGTTCGTCAGGAAAAACTTCAGGGAACTCATTTACAACTGGTATCTCTTCCATCTTCAATACTTGCTTCTCCACATCCACAACATGAGCCAAATAAGCTTCACAACCTTGTCGAAGTAGTCGTGTCGTTTGCATAAACGTTAAGAACTTCCTAGTTTGTCTTTGACCTTGAAACACCACTTATTGTTCTTCGTCCACACGCAATCTTACTTGCTTTTTCCTACATTCAATCTGCGCATCGCAATCTACTAACCAATCCATTCCTAGGATAACATCAAATTCTCCCATTTTGAACGATATCAAATCCGCATGAAAAAGATATCCACCGATCTCGATTATACAGTTAGGACACACTTGGTTTACGGGAACTCTATCCTGGTTCGCCACTTCTATTACTAACGTCATTTCCAATGGTTTTACCTCACAATTCAATTTATCAAGGAATCTTTCAGATATAAAAGATCTAGTTGCTCCAGAATCAATTAACACTTTAGCTTTAACAGAATTCACAAGAAGCGTACCTGCTACTACATCTCTGTCCTGAACCGCTTCATTGATTGACATATTAAAAGTTCTTGCTCGAGGTTGAGATGACTGTGACCGTGTTGGTGGTGCAGTGAGCCTAAGTACATTAGCAGATTGGACCGGTTCCTTACATTCCCGCGCAAAATGTCCCGCTTTTCCACACTTGAAACATGTTAGTCCTCCTGGTTTTGAACTTGGACATCCATCAGCATAGTGTCCCTTCTTGTTGCATTTAAAACATGTGATGTTCAACTTGTTACAGATTCCCGAATGTCTTTTACCACACGTCTTGCACTCTGGTATAGACGGCTTTCCCGTGATAGTTGACGGCTTTCCTCCTTGAGGTTTCTTGTCTGAACTCTCAAATCCACTCCTCTGTTTCTGAAAATTCCTATCTCCTCCTGATTTATTTCCAAACCTTTTTCTATTCTGAGAACTTCCTTGTCCTTCATCACCTTGGCTTCTTTCAGATCCTCCAAATTTTCGTTTCTTTCCAAATTTCTCCTTTTGAACTAATTCGCTTTCGCCCTCAATGATCATCGCTTTCTGTACTACCGCAGTATAATTTCTCAACTCAAAAGCTGCAACTCTACTCCTTAACCATGGCTTTAATCCGTGTTGAAACTTTCTAGCCTTACTGACATCATCTCCTACGTATCTCGGTGCAAATCTTGCCAATTCCGTAAATTTGGCTTCGTATTCTGCCACACTCATCACTTCTTGTTTTAATTCTAAGAACTGAACTTCCAACTGATCTTGTAGGTACCTTGGTAAATACTTCTCCTGAAATAGTTCTGAAAATCTTTGCCAAGTAATTTCTCCTTCTCCTAACTTCACAGATTCCCACCAAAAATTAGCTTCTGCCTTCAAGTAGTAACTAGCAAATTCAGTTTTCTGATCTTCCCCAACCTTAACTAACGCAAAAGCTTTCTCAATGTCGATTAACCATGATTTCGCCTCAACAGGGTTTAGAGTACCTTTGAATTCAGGTGGGTGGACAACTTGAAATGATTTAAAGGTTGTCAAAGGTTGAACAATTTGTTGTTGTTGTTGTTGAGCCAAGGCAGCAGTTTGTTGTTGGAGTAATTGAAGTATCTGAGTTATAGTTGGGTCTACCGGGTTTTGGGCCTCGGTATCGGTTGTCTGTTGAGTAGAAGTAGTAGTCTTTTTCTTTGGTGGCATTTTTCTGATAAGAGATAAGCAATTTATGAAACAATATGCATATATATACCACAATGTAAACTCTTTTTGAAAATGTTTATAAAACTGTATGCAACATAAAGAAAATTTTAAAACTTTTAGCCATATTGTTAGATAACTTGCTCGTCTCCGTAACAGGGTAAACAGGGTAAGCATAGGTATTATAGGAACAGGTTAACAATAAATGGTATAACAGTTTAAAGCAAGGTATAAGAAAAGTACGTGCATAATATAAAGATAAGAGTCAGGTACAATAGATGATAGGGTACATGATCACCCCATAAAGTCAAAGCAAAGCCAATGCCAAAGCAGATAATATAATACTGTCTACTAGTACTAGGAAAACGGGAAAACATCCTAACAGCGAATAGTCATCCGTGCAAATAACCAGTACTAAAACCAATGGGCTCTAACAGATGTCCCACTCTCAGAATCCAACCATCTCTAGTCTCGTCCACCACGAACAGCTCTCAGCTCACACAGCATCCAGCTAACAATCCTAGTCACTCTCCTGGCCTCCTCTAAAGCATCAACAGTAACGGGTCCCTCAGCTAGGCGCTTTCTCGCTGTCTCCTATCCTCCCACTCCGCCTCAGTAACAGCAACACGACGGTCCGCCTCATCAGACATCTGGTCTACGAGGGCCTGAAGCTCGGCATTCTGTCCGGAAAGGGTCTCTAGGTCTCTAGCAAGGTCTACATGAGCATGAAGAAACATAGGTGCAGGATCTCCCAAAACTGAAACACGAGAATCAACAGATGCTGCTCTCCAAGGGATAGTAGTCTGAACAGGTACAGGTGCAAATGGTAGCTCAACGGGCTGAACACTAGGACTACCTATCTCCACTGGATCCTCCTCACGATCAGACAAGGTATGCATAGGGTCAGATGATGTGATAGCTGGGTGAGGGGGTGTGTCTCCACCAATAACGTCCATCTCCTGCGATAACAATATAGATATAGATACTTATATAATAACAGGTTATCTTAATCCTAAAAACTTAACTTAAATGGAAAGTACTTACGCCTACCGTTGCTACTTAGCATCTATCAATCTAATATCCTAACAGATTCCTACTCCTTACATAACTATCTTAATCACCTTTTATTAATAGGGATCCTAATCTTTTATTAATAGGGATCCTAATCCTGGCTTGTTTCAGTGACCAAAAACTGACCGCTCTGATACCAACCTGTGACGCCCTCCCAATCTGGGGTCATGATCGGGGAGTCACTACAAACTCTATACATAATTAAACCCATAAACAATAATATAAACATGCAGACTAGACCCCAACTCTACCAATGGATCTCAACAGTTGATGGTGTGAAACAAGCATCCACTATCTAATTCATTAATACATAAACATGAGTCTCAAAAGTTATTACAACCAAGACTTAAAAGTTCTATGTCCTCTCCTTACAAAACACCTTCTACCAGTGGTCATCACCTACCTGAGCTGGCATCCCAAAAACAACCCTATAGGAAGACTTCCTAGTTGTCTGAAAAGTGCGTACCATCTTCTCGCTTAACTGTGGGTTAGAATAGGGAAAAAGAATGAGCCAAATGCTCAGCAAGTAATAATATGTCCGAATAGTTAACCACTGGGAAATAGTTCCAATATCAATATGTATGACATGGGTATAGCAAAATCCGTATCAAGGGATTATCAGAATAATGAATTGAATATACAGTTTCAAAGCAATTTCCAATATCAATATATATGGCATGGTTTTAGCAGAATCCATATCAAAGGATTATCAGAACAATGACATAAATATGCAATTTCAAAGGGTAAACCAATTTCATTATCAAGATATCCGTTTTCAAGAAAAGCATTAAGTGATTTTTGGAGATTTTTCACAACGCACCGGACAATACGGGTGATCAGCCACGTAAAGTCCCCATACCGGACACACAGTCCCTCTGGTCCTTGAATTGGGTCCCATTAGGCAACACATTGGCCTTTAGACTAGTCCATCCCTAGTCTATTTATTTTAATTAAAAAGTGCTGGACCGGCGTTACTCGGCCTCTTACGCCTCCAATCTTAGGAATCCGTGGAAACCATAAATCAGAATTTAAATGAGTCTAAACTTTATTCCTTTTTAAAACATGTTCAGATATAAAGAAGTCTTTTGGAAATCAGATAAATTCAATCAAAACAATCTGGATTTCTATTAGTGGAATATCATAAATATTTATCATCGGGTCTGTTCTGGAAATGTACTAGAACGAGAGTTAGGTGTATTCACTTTCAGGTATAAAAGGGAATGCATAAGTATATGATCAAAGTCAGGTTATAGATTCATAGGTCATTGGGTTTCAATTCATGGATATGAACAGTGTATAAAGGTTTAAGGATAAAGAACTAAACAAAGCATGGTATACAGATCAACATGGTATATATGAACAAAGATAAGGGTTACCAATGAACAATAGGTGTTTTCAGAACTAAAAGTATATCAAGGCAAGATAACAAGTTATATATGTCAAAATGAAACAATGGAATCGAAATACGAAAGCAAGTTTGTATTACTTGCCTTAAGTAGCTAAAAAGGGGTAATGAGCAATCACTGATTCTCCACCTTAGTCTTTCCTTTGTCTCTAAGTTCCACTTCCTTGGACTCTACAAAAGAATATATTCTATCTTAGTATGCCCTCTCTAAAATGCTAATCCTTTATTCTAAACTACCCAACGCATCCTAAGCGCGTAAACACATAATAGTTACACCACATAACAATTACAACCACGTACTAGGCAATCAACCATATAAACGCACATCGCCATTTAAGTACGTATAACATACTCCTTATACATATATATATATATATATAACAATCTACCTTTCAAAACATACCACACTTGGCATTCCTTAAATCAATTTGATCATGCCAACCATATCCTTAACACCATTACAACAATGTTTTTATTTCAAAAAGCAGAAAAATCCGCTGCGCATACTTTACTAAAACATTTTTCAAAACTCCAAAAGTAGTCAAACAAATACCAAATTTGACATGCTACTTCCTGATTACTAACGCAACTTAGCATAAAAGTTTCAACTTCAGAACACCTTATTTAGATTAAAAACGAACTTTATAACTAGGTACTAAAACACAGAAAAATCCCTGCTGCGCAACTTTTAGTAAAACAAGCATAACTTTTTATTCGTTAACTCTATTGACACAAGGTTTGCGCGTGCACAAACTAGAGTCAATTTAGAACAGTGACATCCTAGGCTCTCTATCTAAAACAGGCAGCAACAATTCGAAAACAATCAAAACAGAACAGGCAGTTTTCTGGAAATTTCAGCATGATGTTAATCTATACAAAACCAACCCAAACATAATCTCTACTATAACCAACCATCCAATATCAAAACTAAAACTCATGTTCTCAAGAAATTACTAAACTTATACATGCAATTAGAGAATACCACTGTTGTTGGAGGAATTTCGTAACAACCCAAATCGGAGGTTGCTGGAATAACGAATTATGAAAATAGGGGGATTTGGGATTTTTGGATGTTTGGGGGCTGGACTTGGGAGGTGTCTCGATTTGTCTCATATATCGGATCCCTTTGCCAAGATGCCTGCGTACCAATTTATACTGGATCAAGCCCACGCAGTTCTATGCAATTGTGTTTATCCCTGAGAGACTTTAGGGATAAACTTTGTTAATGTGGTAAATTACCGATTTTATCTTGCATTATCTTGGCGTTGTGATATCTTCCTGATTTGAAGGATATCGTTTGGGATATTTTCTGTTATTCGTTGATTGAGATTGATTCTTTCCTCGTTTCAGGGAGAGGATATTACTTAGTGTTTAAGTAATTAATTATTAATCTGAATTAATAATTATTAAACGGAGAAATTTGGACTATGCCAAAATATGGCATAACAACAAGCCCCCAGTTCTTCAGTGTAGCTTGCTGCAGTGGAGAACTAAAAATCTTCGAGCTTCCAAATTTCTTCGGTCGCTGAAACAGCTAAAAATAGAAGATTAGTAAAACATTCAGAGCACTACAGTGCCCGTTTTACATATGCGAATGCAAGTACTATAGCATGCGATGAACCATATTAGGATATATATTTTTGCCAAGGTTTCAAAAGTGCGAGTATATGTAATATCATTTTGAAATCCGTTGTGGTCTCATTGTCAAGTTAGGACCTTGGCGTTCTGTATATAGCCCGAATTGGCGTACATGCTTTTCAAAAGTCATTGTTCACATAAGGATGTGTATTCGTTCATCCGCGAGCCCCCGAGCCGAGGCTTTAATAAGTCATGCTTTCAGCCTATATCATGTATGGTCCCACATGTTTTCCTACAATCCCGCGGCATCTCCGCATTTATTTCCGTGATTGTAAGAATGTCCCGTGTCTACCAAGAAATATCCATTTACCAATGGGTCTTCAATAATGTAATTTTATCCCTGGACTCTCCTCTGAGAGTAGTACGGTCTTCAATCCAGAGGGTCGCTGACTCCTTTCTATAAGCATGTAGCAATGCAGGACTTATAGCTTGCCCAACCTGTCTTACTTGACAATTTAAGTTCACAAATTTTGAAATATTTTTGACATATATGTATTATCGCGACGATATATGAAAAATATTTTGAACACAGTCAAAAAATAAAATAAATATGTCATCTAAGAATGTCGCGATATTTATTTTCTTAAAAAATAATGTCCTTTGTAAGAATTTTCTTCAAAAATTATGCATCTCGCATAAATATTTTTTCTTCGTAAATATGCAGCTCGTTCAATATTGTAAAATATCCACAATTCTCCAAAATAAAAATATCGAACGATATTTTCTAAAATATATACGCGAATCTCGCTATAATTTTACAAACATAATAAAATATAACTCGCACGAATTTTTGAATAATAAATATATTTTGGTAAAAAATAATTTTCGTGCAACAATTATATAGAATTAATGAAAATAAATAAAACATAAAAATAAAACTTATCTTTATTTCTCGTCCATTCTGAATTTTCCAGCTGCTGCCATTTTTTTTCTTAGTTGCGCGTGTTGCTTCAACTATCCTCTTCCTTTATTTGGATGTATAAATGGGCCCACCGTATTTTGCAATATGTCTCCATTTTTTTGTCCACGTACATCTTGGCTCCAGTCGCTTATTTCTCCTTATATCATTTAGTACATGTAATCGGACACATCATATCATCACCATGCGTGTAGTCTTCTGTTTTTAAACTGATCCCCTTTGATTTTCATGCTCTTTTTTTAATTCTTCCTCCGGTGATAAAACGTCCGGTCTTTTTTTTTTTTTGCCGCATTGAACAATTCCTGTTGCATCATCTTTTTACAGCCACCGTGGTCCCCTCTATAAAACCTAAAACCCCCAGGCCTAACATTGATTATTCGTCCTCCACGAATAATAAAATTGAGCCCTCCTTCTAGCGCCAATTGTTGTTGGAGGAATTTCGTAACAACCCAAATCGGAGGTTGCTGGAATAACGAATTATGAAAATAGGGGGATTTGGGATTTTTGGATGTTTGGGGGCTGGACTTGGGAGGTGTCTCGATTTGTCTCAGATAACGGATCCCTTTGTCAAGATGCCTGCGTACCAATTTATACTGGATCAAGCCCACGCAGTTCTATGCAATTGTGTTTATCCCTGAGAGACTTTAGGGATAAACTTTGTTAATGTGGTAAATTACCGATTTTATCTTGCATTATCTTGGCGTTGTGATATCTTCCTGATTTGAAGGATATCGTTTGGGATATTTTCTGTTATTCGTTGATTGAGATTGATTCTTTCCTCGTTTCAGGGAGAGGATATTACTTAGTGTTTAAGTAATTAATTATTAATCTGAATTAATAATTATTAAACGGAGAAATTTGGACTATGCCAAAATATGGCATAACAACCACATTTAACAATCCCTATACTTGGAACTTCACTAAAATTCCCAAATCAAAACCTTTAACATCAAAATTTCGAACTTAACTAAACTTAACACAATTAATCAACATACAATCATTATAACTTGAAATTATCAATCAATCATCAACATAAACAATTTTCAAACCGAATTTACTAAAGGGGAAAAATCGAAAATACACATGCAATACAATTCCTTTACATGCAACCAAAAACTTAACTAAACATAGCTATTAATACATAAATTGGACTCAAGAACATCATCATCGTCCCCGTCGGCTCGCCGGAGCTCATTGCCGACGGCGGCATGGTTCGGAGGTGCCCGGAAAATCGGGTTTCCTTCAACAAACCTCACCAATACAAATCAAACAATCTCCTTATCACGGAATCATCACAAAACAAAGGTTCGGGATTGAATCAAAAATCAAAATCGCCAAAATCCTTTGCATGCAAAACCGATACACACATATATACACACGGCATACATTCACACACATACACGATTATATATATACATATAATCATCACTATCCATGAGAGAATGAGAGAGAATGAGAGAGAGATTTTACAGAGTGAGAGAGAGATTTTGCCGAGAGAAAAGTCGAGAGAAAGAGAGAAGAGAGAGTTGAGCGGTGAAGTGGAGAAAGGGGAAAATGGGTGCAGGGGTTTTATAAGCCCAGGGGTAGAATAGTAAATTGCTAATTAAAAATCTGATTTCTAATAAACAAAACCAACATAATACCCTTTCTAAAATTCGAAATAAGATGAAGATAATGTTTAAAAATCACAATTTTATTTTTAAAACAAAGAATACGAATTTACAAGCTCACCCATATTTTTAAAATATTTTTAGGATCAAAATTGAATTAAATATGAATTTTCAAAATTTTGATCACATAAATGATATTTAACTCATAAAATCAGTTTTAAATCCCTAAAGCCAAAAATAAATTCCTCCATTAATTTTAGAAAATACTAGAATATAAAATAAAGGTTGTGAAAAAGATTTCACAATAAAAAGAGTCTCCGATGATTTTATAAAATTCCCGGAAGGTAAAAAAGAACTAATTTTTAATAAGAAATTCATATAAAATGCATTTAAAAGCATACACACATGTTTTAATCCATACCATTCACCAAGTAAACATCTAATTATCACATTTTCAAATATCTACCTTTCACACAATATTCACATATCATAGAACTCAAATATTTATTAAATATTAATATTGTACAAGCGCTTTTCTGAGTCGTTATAGTTTGAGTCATCATCAGAGTTTGATGACTCATTCTCAGAGTTTATGACCAAAGCTTTTCCCTTAGCTTTCTTCTTTGATGTTTCTTTCTTCATGAGTTTTTCTTCAACCTTGAGAGCAACAGATTTTGTCTTCTTTCCAGATCTCTTGTTTCTTTGTTCTATTTCAAGTTCATGAGTTTTAAGCAACCCATAGATTTCATCAAGATCTGTTTCTGCAAGATCATAATTGTCTCTGATTGTTGTCGCCTTTAAATCCCATCTTTCAGGTAGGATAGAAGAAACTTGAGATTTGACTCTTCAAGTTCATATTCTTTATCAACCAGGGACAAATCATTCAACAATTTACAGAATCTGTCATATGTATCTGTCAAAGTTTCATCAGATCTCGAGTCAAAGTGTTCATACTCCTGTGTTAGAATAGTCTTCCTATTCTTCTTTATAGCACTTGTTCCTTGACACCTGACTTCCAAAGCATCCCAAATTTCTTTGGCAGTTTTGCAGCCAATAACTCTGTTAGACATGACATTATCTAGCAGTTTTGAGCATTAGAACCTGCATTAGAACCTTCCTGAGAGTTGTCAGCCATGATTATACTTGTGTTTGGATCGATAAACTGTATATATTAAACAGCCTAAGCTCTGATGCCAATTGTTAGACCGAATACACAATATATAATCAATATATGTATGAGAAGAACAATTAAGAACACTGTTTATGATCAATAAACTGAATTATATTAAATAACTCTTCTCTCAGTGATGTAAAATATCACAGAGAGCTGCTAGGTTACAAGAATAATGTATTCAGTATTCGCATCCCTTTTAGGGCTAACCTATCTGTGTTTATATAATACACAGTTACATAATCAATCTCTAATTGATATTCCTATAAATTAGCTATACCATTTATATCAATTTAGGATTGCTTCTGTCTTCTGTCTCGTTTCTTTTGCTATCTCAATATATCTTGCTTCTTTCCATCTTCAAGATATATTGCTTCTAGAATCTTCAATGTCAGCACCGACAGCTAAATAAACTCTCACCCCGTCAGACTTTATCAAACTCTGACTGGCTTCTAGCATAAACTCTGATGAGTACCTGTTGCTTAAACACTGATAAATAATCATCAGCAATTATATCTAACAAAAAGAGAGATAAAAGAAAAGAGAGGTGAGCATAAAAATGAGAGGCATCCAAATGAGCTGGCAAAAGGAGAGGACTTGAGCATGTCCAGAGTGAATTTGAGAGAGCCCTAAATGTTCAGGCACTAGGCCTTGAGAGTTCTTCTGTGAGGAGTGATGAGATCACTCAGAAAAACCCTGAGAGTGTGAGAACCCCCACAGCCTCCAAGCCTCATTCTTTTCCTTCCCCTCCAAGAAGGCTAAGAACTGGTGGCCCATCTACTGCTCTCAAGTTGGAATCCCTAGAGCACAGCTGTCTATCCATGGAAACTAAGCTTGACAGCCTGTCTACCATGGTGGCCTCTGGTTTCTCTAGTATTCAGGAAGCTATCCAGGTTCTATCTGCCTGTATTGGTGCTGCCAACTTACCTAAGGGGGAGAAAAGTGCCAGATCAGAATTTTTCCCACACCAAGATGTTGGAACACAAGAAGTACCTGATACTGAAACTCAAGGGAAGCCTGCGAGTAAGAGGGAGCATGTATCTAAGGAGGAGTCAAGGAGTAATTGGGAGTCAGTGCCTATAAAGAAGAAAGGGGGAGCAAAAGGAATTTCAGGGAGTAAGGGAGAGCAAGAAGCTGGAAATCTTTTTGAGTATGAAATGGCTGGAGAAAAAGTACTAATGTCTAAGGAAGCACTGGAGGCAATGCAAGGTAAAGCACAATCCAAAAGACCAGTACTACCTCCTGTGACAATAAGAGAGCCAACTTCAAATCCAAAGGAGAGTGCACTTGAAAAGAAGTTGAGAGAGCAGGAAGAGCAAAATAGGCTTGGAAAAGGAAAAGACAAGTTGCCTGAATACATCTTTTCAGGAAACATATGGAGTGAATGAACTGTGTTTAGTCAGGAAGAGGCTAATGCTTTGATGGTTGACTACAGGGAGAGCACACTACACAATCATGATGATGACTTTAGTAGAATAGTTGAGGAGGCAATGTTGGAACCAAACAGAAAATTGAGTAATTTCTCAACTTTACTAAAGAAGAAGATCATAAGTGTCTGTGTGAAGATCAATGAAGAAAAGAGGTGGGCCATTGATGTGTATTTGAACAATGGCATATCTATGTTCATCACTATGCAGCTATTGCAGAACCTTCCAACAAAGGTGTTGACTGTAATGAAGTCCAAAGTCAAGGCAAACCATACATCCTTCAATGAGATTCTGCAGTTGGAAATGCTGAACTTAATCTTAGAGAAACTTCCAGAAGTCTACACCAATCCATTCTATGTCTACTATGAAACTACCACAAGGAATGGTAGCAGAAGATGTTCATACATGAGTCTAGGAGGCACTTCCACAATGGAGTCAAAAGCAATACTGAAGGTGCTAGACATGATTCTCAACTCTAAAGTCAACAAGGAGATAGCTCTAGCTGTCAAAGCAATTCACAAATTGCTGGTGAAGAGAGACAAGGAACTGAGCTCTACAGTAAAGAAGATGATCTCCAAAGCAAACTCCAAAAGAGCTGATCAAGGTGAAAGCTGTACTTATGATGTCTCTTTTGATGATGATGATGAGTTGGATGGAAATGGAGGAACTGGAGTAGCAGGAAATGCTAGTGGAAGCACCTCTAGGAATGTTGGAACTAAATCCCAGGAGGAAAACAAAGAAGAAGCTACTGTGCAAGAAAAGAAAGATGCTGGAGCTACAGAAGAAGAGGAGTCTGAAATAATTGAAGCTTTGGAGGCAAATATCTTGAGATGTGCTATTGACAATATAAATGCTGAAAAAGATACTGTCACCAAAGAAGCTGTCATGGAAGACACTGTCAAAGAAGATACTGTCATGAAGGACACTGTCAAAGAAGATGTTGTCAAGGATGAAATCAAGCCTTTTGTCAAACCTAAGAGGACAAAATCCTTAGCCAGAGCTTGGTTCTCTAGACAGGAACCTGAACTTGAGGAAACTACTAAAGCAAGGAAAGGAAAGACTAAGTACTCAGGAAAGGAGAAAGCTACGGGGCTTTGCAGGAACTTGAGGAAACCACTTCAAATCGAATACCCAAACTCTCTTGAAGTGCTACATGCCAAATCTAAAGAAATCAGGAATGTTGAAGTGGAATTAGATGCCAATCAGGAGACAAGCATGTACATTCTCTGATGGGATTCATCAAGGTCAATGAAGGTTTATAAGGACTTCATCATGGAAGCTGAGTCACTCTCTGTGAATGACATTCCTATTCTTGTAAGAACAAAAGTCAGGAGAAGAATTGATTACTTCTTCTTGGACAGAATGGTGGAGCTACTGCAAAGTTATGACAATGTATCCAACAGTGTCATGGAACATGTTCTGAAGTACAAGGATGAAAGAGATATGGAATTCTATCAGAAGTTTGGTATGTTTGAAGATCATGATGATGCTGACATTGCTCACTTGTTGGAGTATTCTGATGAAGAAATAGCTGATTATGAAGATGAGCTTCCTGAAGAAGAGGTGCAAGCCCAACCAAGTCAAGAAGGACCTTCAAATCCAACAGGAAAAGAGACTACTGAAGATATGGAAGCTCCACTCTTGAACAAGTGCAAAGAAGCAAACAAAGTGGAAAGTGAAGGACCCAATTACCAACCCTGCATGCTAGAAAATCCCCTGAGGATCAAGTTCATAAGGGAAGAGATCCCTGTTGGAAGCTTTCATAAGCTCAAAACAAGTGCCTTGAAAGACTTACTCTACTTGGTAATTGGATCAACTCATCCATTATAATAGCTGTGTTCTTTTGAGATTGAGGAAATTCTTCAAAGAAGAAAGGGTGAAGACTCAAAGCTGGACAAATCAAGGAGAAAAACCCTGAATGCATATCCTGGAAGAAGATTTAAACTTGTTGAAGGCAAATTGAAGTTCAGAACTTATGCCTTTGGTCAAGAATTGTGGACAGATCTTCAGGATGCTAAAGTATGTCTCTCCAAAGCAGTCCAAAAGTACATTGATGAGATAGAAGATGATGCCACCTCTCCTGATGAAAAAACATTGGTGGAAGGACTCAAGGAGATTCTGAAAGAAGCTCTCAACAGAGAGGATGAAGCAAGACAGAAAAGAAAATCTGAAGCTAAGTGAATTTTTTTATCAATTCTGATCTTGTTAGTTAAGTTGTCAGCATGTATTGATTGTAAATTTGTTGTTATTGTCCATAAAAACAAATTGGGGGAGATTGTTAGGATTTATGGGTGATGGCTAATAGACAGCTTGACTAGATATTTTAAATGCTTAATTTTATTAAGTATGAACATACTGTCACATCCAGAGTATGTTCTTATAACCATTTTTGTTTACTGTTAAATAAGATCTTGGTACATCTTGGTAGAAGTTCATTTGTTTGTTCAAGCCTCAAGAAGTGCTTAAAGAAGACAACAAGAATAAATGTTACTATCATAGCACTGACAGTAAGGTTACAAGAAGACAACATGTTACAAGTCACGACAACATATCCACTCTGACAGCAACATTGGCGGAAGCCCTGAGACATCAACTCCACCTTAGTCTGACAACAAGCTTGGAACTCCTGACAGCATCTATTGCGGGGATTTCTTACTGTCACCAAAAGCACATTTTTGTGACAGCAAGCTTGAAGATGAGGATACTGTCTCAAAGGGATAAACTTTGTATTGGGGATCTACCCAGTCAAACATGTGACAGTTTGGATGTTCAAGAAACAGGCGTGCTGCAGTATCCCAACACTGCATCAGGTCTACAAGACTACGATAGAAGCTTGAGAGATCATATGACAAAGCTCACCAATTCAAGAGTATGACAAATCAACATCTACTGAATTGTGTTAGCTAAATATAGAATGTATCTAGGTTGCTTTTTCCAGTAATGATAAACTTGTTTGTATAGAAATTTAGGTAAGACACACGGGTAGGCAAATTGTGAGAAGCTGTCACATGAAAATGACAGCAGCTTCATAAACCCGTGATGATAGAGATATGATTAGTTTACTTAGACGATCTCTCACTTCATTCTATGTATCACTCGAGAAATTGAAGCTCAAGAAAACTGATATTTTCTTGAGGTTGTAGCAACACTTTGCAAAATAAATAAAATATTTATTTTGTGAGTAAAACTACTTGTGTCTACTTGTGTTTGCAATTCTTTAGCTGATAAACTTAAATCTTAGTTTTAGTTGTTGAAGCATAGATTGAAATTTATCAATATTGCATTCAACCCTCCCTTCTGCAATATTCAAGGACCAACACAATCCACCTGAATTTTTAGTTCTTGTGTCATCTTTTCTTATTTGATTTTCTGTTCTTGAATTTATTTTAATATCTTCCAATCAAGATCTAAAAGAATTTTTGAAGGTTGTATTCAACCCCCCCCCCCTTCTACAATCTTGGTTCACTGTTCGGGAATAACAGTTATATATCTTACTTCCACTATTCCTTTAGTAAATACGATGCATTGCACTCAGCAAAGTCATTTAGTATATGAGTTATCAGCTTCTACGATATTACCTAAAGTTTGATCCATGTAATTTACTCTGTTATTGTTGAAATTGTTTGTTCCTCATCTTATATCTGTATCTATCTATTATCATAACTATTTAAGCAGTGTTATTCAGTTTTCGCTTCTGTTGTGATGTGTTCAGGAATTTTGACAATTCTTACCTGTAAATCACAAATGTGTGAACAACACTACATGTACTAACTTGCCCTCCTGCAGCTACATGAAAGTACCCAACTTTTAGTGCAAAATATAATGTAAAGAACACAATTTTTTTCAGTGGGAAACTTCATAAGCTTCGCTACCCCAAGCTCAGATATTATCCATGTTATAAACCTATATAGTTGAGGAACCATCTTGAAGCATCTGACATTGATGTTTTGAGGGTCAAAACTTGATATCTGTGGTAGGTTTGTCACTTGGCCCAGGGCTCCACTACATCCTCAGAGGTGTTGCAGCAATGCTGGATTAAACGACAATGCCTTGAGTTCTTGATCTTAGTGCCTGATCCCCTCGATCTGTGAGTATTCTCTAATTTTATGTATATTTAGAACTGTTGCCCAGTAATAATCTATTGTAGAAGGGGGGTTGAATACAATAGTATAAGATAATCGACTTCTTAAAGTATATATCACAAATATGAAAGTAAGATAACAGCTTTATTAAATCTGATATAAAACTGTTACAAACTCTCTCAAGAAATTCTGTGTTCTTGAGAGCTGCTAGGTTACACAACGTGATCGATTGTATGAGCTCTTGTCTAATGTTGTACTCGTGTATGTGATCGAAACCTAAACTGTGTTTATATACTACACAGCTTCTCTATCAATTACAAGATAAGTCCTAATCAATACAAAGATTGAAACCTATCCTAAATCGATAGCTTCATTACCATAAATAAGGAACCGACAAAATAAGCTTCCTTATTTAACTAGACTCCAAATATAACTCGAAGTAAGAATCCTGATCAGCTTCCAGTCCTGATGATCCTGATCCCAGTCCTGATATGCATCCTGATGATAATCCTGATACTGACGCTTGATCAAATACTGATGACCATGCAATACTGATGACGTCAGCAATCCTGATCAGTTTGAGTCTAGCTCCTGACGATCATTGAATTCTGATCTAACAATCTCCCCCAATCTCATACTTTGTGAAATAAAGTATAGATTCCTAAGATTCAATGATGTCAAAACATATTTACAAAATGTACAAGTAATTGCAGCAGCAACTTATCTGTTTAGATTCTTTGATAGAACAGATTCATCTTCAAGAATTTGGATAACAAATTTTCTTCTTTTTCTTCAAGAATTTGAATCTGTCTTTCCTTAAGATTTCTGAGTTCTTCATCTTCCTCATTAATCTGGTAGATAGCTGCTCTGAGATTCTGAATGGAATTTCTTTGTAGACTGTTCTCTTCAAGCAAAATATAAGCAATTTCCTTCCCATCAGGATTGAGAGTAAGTTGTGTAATGCCAAAAATTTCTTCTTTAACAGCAGTGCCTCTTTGCATTTCCACATCTTGATCTCTTAGATTTAAGTACATGGGAATATAATCACCATTGAAATTTCTATTACCATCCAGTCTTCTTCTAATTGTTGACAGAATCATGTCACTCCATTCTTTGTACACTTTATTCTTCCATTTCAACAAATAATGAACATATTTCAGTTCCTTTGTAGTTTTCACTAACAAGTCTTGAATGGATAGAATCTTCACACTACCATCTTCCATGAAGTATAGAAGCTTCTCTTTCTTTTCAAAACCATCATGACAATCTATAACTATATCAACAGCTAATAAATTGTTCAGGTGTTCAGAAGTTAAAGTACCTCCAATTTCAGTCAAAGAATAAGGATCAAGATAAGGCATGTTCAGATATTCAGCATCCCTGTGTCCAATACCTCCTCTTGAATTGTTTGTCAATTGCTTCAGATTTGAAAGTATTCTTAGCCAGAGTGCTTTTGATTCAACCATATCAGATAAATCAACAACACTTGAAGCAATTCCTCCAGACCGAAAATTGATAGGAATATCACACCTAAGTGTGTCAATGTGTTTCCACTTCTTATCTTTCTCTTTCTCATAAGCATAACTCTTCTGTAAATAAGGTTGTATTCTTCTTGCATTTTTCCACAACCCTTTATTTGAAACTTTGAGTCTTTGCTTGTAGAGCTGAAAGTCTTTCTCTGTAGACTTGATTATTCTTCTTCTTCTGACTTCTTCTTCTTCATCAACTTCCCTATTATGAGAATCAACCACAGTAGATAATATTAACAAATCAACCTCTTGCAAAATTTCAGAGTCATCAGGACCTTGAGCAATGTCAGGATTTGAGTCTAAAATTTGAACTGTATTGCTGATGAGTGTTGATTGTTTTGTTCTTCCGTCAGGATCTGAGATTGCATCAGTGTACTTATCGTCCTTTTTCCAGAATCAAAAACATGAGTAGACTGCGTTGTTTGATTTTGATGGAGAGTTGTTCAGAAAGAACTGTCTCTACTTGAGATTCCACTACCCTTAGTTGACGAGCAGTAGGCACCTTTGTAAAGTTTTGAGAAATATCTCCCCATATCAATTCAGTTGCAGCTTTGACAGAATCAATTTCATTCTTAAGGCTTTTGGATAACAGAGTAGTAGCCTTCAAATGATTCTTCAAGTCTTGATTCTCTATTAAAATCTCTGCTTCATAGGCATGATCCAATGCATATGGATAACTTACAGAATCCGCAGATTTGTACCATGAATTGGTCCATTCATGTTGTAGAAATGCCTTAGCAGGATCGTTAGAAGGAACAGAAAAGTCTTGTCTGAAGTCTTTTCCAGTAGGAGCCTTGCTAGCCATGTATGTGCTTGATGAACCAAAATTAGTTCCAAGACTAGATTTGAGTGCTGTAGCAAGCTGATCCTTCTCTTCTTGATTATCATCATCACTATCATCAGCATCAGAATGAAGAATTATATCAAGATCAGGAATAGCAATTCCTTTAAGTTTGTCCTTGGATGCTGGAATAGGATTTATCATTGGTCTTGATCGTAGTGGTTGTATCAGAATTGGCTCATTATCAGGAACACCACTAGCATCAGGAGCACCACTGTCAGTAATTGATTTGCTTGCATCAGTATTTTCTACTAATGGTTCTTGTGTAGCATGAGGTTCAGAAGTTGCTTCAACACTTTGAGTTAAAGGTTCTTGTGTACTTCCCTCATAGACAGTGTCCTCAACCAATCTTGTAACTGCATCTGCACCAGAAACCCCTTGAGCATTGTCAGGAAATTCCTCAGAAACTGTAGCTTTGCCTGCATCTTCACATTGAGAAGATTGTTCTTGTGTGAGTGGAATAGAAATGTCTTCATTCTCCCTTTGAGAAAATGGTTCTTGTGTGACCATTCCAAAAGCTATGCCTTCACCCAAACTTTGATTGAGTGGTTCTTGTGTGGCTGGATCATCAATACGAGCTGCTGAACCACTTTGAGATTCAGGTTCTTGTGGGCTTGATCCTTTCAGTTTCTTCTGTCTAGAGAACTTTAACTCTGCTGACTTCATTGGCTTGACGATTGGATGTTTAATCCCTAGATTGGAAGCAGCAGCACCATTCCTCTTCATTGAAATAACAACATGTCTTTTAGTTGAAGAGTCTGAAATAGTTGTCTCTTGACTTGGTGCAGCATCAGGAAAACTAACATCAGGATTTCCTTGAGCATCAGGATTTGACTGCTCATCAGGAATAGAAGTGTCCTGACTATCAGTATCCTGCTTCTTTGATAATCTTCGTTTCTTCTGTGGTTTAGACAATGGAACCACAGCTACAATAACAGTATCAGTAACTGCTTTATTCATCACAGAGGATATAGGAAAATCATCCTCAGAATCAGTCTCATCCCTAATCTTTAACTTTCTTTTAACAGAAACAGACTCAATACCTTTAGCAGCTTTCTTCACCAGGACCCCTTGTACACCCCCTTGTAACTTCTTTTTAGTGAGTGGTGTAGAGGAAAAATCCTTTGAACCTGATTGCCTTCCAGACACATCAGTTCTAGCTGATTTCTTTGATTTTACAACTAAAGTCTTTTGAGAGACAATAGAGGTGGCTGATGACTGTTTAGACTGTTTGGGATGGATGCTTTGGTCAGGAACAAGGTGTGATTGGCCTTGCCCCATAGCATCAGAAACTGATCCATATTGAGTAGGCATTTTCTCTTTCAAGAAAAGTCTGACCTCATCAGGAATAAAGGCATTGCCTCTAAAACCATTTGCCTTATCAGGATTGAAAAATATTTTCAATAAGATTAAAATAAAATAAAATTTTATTTAAGAAAACAAAATTTATTTCAACAATCCTGAATAACGTTTTTTTAAAAAAAATAACCAAATTAATGGCATAGAAATCATTAAAACATGCTTACCAGCAAATGAGGCAAAATAGTTATGGAAAACTGAACCATCTCCTCGAGATTGTAAAAATGACCTGCATTCTCAGTATATAATCTCTATAAAGAATAGAGATTGTCAATCATAATACTCATTTACCAACAAAACATAAAACCCTCTTCTCAGAAAATATCAAACCTTTCACATTCTTCTTTTCTCTATGGCTGCCAACAATCAAAATAACATACCTGACGCAGATCTTGATATAATTTGGCAAGAGATGGAGGAGGCTCTTGCTGAGATAGCTGAAAATGAAGAGCCACAACCAGTTCCTGACCCTCAGGAATATGAAGCGTTTGTGAATGCCATGGTTGAAGTCGCCTTTCATAACTTCCATCAGGCAAATCCTGACTGGAATCCTCTTGAAAATCTCATCTATGAAGATGAAGAGGATGAAGACGATGAGGATGATGAAGAGGATGAGGGGCTCGTTGAAGAGCTTGAGAGGAGAAGAAAGAGAGTGCTTGATGCATGTGCTTCATGCACGGTGGAGGCTCGGAAGCATCCCGGTGACCATGGAGATGATCCGCCTTCAAGTGCATCTGCTCCCCTTCTTGTCTCTTAAGGATGGAACAAGAGACCTTCCAGTTCTGATGGACTGTGAAGCTGCTCAGGAGCGTTCATGCTTATTTGAAGGGCACGTGTTCCTGAATGGAAAATAGACTAGGAAGAAAATATGTAATTTCTTTTTCAATTGTAAAATATCTTCAAGTATTAATGAAATTTATCAGATTTCACAATTGATCTCTTCCTTTATTTTTCCTGTGCAAATTGTTAGTAACACTGTAATGATTTAAAAAGAATGATTAATAATCTCTGATAAAGATTGAATAGGAATTAAAAAATAAAACTTAATACTTAATCAAAGACTAAGTATAAATTTTACTTTTCAGAGAATACCAGTAGTGTTTTTGTCAAATTGTTTTTGCACTTCTGATTCTAACATCAGTTTCTGATAATTACTCCATCAGAATCAGTCTTGTTCTTGAAAATCCACTTTGTACCAACTATAGATCTGTTCTTTGGTCTTGGTACCAGTTTCCAGACTTCATTCCTTTCAAATTCATTCAACTCTTCTTGCATTGCAGTAACCCAATCAGCATCTTTGAGTGCATCTTCAACTTTCTTAGGTTCCTCCTTGGATAGAAAGTTATGATATAAACATTCATTCTCAGTTGCACTTCTTGTTTGAACACCTGCATCAGGATCTCCAATTATCAAATCAGGAGTATGACTTGCAGTCCATTTCCTTGCTGGTGTAAAATCATTTCTTGAAGTAGATGCTCTTCTTGGATTGGTGTTAGATTGAATTGAAGAATTTGCTTCAGAAGCTCCCCCTGAAATGTTGCTATTTCCTCATGATGAACTATCAGGATCATCACTTGAATCAGTATCTGAAGAATTCTGTCCTGATGATTGAGTTGACTCTGAACTTGTAGTCGAATGCTGTTGCTCCCCCTCAACATTTGCACTACTAGTTGTATTACTATTAGTTGCATCATCAGTATTATCACCATCAGTATTTGATGTGTCATCGGGATTTGATGGATCATCAGGATTTGGTGACCTATCAGTATCTGATGAATTGACAGTATCTGATTCAATTTCTTCAGGTTCCTTGGTAGCTTTATTTTCAAAAATCAGTCTATCATGTGAGTCTTCATTGATTCCAGTTATCTTCTTATCATCAAAAGATACATGTATTGACTCCATGACAGTCCTTGTCCTCAAATTAAAAACTCTGAAGGCTCTTGATGCAGGATAGCCTATGAAAATTCCTTCATCACCCTTTGTTTCAAACTTTCCTAGCTGTTCAGGATGAGTTCTGAGAACAAAACATTTACAGCCAAACACATGTAGATGCTTTAGACTTGGTTTCTTCTCCTTGAGAGATTGATAAGAAGTAACACCATGTCTATTTATCAATGTGAGATTTTGAGTATAGCATGCTGTGTTGACTGCTTCTGCCCAGAAATATGTAGGTAATTTTGCTTCTTCCAACATAGTTCTGCCATCTTCAATAAGAGTTCTATTCTTCCTTTCTACTACTCCATTTTGCTGAGGTGTGCCAGGAGCAGAGAATTGTTGAATTATTCCTTTGTATTTGCAGAACTCTTCCATATTTGAATTCTTAAATTCAGTACCATTATCACTCCTCAGTATCTTGACTTTGTACTTTGTAGATGTCTCAATCATTCTCACATGATCCAACAGTATTTCAGGAGTCTCATCTTTTCTGTGCAAAAAGTACACCCAGGTGAATCTAGAATATTCATCAACAATTACAAGAGTATACCTTTTCTTACTGATGGACATGATGTTGACTGGTCCAAATAAATCAAAATGCAGCATGTGATATGGTTCTTCAATAGAGGATTCAGATTTACTCTTGAATGATGTCCTTCTCTGTTTAGCCTTCTGACATGCATCACAGAGTCCATCAGGAGTATATAACACTTTAGGCAATCCTCTAACCAAATCTTTCTTAACCAACTCATTGATATTGCTGAAGTTGAGATGAGAAAGCTTCTTGTGCCAATTCCAACTTTCATCTACTGATGCTTTACTAATGAGACAAGTAGGAGAGCCATCAGTATTTGATTGAATGTTGGCTTCATATATGTTACCATGCATGTAGCCAGTCAAAACTGTTTTCCCTGATTCTTTGCTGACTACTTCACAATAAGTGGAATGAAGTGGACATGATAACCTCTGTCAGTGATTTGACTAATACTCAACAAGCTGTGTTTCAGTCCTTTCACTAGAGCTACTTTTTCAATGATGACATTGCCAATGATTATATTGCCATATCCCAAAGTTTGTCCAATGTTGCCATCTCCACAAGACACAGTTGGGCCAGCTTTTTCTTCATATTCTGATAACAGGGCTTTGTTTCCAGTCATGTGCACAGAACATCCACTATCCATGACTAACACATTTTTCTTTTTACCCTGCAATCAGAATAACAAAACACTAGTTAGAATTCTTAGGAACCCACGCCTGTTGGGTTCCTTTTCTATGCATTTTATTAATTTTAGCAGCAGAAGACTTTCTGACTTTAGCAGTCCTGACAGGTTTTACTCCATCAGGATTTGCTTTGTCAGTATCAGTATTAACAAAAGCATGCTTCACATTGACATTCTTAAAGCTATCAGAATTTGCACTATTTTCAAACTTAGGTAATGGATCATAGAAGTTATAGTACAAATAATGATATTCTACACATGTATAAATAGAATGCCATTTACTACCACAATGAAAACAGGAATTCTGTGGTTTATAGAATACTGATCTATTCCTAACATCAGACAAAGGAATTTCAGTAACTTTCTTTATACTCTTTTTACAATCAATAGCAAGATGATTAGAGTTCCCACAGTTAAAACATCATTTTCTAGGTGCATTTGGGATATACTGATAATTATTCTCTTTATTAATCCCAATTTTACCAATCCTGTTCCTCTTAACAGTAGCTTCCTTTTTCTTATCTGTAACCTCACAGATTTTATCCCTGAGTTGTTTCTGAGACAATAAACCTACATTCTTAGTAACTTTACTCACAACAGGTTTAGACTTTATAGATTTAACGCTTTGAACAGAAGTAGATCCCTTTTCAAAAGTTGAATTGGAATCCTTACCAAAAACAAAATTAACAGGAGTAATCTTAGATTTGGTTTTGTCTATAACATGTCTATAGGTTTTTGGACTAACTGTCTCATCAATAACAACTTTCTCCTTCAATTTCTTATCTTCATCTGACTTATAACCTAGACACTCTTTCCAGTTTTTAGAGGTATTAATCTCATGAAATTTTCTACCAGAGTCTGTCCAGGTTCTGATTTTCTCATTAGCATAATCAAGTTCCTTTTCAAGAGTAGTACATTTAGATTTCATCTCTAAATACATGTGATTGGCATTATCACATTCTATCTGTACTTTTTGCATGTGAGAAAATTCAGCTTCTAGATGCACATTCCTTTTCCTAAGTTCAGACATCTCAGATAAAAACCTAGTATTCTCAGCAGTTTGACTTCTAAAGCTAATATGCAATGACTTTAGAAAACGTCTTAACTCAGAAGCATTATCAGTATCAAAATCAAAGACAGTGTTTAGTACCTTATCATCAGGAATAGCAGTATCATCAGTATTGGCCATTAGAGCATAGTTGACCACCTCAGTATCAGATTCTGAGGAAGAGTCCATCCAGTCCTTGCTTGATGTGATGAGTGCCTTGGTCTTCTTGCACTTAGAAGCAAAGTGACCCATACCATTACACTTGTAGCATCTAACCTTTGACTTGTCAAATTTGCTACCCTTGCTATCCTTTTTGATATTCTTGTCTTTGTCTGCATTGAAGGTTCTTTTCTGAAAGTTGCCTTGTCTTCTAGCCTTCCTGAACTTCATCCTTTTGAAGCTTCTAACAATCATAGCAACCATCTCTTCAATGTCTGAGTCAGAAGAGTCATCATCAGTATTGGCATCAGGATTGCCATCAGTATCTGATGAAGAGTTATCAGGATCTGACTCAGCTTCAAGTGATTTCCTTTTAGAGACCTCCATAGCTTTTCCTTTTGATTTAGCCTCTGCTTTCAAAGCAATAGATTTTGCCTTGCTGCCTTTCTTATTCTTTCTCTGTTGAACTTCAAGATCGTGAGTTCTTAGCATTCCATAGACTTCATCAAGAGACACAGTGTTAAGATCATACTGATGTCTAATGATTGAGGTCTGAGTATCCCATTCTTCTGGTAAAGCTCTTAGAAACTTGGTGTTTGAATCTTCAGTTTCATATTCCTTGCCAACTAAAGATAAATCATTGAGAAGTGTCAGAAATCTATCATATAAGTCAGTTAGGCTCTCATCTGGTCTAACATCGAATTTTTCATATTCTTGAATCAAGAGAGCCCTTCTGTTCTTCTTGACAGATGCAGATCCCTGACATTGAGTTTCCAAGGTATCCCAGATCTCTTTTTGTAGACTTGCATGCAATCACTCTGTTTGACATGACAGCATCAAGACTATTGTGCAGGATATTCTTTATCTTTGGTTCCTTGAGTACATGAGCTTTTTCTTCTGGAGTCCAATCACTTTTAGCCTTGACCACATAATGTTCAGGTACAGTATCTGTTCGATCTACTATTCTGGTAGGAACATATGGTCCATCACGAATCCTGTCCAAATAGTCAGGATCCATAGCCACCAGGTACATCAGCATATTTACTCTCCATGTTGAATATTCTGACTTTCTCAGGATGGGAATTTTCATGCTTTCATACTTTGTTGTCGACATCTTTGATCGTATCTGATTCAAATTTAAATCAGTTTGCTCTGATACCAATTGTTGCCCAGGAATAATCTATTGTAGAAGGGGGGTTGAATACAATAGTATAAGATAATCGACTTCTTAAAGTATATATCACAAATATGAAAGTAAGATAACAGCTTTATTAAATCTGATATAAAACTGTTACAAACTCTCTCAAGAAATTCTGTGTTCTTGAGAGCTGCTAGGTTACACAACGTGATCGATTGTATGAGCTCTTGTCTAACGTTGTACTCGTGTATGTGATCGAAACCTAAACTGTGTTTATATACTACACATCTTCTCTATCAATTACAAGATAAGTCCTAATCAATTACAAAGATTGAAACCTATCCTAAATCGATAGCTTCATTACCATAAATAAAGAACCGACAAAATAAGCTTCCTTATTTAACTAGACTCCAAATATAACTCGAAGTAAGAATCCTGATCAGCTTCCAGTCTTGATGATCAAACCTGATCCCAGTCCTGATATGCATCCTGATGATAATCCTGATACTGACGCTTGATCAAATACTGATGACCATGCAATACTGATGACGTCAGCAATCCTGATCAGTTTGAGTCTAGCTCCTGACGATCATTGAATTCTGATCTAACAAGAACATTTTTATTCAGTATATAACTTTCTGAAAGCATCGGCATGCATGTACTTCTAGCTCAAGCTTCTCAGGTGCTTGTACTGATTGCAATTTTCTTTCCCCATTTATCACTACCAGGTCTAGTCGTCTTGATTTCTGTAGCTTGCTGACTTTCTCTTCCCATACAAATGTCAAACTCTGATTACTTTTTGCATGTTGCACTAACAATTTTCTTCTATATATTGTGCTATTAGGACCATTCTCATCACATAATTGTTAATTGTTGTAAAATCCATTTAAAACGGAATGAGGGATATGTTTTTGTGTGTCTTCAATTTTACATAATTGGCAAGGAATACGGGAAGTTTATTCTATTTAATCCTTCAAGAAGAAAATAATTGGAAGTTAAAATTTTGAGGCAATTCAATTTTACGGTATTTCTATTAAGGTGCATCCGTTGCTGGATGCTATGAACATGGATTTTCTTAATTCTGAATGAGAATTCCATATATTTGAAAGGCAATAAGGTCTTAGTTGCTCTTTTCTTGATAATACTAATATCTACCAAGTGTTGGGACAGGCTGGTAATTTAGACTAAAACACAAAGTTTAGCTAAATGTTAATCTCAATATCCTCGGGTTCCGATTTGGCGTAGAAGCAAATCTCTTATCAGATTTTTATCATATGTTTGACTTCCGATTTGTGGATACAAATTGTATTGGCATTGTCTAGAATGATGGTTTCAATTGCATTTTTTTATTGGCCGTTTTCGTTATGCTGGTGAATTCAAAGAAGTTCCAAAACAGAGTCTACTTCTTGAAAATTAAAGTATCCCTATTCAGATGGCCTCTATAGAAGCAACTTATATTAATATCTAACATGCAGCAATATGGTTTTAAGAAATTATAGGTTATAAAAATTCAACTAAATTGTAGAATTTAACAAAATAAAACATATATTTTTGCCGACTCTTCCCACACAAATCAGCTTTTCTGTTTGTCACCAAGGCCTATAATATGTTACGCGTGTCTGTGTGTTTCTGTAGATGTTGCAAAATGTATCTTGAGTTCAGCAATATGATTCTATGAATTTTAGGCTATAAAAATATAAATGTACTATATTATTGAGCAATATTGAATTGTATGTTCTTGCTGTCCGTGCAGATATCAGCTTATTGTTTGTCAACGAGGAAGATGAGTGAATTTCTGCAGTTCTTGACGCTTTGCTCCTCTGTGCACCTGTGTCGAGAGGTTTCTTATATTTTCTAAATAAAAAAGTAGTCTGATATTGATAGTGCCCATTACCAAGAATAAACAAGTTTTAAGAAAATAGTTAACAAGTATTGTATATTGTGCTAATAAAAAAATAGACAAACATTGATAGGACATACTGCTTCACCCTTTCAGATTGCTAGGAAGAGGGACATGGGTTGGAGCAGAAGCAGACGATTAGGAAGTAAGAGTTGGATTAGTTCAGATATCGGGCAAGCATCACACATATTAATTGAAGAGAAAGTGTTTGAAAGATGACACAAACAATGGGATATGAAGTCTAATTCCTGCTCAACTAATCTTTCAGGTATGTCTGTATCATATATTTGAAGTCTCCGGCTTAGAACAAATTTACCTTAAAAATCTGTATCATTTAAAATTGTAGTTATCACTCAACTTACTCCCTTCACGAATACCAACAACTCACCATTTTATAGAGTCTACTATGATTCAAATCTGATTGCTTAAAAATTCTTATCATTCGGTAGTAGCATTAGTTTATTATATGTAGTAACTTGAAGACTTAAAGCGATGGTGATCGGTGGTGTTCATAAATGTGTGTATGTAGTAGTTCATATTTTGCGTCGATAAACTTTAATTTAGAATTATTATTATGTAAATTACAGAATGACTTTAAATTTGCATTTCCATGTATAAGGTTCATCTTGCGAGTGGGGAAATATGCTATAGCAGAAGCATATAGTGTGTGCGTTCAGAAGCACAATGATTAAAATGGGCTTATGCTAAGGATTGGTCATATAAACTTCCCTACAACCAGTAAATCTGTACCTCATAACATGAAGATGTATATGCAAGTTCCTTTATTCTATAGACATTATAAAAAAAATTGGTACATAGGCTAACTTACATTTATTGCTTAACACTATGTGTTGTTGGAGGAATTTCGTAACAACACAAAATCGGAGGTTGCTGGAATAACGAATTATGAAAATAGGGGGATTTGGGATTTTTGGATGTTTGGGGGCTGAGCTCGTATGATGACTCCTCAGAAATTGAATAGAGAATGGGTTCTTTCTCTTCCTCTTTCCCGAGTGTCAATTGTCGTATCATACAAGGTGCCTACGTACCCTTTTATATAGGGATCAAGCCTCACGTAGTTCTTGGAAAACAAGTCATTGGATAAGCTCATTCAGTCCAATCCCATAAATAGTCAACGTTTATCCATCCAATGTTCCCATAAATAGTCCAAGGATTATCAATCAACATCTCATTCCCATAAATAGTTTAAGGATTATCAATCCACCTCACATTCCCATAAATAGTTCGGTCTTCACACGTTTTCCTATAATATCGCGGCATCTCCGCATTTCTTTCCATGATTTGAAGAATATCGTTTGGAGATATTTTCCGTTATTCGTCGATTGAGATTGATTCTTTCCTCGTTTCAGAGAGAGGATATTGCTTATTGGTTAAGCAATTAATTATTAATCTGAATTAATAATTATTAAACGAAGAAATTTGGATTATGCCAAAATGTGGCATAACACTATGTTTAGAGAACCAAATTTGATGTTGTAATGTGCTGTCTAGAATTTTGATATATATTGTCTAACGTGTCCATTGTCTCTCAAAATACAGCTTAAATATCATTTACATAAAATTACTTTCAATTTAATTCTCTCGGATTGTATTAAATCTTTCGTAATGTTAGTTAGAGTCTATGTATTAAAGTTTTAGTCTTCTCATTGTATTTCTCATATTTTAAATGGAAAAGACACACACGGGTTATTTCCTATTGGCAAACAAACGTTTAGATCGTTTGTTGAGAATTCTATGAGGTTCTTAGTTTAGATTGATTCTTAGTTTGTATTTTAAAAAAGGTTTGTATTTGATCACTAGCCTATATATATATATATATTATGAATTAAGAGTATTTATAAAATGATATTAAAATTTTAGATATTTTTTGTAATAAATTTTCTAATTCGATATCACTAACATTACTCTTAGAAAAGAATAAATCATATTATGTAATAGAATTATTTTATTCTTTTTCGATAAATTACACATTTTTACCAATTAAATATTGTATTAGTTTATTATTCTCAAAAAAGTTCTAAAATTGATAAATCGTAATATGAATAAAAGCAAAATTTACATTTTTCATTAATATGGACGTGTCGAGGCGACGCCGAGTACAATTCAGCGATCACATTCTATTCAATTAAATTTATTTATAATAACTTATATTAAATATTAATTTTTTAATGTTAATATAAGTAATTAATTCACCAATCAAATTCTATTCAATTAAATTTATTTATAATAACTAATATTATAGCCTTCCAGTTATCTTTCTGTGGATGATGCATAATAACAGCAAAATATAAGTCAGGTTTGGTAAAAGATAGGAACAATATTCATGTCATCCGTCATATGTAAAGCAGGTTAATGTTTAGTGTTTGTTAATTGTGTAGATGAGATCATTCCAATAATGTTGCGTGTTTATTATTTGTGTAGAAGAAATCATTGGATTGGATGAGTGAATCCATTACTTACATTCATATCTGAAATCCATCCAAAAGGCTAATATGTTCGGGATTTAGTCTATAAAATTTCGAAGTTAAATGAACGAAAAAGAATTGCAGTGTGCGAAACACGAACAAGATGACTAGTTTAAAAAATAACAATACTTGTATTTTACCTTGATACCAAATAAATACTTGTTTTGCATTATTTAATTTTTTCAAAACCAAATATTTGGATTCAAATGTACTTTAGGCTACTCAATCCTTAGCAACAAACTAACGTTGCCAACAAAGTGTAAGTAGAAAGTTGCACACTGATATATTAAGAGAGATAATTTTCGCATCAACAAAGTACAAATGCTAAGCGCTGCATTTACTGATGAACACATGATTCTTCATCGTTTCTTGTATTGCAAACTTGCAATCACCATAATTATAAGATCTAATATAACATTTAACCGTGTTGATTCACAATCACCATATTCACAAGATCTATATAACGTAAGTTTCCAAAAAATGGAATCATCAAACAGGTCCAAATCGTTGAGACCCCAATCCAAAAAGTCGCTATTCAAATGAACAAATATCACAATAACTAAACACAGATTGAATGGGAAACATTGCTTAGAAAGACAGGGCCCTGTCCATAGAGCAGGGTACAATTCCAGAAAACTAAGTTTTAAAATCTTTGAAAAGAGTCAAGTTCAGAACATTGAAATATAAGCTAGATATACTGTTTGTGATATCTGTAAATTATTACAGTAGTACTTAATTATTTAAGAAGTATACACACCAACCATGTTAATAAATCTAAGGCATATTAAAAGCTACATAGATACATATGTATCTCAATATTTCTTGGAGCTCATAAAATGGATTCATGCGAGGCTATTCAGAAGGGCAATGATAAAATAACAATTAACCTGGTCAACAAGTATCGGATTAATGATATCAGTACAACGCATATGCGTATCACAATATTTCCTAACAAATCTTTCAAGAACATTCAAATATAGAATTGCTCTGAAACCCTTCAATTAGCACATGGGCAATAATAAACCAACTGAACACACAAAAGAAAGGAAAAACACAAGTAGGATAGGGAAAACGGCAAAACGGACATGATTCAGTTGACACAATAAAAGGGCAAGTTTAGTTTAAGTTGATCAATATAAAAAGGTTTACAGACGGCATAGGAATTCAACCTTGTAATAGCACAACAAAGGGAGAAAAAGAAGGAAAAATGTAGGAAACTTTACAGTAAAAAGTACCTTTTAGTTATAAATGCAAACTACATTGTAGAAGAAAACAGAGAATACACAAGAAAGCATGCCGAATAATTAGAACAGGATCAATAAAGTATGAATTACAAACTTTTACAATGGCAGGACTGCAAATACTAGGATATATTAAGAGAGATAATTTTCGCAATCAACGAAGTACAAATGCTAAGCGCTGCATTTACTGATGAACACATGATTCTTCATCGTTTCTTGTATTGCAAACTTGCAATCACCATAATTATAAGATCTAATATAACATTTAACCGTGTTGATTCACAATCACCATATTCACAAGATCTATATAACGTAAGTTTCCAAAAAAATGGAATCATCAAACAGGTCCAAATCGTTGAGACCCCAATCCAAAAAGTCGCTATTCAAATGAACAAATATCACAATAACTAAACACAGATTGAATGGAAACATTGCTTAGAAAGACAGGGCCCTGTCCATAGAGCAGGGTACAATTCCAGAAAACTAAGTTGTAAAATCTTTGAAAAGAGTCAAGTTCATTGAAATATAAGCTAGATATACTGTTTGTGATATCTGTAAATTATTACAGTAGTACTTAATTATTTAAGAAGTATACACACCAACCGTGTTAATAAATCTAAGGCATATTAAAAGCTACATGGATACATATGTATGTCAATATTTCTTGGAGCTCATAAAATGGATTCATGCGAGGCTATTCAGAAGGGCAATGATAAAATAACAATTAACTTGTCAACAAGTATCGGATTAATGATATCAGTACAACGCATATGCGTATCACAATATTTCCTAACAGATCTTTCAAGAACATTCAAATATAGAATTGCTCTGAAACCATTCAATTAGCACATGGGCAATAATAAACCAACTGAACACACAAAAGAAAGGAAAAACACAAGTAGGATAGGGAAAACGGCAAAACGCACATGATTCAGTTGACACAATAAAAGGGCAAGTTTGGTTTAAGTTGATCAATATAAAAAGGTTTACAGACGGCATAGGAATTCAACCTTGTAATAGCACAACAAAGGGAGAAAAAGAAGGAAAAATGTAGGAAACTTTACAGTAAAAAGTATCTTTTAGTTATAAATGCAAACTACATTGTAGAAGAAAACAGAGAATACACAAGAAAGCATGCCGAATAATTAGAACAGGATCAATAAAGTATGAATTACAAACCTTTACAATGGCAGGACTGCAAATACTAGGATATATCACACTTGACTTTCCTAAGATATGGTAAACAAATTCAAATATAGAATTCAAATCTTTGAACAAATCAATAATAGAATTGCCCGGAAGCCATTCGATTAGCAAATTAGAAATAATAAATTAAGTGAAAACACACACAAAAGAAAGGAATAAAAACAAGTAGAATAGGTAAAAACGCAAAAGTTTCAGTTGGCCGTACCCTTCTACACAAGAAAAAGGCAAGTTTGGTTTAAATTGATCAATAGAAAAAGGTCTACATAATGGACATAGGATATCAACCTTGTGGTAGAACAACAACAAAGAGGGATGAAGAAGGAAGAAAGTAAGATTCAAAGTTCATAGTGAAAATTAGTTGTCTGATCATAAATGAAAACTACTGCTAAAGAAAACAGAGAATACACAAGAAAGCATGCCAAAAAATTAGAACAGGATCAGTAGACTATAAATACTGGCAAGACTGCAAATACTTCGATGTACCATAAATAACTAATACCCTTACTTTCCTAAGAGATACTGGGGGCCTGGGGGTAAGTTTCACCGACATACTATCGTTACACTGATCTACAATGGCAGTCTGGACAAGTATAAAACTCAGGTATAAATTACAAACTTTTACAATGGCAGGACTGCAAATACTAGGATATACCACAGTTGACTAATACACATGACTTTCCTAAGATATGGTAAAAAAATTCTAAAATAAACAAGAGGAATCAAAGCAAGCAAGCAAGAGAGTTAGGATAATAATAGTTACGGTTCGGAAACATGGTACATAAATAATACAACATGATGAGGAGAGAAATTAACAAAAACATACATGGCATGCTAATATATAAGTTTAAGACATGTTAAATAAGTAGACTATTAATTAACCCGAGTCACCATTGCTAATACACTTAAGATCGAGGCGGTGGTGAAGCGGTGGATGAAGAAGCAGCAGCTTGGAGTCGATCTTGATCTGTTTTGCGGGCAAACTTCTTCTTCATCTCCTTGATACCTTTATCGTCATAGCCACATACAGTCCAAAAGAAAGACCCCACTGAGACATACAACCCCATGGCAACAAATCGATCCAACGTTGGGTTCTGATCCAACAACAGTAATAATCGATTAGCACATGTCTAATTCAAATCAATTCAACTACATATCGATTACAACAAAATCAAAATTGAACTACATGTCGATTACAACAAAATCAAATATAAAGTGTTTTAGCACAGATCTATTCTATTACAAACATTCTTCTTAATTTCAGACACTTACCATCCTTGAAATTCTCACAACTTTTTTCTCTTCTAAATCTCAAGACACGGCCGGATAGAGTGGATTACTTTTCTTACAACTAGGGTTAGGTTAGGCAAGTGGGTTTTGTATCCAAATCGCTAGGGCCCAGTTGCAAGCCCGCTATATATATTTTTACCCTCGGCTGGGGCTAATTGTTTTAATTTGTATATAACTAGTTTATTAAGCCCGCAAACCTTTGTAAATATTTTTTAACTTTTTTCAGAAAAATATTATAAAAAATATGTTTTTAGATAAAATAATATTTATAACATAAAATTAAGTTTTTTTTTAATTCTCCGTTTCGTATCGGTCATTTACTAAAATTTTGAATAAATAAATAAATGGGCAATTGTTTAATATTTTTTATTATTTTAATATCATATCGAATATTATTATATTTATCACCATTTTTATATTTCTCAAAATTCATATTTGTGATTATATTTTAAAACCTTTAAATAAAACTTTTATATTAAAATACCTAATATAACATCAATATTAAATTCTAGCATCTAATATGCTCCTTCTAATCATCCGTTTTCTCGTTGTTTCTAAATTTAAGCACATAACAAACTAATTTATTAAAGAAATTACATATTCTATTAATAAATTTATTACACCATAAAAATTAATTTAAATATTTTTAAAGATTCTAATTTTTATTGTTTAAAATATAGGTACTCGAGAAAATAAATAAATAAAAATAAAAAAATTATTAAAACATAATTTCTAATAATTTTTTTAACAAAATATTGAGATGATAATATGATTTAAAGATAAATTTTAGAACTTCAAAAAAAATATATGAGAACATTAAGTGGGTAATTTTCAGTTGACGAAAAAGTTTAAGAGAACATTAACATGGTAATTTGACTTGTGCATAAATTTTTAGAGAACATTAAGATAGTAATTTGACTTAAGAAGAAAGTTTATGAGAATATTAGGTAATTAAGATTTTCATTACTAAATATTTAAAAGGCAATTTAGATATATTTTCTAACCTTTAATATTGTTAATTCAAAAGTTTGACAAAATAGAAAAATAAATCAAGACAATTTGAGAGGCGCCACTATAGTAAAAAAAAAGTAAATAAATTGAATTCCTAGAGTAATTTTATGAGAATATTAATATAGTAAACTTAATTTCCTCCCTTAGAAAACAGTAAGAAGAATTATAAATAAATTGAATTTGAAGAGAAAGTTTAGAGAAATATTAACAAAACATATTTATCATTAATAAAGATTTAAAATGCAAACGAGATATTTTTCAATATTTATAATTCAAAAATTCGAAAAAAGTAGAAAAATTGATTGAGGCGATTTGAGACACCCCCACGTTACTTCCCTCGTCTCCTCCATAATAGTTTTCAAAATTTTAAGCTTCGACTAAAATTAGAAAATTCAGGAGAATATTAAGATAAATTATTTAGTTTATTATGTTAGTAAGTATATTTATAAATAAAAAATTTTAGGAGAATATTAAAATTATATATTTAGTTTTCTACATTAGTAGAGATTTTAAATGCTAGAATTTTTAAATTGAATATTTAGTTTTCTCCATCAGTATAGATTTAAAAGCTAATTAAGAGATTTTCTACTAAAAAAATTAGTAAAATATTAAAATTGTATATTTAGTTTCCTATATTACTAAAGATTTTAAAGGCAAAAATATCAAAATTATATATTTAGTTTCCTCCATTACAAAAGATTTTAGAGGCAGTTGAAATATTTTCTAATAAACTTTTTTGGAGAATATTAATGTTGTATATTTAGTTTTCTCAATTAGTAAAGATTCTAAAGGCAAAAATTCTAAAATTATATATTTAATTTCCTCCATTAATAAAGATTTTAAAAGCAATTAAGATATTTTTGAATTTTTAATATTAATAATTCAAAATTTTGAGAAAATCAGAAAAGTTGAATGAAGCAATTTGAGAGTGATAGAGTATATTTTTTTTTTATATTTTAGATGATTTTATTCTCATATTTATTGTATTTTGCATTGATTTGGATATTTATTTAATAGATTTTGGTGTTTTATTGTAGAATATAAGAAAGTTATAAACTTGGAAGGATTTGAAGAAAAAAAGGGCTATTTTGGAGCTTAATTAGATGAAAACTTTGTTTAATAAGTCGTGATTCGCGGCGGTCCAATAAATACACAACCAGATTGGTCTTGTTCCTCTCCCAAGCCATCTTTAGGCCATAGTAAATGGCCCAAAGCTCTGCCGTGACGGGGTCAGCCAAGCCAATGTTATAACGACTCAGAAAAACGCTTGTACAATACTAATATTTAATAATATTTGAGTTCTATGATATGTGAGTATTGTGTGAAAGGTGGATATTTGGAAATGTGATAATTAGATGTTTACTTGGTAAATGGTATGGATTAAAATACTTGTGTATGTTTTTAAATGCATTTTATATGAATTTCTTATTAAAAAATTAGTTCTTTTTGACGTTCCGGGAATTTTATAAAATCATCGGAGACTCTTTTTATTGTGAAATCTTTTTCACAACCTTTAGTTTATATTCTAGTATTTTTTAAAATTAGTGGAGGAATTTAGTTTTGGCTTTAAGGATTTAAAACTGATTTTATGAGTTAAAAGTCCTTTAAGTGATCAAAACTTTGAAAATTCATATTTAATTCAATTTTGATCATAAAAATATTTTAAAAATATGGGGGAGCTTATAAATTCGTATTCTTTGTTTTAAAAATAAAATTGTGATTTTTAGATATTATCTTCATTTTATTTCGAATTTTAGAAAGGTATTTATGTTGGTTTTGTTTATTAGAAATCAGAAATTTTAATTAGCAGATTACCCTTTTACCCCTGGGCTTATAAAACCCAGCAATCAGTTCTTTTCCCCCTTTCCTTCACTTCACCGCTCATCTCTCTTTTCTCTCTTCTCTCTCGGCAAAAAAAAAATCTCTCTCAATTTTCTGTAAAAATCTCTCCCTCTCTCTCTCATATGTTGATGATTATACATACATATATATATGTAATCGTGTGTGTATGTATGTGTATGGCCGTGTGTGCGTGTATATGTGTGTATCGGTTTATGCATGCAAGGGGTTTCGGCAATTTTTGATTTAATTCAAACCCGAAAGCTTGCTTGTGATGATTTTGTGATTAGTTGGTCGATTAATATTGCTTATTGGTGAGGTTGTGAAGGAAACCCGATTTTTCCGGGCACCTCCGACCATTGCCGCCGTCGGCAATGAGCTCCGGCGAGCCGACGGGGACGATGATGATGCTTTTGAGTCCGATTATTGTGTTAATATCTATGTTTAGTTAGATTTTTGGGTTGCATGTGAAGAAATCGAAATGCATGTTCATATTTCGATTTTTTCCCCTTTTTTTTTAGAATTCGGTTTGAAATTTGTTTATGTTGATGATTGGTTGTTGATTTCAAGTTATAGTGATTGCATGTTGATTACATGAGTTAAGTTTAAATGATTCGAATTTTTATGGTTAAAGGTTTTGATTTGGGAATTTTTAGTGAAATTCCAAGTAATGGAATTGTTAACTTGTTAATTTGGGTATTTGATAAATGCATGTATAAGTTTAGTAATTCTTGAGAACATGAGTTCTAGATGTGATATTGGATGGTTAGTTGTGAATGAGATTGTGTTGGGATGATTGTATATAGAAAAACATCATGCTGAATTTTCCAGAAAAACTGCCCTGTTCTGTTTTGCTATATTTCGAATTGTTGCTGCCTGTTTTAGACAGAGGGCTTAGGATGTCAATGTTCTAAATTGAATCTAGTTTGTGCACGCGCTAACCTTGTATCGATAGGATTTACGAATAAAAAGTTATGTTTGTTTTACTAAAAGTTGCGCAGCAAGGATTTTTCTGTGCTTAGTACCTACTTTATACAGTTCGTTTTTATACTAAATAAAGTGTTCTGAAGTTGAAACTTTTATGCTAAGTTGGTGTTGTAATCAGGAAGTAGCCTGTCAAATTTGGTAATTGTTTGATTATTTTTGGATTTATGAAAAATGTTTTGGTAAAGTATGCGCAGTTGATTTTCTGCTTTTTGAGATGAAACATTGTTGTAAAAGTGTTAAGGTTATGGATGGCATGATCAAATTGAGTTAAGGGATACCCAGTGTGGTATGATTTGGAAAGATATATGATTATATATACATAAGTATAAGGAGCATGTTATGTGTATTGAAATGACAATGTGCGTTTATATGGTTGATTGCCTATTACGTGGTTATAATTATTTTGTGGTATAACTATTATGTGTTTACGCGTATAGGATACGTTGGGTAGTTTAGAATAAAGGATTAGCGTTTTAGAGAGGACCTACTAAGATAGAAAATATTCTTTTGTAGAGTCCAAGGAAGTGGAACTTAGAGGGTTCAAGGAAGTGGAACTTAGAGACAAGGGAAAGGCTAAGGTGGAAGATCAGTGATTTGTCATTAACCCTTTTTAGCTACTTAAGGCAAGTAATCCAAACTTGCTTTCGTATTTCGATTCCATTGTTTTATTTTGACATATATGAATTGTTATCTTGCCTTGATATACCTTTAATTCTGAAAACACTTATTGTTCATTGATAACCCTTACCTTTGTTCATATATACCATGTTGAACTGTATACCATGCTTTGTTTATTCTTTATCCTTAAACCTCTAAACCATGTTCATATCCATGAATTGAAACCTGATGACCTATGATTCTATAACCTGAATTTGATCATATACTTATGCATTCCCTTTTTATACCTGAAAGTGAATACACCTAACTCTTATTCTAGTACATTCCCAGAACATACCCGATGATAAATATTTCTTATATTCCACTAATAGAAATCCAAAGTGTTTTGATTGAACTTATCTGATTTCCAAAGGACTTCTTTATATCTGAACATGTTTTAAAAATGAATAAAGTTTAGACTCATTTAAATTCTGATTTATGGTTTCCACGGATTTCTAAGATTGGAGGCGTGAGAGGCCGAGTAACGCCGGTCCAGCACTTTTTAATTATAATAAATGGACTAGGGATGGACTAGTCTAAAGGCCAATGTGTTGCCTAATGGGATCCAATACAAGGACCAGAGGGACTGTGTGTCCGGTATGGGGACTTTACGTGGCTGATCACCCGTATTGTCCGGTGCGTTGTGAAAAATCTCCAAAATTACTTATTGTTTTCTTGAAACAGATATCTTGATAATGAAATTGGTTTACCCTTTGAAATTGTATATTTATGCCATTGTTCCAATATATCCTTATTATGGATTCTGCTTAAACCATGCTATATATATTGATATTGGAAACTGTTTTGAAATTGTATATTCAATTCATTGATTCTGATAATCCCTTGATAAGGACTTTGCTATACCCATGTCATACATATTGATATTGAAACTGTTTCCCAGTGGATAACTTTTTGGTCATATTATTACTTGCTGGGCATTTGGCTCATTCTTTTTCCCTATTCTAACCCACAGTGAAACGAGAAGATGGTACGTACATTTCAGACAGCTAGGAAGTCTTCCTGTAGGGTTGTTTTTGGGATGCCAGCTTAGGTAGGTGATGGCCATATCTAGAAGGTGTTTTGTAATAGAGAGCATAGAACTTTTAAGACTGGGTTGTAATAACTTTTGAGACTTATGTATTAATGAATTAGATAGTGGATGCTTGTTTCACACCATCAACTGTTAAAGATCCAGGGTAGAGTTGGGGTCAAGTCTGCATGCTTTTATTATATTGTTTATGGGTTTAATATGTATAGAGGTTGTAGTGACTCCCCGATCCTGACCCCAGATTGGGAGGGCGTCACAGGTTGGTATCAGAGCTGTCAGTTTTTGGTCACTGAAACAAGCCAGGATTAGGATCCCTGTTAATAAAAGATTAGGATCCCTATTAATAAAGATGATTAAGATAGTTATGTAAGGAGTAGGAATATGTTAGGATATTAGATGGATAGATGCTAAGTAGCCACGGTAGGCGTAAGTACTCTCTTTTAAGTTAAGTTTTTAGGATTAAGATAACCTGTTATTATATAAGTATCTATATCTATATTGTTATCGCAGGAGATGGACGTTGTCGGTGGAGACACACCCCCTCACCCCTCTATTACATTATCTGACCCAGTGGAGATAGATAGTCCTAGTGTTCAGTCCGTTGAGACACCATTTGCACCTGTACCTGTTCAGACTACTATCCCTTGGAGAGCAGCATCTTTTGATTCTCGTGTTTCGGTCATGGGAGACCCTGCACCTATTTTTCTTCATGCACATGTAGACCTTGCTAGAGACCTAGAGACCCTTTCCGGACAGAATGCCGAGCTTCAGACCCTTGTAGACCAGATGTCTGATGAGGCGGACCGTCGTGTTGCTGTTACTGAGGCGGAGTGGCAGGATAGGATCCGTACTGTAGAGGAGTCAGCGCGAAAGCGCCTAGCTGAGGGACCAGTCACTGTTGATGCTTTAGAGGAGGCCAGGAGAGTGACTAGGATTGTTAGCTGGATGCTGTGTGAGCTGAGAGCTGTTCGTGGCTGCCGAGACTAGATTTGGTTGGATTCTGAGAGTGGGACATCTGTTAGAGCCCATTGGTTTTAGTATTGGTTATTTGCACGTTTGACTACTCGCTATTAGGATATTTTCCCTTTTTCCTAGTAGACATTATGATATTATCTGCTTTGACATTGGCTTTGCTATGACTTTATGGGGTGATCATGTACCCTGTCATCTATTGTACCTGACTTTTATCTTTACGTTATGCACGTACTTTTCTTATACCTTGCTTTAAACTGTGATACCATTTATTGTTAACCTGTTCCTATAATACCTATGTTTACCCTGTTTACCCTGTTACGGAGACGAGCAAGTTATCTAACAATATGGCTAAAAGTTTTAAATTTTCTTTATGTTGCATACAGTTTTATAAACATTTTCAAAAAGAGTTTACATTGTGGTATATATATGCATATTGTTTCATAAATTGCTTATCTCTTATCAGAAAAATGCCACCAAAGAAAAAGACTACTGCTTCTACTCAACAAACAACTGATACCGAGGCCCAGAACCCGGTAGACCCAACTATAACTCAGATACTTCAATTACTCCAACAACAAACTGCTGCCTTGACTCAACAACAACAACAACAAATTGTTCAACCATTGACAACCTTTAAATCATTTCAAGCTGTCCACCCACCTGAATTCAAAGGCACTCTAAACCCTGTTGAGGCGAAATCATGGTTAATCGACATTGAGAAAGCGTTTGCGTTAGTTAAGGTTGGGGAAGATCAGAAAACTGAGTTTGCTAGTTACTATCTGAAGGCAGAAGCTAATTTTTGGTGGGAATCAGTGAAGTTAGGAGAAGGAGAAATTACTTGGCAAAGATTTACGGAACTATTTCAGGAGAAGTATTTACCAAGGTACCTACAGGATCAGTTGGAAGTTCAGTTCTTAGAACTAAAACAAGAAGGGATGAGTGTGGCAGAATACGAAGCCAAATTTACGGAATTGGCAAGATTTGCACCTAGATACGTAGGAGATGATGTCAGTAAGGCTAGAAAGTTTCAGCACGGATTAAAGCCATGGTTAAGGAGTAGAGTTGCAGCTTTTGAATTGAGAAATTATACTGCGGTAGTACAGAAAGCGATGATCATTGAGGGCGAAAGCGAATTAGTTCAAAAGGAGAAATTTGGAAAGAAACGAAAGTTTGGAGGATCTGAAAGAAGCCAAGGTGATGAAGGACAAGGAAGTTCTCAGGGTAGGAAAAGATTTGGAAATCAATCAGGAGGAGATAGGAATTTTCAGAAACAGAGGAGTGGATTTGGAAGTTCAGACAGGAAACCTCAAGGAGGAAAGCCGCCAACTATCACGGGAAAGCCGTCTATACCAGAGTGCAAGACGTGTGGTAAAAGACATTCGGGAATCTGTAACAAGTTGAACATCACATGTTTTAAATGCAACAAGAAGGGACACTATGCTGATGGATGTCCAAGTTCAAAACCAGGAGGACTAACATGTTTCAAGTGTGGAAAAGCGGGACATTTTGCGCGGGAATGTAAGGAACCGGTCCAGTCTGCTAATGTACTGAGACTCACTACACCACCAACACGGTCACAGTCATCTCAACCTCGAGCAAGAACTTTTAATATGTCAATCAATGAAGCGGTTCAGGACAGAGATGTAGTAGCAGGTACGCTTCCTGTGAATTCTGTTAAAGCTAAAGTGTTAATTGATTCTGGAGCAACTAGATCTTTTATATCTGAAAGATTCCTTGATAAATTGAAATGTGAGATAAAACCATTGGAAAGGACGTTAGTAATAGAAGTGGCTAACCAGGATAGAGTTCCCGTAAACCAAGTGTGTCCTAACTGTAAAATCGAGATCGGTGGATATCTTTTTCATGCGGATTTGATACCGTTCAAAATGGGAGAATTCGATGTTATCCTAGGAATGGATTGGTTAGTAGATTGCGATGCACAGATTGAATGTAGGAAAAAGCAAGTAAGATTGCGTGTGGACGAAGATCAAGAAGTGGTGTTTCAAGGTCAAAGACAAACTAGGAAGTTCTTAACGTTTATGCAAACGACACGACTACTTCGACAAGGTTGCGAAGCTTATTTGGCTCATGTTATAGATGTGGAGAAGCAAGTATTGAAAATGGAGGAGATACCAGTTGTAAATGAGTTCCCTGAAGTTTTTCCTGACGAACTACCCGGATTACCTCCAGATCGAGAAGTAGAATTTACGATTGATTTGGCACCTGGAACGGAACCAGTATCAAAGGCACCTTACAGAATGGCACCGGCAGAAATGAAGGAATTGGCTACGCAGCTACAAGATCTTTTGGATAAAGGAGTTATAAGGCCTAGTATATCGCCGTGGGGAGCGCCAGTATTATTTGTCAAAAAGAAAGACGGAAGCATGAGATTGTGTATAGATTATCGAGAACTTAACCGGTTGACGGTAAAGAATAAGTACCCGTTACCGCGAATCGATGATTTATTTGATCAACTCAAAGGAGCAGCATATTTTTCAAAGATTGATTTAAGATCTGGATACCATCAACTGAAGATCAAACCTGAAGACGTCTCGAAGACTGCTTTTCGCACGAGATATGGACATTACGAATTTTTAGTGATGCCATTTGGATTAACTAACGCCCCGGCTGTGTTTATGGATTTGATGAATCAAGTTTTTCGAACGTATCTGGATAAGTTTGTGATTGTATTTATTGATGACATCTTGATATATTCAAAGTCTTCGGAAGATCACGCGGAACATCTAAGGATCGCATTGGAAGTCTTGAGAAAGGAAAAGTTATATGCAAAGTTTTCAAAGTGTGAATTCTGGTTAGAGGAAGTACAATTTCTTGGACACGTTATTAGTCGAGAAGGAGTGAGAGTGGACCCTGCCAAGATTGAAGCTGTGGTTAATTGGGAAAGACCAAAGACCCCTACTGAAGTGAGAAGTTTTCTCGGATTAGCTGGATATTACCGGAGATTTGTTCAAGATTTTTCAAAGATAGCTACACCGTTAACTGCACTGACTCGGAAGAATGAGAAGTTTGTTTGGACTGAGAAATGTGAAGAAAGTTTCCAAGAGCTGAAAGGAAGATTAGTGACTGCACCAGTGTTAGTCTTACCAGATGATCAAGGAAATTTCGTTATCTACAGTGATGCTTCACACAAAGGATTGGGATGTGTTTTAATGCAACATGGAAAAGTGATCGCGTATGCTTCACGACAACTCAAACCGCACGAACAAAAGTACCCAACTCATGATTTGGAATTAGCAGCTATTGTGTTCGCACTGAAAATTTGGAGACATTATCTATACGGAGAGAAGTGTGAAATCTACACGGATCATAAGAGCTTAAAGTATATATTCACTCAGAAGGAATTGAACATGAGGCAACGGAGATGGTTGGAGGTAATTAAGGATTATGATTGTAGTATTAACTATCACCCGGGAAAAGCAAATGTTGTGGCGGATGCGTTAAGTCGAAAGGAGAGATTGAATTTGTTCACGATACCTAAGGAATTGCTTCAAGACTTTGAGAAGTTGAAACTAGAAGTTTATGATTCGGAAGTTACCAACGAAGTTCTCAACGCTATGACGTTTCAACCGGAACTGTTGGAAAAGATACGAAGATGTCAGGAGGAGATTATGAATCAAGAGATGAACACATTGACTGGTGAAGAGATCTGCACCCAAAGGGATGACAAAGGAGTTTTGAGATTTTCTACGAGGATATGGATTCCAAATGTAACGGAATTGAAGAATGAAATCTTGCGGGAAGCTCATAGTTCACAGTACTCAATTCACCCTGGTAGCACGAAAATGTATCGAGATTTGAAGGAACATTTCTGGTGGCCTGATATGAAAAGAGAAATTGCCGAATGGATAAGTAAGTGTTATACTTGTCAACGAGTCAAAGCCGAACATCAAAAGTCGAGCGGACTATTGCAGCCATTGGATATTCCTGAATGGAAGTGGGAACATCTGGCCATGGATTTTATTGTTGGACTACCGAGGACAAAAGCTAATCATGATGCCATATGGGTAATTATAGACCGTCTGACCAAGTCTGCACATTTTCTCCCAATCAATGAAAGATTTTCGCTGGATAGGTTAGTACAGTTATATCTGAAGGAAGTTGTAACACGTCACGGAGTTCCAGTAACCATTGTGTCGGATCGTGATCCAAGGTTTAACTCCCGATTTTGGAAACAATTTCAAGAATGTCTGGGTACCAAGCTTAAGATGAGTACCGCTTATCATCCACAAACTGATGGCCAAAGTGAACGAACGATTCAAACCATTGAAGACATGCTTAGAGCTTGTGCACTGGATTTTAAAGGAAGTTGGGATGAGCATTTACCGTTAGTAGAGTTTTCGTACAACAACAGTTATCACGCAAGCATTGGAATGCCACCGTATGAAGCTTTGTATGGAAGGAAATGTAGATCGCCTGTGTATTGGGAAGAAGTTGGAGAACGAAAAGTTTTAGGCCCCGAACTGGTACAGCAAACGAAGGAAAAGATTGAAATCATTCGGAAAAGACTAGTTACGGCGCAAGACAGACAACGGAAGTACGCTGACCAAGACATGAAGGATCTAAGCTTTGAAGAAGGAGACCAAGTGTTGCTAAAAGTGTCGCCATGGAAAGGAGTTACGAGATTGGGCAAGAAAGGGAAACTTAGCCCGAGATATGTAGGACCGTTTGAGATACTGAGACGTATTGGAAAAGTTGCATATGAGTTAGCGTTACCACCGCACATGGAGCATATTCATAACGTTTTTCATGTTTCGATGCTTAAGAGATTTAATCCTGATGCAAATCAAGTGATCGAATATGAACCTTTTGAAATTCAACCCGATTTGTCATATGTAGAACAACCTGTAGAAATTCAGGATCATATGGATAGGACATTAAGGAATAAGATTGTTAAGCTAGTTAAGGTTTTGTGGAGGAATCCTAAAGTTGAAGAATCAACTTGGGAACTTGAGAGCGAGATGCTTGAAAAGTATCCGCACCTATTCTCATAAGGTTAGATTCTGGGGACAGAATCTTTTTAAGGGGGGAAGGTTATAACGACTCAGAAAAACGCTTGTACAATACTAATATTTAATAATATTTGAGTTCTATGATATGTGAGTATTGTGTGAAAGGTGGATATTTGGAAATGTGATAATTAGATGTTTACTTGGTAAATGGTATGGATTAAAATACTTGTGTATGTTTTTAAATGCATTTTATATGAATTTCTTATTAAAAAATTAGTTCTTTTTGACGTTCCGGGAATTTTATAAAATCATCGGAGACTCTTTTTATTGTGAAATCTTTTTCACAACCTTTAGTTTATATTCTAGTATTTTTTAAAATTAGTGGAGGAATTTATTTTTGGTTTTAAGGATTTAAAACTGATTTTATGAGTTAAAAGTCCTTTAAGTGATCAAAACTTTGAAAATTCATATTTAATTCAATTTTGATCATAAAAATATTTTAAAAATATGGGGGAGCTTATAAATTCGTATTCTTTGTTTTAAAAATAAAATTGTGATTTTTAGATATTATCTTCATTTTATTTCGAATTTTAGAAAGGTATTTATGTTGGTTTTGTTTATTAGAAATCAGAAATTTTAATTAGCAGATTACCCTTTTACCCCTGGGCTTATAAAACCCAGCAATCAGTTCTTTTCCCCCTTTCCTTCACTTCACCGCTCATCTCTCTTTTCTCTCTTCTCTCTCGGCAAAAAAAAAATCTCTCTCAATTTTCTGTAAAAATCTCTCCCTCTCTCTCTCATATGTTGATGATTATACATACATATATATATGTAATCGTGTGTGTATGTATGTGTATGGCCGTGTGTGCGTGTATATGTGTGTATCGGTTTATGCATGCAAGGGGTTTCGGCAATTTTTGATTTAATTCAAACCCGAAAGCTTGCTTGTGATGATTTTGTGATTAGTTGGTCGATTAATATTGCTTATTGGTGAGGTTGTGAAGGAAACCCGATTTTTCCGGGCACCTCCGACCATTGCCGCCGTCGGCAATGAGCTCCGGCGAGCCGACGGGGACGATGATGATGCTTTTGAGTCCGATTATTGTGTTAATATCTATGTTTAGTTAGATTTTTGGGTTGCATGTGAAGAAATCGAAATGCATGTTCATATTTCGATTTTTTCCCCTTTTTTTTTAGAATTCGGTTTGAAATTTGTTTATGTTGATGATTGGTTGTTGATTTCAAGTTATAGTGATTGCATGTTGATTACATGAGTTAAGTTTAAATGATTCGAATTTTTATGGTTAAAGGTTTTGATTTGGGAATTTTTAGTGAAATTCCAAGTAATGGAATTGTTAACTTGTTAATTTGGGTATTTGATAAATGCATGTATAAGTTTAGTAATTCTTGAGAACATGAGTTCTAGATGTGATATTGGATGGTTAGTTGTGAATGAGATTGTGTTGGGATGATTGTATATAGAAAAACATCATGCTGAATTTTCCAGAAAAACTGCCCTGTTCTGTTTTGCTATATTTCGAATTGTTGCTGCCTGTTTTAGACAGAGGGCTTAGGATGTCAATGTTCTAAATTGAATCTAGTTTGTGCACGCGCTAACCTTGTATCGATAGGATTTACGAATAAAAAGTTATGTTTGTTTTACTAAAAGTTGCGCAGCAAGGATTTTTCTGTGCTTAGTACCTACTTTATACAGTTCGTTTTTATACTAAATAAAGTGTTCTGAAGTTGAAACTTTTATGCTAAGTTGGTGTTGTAATCAGGCAGTAGCCTGTCAAATTTGGTAATTGTTTGATTATTTTTGGATTTATGAAAAATATTTTGGTAAAGTATGCGCAGTTGATTTTCTGCTTTTTGAGATGAAACATTGTTGTAAAAGTGTTAAGGTTATGGATGGCATGATCAAATTGAGTTAAGGGATACCCAGTGTGGTATGATTTGGAAAGATATATGATTATATATACATAAGTATAAGGAGCATGTTATGTGTATTGAAATGACAATGTGCGTTTATATGGTTGATTGCCTATTACGTGGTTATAATTATTTTGTGGTATAACTATTATGTGTTTACGCGTATAGGATACGTTGGGTAGTTTAGAATAAAGGATTAGCGTTTTAGAGAGGACCTACTAAGATAGAAAATATTCTTTTGTAGAGTCCAAGGAAGTGGAACTTAGAGGGTTCAAGGAAGTGGAACTTAGAGACAAGGGAAAGGCTAAGGTGGAAGATCAGTGATTTGTCATTAACCCTTTTTAGCTACTTAAGGCAAGTAATCCAAACTTGCTTTCGTATTTCGATTCCATTGTTTCATTTTGACATATATGAATTGTTATCTTGCCTTGATATACCTTTAATTCTGAAAACACTTATTGTTCATTGATAACCCTTACCTTTGTTCATATATACCATGTTGAACTGTATACCATGCTTTGTTTATTCTTTATCCTTAAACCTCTAAACCATGTTCATATCCATGAATTGAAACCTGATGACCTATGATTCTATAACCTGAATTTGATCATATACTTATGCATTCCCTTTTTATACCTGAAAGTGAATACACCTAACTCTTATTCTAGTACATTCCCAGAACATACCCGATGATAAATATTTCTTATATTCCACTAATAGAAATCCAAAGTGTTTTGATTGAACTTATCTGATTTCCAAAGGACTTCTTTATATCTGAACATGTTTTAAAAATGAATAAAGTTTAGACTCATTTAAATTCTGATTTATGGTTTCCACGGATTTCTAAGATTGGAGGCGTAAGAGGCCGAGTAACGCCGGTCCAGCACTTTTTAATTATAATAAATGGACTAGGGATGGACTAGTCTAAAGGCCAATGTGTTGCCTAATGGGACCCAATACAAGGACCAGAGGGACTGTGTGTCCGGTATGGGGACTTTACGTGGCTGATCACCCGTATTGTCCGGTGCGTTGTGAAAAATCTCCAAAATTACTTATTGTTTTCTTGAAACAGATATCTTGATAATGAAATTGGTTTACCCTTTGAAATTGTATATTTATGCCATTGTTCCAATATATCCTTATTATGGATTCTGCTTAAACCATGCTATATATATTGATATTGGAAACTGTTTTGAAATTGTATATTCAATTCATTGATTCTGATAATCCCTTGATAAGGACTTTGCTATACCCATGTCATACATATTGATATTGAAACTGTTTCCCAGTGGATAACTTTTTGGTCATATTATTACTTGCTGGGCATTTGGCTCATTCTTTTTCCCTATTCTAACCCACAGTGAAACGAGAAGATGGTACGTACATTTCAGACAGCTAGGAAGTCTTCCTGTAGGGTTGTTTTTGGGATGCCAGCTTAGGTAGGTGATGGCCATATCTAGAAGGTGTTTTGTAATAGAGAGCATAGAACTTTTAAGACTGGGTTGTAATAACTTTTGAGACTTATGTATTAATGAATTAGATAGTGGATGCTTGTTTCACACCATCAACTGTTAAAGATCCAGGGTAGAGTTGGGGTCAAGTCTGCATGCTTTTATTATATTGTTTATGGGTTTAATATGTATAGAGGTTGTAGTGACTCCCCGATCCTGACCCCAGATTGGGAGGGCGTCACAAATGTAGCCTCCCAACCCTCTCACCCACCTACCATTCTTCTTCATGATTCCTCCTACACTAGCTGATCTTGTTGCCCTATCATATACACCTTTTACATTAAGTTTGTATGCCATTTCTTTGTGATGGTAAATGGTGTTAAAAGGTGTGTTTAAATAGGCATTACAGGTGGTTGTAATGGGTTAATGCAGTCAATGGTCTTTGGTAAAAGTTGGTAGTTACAAGAAGATGAAACTTGACCATTGAATGGAACCACCAATGCATGTAGATAATAGCTTTGATATATTGAAACAACCAATCTAAGTGCATTCTTGTGTCTAACAAAAGCTGTAACATCAGTATTAAAGCTTGTAACAGTAGATAATAAACCATTAAATGGTCTGTAACATCAGTATTAAAGATGCAACATTCATTGTACATATTACAAATTGCCATGGCAATTTGACAAAAAATGGTGACACTACACCATGCCATGAGTCTAGCATCAAAACTTGATTACAAAATATGGTATTTCCAGTCTACATTGGATGGAATTAACCTAATAATCAAAAGATGATACTAGAATGGATATCTTAATAAACAAAAGATGATACTAGACATTTAAATTTTCCAACCAGGCCTTTTTTTTAGCCCTATAATCCTCTCATTTTTTGCCTGGTCCAACTGCTTCATGGTTGTCACTTGGTTGCCATTCAAAAGGATTCTCTGAGGTTGTATTCCAAGTGTTGTATTACTTAGTTTGGCATGTTGGATAGGGACTGAAGAAATACCTCCTTGACAATGATCACTTGGATTTTCAGCTGGAAAAGATTGATTTTTTTTGTTTTTCTTTCGAGGCCTAGGTGCTGAGCAACCTTGAGTAGGGGCCTCACTTGTCACAGGGGCATCACTTGTCACAGGGGCATCACTTGTCACAGGGGCATTTTTTGAGGGGCCAGATTGTTGCCTTTGAGATTTCTACACATGTAATATTAGCTTAAATAACATTTAACAATGCAAGATCATTACAAATATTTAAATGCAGTTAGACAAAATATTACCTTCACTGCACATGTTCTAGCATTATGACCTTTCTGATTGCAATAGCTGCAATGTCCTTTGGTGCCAACCTTTGATAGTTTAGTTGCATGCTTAGGAACTTCAGGCTTAATATCATTTTTCTTGTTTCTTTTTTTCTTTGGCCTTCCTGGTTGAACTTTAAGTATTGGTGGCAGTGGTGGTGGGTATGGGGTCTTTTCACAATATTCTTGACTATTTATTGGTTGAACAGTGTGTGCATATGTTCTCAAGAACATGTCTTTGTAGTAAGTTTTGTGGATATATGTAGGCATGTCTAACCCCTTCCATCTTATGCAAGCACATGCATGGTAGCATGGTAGCCCAGTCAAGTCATATTTTTTTACAAGCACATGTCCTAGCATCCAAGTCGACCACAATTTCATGTCCTCCATCAGCCACAGTCACAAGATATTTTGTGTCACCTGACCACTGGACCACACATCCCCCACTAAAACCTAAATCCCTGTTAAAATGATAATGAAAAGGCATTACAGTCATATGCAAATATGCAAATCCCTGTTAAAATGATAATGCAACTGGAATTAATATCTTACTTGTTTACTTTCCTCATTGCATTTGGACAAATAGGATTGAGTTGATAGTTCCTACTCATCTTGTCCCTTCTAGCTTGGATCCTTCTCATGACACCTTTGTGTATTCCTTGAAGCAATCCAATAATTGGCAGGTCTCTAAAAGGTCCAATGCTATTGTTGAACACTTCACAATGGTTATTGACAAACATGTCTGAATGACATGTGTTTCTAAAAGCAGACCTGGACCATTGTGATCTAGGCTTTTCCATGAGCCAGTCATGACATTTCTTTGATATCTATATCATGCAGTGTAAATCAGAAGTGAATAATTCATAAAACCTTGTTGAAAAATGAATTAAAAACAACCTTTTTAAGAGCAGTCATATGCTTGTTGAAAGTGTAATCATTGGTTGCTTTTGCTGCCTTCCAAAGCAATTCTCTTAATCCCCTACCCCTGTGAACATTCCCAATATTATTGTAGAGATGCATGACACAAAATCTATGTTCTGCATTAGGGACCACATTTTCTAGAGCATTGATCAAGCCCTGCAACATAAGTGAAAAAAGTAAATGAAGGACCACAAAAAAATGAAGGACAATGCACAAGTAAATTGTATGAATAATGTACCTTTTGTCCATCAGAAATGAAGGTCCATGCACCACTGTTGACAATGCCAACATCATCTACAACCAACTGCAAGAACCAGTTCCATGAGTCAGAGTTTTCTGCTTCCACAACAGCCCATGCAATGGGGTACATCCCATCATTTGAATCAACCCCCACAGCAGATAAAAGTTGCATCCCATAGGGACCCTTTAGATGACAACCATCCAGACCAATTAAAGGCCTACAACCAGATCTGAAGCCTTTCTTCACAGGCCCTAGGCAAACATACAATCTTTTGAATCTTCTTCTTTCCCTGTCTCCCTCAGGATCTTCAAGTTCTATCTTAACAGTACTATCAGGCATGGTTTTTTTAATTTCATTCATGTAGTCCCATAGCAGTGCATACTCTTTCACATGATCCCCTTTAATGTTCTTTAAGGCCATTCTCCTAGCCCTCCCGATAGCATGTTGACTAATATCACATCTCCAGTCATTCACCACTTTTTTTCTGAATGCATCTAGTGGCCAAGTAGGGTTCATCCTAATATCAGTCTCATAATATTGTGCTATCCACCTAGAATTTATTTGTCTTTGCTTGAAAGTTTGTGTACACTTATGGTTCTTGTTCATGGTCTTAATCTGAACAGTGGAGGAGTGTGGCATTGGTGAAGCATATATCTTCCAGTTGCAATTAACCCCTTCACAAGCAAACTTAACTCTACGGCCAAAATTCCTCTTCTGTACTATTGCCCTTCTGTCAATTATAACTTGATTTTTAACAGCTTTTCTAAAGGAATTAGCATTAGTAAAAGTCATACCAATCTCAAATTGTGGATTGGTCATGTCTGTCTCTTCATTAAAACCAGGGAACCTCCTCTCATCATCTTTTTCATCAGTACTGTTAGCAACCATTCTCTCCTCATCACTGTCAATACAATCACTAAAGTCAGAGTCCACAACCTCTGTATTCCAATTTAGAGTCTCTATTGGAACATCAACCATCTTAGCTTTGTGACTCCTAACATCCTCATCTGTGCTATCTATGTTGGAGCTATCCTCATGAAAACTAATATTGTCATGATCACTAACCTCACTAGTTTGTTCATCACAGATAGGTTTGCTCAACAAGTGATCTATATCATACATGTCTTCAGGTATACCCTCTAAATTGAATATGTCCAGTAATTGTTGTTTTTCAAATTCTAGGTCTTGAGTAGTGTTTGCAGATGCATATTGTGATAGTGTTACTTCTTCTCCTTGGGTTTCTTCGATTGTTTCACAGTACACATACATTAGCCTAGAACCATCCAAAACATTGCACATCTCAACAACATGTTTGTCACAATTTACAGGAAACAATCCTAAATCCATTACAGAACTTGGGAGTTTATAGAATAGCTCAGTCATGCCAGCATTCAAACCACATTCACCCAACATAGTATATAACTCCAATAAACTTAATTCATCAACATCACATTTGTCAAAATATCTAAACTCCCCCCCTACATAATTCTTAGGATTTGCTGTAAATTGACCACCAAAATGCAACTTTATTGTAAACAAATCACTATTACCTGGAATTAACATACATGAACAACAAAAGCACGTAAAACACATGATCATCAGTTAAAAATCAAATTTCTATAAAGAACCACCAACAAAACACATCTTAATACTGAAAAATTATGAGCAGTACATCGATTAAAATCAGGGGAACATGCAAAATCATTAAGGACTAGTAAATCCAACTCATAAGCAAAGATTATTGGACAAAGAAAGTGCATGATGTTGCCCAGTAAATAACAATTGTAGAAGGGGGTTGAATACAATTGTATAAGATTCTCGACTTTATGTAACACAAATATGAAAGATCAATAACAGCTTTATTAAATCTGATATAAAACTGTTACAAACTCTCTCAAGAAATTCTGATGTTCTTGAGAGCTGCTAACTTACAAAAAAACTCTCTCAAGAAATTCTGTTCTTAAGAGCTTCTCTCTTGATTCCCTCGATTATATCACGTTGTACATAAATCGAAACCAAGACTGTGTTTATATACTACACAGCTTCTCTATCAATGATAAGTCCTAATCAATTACAAAGATTGAAACCTATCCATAATTGATAGCTACATTCTACAAACCAGGAACAGATAGAATAAACTTCCATGTTTATCTAGACTCCAAATATAACTCGAAGTAGGAATCCTGATCAGCTTCAAGTTCTGATGATCAATCCTGATCATAGTCTGAGTAGGAATCCTGATGATCAATAAGATACTGACGCTTGATCAAATACTGATGACCATGCAATACTGATGACGTCAGCAATCCTGATCAGTTGAGTCTAGCTTCTGACGATCATTGAATTCTGATCTAACAATCTCCCCCAATCTCATACTTTGTGAAATAAAGTATAGATTCCAAATATTTAATGATGTCAAAAACATGTATCAAAATGTACAAGTATCTTCAGAAACAACTTATATGTTTAAGCTTTTTGATAGAACAGATTCATCTTCAAGAAGTTGGATAATAAACTTTCTTCTTTTTCTTCAAGAATTTGAATCAGTCTTTCCTTTAGATTTCTGAGTTCTTCATCTTCCTCATTAATCTGGTAGATAGCTGCTCTGAGATTCTGTATGGAGCTTTTCTGTAGACTGAGCTCTTCAAGCAAAAGATAAGCAATTTCCTTCCCATCAGGATTGAGAGTAAGTTTGGTCATACCAAAAGTTACTTCTTTAACAGCAGTACCCCTTTGCATTTCCACATCCTGACCTTTTTGATTTAAGTACATGGGAATATAATTACCATTGAAATTACTGTTTCCATCCAGTCTTCTTCTTATAGTTGACAAAATCATGCCAGCCCATACTTTGCACACTTGGTTCTTCCATCTTAACAGATAGTGAACATATTTCAGTTCCTGTGTAGTTTTCATCAGCAGATCTTGAATAGATAGAATCTTCACACTACCATCTTTCATGAAGTACAGAAGCTTTTCTTTCTTTTCAAAACCATCATGACAATCTATAACTATATCAACAGCTAATAAATTGTTCAGGTTTTCAGAAGTTAAAGTACCTCCAATTTCAGTTAAGGAGTAAGGATCAACATATGACATGTTTAGATATTCAGCTTCCCTGTGTCCAATACCTCCTCTTGAATTACTTGACAATTGCTTCAGATTCGAAAGCATTTTTAACCATAGTGCTTTTGATCTAACCATATCAGATAAATCAACAACACTTGAAGCACTTGTAATAATTCCACCAGACTGAAAATTGATAGGTGTATCACACTTCAGTGTACTTATGTGTTTCCACTTCTTGTCTTTCTCCTTTTCATGAGTGTAGCTTCTTTCAAGTAAAGATTCTTGTCTGCTTGGATTTCTCCATTTTCTTTCATTTGAGAGTTTAAGCCTTTGTAGATAGAGATTGAAATCTTCATTTGTTCTCTTTGTAATATCTCTTCTTCTGGCTTCTTCTTCTTCATCTACTTCTTTGTTGTGACAATCAACAACAGTAGATAAGATTATCAAATCAACCTCTTGCAGAATTTCAGATTCGTCAGGATCTTGAATATTGTCAGGATTAGAATCTTCAATTTGATTTGTATTACTGAGAGTTGATTTACTTTTTTTTCTTCTCAATTCAGGTTCTTCTTCAACAAATTCCTTGTCTTCTTTCTCCATGATATCCTTGATAACAGGATCTGTTAGATTTTGTGAAGCTTCAGGAATTTCTTCAATTCTTAACCCTCTAGACCTTGTCTGTCTAGGTACTGTTTGAGTTGAAGAACCTCTTCTATTTCTTCTAGCACCTCTTCTACCTCTAGCAGGAGCAGTATAGCTTTCCATTGTCTCTCTCTGTAATCTCAAGAATTCTTCATGTGAGAGATCTGGATATTCTTCACTTGCTGTAGAGAGTGCTTTTCTGGCAAATAATTGTTGAACTCTTTTATCAGTGTGATAAAGAGTAACAATTCTACCGTCTTTTGTAGAAAACTTCTGGAATAAATTTGATGCATCTTCAGGATTATCAATAATTACATCTTCATCACCTTCAGGAATTGTAGCAAGAATATGTCCATGACCAAGTGTCAGGATTTGATCTTCCGTCAGGATCTGAGATTGCATCAACGTTCTTACTGTCTTAACTCCAGAATCAGAAACATGAGTTGACTGTGTTGTTTGACTTTGTGAAGTTTGAATTGTAGACTTCATAACAACAGCATCAGAGGTTTCTCCTTGTATCATCATCATTATTTCTTAATACTAGATCAGGTGTACATTTTGTCTGAATAACCTTCTCCCCCTTTTTGACATCAGGATTTGACAATAATTGCAAAATTAAGAAAAGAGAGGCTTGAATTTCAGTTACCTTAATATCCAGAGAATCAATTCTTTGTTTGATGGAGGTTTGTTCTGAAACAACAGATTTCACTTGGGATTCCACTACCCTCAATTGGAAAGTAGTAGGCACCTTTGTAAAATTATTAACGATATCAGTCCTCACTTTTTCAGTTGAACCCTTGATAGAATCAATCTCACTTTTCAGGCTTTTGGATAACAGAGTAGTAGCCTTCAGATGATTCTTCAAGTCTTGATTCTCTATAGATTTCACTGCATTATAGGCATGTTCAATAGCAGAAGAAAAACTGATAGATTCATCAGATTGGTGCCATGAATTGTTCCATTCATTCTGTCTAAATGCCTCTGCAGGATCAAAGGAAGGAATAGAAAAATCTTGTCTCTGATCTTTCCCAGTGGAAGCATTGCTAGCCATATATGTACTTGATGAACCAAAATTAGTTCCAAGACTAATTTTGAGTGTTGTAGCAAGCTGTTCCTTCTCTTTTCGATTCTCATCATCATCATCACTATCATCAGAAGTATCATCAGCAGTACCATGAGTAATATCAGGATCAGGAATAGCAATACCTTTCAGTTTATCCTGTGGTTCTGAGATAGGATGATCCATTGGTCTTGAACGAAGTGGCTGTATCAAAATAGGTTCATTATCAGGAGCACCACTAGCGTCAGGATGAACATCGTCAGGATTTGATATGCTTGCATCAGTATCTGCTACCAATGGTTCTTGTGGAGCTTGAGGTTCAGAAGCTGCTTCAACACTTTGAGTTAAAGGTTCTTGTGTGCTTCCCTCATTGACAATGTTCTCGACCAATCTTTCAACAGAAGCTGTAGCTTTGCCTGCATCTTCACTTTGAGAAGATGGTTCTTATGTAGCTGGAATGTTGATGTCTTCATTCTCCCTTTGAGAAAATGGTTCTTGTGTGACCATTCCACTAGCTAAGCCTTCACTCAAACTTTGATTGAGTGGTTCTTGTGTGGCAGGATCAACAGTAGCTGCTGAATTACTCTGAAATTCAGGTTCTTGTGGGCTTGATCCTTTCAGCTTCTTCTGTCTCTGATAGACTAACTCTTCTGCATTCCTCTTTTTCTTTGATGTAGGTGTAAGACCAACCAAGGAAGCAGTTGTAGAAACCTTCTCCCAAGAAATTTCTCTAATCTGAGATGGAGAGGCTGGAGAGTCTGATATAGAGACAACTTTTGTTGTTGCATCAGGAATACTAACATCAGGATTTGCTAGAGCATCAGGAGTAGATGACTCATCAGGATTTGATGTCTGAATATCAGTATCCTTCATTTGCACTGACAAAGGAATATGATACCTGCTCTTTGATAATTTACTTGTCTTTTGTGGTTTTGATGAAGGTACCACAATTTTAGTAGCAGTATCAGCAACTTCCTTGTTCACATTCATCACAGAGGATATAGTCAAATCATCCTCTGAATCACTTTCATCAATCAACCTTAACTTCCTTTTCACAGGAACATCTCTAACAACCTTATCAGCTTTCTTCACCAGGACCCCTTGTACACCCCCTTGTATCTTCTTTTTAGTGAGTGGTGTAGAGGAAAAATCCTTTGAACCTGATTGCCTTCCAGACACATCAGTTCTAGCTGATTTCTTTGATTTTACAACTAAAGTCTTTTGAGAGACAGTAGAGGTGGTTGTTAACTGTTTAGACTGTTTAGGTTGCATGCTTGTGTCAGGAACAAGGTGGGTTGGGCCTTCCCCATAGCATTAGAAAGTAGTCCATAACGAGTAGGCATTTTCTGATGTAAGAAAAACCTAACCTCATCAGGAATAAAAGCATTTCCGCACAAAATATTTTGCCATATCAGGATTGAAAAAAAATATTCAATAAGATTAAAATAAAATTTTATTTAAGAAAACAAAATTTATTTTAACAATCCTGAATAGCGTTTTGGTTTAAGAAAAATAACCAAATTAATGGTCATAGAATTAAAACACGCTTACCAGCAAACGAGGCAAAAATATTTATGGAAAACTGAACCGTCTCCTCGAGATTGTAGAAATGACCTGCAAAATTTGTTAGTAACACTCATAGTGATATAGAGATGATAAATAATAAACTCTGATAATAATGAAATTGAAATTGATAATTAAGACTGAAAACTTAATCAAAGACTAAGTAATAATCTAATTGTCCAGAGTTTACCAGGAGTGTTGATGACAAATTAGCATAGAATCTCTGGTTTTTATACCAGCTTCAATATCTGAGCATCAGGATTTGACCAATTGATTTCCTGTCAGGATTGAGTCCTATCAGGATTTGATCAAAGATACATACCTTTCTGAATAACCATCAGGATTTGACAGTTATCAGGATTTCCTCTCTGTAGCTTTTCCTCAGAAATTCCCAAAATTCATCATTCCAAGTTCATTCACCAATTTATTGAAAGTAGCTTCAGGCAGTGGCTTGGTGAATATATCAGCTAGTTATTGATCAGTAGGAACAAAGTGAAGTTCAATTGTTCCTTCCAGAACCTGTTCTCTTATAAAGTGATATCTGATACTTATGTGTTTAGTAAGAGAATGCTGAACTGGATTTCCTGTCATTGCAATAGCACTTTGGTTATCACAATAAATAGGGATTTTTGAGTATGACAGGCCATAATCTAACAACTGATTTCTCATCCACATTATCTGAGCACAACAACTTCCTGCAGCAATGTACTCAGCTTCTGCAGTTGAAGTGGAAATAGATTTCTGCTTTTTACTGAACCATGAAACTAGTCTTCCACCCAAAAACTGACAACTTCCTGAAGTACTTTTCCTGTCTATTTTGCATCCTGCAAAATCAGCATCTGAATAACCACACAACCCAAAATCTGATTCCCTTGCATACCAAAGGCCAAGTGAAGGAGTGCCTTTGAGATATCTGAAAATTCTTTTGACTGCAATCAGATGTGGTTCTCTAGGTTTTGCTTGAAATCTTGCACATAGACAAGTTGCAAACATGATATCTGGTCTACTGGCAGTGAGATACAATAAAGAGCCAATCATTCCTCTGTAGTGAGTTACATCTACCTCTTCACCTTGATCAGGATCAAGTTTGGTAGCTGTAGCTATGGGAGTTGAAGCAGGAGTACTGTCTTGCATGTTAAACCTTGTCAGTAAATTCCTTGTGTATTTAGACTGATTAATAAAAATCCCTTCATCAGTCTGTTTAACTTGAAGACCCAGAAAGTAACTCATTTCTCCCATCATGCTCATTTGATATCTTGACTGCATAAGCTTGGAAAACTTTTCACACAGCTTATTGTTTGTTGACCCAAAAATGATATCATCAACATAAATCTGAACTAACAGCAACTCCTTACCATGATTCAAATAAAATAGAGTTTTATCAATTGCACCTCTTTTGAATCCACTTTCCAGTAAGAATTGAGCTAAGGTTTCATACCATGCTCTTGGAGCTTGCTTTAGTCCATAAAGTGCCTTATCCAGTCTGTAGACATGATCTGGATATGTAGGATCAATGAAACCAGGAGGTTGTTCAACATAAACTTCTTCCTCCAGTTCACCATTTAAGAAAGCACTTTTAACATCCATCTGGAAAACCTTGAATTTCTTATGTGCTGCATAAGCAAGAAATATCCTGATGGCTTCTAGTCTTGCAACAGGAGCAAAAGTTTCATCATAGTCAATTCCCTCTTGTTGGGAATACCCCTTTGCAACTAGTCTAGCTTTGTTTCTGATAATGACTCCATCAGAATCAGTCTTGTTCTTGAAAATCCACTTTGTACCAACAATTGATCTATTCTTTGGTCTTGGTACCAGTTTCCAGACTTCATTCCTTTCAAATTCATTCAGTTCTTCTTGCATTGCAGTAACCCAATCAGCATCTTTAAGTGCATCTTCAACTTTCTTAGGCTCCTCCTTGGATAGAAAGTTATTATATAAACATTCATTCTGAGTTGCACTTCTTGTTTGAACACCTGCATCAGGATCTCCAATTATCAAATCAGGAGTATGATCTTTTGTCCATTTCCTTGCTGGTGTCAAATTGTTTCTTGAAGTAGATGCTCCCCCTGGATTGGTGTTATCTTGATTGAAAGAATTTGATTGATTTGAAGCTCTCCCTGAATTATTGATATGCCCTCCTGATGTGTTATCAGGATCTTCACTTGAATCAGTATCTGAAGAATTCTGTCCTGATGATTGAGTTGACTCTGAACTTGTAGTTGAATGTCGTTGCTCCCCCTCAACATTAGCACTACTAGTTGTATTACTGTTGTTTGCATCATCAGTATTAGCACCATCAGTACCTGGTGAGTCATCAGGATTTGGTGACCCATCAGTATCTGATGAATTGACAGGATCTGATTCACGTTCTTCAGGTTCCTTGGAAGCTTCATTTTCAAATAACAATCTATCATGCGAGTCTTCAATGATTCCAGTTATCTTCTTATCATCAAAAGATACATGAATTGACTCCATGACAGTTTTTGTTCTCAAATTAAAAACTCTGAAGGCTCTTGATGTAGGATAACCTATTAATATTCCTTCATCAGCCTTTGTTTCAAATTTCCCTAGCTGTTCAGGATGAGTTCTGAGAACAAAACATTTACAGCCAAACACATGCAAATGCTTCAGACTTGGTTTCTTCTCCTTGAGTGACTGATAAGGAGTGACACCATGCCTGTTTATCAATGTTAGATTTTGTGTATAGCATGTTGTTTTGACTGCTTCTGCCCAAAAATATGTAGGTAATTTAGCTTCTTCCAACATAGTTCTGCCAGCTTCAATAAGAGTTCTATTCTTCCTTTCTACTACTCCATTTTGCTGAGGTGTGCCAGGAGCAGAGAATTGTTGAATGATTCCTTTGTATTTGCAGAACTCTTCCATCTTTGAATTCTTAAATTCAGTACCATTATCACTTCTCAGAATCTTGACTTTGTACTTTGTGGTTGTCTCAATCATTCTCACATGATCCAACAGAACTTCAGGAGTTTCATCTTTTCTGTGCAGAAAATACACCCAGGTGAATCTAGAATATCCATCAACAATTACAAGAGTGTACCTTTTCTTACTGATGGACATGATGTTGACTGGACCAAACAGATCAAGATGTAGCATGTGATATGGTTCTTCAATAGAGGATTCTGATTTACTCTGGAATGATGTCCTTCTTTGTTTTGCTTTTTGGCATGCATCACAGAGTCCATCAGGTGTATACAAGACATTAGGTAATCCTCTTACTAACTCCTTCTTAACCAACTCTTTGATGTTGCTGAAGTTGAGATGAGAAAGCTTCTTGTGCCAATTCCAACTTTCATCTACTGAAGCTTTACTGATGAAACATGTAGGGGAGCCATCAGTATCTGAGAGAATGTTGGCTTCATATATGTTACCATGCCTGTAGCCAGTTAGTGCTATCTTTCCTGTTGCTTTACTGACTACTTCACAATGTGTGGAATAGAAATTGACATGATAACCTCTGTCAGTGATTTGACTAATACTCAACAAGTTGTGTTTTAGCCCCTTCACTAGAGCTATGTTGCCCAGTAAATAACAATTGTAGAAGGGGGGTTGAATACAATTGTATAAGATTCTCGACTTTATGTAACACAAATATGAAAGATCAATAACAATAACAATAACAGCTTTATTAACTCTGATATAAAACTGTTACAAACTCTCTTAAGAAATTCTGATGTTCTTAAGAGCTGCTAGCTTACAAAAACTCTCTCAAGAAATTCTGTTCTTAAGAGCTTCTCTCCGATTATGTTCTCTCTCGAATGAATTGTACATAAATCGAAACCAAGACTGTGTTTATATAGTGCACACAGCTTCTCTATCAATAACAAGATAAGTCCTAATCATAATAAAGATAGAAACATATCTTTAATCGATAGCTACATTCTACAAACCAGGAACAAACTTCCATGTTTATCTAGACTCCAAATATAACTCGAAGTAGGAATCCTGATCAGCTTCAAGTCCTGATGATCAAACCTGATCATAGTCTGAGTAGGAATCCTGATGATCAATAAGATACTGACGCTTGATCAAATACTGATGACCATGCAATACTGATGACGTCAGCAATCCTGATCAGTTGAGTCTAGCTTCTGACGATCATTGAATTCTGATCTAACAATCTCCCCCAATCTCATACTTTGTGAAATAAAGTATAGATTCCAAATATTCAATGATGTCAAAAACATGTATCAAAATGTACAAGTATCTTCAGAAACAACTTATCTGTTTAAGCTTTTTGATAGAACAGATTCATCTTCAAGAAGTTGGATAATAAACTTTCTTCTTTTTCTTCAAGAATTTGAATCAGTCTTTCCTTAAGATTTCTGAGTTCTTCATCTTCCTCATTAATCTGGTAGATAGCTGCTCTGAGATTCTGTATGGAGTTTCTTTGAAGACTATGCTCTTCAAGCAAAAGATAAGCAATTTCCTTCCCATCAGGACTGAGTGAAAGATGAGTCATGCCAAAATTTACTTCTTTAACAGCAGTACCCCTTTGCATTTCCACATCCTGACCTCTTTGATTTAAGTACATGGGAATATAATTACCATCGAAATTACTGTTTCCATCCAGTCTTCTTCTTATAGTTGACAAAATCATGTCACTCCATTCTTTGTACACTTGGTTCTTCCATCTTAACAGATAGTGAACATATTTCAGTTCCTGTGTAGTTTTCATCAGCAGATCTTGAATAGATAGAATCTTCACACTACCATCTTTCATGAAGTACAGAAGCTTTTCTTTCTTTTCAAAACCATCATGACAATCTATAACTATATCAACAGCTAATAAATTGTTCAGGTTTTCAGAAGTTAAAGTACCTCCAATTTCAGTTAAGGAGTAAGGATCAACATAAGTCATGTTTAGAAATTCAGCATCCCTGTGTCCAATACCTCCTCTTGTGTAACTTGACATTTGCTTCAGATTCGAAAACATCTTTATCCAGAGTGTTTTTGATCTAGCCATATCAGACAAATCAACAACACTTGAAGCACTTGTTATAATTCCACCAGACTGAAAATTGATAAGTTTATCACACCTTAGTGTACTTATATGTTTCCACTTCTTGTATTTCTCCTTTTCATGAGCGTAGCTTCTTTCAAGTAAAGATTCTTGTCTGCTTGTATTTCTCCATTTTCTTTTATTTGAAACTTTAAGCCTTTGTAGATAGAGATTGAAATCTTCATTTGTTCTTTTTGTAATATCTCTTCTTCTGGCTTCTTCTTCTTCATCTACTTCTTTGTTGTGACAATCAACAACAGTAGATAAGATTATCAAATCAACCTCTTGCAGAATTTCAGATTCATCAGGATCTTGAATGATGTCAGGATTAGAATCTTCAATTTGATTTGTATTGCTGAGAGTTGATTTACTTGATTTTCTTCTCAATTCAGGTTCTTCTTCAACAATTCCATCATCACCAAAAGTAGATCTATCAGGAACTACTAGAGTTTGAATAGGTTCAGGAATTTCTTCAATTCTTAACCCTCTAGACCTTGTCTGTCTAGGTACTGTTTGAGTTGAAGAACCTCTTCTACCTCTGCTTCCTCTACCTCTAGCAGGAGCAGTATAGCTTTCCATTGTCTCTCTTTGTAGTCTCAAGAAATCTTCATGTGAGAGATCTGGATATTCTTCACTTGCTGTAGAGAGTGCTTTTCTGGCAAATAATTGTTGAACTCTTTTATCAGTGTGATAAAGAGTAACAATTCTACCGTTTTTTGTAGAAAACTTCTGGAATAAATTTGATGCATCTTCAGGATTATCAATAATTACATCTTCATCACCTTCAGGAATTGTAGCAAGAATATGTCCATGACCAGGTGTCAGGATTTGATCTTCCGTCAGGATCTGAGATTGCACCAATGTTCTTACTGTCTTAACTCCAGAATCAGAAACATGAGTTGACTGCGTTGTTTGACTTTGTGAAGTTTGAATTGTAGACTTCAAAACCGCAGCATCAGAGGTTTCTCCTTGTTTCACATTGTCACCACCATCATTTCCAGTATCATCATCATTATTCCTTAATACTATATCAGGTGTACATTTTGTCTGAATAACCTTCTCCCCCTTTTTGACATCAGGATTTGACAATAATTGCAAAATTAAGAAAAGAGAGGCTTGAATTTCAGTTACCTTAGTATCCAGAGAATCAATTCTTTGTTTGATTGAGGTTTGTTCTGAAACAACAGATTTCACTTGGGATTCCACTACCCTCAGTTGTAAAGTAGTAGGCACCTTTGTAAAATTATTAAAGATATCAGTCCTCACTTTGTCAGTTGAACCCTTGATAGAATCAATCTCACTTTTCAGGCTCTTGGATAACAGAGTTGTAGCCTTCAGATGATTCTTCAAGTCTTGATTCTCTATAGATTTCACTGCATTATAGGCATGTCCAATAGCAGAAGAAAAACTGATAGATTCATCAGAATTGTGCCATGAATTATTCCATTCATTCTGTCTAAATGCCTCTGCAGGATCAAAGGAAGGAATAGAAAAATCTTGTCTCTGATCTTTCCCAGTGGAAGCATTGCTAGCCATAAATGTACTTGATGAACCAAAATTAGTTCCAAGACTAATCTTGAGTGCTGTAGCAAGCTGTTCCTTCTCTTTTCGATTCTCATTATCATCATCACTATCATCATCAGAATTATCATCATCAGAACCATGAGATTTATCAGGATCAGGAATAGCAATACCTTTCAGTTTATCCTGTGATTCTGAGATAGGATGATCCATTGGTCTTGAACGAAGTGGCTGTATCAAAATAGGCTCAGTATCAGGAGCACCACTAACGTCAGGATGAACATCGTCAGGATTTGATATGCTTGCATCAGTATTTGCTTCCAATGGTTCTTGTGGAGCTTGAGGTTCAGAAGCTGCTTCAACACTTTGAGCTAAAGGTTCTTGTGTGCTTCCCTCATTGACAATGTTCTCGACCAATCTTTCAACAGAAGCTGTAGCTTTGCCTGCATCTTCACTTTGAGAAGATGGTTCTTGTGTAGCTGGAATGTTGATGTCTTCATTCTCCCTTTGAGAAAATGGTTCTTGTGTGACCATTCCACTAGCTAAGCCTTCACTCAAACTTTGATTGAGTGGTTCTTGTGTGGCAGGATCAACAGTAGCTGCTGAATTACTCTGAAATTCAGGTTCTTGTGGGCTTGATCCTTTCAGCTTCTTCTGTCTCTGATAGACTAACTCTTCTGCATTCCTCTTTTTCTTTGATGTAGGTGTAAGACCAACCAAGGAAGCAGTTGTAGAAACCTTCTCCCAAGAAATTTCTCTAATCTGAGATGGAGAGGCTGGAGAGTCTGATATAGAGACAACTTTTGTTGTTGCATCAGGAATACTAACATCAGGATTTGCTAGAGCATCAGGAGTAGATGACTCTTCAGGATTTGATGTCTGATTATCAGTATCCTTCATTTGCACTGTCAAAGGAATATGATACCTGCTCTTTGATAATTTCCTTGTCTTTTGTGGTTTTGATGAAGGTACCACAATTTTAGTAGCAGTATCAGCAACTTCCTTGTTCACTTTCATCACAGAGGATATAGGTAAGTCATCCTCTGAATCACTTTCATCAATCAACCTCAACTTCCTTTTCACAGGAACATTCTTAACAACCTTATCAGCTTTCTTGACCAGGACCCCTTGTACACCCCCTTGTATCTTCTTTTTAGTGAGTGGTGTAGAGGAAAAATCCTTTGAACCTGATTGCCTTCCAGACACATCAGTTCTAGCTGATTTCTTTGATTTTACAACTAAAGTCTTTTGAGAGACAGTAGAGGTGGTTGTTAACTGTTTAGACTGTTTAGGTTGCATGCTTGTGTCAGGAACAAGGTGGGTTGGGCCTTGTACCATAGCATTAGAAAGTAGTCCATAACGAGTAGGCATTTTCTGATGTAAGAAAAACCTAACCTCATCAGGAATAAAAGCATTTCCGCACAAAATATTTTACCAAATCAGGATTGAAAAAAATATTCAATAAGATTAAAATAAAATTTTATTTAAGAAAACAAAATTTATTTTAACAATCCTGAATAGCGTTTTGGTTTAAGAAAAATAACCAAATTAATGGTCATAGAATTAAAACACGCTTACCAGCAAACGAGGCAAAAATATTTATGGAAAACTGAACCGTCTCATCGAGATTGTAGAAATGACCTGCACTCTTAATACACATTCTCTATAAAAGAGAACTGTTAAGCATAACATCATTTATTTATTAAAAGCACAAACCCTTTCCAGAGAAAAACTTACGAAAACCTTTCACCTTCTTCGTTTTTCAATGGCTGCCAACAATCAAAACGATTTACCTGATGAGGAATATGATGATCTCGCATTAATCTGGCAAGAGATGGATGAGGCTCTGGCTGAGATTGCAGAGCACGAAGAACCACAACCTGTTCCTGACCCTCAGGAACATGAAGCATTTATCAACGCAATGGCTGAAGTCCTTCTCCATAACTTCCAGCAGGTTAATCCTGACTGGAATCCTCTTCACAACCTAGTCATCGTCGATGAAGAAGAGCCAGAAGACGGTGATGATGAAGATGATGAGGAACTCGAGCGAGAGCTTGAGAGAAATAGAAAGATCCGTGATGCTTGTAAGTCTTGCAAGTTGGAAGCACGGAAAAGTTCCGGTGATCACGATGACGATCCACCTTCAAGTGCATCAGTTCCTCTTCCTGTTCTTTAAGGACATAGAAATCTTCCAATCCTGATGGACTGTGAAGCTGCTCAGGAGCATTCATGCTAATTTGCAGGGCACGTGTTCATGCTTATCTGTAAAGCACAAGTTCCTGAGTAGAAAATAGACTAGGAAAACAAATATGTAATTTCCATTTTTCATGTGTAATGAATCTTCAAGTATTAAAGAAATTTGTCTATTTTCTCATGTGTTTTCTTCCTGTACTTGCCTGCAAAATTTGTTAGTAACACTCATAGTAATATAGAGATGATAATTAATAAACTCTGATAATAATGAAATTGAAATTGATAAGTAAGACTGAAAACTTAATCAAAGACTAAGTAATAATCTAATTGTCCAGAGTTTACCAGGAGTGTTAATGACAACTTAGCATAGAACCTCTGGTTTTCATACCAGCTTCAATATCTGAGCATCAGGATTTGACCAATTGATTTCCTGTCAGGATTGAGTCCTATCAGGATTTGATCAAAGATACATACCTTTCTGAATAACCATCAGGATTTGACAGTTATCAGGATTTCCTCTCTGTAGCTTTTCCTCAGAAATTCTAAAAATTCATCATTCCAAGTTCATTCACCAACTTATTGAAAGTAGCTTCAGGCAGTGGCTTGGTGAATATATCAGCTAGTTGTTGATCAGTAGGAACAAAGTGAAGTTCAATTGTTCCTTCCAGAACCTGTTCTCTTATAAAGTGATATCTGATACTTATGTGTTTAGTAAGAGAATGCTGAACTGGATTTCCTGTCATTGCAATAGCACTTTGGTTATCACAATAGATAGGGATTTTTGAATATGACAGGCCATAATCTAACAACTGATTTCTCATCCACATTATCTGAGCACAACAACTTCCTGCAGCAATGTACTCAGCTTCTGCAGTTGAAGTGGAAATAGATTTCTGCTTTTTACTGAACCATGAAACTAGTCTTCCACCCAAAAACTGACAACTTCCTGAAGTACTTTTCCTGTCTATTTTGCATCCTGCAAAATCAGCATCTGAATAACCACACAACTCAAAATCTGATTCCCTTGCATACCAAAGGCCAAGTGAAGGAGTGCCTTTGAGATATCTGAAAATTCTCTTGACTGCAATCAGATGTGGTTCTCTAGGTTTTGCTTGAAATCTTGCACATAGACAGGTTGCAAACATGATATCTGGTCTACTGGCAGTGAGATACAATAAAGAGCCAATCATTCCTCTGTAGTGAGTTACATCTACCTCTTCACCTTGATCAGGATCAAGTTTGGTAGCTGTAGCTATGGGAGTTGAAGCAGGAGTACTGTCTTGCATGTTAAACCTTGTCAGTAAATTCCTTGTGTATTTAGACTGATTAATAAAAATCCCTTCATCAGTCTGTTTAACTTGAAGACCCAGAAAGTAACTCATTTCTCCCATCATGCTCATTTGATATCTTGACTGCATAAGCTTGGAAAACTTTTCACACAGCTTATTGTTTGTTGACCCAAAAATGATATCATCAACATAAATCTGAACTAACAGCAACTCCTTACCATGATTCAAATAAAATAGAGTTTTATCAATTGCACCTCTTTTGAATCCACTTTCCAGTAAGAATTGAGCTAAGGTTTCATACCATGCTCTTGGAGCTTGCTTTAGTCCATAAAGTGCCTTATCCAGTCTGTAGACATGATCTGGATATGTAGGATCAATGAAACCAGGAGGTTGTTCAACATAAACTTCTTCCTCCAGTTCACCATTTAAGAAAGCACTTTTAACATCCATCTGGAAAACCTTGAATTTCTTATGTGCTGCATAAGCAAGAAATATCTTGATGGCTTCTAGTCTTGCAACAGGAGCAAAAGTTTCATCATAGTCAATTCCCTCTTGTTGGGAATACCCCTTTGCAACTAGCCTTGCTTTGTTTCTGATTATTACTCCATCAGAATCAGTCTTGTTCTTGAAAATCCACTTTGTACCAACAATTGATCTATTCTTTGGTCTTGGTACCAGTTTCCAGACTTCATTCCTTTCAAATTCATTCAGTTCTTCTTGCATTGCAGTAACCCAGTCAGCATCTTTAAGTGCATCTTCAACTTTCTTAGGCTCCTCCTTGGATAGAAAGTTATTGTATAAACATTCATTCTGAGTTGCACTTCTTGTTTGAACACCTGCATCAGGATCTCCAATTATCAAATCAGGAGTATGATCTTTTGTCCATTTCCTTGCTGGTGTCAAATTGTTTCTTGAAGTAGATGCTCCCCCTGGATTGGTGTTATCTTGATTGAAAGAATTTGATTGATTTGAAGCTCTCCCTGAATTATTGCTATGCCCTCCTGATGTGTTATCAGGATCTTCACTTGAATCAGTATCTGAAGAATTCTGTCCTGATGATTGAGTTGACTCTGAACTTGTAGTTGAATGCCGTTGCTCCCCCTCAACATTAGCACTACTAGTTGTATTACTGTTGTTTGCATCATCAGTATTAGCACCATCAGTACCTGGTGTGTCATCAGGATTTGGTGTCCCATCAGTATCTGATGTATTGACAGCTTCTGATTCACTTTCTTCAGGTTCCTTGGAAGCTTCATTTTCAAATAACAATCTATCATGCGAGTCTTCAATGATTCCAGTTATCTTCTTGTCATCAAAAGATACATGAATTGACTCCATGACAGTTCTTGTTCTCAAATTAAAAACTCTGAAGGCTCTTGATGTAGGATAACCTATGAATATTCCTTCATCAGCCTTTGTTTCAAATTTCCCTAGCTGTTCAGGATGAGTTCTGAGAACAAAACATTTACAGCCAAACACATGCAGATGCTTCAGACTTGGTTTCTTCTCCTTGAGTGACTGATAAGGAGTGACACCATGCCTGTTTATCAATGTGAGATTTTGTGTATAGCATGCTGTGTTGACTGCTTCTGCCCAGAAATATGTAGGTAATTTAGCTTCTTCCAACATAGTTCTGCCAGCTTCAATAAGAGTTCTATTCTTCCTTTCTACTACTCCATTTTGCTGAGGTGTGCCAGGAGCAGAGAATTGTTGAATGATTCCTTTGTATTTGCAGAACTCTTCCATCTTTGAATTCTTAAATTCAGTACCATTATCACTTCTCAGAATCTTGACTTTGTACTTTGTGGTTGTCTCAATCATTCTCACATGATCCAACAGAACTTCAGGAGTTTCATCTTTTCTGTGCAGAAAATACACCCAGGTGAATCTAGAATATTCATCAACAATTACAAGAGTGTACCTTTTCTTACTGATGGACATGATGTTGACTGGACCAAACAGATCAAGATGTAGCATGTGATATGGTTTTTCAATAGAGGATTCTGATTTACTCTGGAATGATGTTCTTCTTTGTTTTGCTTTTTGGCATGCATCACAGAGTCCATCAGGTGTATATAAGACATTTGGTAATCCTCTCACTAACTCTTTCTTAACCAACTCATTGATGTTGCTGAAGTTGAGATGAGAAAGCTTCTTGTGCCAATTCCAACTTTCATCTACTGAAGCTTTACTGATGAAACATGTAGGGGAGCCATCAGTATCTGAGAGAATGTTGGCTTCATATATGTTACCATGCCTGTAGCCAGTTAGTGCTATCTTTCCTGTTGCTTTACTGACTACTTCACAATGTGTGGAATAGAAATTGACATGATAACCTCTGTCAGTGATTTGACTAATACTCAACAAGTTGTGTTTTAGTCCCTTCACTAGAGCTACTTTTTCAATGATGACATTTCCAATGATTATACTGCCATATCCCAAGGTTTGTCCAATGTTGCCATCTCCATAAGACACAGTTGGGCCAGCTTTTTCCTCATATTCTGATAACAGGGCTTTGTTTCCAGTCATGTGCACAGAACATCCACTATCCATGACTAACACATTTTTCCTTTTACCCTGCATCAGAATAATAAAACACTAGTCAGAATGTTTAGGAACCCACACTTGTTGGATTCCTTGTTCATGCATTTTATTAAATTTAACAGCAGAAGACTTTTTGACTTTAGCAGTCCTGACAGGATTTACTCCATCAGGATTTGCTTTGTCAGTATCAGTATTAACAAACGCATGCTTCACTATGACATTTTCAGTTCTATCAGACTTTGTACTACTTTCAAACTTAGGCAATGGATCATAAAAGTTATAGTACAAATCATGATACTCTTTACATGTATAAATAGAATGCCATAGACTACCACAATGAAAACAGGAATTCTGTGGTTTGTAAAATACTGATCTATTCCTAACATCAGACTTAGGAATTTCAGCAATTTTCTTCTTACTCTTTTTACAATCAATAGCAAGATGATTAGAGTTACCACAGTTAAAACAACTCTTTCTAGGTGCATTTGGGATATACTTATAACCATTTTCTTTATTGATCCCAATTTTACCATTCCTGTTTCTCTTAACAGTAGCTTCCTTTTTCTTATCTGTAACCTCACAGATTTTATCCTTAAGCTGTTTCTGAGACAATAGACCTACATTCTTAATGACTTTATTCAAGACAGGTTTAGACTTAACGATTTTAATTCCTTGAGTAGAAGAAGATCCCTTTTCAAAAGTAGAATTGGAATCCTTACCAAAAACAAAATTAACAGGAGTAATCTTAGATTTGGTTGAGTCTATAACATGTCTATAGGTCTTTGGACTGACTGTCTCATCAATGATAATTTTCTCTGCTAATTTCTTATCCTCATCTGACTTATATCCTAGACACTCTTTCCAATTCTTAGAGGTATTAATCTCATGAAATTTCCTACCAGAGTCTGTCCAGGTTCTGATTTTCTCATTAGCATATTCAAGTTCTTTTTCAAGGGAAGTACATTTAGATGACATCTCTAAGTGCATGTGTTTAGCATTATCACATTCTTTTTGTACTTCTTGCATACGAGAAAATTCAGCTTCTAATATCTCATTCCTTTTTCTAAGGTCAGACATCTCAGATAAGATTCTAGTATTCTCAGCAGTTTGACTTCTAAAGCTAATATGTAATGACTTTAGAAAACGTCTTAACTCAGAAGCATTATCAGTATCAAAATCAAAGATAGTATTTAGTACCTTATCATCAGGAGCAGCAATTACATCAGCATTGGCCATTAACGCATAGTTGACTACCTCAGTATCAGATTCTGAGGAAGAGTCCATCCAATCCTTGCTTGATGTGATGAGTGCCTTTGTCTTGTTGCATTCAGAAGCAAAGTGACCCATACCATTACACTTGTAGCATCTAACCTTTGACTTGTCAAATTTGCTACTCTTGCTGTCCTTTTTGATATACTTGTCTTTGTCTGCTTTGAAGGTCTTTTTCTGAAAGTTGCCCTGTCTTCTATTCTTCCTGAACTTCATCCTTCTGAAGTTTCTGACAATCATAGCAACCATCTCTTCCATGTCTGAGTCAGAAGAATCATCATCAGTATTGGCATCAGGATTGCCATCAGTATCTGATGAAGAGTCATCAGGATCTGACTCAGCTACTCTTGATTTACTTCTAGAGACCTCCATAGCTTTTCCTTTTGATTTAGCCTCTGCTTTCAAAGCAATTGACTTTGCCTTGCTGCTTTTCTTGTTCTTCCTCTGTTGAACTTCAAGATCATGAGTTCTTAGCATCCCATAGATCTCATCAAGAGACACAATGTTCAGATCATACTGGTGTCTAATGATTGAGGTCTGAGTATCCCATTCTTCAGGTAAAGCTCTTAGAAACTTGGTGTTGGAATCTTCAGTTTCATATACTTTGTCAACTAAGGATAAGCTGTTCAATAGTGTCAGGAATCTATCATATAGCTCAGTCAGGCTCTCTTCAGGTCTTGCATCGAATTGTTCATATTCTTGAATCAATAGAGCCCTTATGTTTTTCTTGACAGATGCAGATCCCTGGCACTGAGTTTCCAAAGTATCCCAGATTTCTTTTGAAGACTTGCATGCAATCACTCTGTTTGACATTACAGCATCAAGACTGTTGTGCAAGATATTCTTTATCTTTGGTTCTCTGAGTACATGAGCTTTTTCTTCTGGAGTCCATTCAGATTTAGCTTTGACCACATAATGTTCTGGTACAGTATCTGTTCGTTCTACGAACCTTGTTGGTATATATGGTCCATCACGAATCCTGTCCAAATTGTCTGGATCCATAGCCTCCAGGTACATCAACATCTTTACCCTCCATGTAGGATATTCTGATATCTTCAAGATGGGAATCTTCATGCTTTCATACTTGGTTGTCGACATCTTAGATCGTCTCTGATTTAAAAGTAAACCAGTTTGCTCTGATACCAATTGTTGCCCAGTAAATAACAATTGTAGAAGGGGGGTTGAATACAATTGTATAAGATTCTCGACTTTATGTAACACAAATATGAAAGATCAATAACAATAACAATAACAGCTTTATTAACTCTGATATAAAACTGTTACAAACTCTCTTAAGAAATTCTGATGTTCTTAAGAGCTGCTAGCTTACAAAAACTCTCTCAAGAAATTCTGTTCTTAAGAGCTTCTCTCCGATTATGTTCTCTCTCGAATGAATTGTACATAAATCGAAACCAAGACTGTGTTTATATAGTGCACACAGCTTCTCTATCAATAACAAGATAAGTCCTAATCATAATAAAGATAGAAACATATCTTTAATCGATAGCTACATTCTACAAACCAGGAACAAACTTCCATGTTTATCTAGACTCCAAATATAACTCGAAGTAGGAATCCTGATCAGCTTCAAGTCCTGATGATCAAACCTGATCATAGTCTGAGTAGGAATCCTGATGATCAATAAGATACTGACGCTTGATCAAATACTGATGACCATGCAATACTGATGACGTCAGCAATCCTGATCAGTTGAGTCTAGCTTCTGACGATCATTGAATTCTGATCTAACAAGCTACTTTTTCAATGATGACATTTCCAATGATTATATTGCCATATCCCAAGGTTTGTCCAATGTTGCCATCTCCATAAGACACAGTTGGGCCAGCTTTTTCCTCATATTCTGATAACAGGGCTTTGTTTCCAGTCATGTGCACAGAACATCCACTATCCATGACTAACACATTTTTCCTTTTACCCTGCATCAGAATAGTAAAACACTAGTCAGAATGTTTAGGAACCCACACTTGTTGGATTCCTTGTTCATGCATTTTATTAAATTTAACAGCAGAAGACTTTTTGACTTTAGCAGTCCTGACAGGATTTACTCCATCAGGATTTGCTTTGTCAGTATCAGTATTAACAAAAGCATGCTTCACTATGACATTTTCAGTCCTATCAGACTTTGTACTACTTTCAAACTTAGGCAATGGATCATAAAAGTTATAGTACAAATCATGATACTCTTTACATGTATAAATAGAATGCCATAGACTACCACAATGAAAACAGGAATTCTGTGGTTTGTAAAATACTGATCTATTCCTAACATCAGACTTAGGAATTTCAGCAATTTTCTTCTTACTCTTTTTACAATCAATAGCAAGATGATTAGAGTTACCACAGTTAAAACAACTCTTTCTAGGTGCATTTGGGATATACTTATAACCATTTTCTTTATTGATCCCAATTTTACCATTCCTGTTTCTCTTAACAGTAGCTTCCTCTTTCTTATCTGTAACCTCACAGATTTTATCCTTAAGCTGTTTCTGAGACAATAGACCTACATTCTTAGTGACTTTGTTCATGACAGGTTTAGACTTTATAATTTTAATTCCTTGAGTAGAAGAAGATCCCTTTTCAAAAGTAGAATTGGAATCCTTACCAAAAACAAAATTAACAGGAGTAATCTTAGATTTGGTTGAGTCTATAACATGTCTATAGGTCTTTGGACTGACTGTCTCATCAATGACAATTTTCTCTGCTAATTTCTTATCTTCATCTGACTTATATCCTAGACACTCTTTCCAATTCTTAGAGGTATTAATCTCATGAAATTTCCTACCAGAGTCTGTCCAGGTTCTGATTTTCTCATTAGCATATTCAAGTTCTTTTTCAAGGGAAGTACATTTAAATGTCATCTCTAAGTGCATGTGTTTAGCATTATCACATTCTTTTTGTACTTCTTGCATACGAGAAAATTCAGCTTCTAATATCTCATTCCTCTTTCTAAGGTCAGACATCTCAGATAAGATTCTAGTATTCTCAGCAGTTTGACTTCTAAAGCTAATATGTAATGACTTTAGAAAACGTCTTAACTCAGAAGCATTGTCAGTATCAAAATCAAAGATAGTATTTAGTACCTTATCATCAGGAGCAGCAATTACATCAGCATTGGCCATTAACGCATAGTTGACTACCTCAGTATCAGATTCTGAGGAAGAGTCCATCCAATCCTTGCTTGATGTGATGAGTGCCTTTGTCTTGTTGCATTCAGAAGCAAAGTGACCCATACCATTACACTTGTAGCATCTAACCTTTGACTTGTCAAATTTGCTACCCTTGCTGTCCTTTTTGATATACTTGTCTTTGTCTGCATTGAAGGTCTTTTTCTGAAAGTTGCCTTGTCTTCTATTCTTCCTGAACTTCATCCTTCTGAAGTTTCTGACAATCATAGCAACCATCTCTTCCATGTCTGAATCAGAAGATTCATCACCAGTATTGGCATCAGGATTGCCATCAGTATCTGATGAAGAGTCGTCAGGATCTGATTCAGCTACTCTTGCTTTCCTTCTAGAGACCTCCATAGCTTTCCCTTTTGATTTTGCTTCTACATTCAAAGCAATTGACTTTGCCTTGCTGCTTTTCTTGTTCTTCCTCTGTTGAACTTCAAGATCATGAGTTCTTAGCATCCCATAGATCTCATCAAGAGACACAATGTTCAGATCATACTGGTGTCTAATGATTGAGGTCTGAGTATCCCATTCTTCAGGTAAAGCTCTAAGAAATTTGGTGTTTGAATCTTCAGTTTCATATACTTTGTCAACTAAGGATAAGCTGTTCAATAGTGTCAGGAATCTATCATATAGCTCAGTCAGGCTCTCTTCAGGTCTTGCATCGAATTGTTCATATTCTTGAATCAATAGAGCCCTTCTGTTTTTCTTGACAGATGCAGATCCCTGGCACTGAGTTTCCAAAGTATCCCAGATTTCTTTTGAAGACTTGCATGCAATCACTCTGTTTGACATAACAGCATCAAGACCATTGTGCAAGATATTCTTTATCTTTGGTTCTCTGAGTACATGAGCTTTTTCTTCTGGAGTCCATTCATATTTAGCTTTGACCACATAATGTTCTGGTACAGTATCTGTTCGTTCTACGAACTTTGTTGGTATATATGGTCCATCACGAATCCTGTCCAGATTGTCAGGATCCATAGCCTCCAGGTACATCAACATCTTTACCCTCCATGTAGGATATTCTGATATCTTCAAGATGGGAATCTTCATGCTTTCATACTTGGTTGTCGACATCTTAGATCGTCTCTGATTTAAAAATAAACCAGTTTGCTCTGATACCAATTGTTGCCCAGTAAATAACAATTGTAGAAGGGGGTTGAATACAATTGTATAAGATTCTCGACTTTATGTAACACAAATATGAAAGATCAATAACAGCTTTATTAAATCTGATATAAAACTGTTACAAACTCTCTCAAGAAATTCTGATGTTCTTGAGAGCTGCTAACTTACAAAAAAACTCTCTCAAGAAATTCTGTTCTTAAGAGCTTCTCTCTTGATTCCCTCGATTATGTTCACGTTGTACATAAATCGAAACCAAGACTGTGTTTATATACTACACAGCTTCTCTATCAATGATAAGTCCTAATCAATTACAAAGATTGAAACCTATCCATAATTGATAGCTACATTCTACAAACCAGGAACAGATAGAATAAACTTCCATGTTTATCTAGACTCCAAATATAACTCGAAGTAGGAATCCTGATCAGCTTCAAGTTCTGATGATCAATCCTGATCATAGTCTGAGTAGGAATCCTGATGATCAATAAGATACTGACGCTTGATCAAATACTGATGACCATGCAATACTGATGACGTTAGCAATCCTGATCAGTTGAGTCTAGCTTCTGACGATCATTGAATTCTGATCTAACACATGACCAGGCTTCTTTCATATTACCTCCGTAATCAGGAACTTCAGTCCCAAAACAACCACCGCCATGATCGACATCACGTATCAACCATGTCATCACTTGAGGTTAGCGAATTACACGATCTAATCACGAAAATTCAAATTAATTTACAGTAATTATGTGTGTGTGTGTGTGAGAGAGAGAGAGAGAGAGAGAGAGAGAGAGAGAGAGAGAGAGAGAGAGAGAGAGAGAGAGAGAGTGCATACATTACAATAATGGAGGTGGAGTAATATCTAGGTATTATGTCCTAAAAGGTTTGTTTAAATTACCTGAATGACCCTCTGTCAGCTTTCCATCTAACGGGGTTAACCCCTTTTAACGTTAGTACACAAATTGTACAAACAATCATACTTCAGGTACACAATGTGTGCAATTGATACATTAACAAAGTGCAGATTTTGTAAACATCCGGTACACAAAGTGCATTTAAGTCTATTCAAATATGCTACATATTGTGAATATAAGAGAGTATTCTCAGCTTCGTTTTTTTCCCAAAGAAATTGTCTTGAAATTACAATTAAAAAATTTAATAACAAAAGCTTTGAGACTGCATACTTATAAAATGTACACGGCTCACAATTGTCAAACTCTGTCTATACTATTTTTTGGTGAAAAATGGCATCATTTGAATTTCTCAATATTAAATATCACTTAAAAAATTAATATATTTCTATATTATATTATATTATTATATGTTTAATATCATATTAAACAGTATATGAATTTTAATATTTAATATTAAAAAGATTGTACTTTGGTGATTGTAAATTTATTTAAAAGTGATTAGAATTTGATTTGTGAAAGTTTATTAAGTCGCGTTTTGCAACGGACTTATAATATTTGTCTAATTTTTATAAAAATATTTACTCAATATAACTTTAAATAAAGTAAATAAATAATTTATTTAATATAGTTGTAAAGGTGAATATAAGGTAACTCGACTTGAAGATAAAATTTAGGAAAATATTAAGATGGTAATTTGATTCAAGTAGAAAGTTTAGGAAAATATAAGGTAATTAAGATATTTTCTGTTTATTAATTTAAAATTTTGAGAAAATTATAAAAATAAATTGATATGATTTGAGAAGCGACACCTTATCTCCTTCTCTTTCACACAAGAATATTGATTGTTTGATAGATTGATTTTCTCAAAATTCAAATTTCAACTTATACTTCAAAATAAATAATATAACATTAATATTAAAGTTTAATTCGAATAGAAAATTTTCATACAAACTCTTCTAATTTATAAAATTCAAAATTCAGTTTTCATACAAACTCTTTTAATTTATACTAACTTATATCCCGTGCGATGCACGGCTTTCTGTAATATTTTATTATTTTTATTTAGATTTTGGTAATTATATTTTTTTTGATGAAATTTTAAAATATATTTATATGTGTATATAATAAATTTGATTTATATATCTAACAATATAAGTATTTTAATTTAATAAATTGTTGACGTAATCTTTAGTAGTATTTTAGATATTACAATAGAAAAATATTTTTAAATAATAGAGCTAACAGTTCGTATTTATTTGCTCTTAAAAAATCTATAAGTGACTAAAGTGCAAATAACAAAATATGTGTCCTGTAATGTGTCGAGTTTCTTTTAACATATGCTATTACTTTTATTTTTTATTAATTATCTTATTTAAATTGAATATTATAAAAAAATATATTAAACATGGAATATATAATGTGTTTTAGCTGAAAAAGGTAATCAATTATAAATATGTAATAATATTACATTACCTTTTTTATTTTATAAGATAAGTTGTTTTAGTTAGAAAAATAGATAAAATAGGTAATGTATTTTAGCCGGAAAAAACAATTGGTTATAAATAAATTGGTTATATATAGGCCCGACCGAAATTATAGATAGACCCGGCCCAAATACCGATCGACCGACCAAAACTTTTAATGTTTCGTATTTAATAATATAGTATAAAAATCTTTTTTTCTATGATATAATCTTGATCATCTATTTTTAAAATATTAAATTTAACAATCGACTTTATTTTTTCACACTAAACCAAAACTTTAAGTAAAATCACACTTAATTTGCCTTGAACTGTTGCTTCATATGTCCATATACCGCACATGATTTTTGCATTTGATTTTTATCAGATGTTCGCCATAGAGGGACCAAGATCAAGTCTAGTGTCAAATTATCTAATTTTGCCATCCTTGATTCGTGTTTTGTACATATATCACTATTTCACCATGCAGTTTCATATTTTAATTTCGATCATATCGGCTTGTGAGTTGCGACAAAAACTATTTTTCATTGTAAAATCCTAGTTCCATCAATTTTCTATATGACAAAAAACATTATATAAAATGATGTATTTATATTTTGAGTACACGATACGAAAATACATGAACACGAATGTCCATGACCGAGATTTAGTGTCGGTTTCGTGTTTACTCTTAAGGTAAATGATACGAAATAGACGAAATAAATAAATTAATAAATAAATATGTATTAATATTTATATTAGATGTATTAACATTTCTATTTGATATTTAACATTTATTTATAAGATTATACTTAATTTTATAATATTATTTGTAAAAAATACGTAGATATATATATATATTTATTTAATACATATTTGTAAAAAAATTACCAATAAATTTTAATTTTTAAATAATTTTAGTCATTTTTTTATTTTTATTTTAAAATTACACGAAAACACGATATTAAGGTACACGAATGCGGAAATACGAATACGAAAGTACACGAATCTTAAACGAGTCGATTTTGCGATTAACATTCATGTAAAAGAAACACGAAAGTACACAACATAAAAATATACGACACAAACAAATTGTCATGTCATAAAATCTGAGTACATATGTATATATATTGACATAATTACAATTAAAAACCTTCAAACAACAAATCCGGTATAAATAAATTGATAGATAGTTCTATTTAACATTGATATTGGTTTATTTTTATGCTTATCACATATTTTTTATTCATATAAATAAATTGGATGCTTCTAATTACATCAACTCTTAGATTTTATGCTCAATATCCAAGGATCTTATAGTGAACGAAATTTATGTAATTAATCATACACCACCTCTCAATCATCCACTACCTTGCAAATAAAAAGAATCAAAGAATTTAATTGTGATATTACTGGTTCCAGGATTGGTGCAGGGTTGATAGATCGGGAAGCCATTTTAATCTTTTCTAGTTCAAAGAATTTAAAAATTCATGATGTTAAACAGTCTGAAAACATAAGCGGCTATTTGTTTAGCTCGTTTATTTGTTTCTATTCAGGTTGTAGTGTCAGTTCAGGGGTTTGTCCTGGCTGTGATTCCGTTGATGCAAGTTAATAAAATCTCTTTGTTTGTCAAAAAAAAAAAAAATTAAACTAATTTTTTTAAAATTCAATCAATCAGAAAAGGCCAAAAAGAATTAGGGAGTGAGACGGGAGACGGGAGAAAACAAACATTGTTAAAGTACAACCTTAATTATTAAAGAAAATTCAATGTTAGAGCACAGACTTTATTTCTTTCCTTAAAAATTAGAAGTTAAAAGAGATGATTGTGATTTGAAGAATTTTTTTACAAGAATATTAAAATGGTAATTTTATTTTAGGAGAAAGTTAAGAATATATAAGTAAAATTAAAATTTGATTTGAAGAAAAAGTTTAGATTAGTAAAGATTTAAAAGTAAAGTTTCCTCTATTTCTAAAGATTTAAAAAACAATTGAAATATTTTTTAATAAAAAATTTAGAAAAATATTAAAATTGTATATTTAGTTTACTAATAAAGATTTTAATTAATGTTAGAAACTTGTATTTCAAATCTATACAATTATATAATAACCGTTTCATTGAAGGTTTTGCTTAGTTTCGTAAGTTAGTAAACATATTCATAAAATATAAAATTTAGGAAAATATTAAAATTGTATGTTTAGTTTCCTGTAAAAAATTTAAAGGTAAGAATATGAAAATTATATCATTAGTTTTCTCCATGAGTAAAGATTTAAAAGAAAATAGAGATATTTTCTAATTAAAAATTTAGGAGATATTTACAATGTTAAGACAAGGCAAAAGACAAAAGCGTCTGGTCGTGAGATTTAGGTTCATAAAATAAGGGAAAGATGGTAGAAGATCTTGTTGTACGTCTGGTCCTAAAACTACTTTGACATTGAGAATACATGCACTACATTCTTGGGAAGACATTCATTCAGATATAGAGTTATAAGGCCAGGAAGTTCCAAACTTTCTCAGGCAATCTACAACCAAACAGGCCGAGAGATGTTAAATTAGGCAAACTGAAAGCGGGAGAATAAGATAAATTGCAATTTTCAAGATTCAGGGTTGTTAAAGCAGACAAGCATGTCAATGAAGAATCTGACAATGTACAATACAAGTCTTCATATCGCATACTTAACAAACTTGTCAACTAAACATCCATTACTTTCATTCTCAAAAACACACTTCTTATCCAAAACACACATTTTCAATTTAGAAACACTAGCTCGATGATATCGATTAGATAAAACATGGCGAATAAAGGCATATAGAGGGCAGGATAAGAAAGCAAGCAAGAAAGTTAGGATAATAAAATCTCTTTACAACACCAGTAGGTAGTAGTTACGGTTCGGAAAATTAGTACTTAAATAATCCGAGAGATGTTAACAAAACATACAAGCCATGCTAAAATTAACCCCAGCCACTACTAAATAAGCTGCTACATAGATACATATATAGAGGGAGCACAAACATCAACGACAACGTGTGATGCCAGCCCTAACCCCAGCCGCACCAATTGTAAAATACAACCCATATCTCATGTAGTTGTCCAGATCCTCACTGTGGTCCCAATACTACAATAAAGAAACAAGATTACAAAATCATCAAAATTAATTTTATAATAATATATACTAAAACAGATATACTTAAATAACAAAAAGTCACAGATCGGAGGATATAAAGAGGATATAAAGGCATTGCTGATTTTATTCTAATTTTTTTATATAAATACCTCAATATTGTCCAAGTCAAAAGATATATTCTTGGCATTACCAAGTCCTAAAAGCATATGTGCAAACAGCAGACTATTCGTTCCCCTGCATTCAGAACTCATGTTCTGAAACCAACCTTGTAACTTTATATGTACATTCTCCGACTCAGGAGATCCAAAAGTGATTAAAAAGACGCCAGCACTGATAGGCTATAAGAGCCCAAACTCCCATTGACAGGCTACAAGAGCCCTGGCTCCCGAACCTAGTACCCGAGCCCGGACTCAGGACCCCTGGTGGTATATTCAACGGTACCTGAGCCCTGACTGACAGTCTACAAGAGCCCTGACTCCCGAGCCTAGTACCCGAGCCCGGACTCAGGACTCCTGGTGGCGACACGTGAATATTCCCAATGATTGGGATAATTATTTCCTATTTAAACCACACGCTAGCAGGAGCCTGGCACACGGTGCCACAATCCTTCACATGGACACGTGCAATCCATCAACATCACCCAGGTGTCCTACCTACCTAGGATTCAACGCTCATGATTGCAGGTACAACCCCTAAACCCTAATCCTGGGCCTATATATAGACCAAGGAGGAAAGGTGTAGGGGTTACATTCTCTTTTACACACCTAGCCTACATATACACACACTATACATACACCCTCCATATTGAGATTTCTCTATAGTCCTGTCTCCCCTTCCAAAGCCGTTACTTACTCTCACGCCGGAGGCGCCGCCAGGGTCCAAACCCCCCTCCGGTGTTGTTTTGCAGACACCCACCAGAGTCCCAACCACAGCGACACCGCTTCCGGGCGTGGGATCGGCCGGGAAGGACTGGATCGGGATTCTGGAGTTATCATTTGGCGCTAGAAGGAGGGGGAACCATGTCTTGTGGTCTCGGTACCACTAGAATCACCATCATCAACAAGCTCCATCCTTTAAGAAGGAGTCCTAATTCAACCAGTAAGATCTGAACAAAACCCCCTATTTAAGCTAAAAAAAATGAGATCCTTTACCATTTTTGGCGATGTAGGCATGTCTAGTAGCCTTTGTAAACCTTTTTTGAACCCAGATCTGTAACTATAATTGATAAAATTTTGATTTTTAACTCATAGTCCTAATCTCTGTCCATATCTATAGTCCTTACTACCAGGTCTACTTCAAAGCCTTACTCTTTTTACTTGAAGCATAATATGCATTCATATGTTGTTCTCCTTACCTAAACCGAGTCAGATTAGCCATAAACTTTACTTTTAAAAAAAAAAACTTGTTTTGCGATATTTTTTCGTTACTATTGCGCACTATTGTTGTTACTGAATCCCGAGGAAGTAAGATAGTCCAGACCCCTAGACCTACCTTAGCTCTCAGAAGCAAGAAATAAACATCCCCTAACCCAGGCTCAGGACCAGTTTGTGGTCCAGGATATGGCCTCTCAAATCCTGACCCTCGTCAACCCTGGAGATGAAAGAGTCATTATAAGAGTCAACCTTACAGAAGCCCGGACATTCTCATCTTCCTTAAGTTCTTTCTTCACCAATGTGGCGGCTCCAGTAATCCGGACAGTCAGCAATATTTTGGAATATATTTAATGGAAGAAGTTTGACATAATAGCTGGATGCAATTCTCGAGGGCAAGACTTACAACCACAAAATATTTCCTTTCTAAAAGAGAGAAGGGAAAAACATTACAAAAAAGGAGGTGCACTAAAACATGCATCACACATACACTCTCGGTTTGAAGTGTAAAGATGATTTATTTATAAACACTGGTTACCAAGCTGTGGGGCTGCACGTAATTGATGTACTGAGCAATCTGAAAATGCAAGGGTTAACCGGGTTCGAAGTCAATATGTGGAAACAGACAGCTGAAGCTAGGACTTAAAAAGAAAAGTATTAAAAGGAGCCCGGGCATGTTTCAACTCACATTGAGAGCAACATTGCAACAATAGTTTGGTGTGTGGGTGTTTGAGACTCGTTACTAGTTCGGGTTGGATAATGAAAGACAAAATGGTGGGGGCCATGCAACTTAAAGTTATTTTACAAAACATGAGTGTTTGCAGCCCGAGCTTGTTCAAATGGATTATCTGAATTGCAGATTTCAGCATTTTCCTAGCACCCTGGGTCCCGAAAAATTACCAAACCGACAACTCCTATCAAATTTCAAGATTGGTACCAGTAGTGAAACAATTAACAAATGGGGTATTTGAGCTGCTGTCGTGGATTATAAAGAAAAGAAAGTTTGTTTAAACTTTTTAATCAAAAACAAGAAGTTGTAACACTACAACACGTACGGTACTGGTTGGCCAGAATAGTGGGGCACCACTACATTTGATTTGTTAATGCAAGAGCACTTTAGACCGGACTCTCATCAGCCCCGCACCCCGGATTTCGGTAAAATTCTGAACTGAATTTAAAATATATATTTATTTATAGAGATATTTTCTATAAATATTTTCACAAAATATTTTTGAAATAAATTTCAAAATATTAATTTACTCATTTCAAAACTAATTTTACTCCTAGTCCCGGATAATGTATCTTTCAAAAAATATAATCCTGGTCCGGAACAATAAACATAGTATGGATCGGGGTCCTATCTACTTCAAAAATCTTTAAAAAATTTCTAAGTACAAAAAATATAACTCTGGTCCGGATCAATAAGCATAGTGCGGACCAGGTTCCTATCTATTTCAAAAATCTTAGATTCTATTCTAAGTACAAAAGAAAGAGTCCGGCTCAGAATCAAGCCATGAGACCGGACTCACGAGCAATATGCAATCAAATCGAAATCTTAGATTCTATTCTAAGTACAAAAGAAAGAGTCCGGCTCAGAATCAAGCCATGAGACCGGACTCACGAGCAATATGCAATCAAATCGAAATCTTAGATTCTATTCTAAGTACAAAAGAAAGAGTCTGGCTCAGAATCAAGCCATGAGACCGGACTCACGAGCAATATGCAATCAAATCGAAATCTTAGATTCTATTCTAAGTACAAAAGAAAGAGTCCGGCTCAGAATCAAGCCATGAGACCGGACTCACGAGCAATATGCAATCAAATCGAAATCTTAGATTATATTCTAAGTACAAAAGAAAGAGTCCGGCTCAGAATCAAGCCATGAGACCGGACTCACGAGCAATATGCAATCAAATTGAAATCTTAGATTTTATTCTAAGTACAAAAGAAAGAGTCCGGCTCAGAATCAAGCCATGAGACCGGACTCACGAGCAATATGCAATCAAATCGAAATCTTAGATTATATTCTAAGTACAAAAGAAAGAGTCCGGCTCAGAATCAAGCCATGAGACCGGACTCACGAGCAATATGCAATCAAATTGAAATCTTAGATTTTATTCTAAGTACAAAAGAAAGAGTCCGGCTCAGAATCAAGCCATGAGACCGGACTCACGAGCAATATGCAACTCTATAACCCTGGCTCAGAGCCATAGGCATACAGAGGAGCCAGGGTCCCCAACAATATGCAGATCAAGAGTTCGGTTCAGAATCAAGCCATGAGACCGGACTCACGAGCAATATGCAATCAAATCGAAATCTTAGATTCTATTCTAAGTACAAAAGAAAGAGTCCGGCTCAGAATCAAGCCATGAGACCGGACTCACGAGCAATATGCAACTCTATAACCCTGGCTCAGAGCCATAGGAATGCAGAGGAGCCAGGGTCCTCAGTAATATGCAATCTAAAAATCAAGAATCCGGACTCACAACCTTATGCAAACAGCAGTCAAAGAAGGTCAGGAGCCGGGTCCAGAATCAACATAAGAATTTTTAAAGCGACAACATAAGGAAATACCCATTCAAAAAATTCGAGGATTAAAATCACCAAAGGGAAGAAGCATTAAATAAAGTACGGGAGCCCGAGTTGGCCATTCAACCCGGAAACACTCCAAAACCTCTGAGAAGCCAAAAATAGTAAAATGTTACAAGACAAGCACAATGGAAAAACTATTATACAGTCTTGTTTACAGCATCAAGGAAAGGAGTATCACTCGGAAAGATAAGAGGGTTTGGGCCCTGGAAGAACTCGGGCTCACCTTCACCACGCTCGATGGCCGCCTTAGCAGCCAAGAAAGCTTCAACAAAGATCTCCCAGTTGGCGTCCGGGTTGGTCTTGATCAGGGTCTCAGCCACCTTCCAAGATCTCAAAATTTCAGGGGCACCGGCATCAGCAACTGCCTGTAGATAAGTATCGGTCTCCTGGAATTCCTTGATAATATCAGCTTCAGGTTTCATGGCAGCAAGCTTCTCCTCAGCCTCCTTCATTTTCTTCTCAAGATCAGCATTCCGGTCTCTTTCCTTAGTCAAATCAACTTGGAGCCCGGACACCTCACCATCATGAAGAATTTTCATTTCGCCAAGTTTCTTTCCCAACTCAAGAATTTGCTCATCCTTTTTCAACATAATCCCGGTCAACTTCTCATCCTTCGCCCTGAACATGGCTGAGACACCGGCAGCCTTCACAGCAACCTACAAATGCAAATAAGAGAAAAATAAGTCAAAGTATTCATTCATAAAGGCAAGAAAGAGGAAGAAAAAATACCTGACCAATACCACCGATCAGGTCTACCAAAAGCCCCCTCATCCCGGACTCTCCCATCTCCTTCCAGTCCTCTTCAGAGGGGAGGTGGCCAACATACTCAGCAAACTCCTCGCGACTCAGCTTACCAACCCGGGGCTCAACCACTCCGGTCTCCAAATTTTCAACAACTGGATCCACCTTACCATCCCGATTCTCCAAATTATCAGAACCCGGGGTTCTAGGACCCGTCTGCCTTTTTTGCTTCCGGGGCCTCTTAGTAAGTTCAGTGTCAGGAAGTCCGGTATCAACCTCGGTAGCTGGATCAGGAGTGGGGTGGATGGGAGCAACAGATTCCGCACCACCTTCGTCGTGGGCGCTAGACCCGGACTCACCATCTGCCCGAGGTCGGGGGGTGTGGACGGCAGAAAGATTCTTCAAAGAAAAAGAGTAGTTCTTGCAAGCCATTTTTTCGTCTAAGTCGGGTCTGTAAAAAGGACGACCTGAAAAAGACAAAGAAACCGGATTAGAGAATACACAAGTAAACCGGATTCGCAGGCAGGGTTCGCAATCACTTACATCCAAGTTCATATAATTTCCTATGGTCCATAAAGGTATCCCGGGTTAATTGGTGACCAAGACATTCGCAGAAGCCACGAATCTTAGCCCGGGCTTGTCCCTCGAGTTTGTAGTAAGGAAATTTCTTAGGATTCTCCCCGGCCACAAAGTGCGGCATGTAAAGCAAATCTAAACCCTTCAGCATAATCACCTCCCCATTCCAACCCTTGAGAGAAATGTTCTGCATCACTGGCTTCGCGCTACCGGACGGATACCCACACTCATCAGCCCGGAATCTCAACTCATAAAATGGTCTTTTATTCGATCTCAACATGTAGAAGAGCTGGTGAAATAGTTTAAAGGTGGGGTGGAGCCCGGATTTCTCACAACAGGCAAGAAACCAGGTTATCCACTTCACACCATTTGGAGTTATTTGGGTAATAGGAATCTCATACACATACTTGCAGAGATGTTTAACAAAGATATGGCACTCCGGATTCCATCCTGAACGCAAGTGTTCTAACCACACCCCAACAAACCCATCATCTGTTCTATCATATACCCTTTCCCCGGGCTCCGGCCATCTCCACTGTATCCGGGGTCCAAGATGAAAAGTAGCCCGAACTATCTCATCCATCTCGGAGATCGATAGATTTTTAAAGCTTTCTTTTAATGGAGGGAGGGGTTCGCCAATAACGGTCTTAGCAAACTGAGCATCCATAACAACCTTGTCATATGGCCCGGGATCTCCGTGTTCGTGCCTATGCTTGTATGAGAAACTAAATGAATTATAAAGTCGAGACATGTCTTCGTCAGGATCCTTCCTAACAAACATGAACTCGGTATCAACCCAATACCCATCAGGGGTAATGAGGCTACCCCGGTCAGCAAGAACTTTGGTATTAATTTGGGTAACCACAGGAATTTTCTTCTTCTTCGCCATCACACCCCAATGTAAGTCTACTATGTCTACTACTTCTGAATCTGAATTAGAACTTGTGGATGGCTCGGAATCCGAAATCAAAACTCTATTAGCCCTCCTTTTTGTCCGAACCATACACCTAGAAATAAACCGATTCAATTTTCAGTTAGCCAAAACAACACAGAGCCCGGGCGATACATATGCCAAAAGTCTATAGCAAATCAAATCTAACCCGGTCTCAACCTCTATCTAAAATCCAATCACCCCACCTATTATCAAACCAAACCGGGCTCCAATTTCTACAGTTAGTACGAACTTAATAATTTCTAGTCTTTTTCTAAGGTTCAGCTTTTTCCCTGGCAACCCGGTCTCAAAGCTTAAAACACAAAACAAGTATGCTACACAAGCACCTACACTAAACAGACAGGGAGCCCGGACAATGAACAACCCGGGCTCTTTTCAAAAACTGAAACGCCAGAAACACAATCCACACAAAATCAAACACCTAAACAAAGATTGAAAACAAGTAGATACGACTACATATACATTCCTCATCCCAGAAACACCAAGAACAACCCAGAAAACCAAAAACCAAAAATCCCAAAATTGCAAATAACGTCACATGCAAACAAAATTCCTAGACTAAACAACTGTATAAACACAAAACAAACACAAAAACGCAATCCAATAAACCAACACAGAAACTTCGAATAAAACCCTATATTCGAAGATAAAAAATCGTGCGAATAGAAGGAAAGAGGGGAGATCTTGCAGCAAATAAGAAAGAAATGCAAAGGGATGAATTCTTACAGATTGCAGGAGAAAGTAGTGGCTTCGAAACGATACCGCAAAAGCGCGGAACGCCGGTGGTCGGAAAGCGGGAATCGGAAAAGTGACAGTGAAGAAGTAAAATTTGGGGAAAGTAAAAAGATGAAGTAAAGAAATGGGTTTAGTAGAGAAAACAACCTCTTGGAGGACACGTGGCTGCAGAAGAGTGGGTGGAAAAAGAAAAAGCAAAGTGGAAAAATAACTGAAAAGACAAGGGTATTTATTGTTGACAGTACTGGTGCGCAAGTTCCCGAGGAATGTTGGAATAATGCCAATTCAAATGTTTGAGGGGGAAAGTTATGAAATCGATTGAAATTCCAAATGGAGTCGATTTTAAACTAGGAACCCGGATTCCAAATGGAAATTTATTTACCCTTTTAATCCGGTCTCATGTCAATAGACAACAACCCGGATTGGGGGGCAACTACCAACCAAAATTTCCTCTAAGTTACCCAAGGCACACAACCTTGGACTTGAGAAAGAACTCTATGACTCTCAAATCCGGGCTCATGTCACTGACACCTATCCGGATTGGGGGGCAACTACCAACCAAAATTTCTTCTAAGTTACCCAAGGCACACAACCTTGGACTTGAGAAAGAACTCTATCAACCCTTTTAATCCGGTCTCATGTCAATAGACAACAACCCGGATTGGGGGGCAACTACCAACCAAAATTTCTTCTAAGTTACCCAAGGCACACAACCTTGGACTTGAGAAAGAACTCTATCAACTCTCAAATCCGGGCTCATGTCACTGACACCTATCCGGATTGGGGGGCAACTACCAACCAAAATTTCTTCTAAGTCACCCAAAGTTTCACGACTTTGGACTTGAGAAGGAACCCTGTCATACTCTCAAATCCGGACTCATGTCTTTGACAATACTCCGGATTGGGGGGCAACTATCAACCAAAATTTCTTCTAAGTCACCCAAAGTTTCACGACTTTGGACTTGAGAAGGAACCCTGTCATACTCTCAAATCCGGATTCATGTCTTTGACAAATACTCCGGATTGGGGGGCAACTATTAACCAAAATTTCTTCTAAGTTACCCAAGGCTCAACCTTGGACTTGAGAAAGAACTCTATGACACCTATCCGGATTGGGGGGCAACTACCAACCAAAATTTCTTCCAAGACATCAAAGTTCTTATGTGGAAAATTCTACTCCCCCATCCAGAAAATCTGAATAAGGGAGTGGGGGGCAAATGATAGGCTATAAGAGCCCAAACTCCCATTGACAGGCTACAAGAGCCCTGGCTCCCGAACCTAGTACCCGAGCCCGGACTCAGGACCCCTGGTGGTATATTCAACGGTACCTGAGCCCTGACTGACAGTCTACAAGAGCCCTGACTCCCGAGCCTAGTACCCGAGCCCGGACTCAGGACTCCTGGTGGCGACACGTGAATATTCCCAATGATTGGGATAATTATTTCCTATTTAAACCACACGCTAGCAGGAGCCTGGCACACGGTGCCACAATCCTTCACATGGACACGTGCAATCCATCAACATCACCCAGGTGTCCTACCTACCTAGGATTCAACGCTCATGATTGCAGGTACAACCCCTAAACCCTAATCCTGGGCCTATATATAGACCAAGGAGGAAAGGTGTAGGGGTTACATTCTCTTTTACACACCTAGCCTACATATACACACACTATACATACACCCTCCATATTGAGATTTCTCTATAGTCCTGTCTCCCTTTCCAAAGCCGTTACTTATTCTCACGCCGGAGGCGCCGCCAGGGTCCAAACCCCCCTCCGGTGTTGTTTTGCAGAGTCCCAACCACAGCGACACCGCTTCCGGGCGTGGGATCGGCCGGGAAGGACTGGATCGGGATTTGGAGTTATCAAGCACAAGTGAAATTGTAGATTAAAAAGACAAAAGAAAAAAGCGCCTAGTCGTGAGATTTAGGTTCATAAAATAAGGGAAAGATAGTAGAAGATCTTCTTGTACGCCTGGTCCTAAAACTACTTTGAGATTTTGTAGATTAAAAAATGTAGAGAATACATGCCCTATATTCTTGGGAAGACATTCATTTAGATATAGAGTTAATAAAGCCCGGAAGTTCCAAACTTTCTCAGGCAATCTACAACCAAACAGGCCGAGAGAGGTTAAATTAGGCAAACTGAAAGCGAGAGAATAAGATAAATTACAATTCTCAAGGTTCAGAGTTGTTAAGGTAGGCAAGCATGTCAACAAAAAATCTGATATCGTACAATACAAGTCTTCATATCCCAGCAAATGAAGAGTTGTTAAAACAGGTAAATCCCAAAGATCTGAAAATTCTTCAAGATCCACTAGCAATGTAAGTTTCTTCAACGAGTTGGAGCTAAAGGTAGACAACTTATAAGGTGTATGCTCGTACAATAATTCAAGACTTAAGCATTTCACATTATGCTTGATCGCATACTTACAAACCTGTCAACTAAACATCTGTCACTTTCATTCTCAAAAACACACTTGTTATCCAAAACACACATTCTCAATTCAGAAACACTAGCTCGATGATATTGATTAGACAAAACATGGCGAATAAAGGCATATAAGCCGAAAGACACAGAATCACAACTTGACAAATTCACAACAGGAAACATCAAACAAGTAATACAAATTTAACTTACAAATTGACAAATTTGAAAACATAAATACTAGGTTCAATTTGACTACATACCTAATTACTGACCAACCACTTTTGCTGGCACTCTTTGAAGAACCTCGTCAATCCCATTTTGTAACTTCGTGTTGCCTTCTTCAACCTTCTTCTCCAAACCCGAAATCTTCTTCTCCAAACCCGAAATTTTCTCCTCCACATTCGGTTTGTCGGAGAAGGTCGAAACAACTCTATCTTTGACGCCTAGCAGCCCATTGACAAGCATAATCGGACCTGCACCTTCCACCAATCGCTTTATAACACCCTACACATATAAACAAATAAATTTGTCAAAAACGAGAGTAGAAATATATATATATATATAGATCTATATATGTAGAGTTAGTTTGAAGCCTTTTTCTTTGGTTCCGGCACAGTGTAACGGCGCCACACTCTACAGTTGTTCATGTTTGTTAGGCAGCTAGGGAAATGTTTGAGCGGTGGCGGAGCAGTAGGGTTACTATGGATATATTTCTAAATATTTTATTTGCTGCTCTAGGCGGTGGTAGGGGGTTTTGTAAACTCCTCCTTTTTTAATTTCAAATCATTTATCTAAATACATTCAAAAAGCAACGGTCAAATTATGAAATTATTCGATATCTGGACTTGTTATTTCTCTAGATTACAAGATTTCTTTTATTTTCTTAATTCAAGTTTTACTAATTTAAATATTAATATCACTCAAGTTGAAATATATTACTTGGTTCATTATTCTATACAATTATTATAGATTATCAGTGTCGTAAAAGACCGATATCGACATTAATCGATAAAGAATCTTTTCTAGTAATTAAGCGGATAGTTGGTGATTAATCGGTATAATCTATCATTAGGTCAATATTGATATTTAAATGATAAGATTTACAAAAAAGACCCGAATATCATTAATCTACAATTATATATGAACGAAAATAATAAGGGTTCATTTGTTAAATCTTTGAATGAGTAAAATTCTGGACGAGTGATTAATCTAAACAAGTAATATTGTTTGTTGATTAACATTAAATTTCTCTAAATGATAAATTTAAAATTAACTTTTAATTTAAATGTATTAAATTAATTTACTTCATGACTTTATTATACTATAGTCTATATATAAATTAGGTGATATTAAATAATATTAAATTAATTTTTAATATAATGATATTAAGTGGGTGATTAAAGTTTTTAATGATATTAATTAGGTGATACTATGTAGTTTTTTATACATATATTTCACATTAATTTGTTCTTATTTACCCTTATTTATCTATAAAATAATAATATATTTATAATCAATTACCTTTTCAGCTATAACACATTACTTTTTCTATTTTTTTAAACAAAATTACTCTTTGTCCAAAAATATCACGGGCAATTACCATTTTTAACTGAAACATGTTACAATTTCTATTTTTTTTTTTGCTATATACAATTTCTATTTTACTTACTAAAACCCATTTTTTTACCAAAAATATCACGGGTAAACTCTTAATTATTTACTTTAAAACATAATTTAATGATTTTAATATTTAAAAAGTTTACATCTTTTAACATGCATACTAGTTTTTTTAATGATACAATTAATAAAATATTATAATATAAACATCAAATAACAACTATTACAAACAGTCCGTGCATCGCACGTGTTTTAAGCTAGGATTAATAATTTAATATTATACTACTAATTACAAACTTATCCAAATTAGATGAATTACAAAAAAAAAAGTTAATACGAGTAAGGAGTACTTATGTAATTGTGAAATCTGATCAGTTAATTACAAATATAATAATTTAATGTAATTAACAGAATTAAAAGTTTAGCTTTTAAAAGTGCGAAAGAAGATATGAATTCTTTGAAAAAAGAATTTATGTGAGAAATTAGTGTAATAAGGTGAAGACAGATGAATTGAGGAGTGGTTCAACTGGATTTTTTACACCCACTTGTCCAGAAGTTGTTTAGGAAAAGAAATTGTCCAGGTAAATCAATATTTTATCAAACAAGCTGAATAAGTAAATAGGGACTCCAGAAGTTGTTTCGCTGAAAAGAAATTGTCGAGGTGAATCAATATTTTATCAAACAAGCTGAATTAGTAAATATGGACTTGTCCAGTTCAGCTAGCTTCATTCACCACCTAAGTCAATTTGAGTGAATAATCATACGTCAATAAATTAATAGTTCATACATATATAACAATATAATAAAATGGAAATCCATGATATATGTCATTTAATTTATACAACCTTTAGCGGTGAGAACTGAGAGTGAACAAGTGATGGAATTGATGATGATTGAACGTTCTTTGTTGGCATAGTGCCCATCCTAAGTCCTTCAGTATCACAACAATTCAACATCACATTTCTTTGATGAAATAATTACACCTTTTTTTTCACAGTAGTTTTATGTAAAAATAATACTCCATATTAAAGTTGCTACACCTGTATAAGAAAACTGAAAATCAATAGCAGCTAGCAGGTCGCGTCATTGATGTAGCTCAAAATGTTAAACCCTGTTAAATGCTAAAGTGACCGGCATTTTATAGCTTTTGTATTATAATTTCAAATGCTTAGGAACTCAAATACATTTCATAAGCAATGTTGACATAATTGTCACAAAGAAAGTTAAGATGGACAATACCATGAAAATTAAAACAAGACATTTGTTCAGTTCATTTCAGTAGGGAACAACAAAAGGACTGATACTAATATTTTTTACTGAACTCCCATATATTTAGATTGCAAAAGTTAATCATTATTGCAAACTCCAAAGGGTGAATCACCATGAATGTAAGATAGAATACTAGTGGGCTTGAACTTCGTGTCCAACTTCCCCTTTTTCTTTCGACGCAGCTGCTCTTAGTTGACGATGCTCTTCTTTGTAAATCCTCTTTCTTCTTTGAAACTGCCAGATAAAGTTCAAATCAGCATGGAGAATCAACTGTTCTTATCAATCTTTAACAATTGAAAGGAAGTATTTTTAAGAATTAAAAGGAAGTAATGCTTCCTTTAATCCAAAAGTTTTAAGTAGCAAGGAATATACAGGTGTCAACATATATCTTCTATCAACATTAATACCGAAAGTGAATTACAAAACCGAGATGAGTTTACAGAATGATAACTGAGTGTAGCGTATGTTTAGTCCTTGTAAAGGTTCTGGAGATAATAAGATAACTATAAACGATGTAAAACATGAGTCTTACGATGTAAGAGAAATACTTTTGCTAACAATTGTTCTTTTAATGAGTATCCATAACTATATAAACAACTCTAATTTGTTATTTATCTCTTAAGAGAATCAACCAGCTCGTAACAATCAACAATGCTAAGAACACTTTTTATCAACAAAAGCACCCTGCGGGCTTCAAGATTAAAGTTCTAAATGCTCTTATAAGATAAGCAGCAAAACGTTCTTTCTAATTTTTATTCATGGCAGTAAGTAGAAAACAATGCATCGTCATTATACCACTCCACATTCTTCAGAAACTTCAAGCTCTTTTAAGCCACTGTGAGCACCGTTCTCCAAATCAAAGACAGGCACTTTCGTTTTCCGAAAGTTTCTCATGTCATCAATATTCTGCAGAAAGGACATGAAAAAAAATATAAATACAAAGGACGTCGACAAAGGAAGATGACTGAAACTTCATCTACTCCGGATTATATCACATTCATCATCTTACTATCTTAGATCTATAGAAGCTTTCTTGACTATATAACAACTCTAGTAATGAGTTTTACGATACAAATATTCCAGTAACCAGCTGATTTCCAATCCTCGAGTAGGCTTATCAAGATAAGGAAATCCATAACAATATACACAACCACGAACCCAAAATAATAATATACCTTAGACAACAAAGTAAGATCAAGCGAGCTAAAATCATCATATTTAAAGTCCTTCACTTGTTCAGATCTATGATAGCTTTCTAGAGAAACAACTTCACAACCAACAATATTTGCCATCATACGAGCCAGACTAGTTTTCCCAGACCAGCTTGGACCTCCTATTAAAAACACAACAGAAAACACTTGAGAATAGTAGGGACCCCACAATCAAAGGCAGACTCCAAACTTATTTTCCATATCAACAAACATCCAAAGATGATTTATGATTTGCAATACATGTATCGTCAAGGTTGTTTGCACTACCACCATATTACATGAGAAAACGGAACCATAAGAAAATGTTGTTGAGACAAACCAAGAAACATAAATGGGAGGTTGTAAAGAAAATATAGGTGGATGGAAAGAAGAAAGACATGGGAGGAGTGAAGAAATTAACATAATAATCTAATATCAACCAAGTAACCATTCCTCTCAGCAAAAAATAATCTTATTTTTTTAATCTTAATAAAAAACTCAAACACCAACATCAATGACCATTAAATATGATATGATAATCTCTTGTACGGGATGATTGATGACATAACCTATTTTCCCAAGGGCACCTTAAGAACTCGGTTACATGTTTTTATCCATTTAAGAAAATAAGATGATGACATCTATTATATATCTTATACTGCAACAAGCACTTTGTGAACCATTTTATTCAACACTTGAAATTACATAACTGCCCCTCCAAAGTCAAATGTTATAAAAATGTAAGAAAATTTTGATCTTGATGGGAATCGAACCTAAGACACTTCAATACTAATTACTAAGAATTTCAAGTCACCAATTTAACCATTGAGCTACTTGGGTTTTTTTGTTGTGGTATAGAACCCATTAGTATGGTAATGTCTTTCACAAATATTATTTTACACTTTAGTTTTTATTCAAGATTCTTTCATGATAATTTCATTTGTCTGATTATTAATAAAAGTGGTTATTGGTATAAAGTATATCCAATAGACTCGTATCTCTTTAATTAAATTTAATTATGTTTCTTCCTTTATATTCACAATTTTAAGACAAAGTACAGATGCGTTTTTAGTCACATAATATCACTTTTTAGTCCGAGCATCCAATAATATAAAATAATACAAAATAGTAATCATTTTGTCTCAATTATATTCATACATATCAGATAATATAAGTAATAATATAAGCACCTCTATAGTTGTTACCCTGAATAGAGATACGTAATCCGGATTTAGGTCGGATTTTTCGATATCCGATAGGGCCAGACTTTTTTAAATCGAGACAAATTTTCTCTAAAATATTTATACATGTAGATAGGGTCGGGTCAGGAGGGGCCAAATCGGATTTTTACAAATTATTTTAGATATTGATAACTTTAACATTAACTTTACCTTTTTTTTATTTTTTCGGATTTAATTAAAAAAATTAAGCTTTTATCCGATATTTAATTGAAAATTCTAGCTTTTTGGATTGGACTTTTATCCTTATCAAGACTACGTCCAAATCGAGATTAAATTTGGATTTATTCGACTCGAACCGAATCAGGGTTTTGTGAAAAATATGCGATTCGTTTAAGCCTGCGGGCTGGATCCAATTGAGGTGGACTTTTTTTTAATCAGATTTTTTCTGATTTTTTTAACCAGTTCGAACAGTTTTTTTCGAATACGAATTTGTGTGCATCTCAATCCCGCCACCTCATGCATTAAGGACATGTACACTACACCGGCCGCTTATAGAGAATTATGGAGCCCGGAGAGTATTGGTACTTTCGAAATGGAGCATTTATTTGACACCTTTAACTAATTCCTATCTGATTATTAATTAGCTTATAAAACAAATCATCAAATACATTCAACTAAGAACAAAATCTTTTTCGGACTAATACCAAACCGATCTTCCTTGCAAATCTTCTCAACCATGTCACATAGTGTCACCAACAAGTTCAAACTGGTGGCAGGATCACCACAACAAACTGAAGAATACTTATAATCACAAAATAAACTGACGTGAACTAGGTGATAGTGTGACAAATATTGACATCTTTATCCAATATCACTTATTATATTTTTTTTTAATATTTTTTTTTAAAATTTAAAACTAGCAACATATTTACTTCTTTTCAATTATATCCTTATATATAATAAGCGTAAACATGGATTTTATCATTATTTTACATTTATTATTGTTTAATTATAAGATATTAACAACTTATAATTATATATGCATTTTTGAAATTTTAGCTACTAATAAGATTAAAACTGTAGTTTTATTATGATCCAATATATTATAAATCTCGTCTTCAATAGATAAATTTTATACGTTGGTCATTTTCGAAAAATCCACTATAGTATATAAAGTATTGAACCCGAAAAATGCAAAAAAGTTTTATATTTGTATATAAATAAAAAAGTTTGTGTTGGAGATTTTTACAAGAAAGTTGAAGTTGTCATCGTACGACTAAATCAAATCTAAACTAAATTGGTTTAATTTTTTTGAATATCTATGATAAAATATTAAAAGTACTAAATGTTAAATTATTTGTGTCAAGTGGCAATTGTAAGGTGACACGAGTAACTTATCACGAATCAGTTTAGCATTATCTTGAAAGGTATAAGTAATAGTTTTCTAAAATAAATTATATCCACACCTGTACAATTATTGTATTCAACGTGTCTGCAAGGAGACCCTTCTTAAAACGGGCAAAGTGGTATGCATTCGTTTAAATAGTGTATCCACACATACTAATACAACTTGTACTTCTACATTTTTTCTCTATTATGCACACCGATCAAATTTTACAACACCCACTTAACGACTACCCCATGAACTACAAACAGGTAAATGGAGTGCTAACGTTCCCCCTGCAATGAAAATGATAAAAGCCGCCCAATTCTCTTTCAAAGTGACACTAAAACCATCTTCTCATTCCAATACAATTGGAAAAATTATAATCGGCGAAATCTTGCAGTACACAAGGTCACGACTACCCCATGAACTACAAACAGGTAAATGGAGTGCCAACGTTCCCCAGGCAATGGAAATGGTAAAAGATGCCCGATATTCTTTCAAAGTGACACTAAACCATCTTCTCATTCAAATACGATTGACAAAATTATAACCGACGAAATCTTGCAGTACAGAAGGATCGTGCGTGCTAACAAAACATGTTAATTAGTCAAAATATTTGCGCCTACTCAGGTCATAATAACAACCTTATAGACTGGGATTTTGTAAAACATGTATCATCAAACCTTCGACATATTTCCTACTGATATACCGTTACATGCTTATGTCTTTTCTTCTACATGCATTCCACCAAACGATGAGACCAACATAACCGAAAATAACTAGAGCATGCCCGTGCCTCGCACGGGCTATAAAGCTAGTTTTTCTTATAATCAAGATACCAATCTAAGATCTTAAAGCCATACATAGTTCAGTGTCTTATCCCAGTTAAATTTAATACAAGGGTAGGAAAATGTTAGGAGAAAACCATAACAGAAAATAAATAGAAAACTGCATCAAAGCCATTAAAATTTGTTAGTTCGAAAAGCATCTTCAGGCCAATATAATATTAGAACTTGGTTGAGATTTTGTACACAACACCTCCTGTTCAAATCTATTACTTTTGGAGAGTGTAGAAGTTTGCAAGTCAAAAGTATGACAGTCAACATCTGCCTCCTAAAAGCCCAATACAAGTTGTTACTTATTACTTCTTGTAACTTATAAGGTCAAGCCACCCCTTGAAAGAAATATCATATCCTTATCTGCTAACCTACTTGCTTCATAGATAATAACGTAATTAACTCAGGTTTTCTTTCTTCTCTAGGGTCTGCTCTGTACTTAATCATGCTATCGGAGTTTTTAGCTAGCAAGCAAGCACACTTCTATTAAGATATATATATTAATGACAACAAACACATAAAAGAAAAGAAAGAGAGAGTGAAACCGAGGGGTAAGTATAATTACCAATCCCCACTATAACAGGGTGACCTTTATTCTCTAACAAAGCCTGAAACAGAAACAAAGTAGTCAAATACTGCTTGCATGCGCAGAAACTACTAGGCAATGTTAGAATCAAAGGTCCCTCAAAGTTGAACATATCATCATCGCGGTATTATTATCATTATGTATTAAACTTAAATCACTATTATCTTTTTTAACAAAATTCACAAAATTAACCTGTATCGCTTGAACAGAAAGAAGCAATCCCCTATCCAGGTCGTATGAATCTGGCATTGGAGCAAGCTGCAGGGAATCCCTGGAAGAAGGATCTGTGATTTTTTCAAGACAGGAATTTGTGCATACAAGTCGTAAACATAAGAAAATAACAACTACATAACAAAGATACCAAAAAGGGCACTTATTCAGTCTCCAATGAGAAAAAGCATTTACCAATTGCAGGTCTGCCAGTACCTGGATGATCCGATGAAATAAACTGCCACGTAGCTAACACAGGTTCCATTTTTGACTTGGTAGGAGATCGAGTCCATGGTTGCGACATATCATCAAGGGGATTAACAAGGTTCGGTGGAACGCGGAGAGGCTTTGGTGCAGCAATCAAGCCTCCTTCATTTGTGGTCACAGATCTACTAGACAAAGGTAGTGGTGTATTAACGCGTGGTACACCTGCAGGTTGAATAATTTAGTTAAAAGCAGTATATTTGGTAATATATTAAGAAAACTTTGAACCTTGATAGTTTAGGTGCTGAATATCATTATCTAACATTAAGACTTGATCATCTCATTCAACTGACGGGACATTCCTGATATGTAATCCTGATGTAGAAGTTGAAGTATTAGTTTTTAGGCTGAATAAGTCATGTTGACTATTAATGGATATGTAGAATAGGGAGGCTACTTGTAAATAGTATGACAAATCAACATCTACTGAATTGTGTTAGCTAAATATAGAATGTATCTAGGTTACTTTTTCCATTAATGATAAACTTGTTTGTATAGCAATTTAGGTAAGACACACGGGTAGGCAAATTGTGAGAAGCTTCCACATGAAAATGACAGCGGATTCACAAACCCGTGTTGATAGAGATATGATTATTTTACTTAGACGATCTCTCACTTCATTCTATGTATCACTCGAGAAATTGAAGCTCAAGAAAACTGATTTTCTTGAGGTTGTAGCAACACTTTGCAAAATAAATAAAACATTTATTTTGTGAGTAAAACTACTTGTGTCTACTTGTGTTTGAAATTCTTTAGCTGATAAACTTAAATCTTAGTTTTAGTTGTTGAAGCATAGATTTAAATTTATCAGTATTGCATTCAACCCCCCTTCTGCAATATTCAAGGACCAACAACTGGTATTAGAGCAGACAGATTGTTTTACAAATCTGAGATCATGACAAGTTTGCAGAAGTCAAGTAGCATTAAGATTCCAGCTTTTGATAAAGAGAATTACAATGTGTGGAAAAGAAAAATCTTGTTGTTTATCAAAGCTGCGAATCCATTATACTTGGGTATCCTCCAAAATGGTCCCTTTGTTCCACAAAAGGAGATTGAGGCATCGACTGTGGATGGCGTTCCTATTCCAGCATACTGGGTTGCTAAATTGCCTTCAGAGTTTCTGGAGCCAGAAAAAGAGAAGGTGGACTTTGATGATTACTTGCAACTCATCCTACTTGATGCTCTCACTTTGGACAAAGCCATGTGTGGGAACATCATTGGATGCTCATCAGCCAAGGAAATGTGGAATAAGATTGAGTTGTTATGTGAAGGAAGTGAAGAGGTCAAGGAAAATCAAAGACAAATTCTTATCTCACATTATGAAGCCTTCATGGCAAAGCCAGGAGAAGATCTAACTACAATGTTTGAGAGGTTCAGTAAATTGTTAACTGAGCTACAGATACATGGCAAGTACTATGAGAAGAAAGAGTTAAATGTTAAGTTCTTACTCACACTTCCTGAGCATCTAGAGCACAGAATCACAGCCATAAGAGAAGGAAGAAATCTAAACAATGTTTCCCTTGAAACATTATATGGTGTGCTTAAATCATATGAGCTTGAATATTTCCAGAAAAGAGCTATACAGGCTGGTTCAAAAGGAAAGATGGCAAATATGTTTGGTGCTCTTGTAGCTCATGAGCCAAGAATCACTCAACCTAGTGAAGGAGTCCAAATCACCCAACCTGTTCAAGTATCTTCTCTAAAGATTGAAGAGATTGTGAATGATGATGAGAAGGTAGTGCTGCAACTAACTGATGTTGAAGATGAAGACTTCTATTCAATAGAAGAAATGGAAAAGATGGATAATCCAACTATGGCTTACATGGCTAAGAAGTTCAAAAACATAAGATTAAAAAGAAACAAGCCATATAAGTCTCAAGGTCAGACATCAAGGTTCAGCAGAGGGAATTCCTCCAAGGTTGAAGGTGGTGCCACAAGAGGTGGTTACAAAACATGGATGGTGGACAGATCCAAGTTTAGGTGTTACAACTGCAATGAGCTTGGTCATTTTTCTACAGAATGCAGATGGCCAAAACAGAATCAAAGAATGTTGGGACAGGCTGGTAATTTAGACTAAAACACAAAGTTTAGCTAAATGTTAATCTCAATATCCTCGGGTTCCGATTTGGCGTAGAAGCAAATCTCTTATCAGATTTTTATCATATGTTTGACTTCCGATTTGTGGATACAAATTGTATTGGCATTGTCTAGAATGATGGTTTCAATTGCATTTTTTTATTGGTCGTTTTCGTTATGCTGGTGAATTCAAAGAAGTTTCAAAACAGAGTCTACTTCTTGAAAATTAAAGTATCCCTATTCAGATGGCCTCTATAGAAGCAACTTATATTAATATCTAACATGCAGCAATATGGTTTTAAGAAATTATAGGTTATAAAAATTCAACTAAATTGTAGAATTTAACAAAATAAAACATATATTTTTGCCGACTCTTCCCACACAAATCAGCTTTTCTGTTTGTCACCAAGGCCTATAATATGTTATGCGTGTCTGTGTGTTTCTGTAGATGTTGCAAAATGTATCTTGAGTTCAGCAATATGATTCTATGAATTTTAGGCTATAAAAATATAAATGTACTATATTATTGAGCAATATTGAATTGTATGTTCTTGCTGTCCGTGCAGATATCAGCTTATTGTTTGTCAACGAGGAAGATGAGTGAATTTCTGCAGTTCTTGACGCTTTGCTCCTCTGTGCACCTGTGTCGAGAGGTTTCTTATATTTTCTAAATAAAAAAGTAGTCTGATATTGATAGTGCCCATTACCAAGAATAAACAAGTTTTCAGAAAATAGTTAACAAGTATTGTATATTGTGCTAATAAAAAAATAGACAAACATTGATAGGACATACTGCTTCACTGTAACAACCCCAAATCCGGGGTCAGGGATTTAGAGTAGTCACGATCCATTTACTCCTTGCCGTACCTGTATTACTCACAACATTCATAATTCACCTGCTCACGACCCCACAATATATGTCTCACACACACACACACACACAGGTTAGAGTCTCAGAAACGACACAAATACAACCATTGCGGAATAAATAACTTTTATTACAATACCCAAATGTCTTTAAATCTGTCACTGATACAATTTCTAAGTAATGTTACATTACCAACTTAGCCTTCTGATGCTCACAATCCTCTCATACCATTCTTATCTATACATAAGTTGAATACCAAAAGCTGTAGCCTGATTCGATTGGTTCGTACTACTTTTGGAATCACTGCTAGAAGCTGTTTACGGAAACGCCTTGCGGGGTATGTGCCGTCCCATTGGCATCCTGCTTCGCTGCTATATAATATATATAAAACAATAGCAAGAGTGAGCGATAGCTCAGCAAGGTAATAAAAGTATGGCATAATCCTGCCTTTAATTCAACCCAGAATAAAGCGGGTATAAGACAATAATTTGTCAAAATATCTCGATACTCAAATTACCTCCTTATCGGAATGTAATCCCAAAAATAATACCATTGTTGTATTTCAAATATCAATTTCATAATATTTCTGCAAACTTTGGCTATATTATGAACAAAGTTCTAGTATAAACGATGAGGTTTCAAAGTAAACCAAATATAACCTTTCCGAAAAATATCTGCTATATATGCAGAATATCAACATATAACTTAAAAGATGAAGTTATAAGGTGATTCAGTATAAACAACTCCCTTACCATAACTCATGTTATGTAAGGTATCCACAGAGTCATAACTCATAAAATAAAAGATGAAGTTGCATGGATTTATTGTCACTTCAATTCCAAACATTTTTCGACCCCCTGCCAACATGACCGGTAAACCTGTACCACGGTGTCATCCTTGGTCCCTTTCAATACATGTTGCAGAACCCCTCTGCCAACATGATCGGTAAACCTGTACCAACGGAGCCATCCGTGGTCCCTTTCAGTACATGTTACAGAATTATCCAAAATGGATGATGAACCAATACTGGAGCTTTCTCCGCGCCCGTCGTACCAACCTTACTATGATCAGTAGCAGGTTGTACAACAAAATATGTTTTCTACATGTAGATGGAAGTATCACGACAGCCTGACATTGTCTACCGCCTTTCTGGATCTCCCGGCCCATTTGGGGCAATAAGGTGATGGATCGGCGCGACTCGACCTCTTACACATGCTCCTAGTTCAGATGAAATCCATGACTCTGAAACGTAAAGATCGTCTCCCTTTCCCCAAGTGTAATACTTGTTGATACGACTCCACTCAGTAGTCATATCTAGGTTGGAAAGGAAGATTCTCCAATATTTCCCAAGCGATGCTTGTTAATGGATATCGACTTGTTCCAGGAATTTACCCCTCGATCGTTGAGGTGGTAACACAATATTTGACTTGCAGCAACTAAATTGCTTCGAGAAAATATCTGTCCCCTGACAGTTTTGAGTTGAGAGTTTAAAAAGAGTAGCAGTTACTTAAAACAGGTTTCCCATATTTTTGATAATTGAGCGAGCATTTAAATCTTCTTTAAAAGACAGATTTAAATGGAAAAACATTGTTTTGGGAACCTCTTTTTGATTTGAAAATAATTAATAATATTTATTGAATAAGTAAACCCTCAAATGAATATTCGAAATTAATATTCATTAAGTAAATAAACTTTGAATGAATATTTAGAAATAATATCCATTAAATAAATAAGGATTAAATGAATATTCCACATAATATTCATTAACTAATAAACCTCGAATGAATAATTCAAAATAATATAACCTCGAATGAATATTCAAAATAATATTCATTAAATAATAATCTCAATTGAATATTTGAAAATAATATTCATTTAATAAATAATTAATCCTCAAATGAATATTTAAAGGTAATATTCATTAAATAAATAATCTTCAAGTGAATATTTGAAAATAATATTCATTACTAATCCTCAAATGGAAATATTATCCTTTAAGTCAATAATCCTCCAATGAATATAAATAATATTCTTAACGTCAATAATCCTCAAATGAATATTAATAAATAATATTCTTAAATAAAATAATTAACCCTCGAATAACAGATACCCGATATCTTTGTTATCATTCCGGAACAAAGCGATTTTAAGAAAACATTTTGAAAATGATATTCATCTAAGTAAACAAATTTAATTAGACGAATAAGGCTTATTTAATCCGTAAATGCTTCCAGAAGTATTTACTAATTAAATAAACACTGGTTTATTGGTGATGTTGCCTTTAGGTTAATTATTGCGAAAATCTTTCTAAAAAGCTCTGTCCGGGTTTTCAAAAATATACCTTACAAAATAACCCCGATACGCTGGCTAAGTTATAAACTCAATATATGCTCTGCCCTCTGAGCCTAGGGCCTTTATAAAAACCTGGCTTATAACCGCTATCCATATCTAGCTTATAAGCCCGTTACCAAATCATTTTCAAATAATAACCTTCGAATGAGGTAATATTCAAATAGCATTACTCAAATCATTTCCAGGTAATTAATACTTTCTAGAAATATAATTAATGTTTAATAATAATATCCCTCAAGATGAATAGTACTCTGCCGCTGGAATCCCTCCGGGTTTCCGCGACTATCTATATAACACAAATATCGACTCCCGGTCTAGAGTCGAAACAATAAACATTCTCTTATCTATAGAGCTACAAGGTATACCGGTTCATAATTACATTATCTCACGGCTCGTATAATATCCAAAAGTCAAATTCTATTTAACACGATATATAACATGTATCGCAAAACTGTATAACTCCACACATGGCAACAGCAGTAATATACAATCGATACTTCCAAGTATAGATTTAGGAAACTTGCCTGATGCTCGAGAAGTGATAGGGCTCGTGACCATGTCGAACAATCTAGACAAAGTCAAACGAAAACACACGGTTAATCCCCTGGATAATCCACTTGTACTCAATGCTTAAACATGTAAGCAAAACACAACCAAGGAATTACTAACTCGTTATAGGCTCATACTAAGTCCATGTTATCCGTAAAATACTTATATCATAAGTTGGGTTCGAAATCCATCCTCAAATCCAAGTTATACTTAACCATTTGCAACATCGGTTTCTAAGTCATGCTCTTAGTGGTTTTCACTTGCGCGACCTCGACTAAAACATTTTTATAAAATCGAAAAATAATCTTTTTAATCCGAATCTTTTTCGTGATCCTTCCTAACTGTCTCTAGTATTATTCCTCCAAGTTTCACATTTTAATATGGCTCCGAAGTGGTCCAAATATAGACTCAAAGTTGCTGAACAGAGATGGGTCATTCTTCCGAATGGCGTTTACTAAAACTCACGTTTCTCCTAAACCGTAAATCGTATAGACATGATCTTCATATCAAAACAAACCTTAAAACAAGACCTACATGTTACTGGTCAGTGTTGTTCAAAAATATTCCAATACCAGTTCGTAATTCATGCTCAAAACAGTCTTAAATCAAATGGGCATTACGACGGCTATAATCGTAACGTTTTCCAAAAATCACAACCTCAAATCCAAGCCACACCGGGCATCCATAAAATTCATGAACATAATACTCATCAATATCAGCCTACTTTTTCAGTTTATACCCCAAATTTCTCAAGTCAAATCAACCACTACATAATCATGCTTTCATGCTTATAATCATACTATAAACATCACCAAGCTCAAATCCATCAAGAACAAGCATAAAATCAAAGTAAGGTCTAAGGTCCTTAAAGTTTATACCTTCCTTGGAGAGTATACCAGCGCTAATAATCCTTATATAGTCCTTGTATGGCCTTAAGCTAGCTTAGATCATCAAGGAAATCAAGAAAGACGAAGTTAGTTTCTAAGGGTTACTATTCATCATCACTTTTGTAAAAATCATATAAAATCGAAAATTGAGAGTTTGGTTTTCAAATCTTTACCACACCTTCTACTCTTCAAGAGCTTTCTTTTGAGCTACAGATCATCACCAGGGGATGCTTGAATCTCGACTTATTGGCTCTCTAAGGTGAGAGGTTGAAACTGTCATGGACTGGACAGTTTGGTTTCTTCAACTTGGAGAGGATATTTGACTAGGCTAAACACCTTGGATTGCCACGAAATTTTGAACGAGTGTTATACATAGAATGGAGAAGCTGTGGTTAAATTTTGGTGATTTTATCATGGGTGTATTGTGAGATACGAATTTTTATTTGAGGGTTGCTCTAACAGATCAGTTGAGAGAAATTTGTGTTTCTCTTGCTTTTCTTCTTTTCTTTCTTTTTGTTTTTGGTTAATAAAGCTTGAAATGCTGATATTTGTGTAAAGAGTGGTGAGTCATTGCATGCCCAGGACACGTGTCGATCAGTGGAGCCTCATGGTGGCAAAGCAGGGACACGTGTCACGCAATGGAGATCATGGTGGCAAGCAGCTTTACCAGTTCGCTTTCCTTTCACACGGATGATCCAAATGTTGCATTTCTCGAATTAATCTTGCTACATGTTACTTCCATGTATACATTTAATCTTGTCATAATTTCAATCCTTAATCCATGATTCGTTCGCTTAATCGCTTAATCTCGAAAAAATGTTCGCAGGGTTTCTTAAGCGTTCTATCGAAGTAGTTTCCTGTAAGTGTTTTTGATATCTCTAATTCTTTTATTAATCCATATCCATGGAATTGATAATCTAAATCCTCAATTATTCTCAAATAATAATTAATCCGTCCGTTATTGGTGAAATTTCGGAGAAAACAGAAATGCTATTTTTCCGATTCTGACAGCTTTTGCATTCCTTCATTTACATCGTAGATCACTAATACGCCCTTGAAAGTTTATTATATCGTTCCGCATATGGGGTGGTCTGAAAAACTTTTTAAACGACAAAAATTTACTATTCATCAAAAGTTACTATTCATCAGTGGTTTTTCTATAATCCTTTGGTTCAATATCCGATCCAATATTCCTGGTTTATTTCTCTTTACTTCTTGCACTTAGAAATGTTCTAGTGCTTTCTCGGGCACACGCTATCTTGTTTACGGAGTTGTCGGATGTATTCCAGATATTGATTTGGATGACATAAAAATACTTTCCTTCCCTGGAGTATTGTATTCTTATCTTCCAGATTGATTGTTCTTATTTATATGTTCAGTCCATTCTTACTATTCTCAAAATGTTTGAAAACCGAAATTCATATTCATTTCATAACTTGATTCTCAAAGGCATTGCCACTATCCACATTTACATCAACATATAATAAAAGTTTTAATTCTACCCAAAATCTGGGGTCTTACAGTCTCCCCTCCTTAAAAGGATTCCGTCCCGGAATCACTCTGAAAACAAATGGGGATATCTTTTAGCATCACGAATCTCTAACCTCATATTCTCTATCTTGTTTGTACAGAAAATACACCAACATAAACTTGCTTGTCATCCATCAACATGCCATTTAGCTTATCAGTAGCAGTACTATCTCTATACTCGCGGGCTTAGTCCGCATACTTTCTCTGTCTGTCTTGGTTGTCACTAGCCGCTTGTTGGTGAAATCTTTTGTCCTTCTAGTTTGTTGGACTAACTTGGGTGTTGTGTAAAATCTCATCTTTTAATTCCCGATCATTCGGAATCCATTTCTGTCTCATTTCAAAGTAAGGGTATCGGCCACCACATTGGCCTTCCCCGGATGGTAGTGTATCTCACGGTCATAATCCTAGGTCAATTCTAGCCATTTCTCCATCTCATGCTATCTACTATCATGGGTAACTCAAAGCCAATTCATTACATTCCATAAAATTTGTGGGGGCATAGTCAATCCCAAAATAACCTCGCTGAAAACTCGAAGTGTCTATTCCCGGTACGAATCGCAGTCTTGGGTATATCCTCGGATTTAACTTCCAACTGGTGATACCCAGTTCTTAAGTAAATTGGAAATACACAGCGTTCTTCCGCTGATCAAACAATCATTTACAAGGGTACCTATTCTCCATGTCAAACTCATACAACTCTCGAGGTTCGATATATAATCTTGTGCTAAAATCTTTCTCTCTTACAACAACACCGGGCTCTCCACGGTGGTACACTGGGTCTTATCATATCCTTATACAACAACTCTTGTAACTGAGTCACTAACTCTTTCATTCCCACTATACTCTGAATACTCGGTATTCATTCTCATGTCATCCCAATCGATATTTGGTAGCGCATTAAGATCTTGTACAATCTCCCAAAACCATTGTAGTTCCCTTTATACTTGGTATCTCTTTTCTTGGCGTCAACCTTAAGAGCTAATTAAGCCTCATATCTCCGGCATAATAATTTCTTAGGCTGACTATATTCAAGAATCTCTGAATCTGTCTCCATTCTTTATTTATTACTCTCTATCCCCTACAATCAGTCTGGGCTTCATTGGGTGTCAACCAACCCATTCTTATTATAATATCAACTTCTCCCAACTTGAAAGGAATCAGGTCTATCAAAAGTGTCGGCCTCATATTTCTAGTTCACAACCTGGATGTACCAGTCTTATGGGAAAATCCCTCGATTGGCTATTTCTACTTGTAATTATTCCCTCAGCGTCTCGGCCTTAAGGTTTAATCGTCATGCAACATCTTGATATACAACAATGCATTAGCTCTGTCTAAACAGTGTAGAAGGGCACCTGCTATTTAAAGGTCCTGACAGTGGGCTGCTTGTTGGAGGTAGCCCTGGTTGAAACCTACTGGCTTTCTTTTCTTCTGTGTTCACAAACTCCGGGACAAACCTCAATAATTCGGAAAACTTGGCCTCATACTCGGTTACAGTCATGGTTTCTGGTTTTAACTCTTTAACTTTCATTTTCATCCGGGTCTCCATATATTTCCGAAAATTATTCCTCTAGAACCACACACGCTGCACCTCTCCCAAGTCACAATACCAGCTCCCTCTGACTCCATCGTCAGTACTTATCTTGCTAACCCAGAGGTAGTGTATATTCGTAAACAACTCCTCCAAAATCTCAATTCCACTATAGGGCATCTGTCTAACACCGTTGTCACTGGAGCTCACGGCACATCGCTATTTCTTTCACATACATCGATCGACACGCTTTCTATTATCATAATATCCTTGGGAGAATAAACCAATTCATTGATATGTCACTAACATTCTATTTGTCTTAGGGATTCGCTCCTGTCATAGGCGATTTCTTTTCGAACTAATTCCTATCGACGAATTTTGACTTATTTGACCTGATTGGCCTCCCCTTAGAATTCAATGAGGATAACAAAAATCATGGGGTCTTGAAAAGACAGCTCCCATATCAAGGAAAATGTCACACACTGGTGATCATAAGGTTATGAGTTTTAAGGTACCCTTATTGGAGGTAAAAGAATTTACCGAGAGATCAACATGATCATAAGAACTCGCGTTGTGTGCCTCGATTGAGACATTACTAAAGGTAATTAGCCTTCTTGTATTTCACAACTTACAAGTGATGGCGTCCCATCAGACTTCTATCACATAGACAGATAGTCCTTGTAGCCCCTATAAGTATAGGGTTGTTCGTCTCAGTGGAAGTTGAAAAGTATGAAAGCAATTCGAGATCAATTTAATGATTATCGTCTTTCGACAATATTTCTTAAAGGAACACCTTGGATTAAAATTGAACAGATTCCAAATGTGCGGTTTCCAAAGAAAATACAAGGAAAAGAATAACCAAAAGATACTGGTACTTAACAACCAAGTGGTGAGGTATCACCATAGGGTCATTCATTATTCGAGGAAAAGTCAAAGCTTAAATAAAATCATTTGACAGGGCTTCGAAAACCTGAAAGTAGGCATCGTGACAGCCTCTAACACAATTGAAATTAATTATGATTTAACACAAGTGTTATAAAATAACTTCGAAGAGGGAATATACCCTTATCAGAATTCTTTCTTGGAAAGAGGTCAAGATAGATCATTGATTGGGGAAATATCCCACATAATTTACAAATGGGGAGGGTACTACCAAGGTCTCTACGGACGCCTTTTATGTCGGCTCCTCTGATGGATAATCGTTCAATTCCAAAGCTTTTCTTTTCCACGCACCCTAAGGTGTTTGATACTTACGTCATTGCCGACTTATAATAGTCACTAAGAATTCAACCATCAACATTTGCAATCGCAGGGAGTTCTATTTGACTAGGCGCAAACATCTCAAGTAAGCGTTCTGTTCTCTAAGAAGACCTCGATACCGTTGTCGCCCATAGTAATGACAGTTCCACATGTCGACTGGGCGGTACCTCGGAAGCTCGTTAGAAACTACAAGCTTAAATCCGGTCTCTATTTCAATCATCTTTATACCCAATATTCCTTGAGATAATAAAATCCCTCAATGATGTAATAGACACTATTTCTAGTGGAATCGCTGGTCGCGGGGGATTGAAATCTCATAGCCAACGCAATTCCTTACACTATTCTAGGCAACTAAGTACCCTTAATCGTTCGTGAAAATCTGAACATCTTGGTTCTTACGTATGCCGCCTCCTTATGGGCAACTATAACCGACTACGAGTAACAGGTTTCGTTCAAGTCGAATCAATCCACTGATACTGGCTGTATTGCCTCTACCTTTTATGCTTTAGAGACTCTACTCCATTCTTTGTCATATCTCATGATGAGCCATAAACGATCCTTAAATTCTTGTCTCGTCACTTATTTGTCCCTTGAAGGTTCGTCTGGTCCTATTGTACGACTTCAAGTAACATACCACATCTTTATCAATCAACACGTTCTCTACAAGATTCTTTCCTTGACCCACTATGGGGTCTTCCTCTAGATCCTCCTATGGATCTTCCTTTATCGGGTCTCCGTCCATTTCAAGGAACGCATCATCAATTGCCTACTCGAAGGCCTCAGGGTCTGGTATCTCAGAATCCCATCAATCTATAACTCATACGAATCGAGGTGACTAACCATGAAGTCCTAAGTACGGTTTCCCAGAAGAAGTCCCCTCTCGGGCTTCATCTTAAACAGTCCGGGTCATGTCCTCTAACCCGACTACGAACTCAATTCGAGCTCTAGATGTCCTTATCATTCTTAAGGGTATTGTAAGACTCGATCTCCTATCATTTCTGAGGACTGTAACCTAACGCTCTGATACCATTTCTGTAACAACCCCAAATCCGGGGTCAGGGATTTAGAGTAGTCACGATCCATTTACTCCTTGCCTTACCTGTATTACTCACAACATTCATAATTCACCTGCTCACGACCCCACAATATATGTCTCACACACACACACACACTCAGGTTAGAGTCTCAGAAACGACACAAATACAACCATTGCGGAATAAATAACTTTTATTACAATACCCAAATGTCTTTGAATCTGTCACTGATACAATTTCTAAGTAATGTTACATTACCAACTTAGCCTTCTGATGCTCACAATCCTCTCATACCATTCTTATCTATACATAAGTTGAATACCAAAAGCTGTAGCCTGATTCGATTGGTTCGTACTACTTTTGGAATCACTGCTAGAAGCTGTTTACGGAAACGCCTTGCGGGGTATGTGCCGTCCCATTGGCATCCTGCTTCGCTGCTATATAATATATATAAAACAATAGCAAGAGTGAGCGATAGCTCAGCAAGGTAATAAAAGTATGGCATAATCCTGCCTTTAATTCAACCCAGAATAAAGCGGGTATAAGACAATAATTTGTCAAAATATCTCGATACTCAAATTACCTCCTTATCGGAATGTAATCCCAAAAATAATACCATTGTTGTATTTCAAATATCAATTTCATAATATTTCTGCAAACTTTGGCTATATTATGAACAAAGTTCTAGTATAAACGATGAGGTTTCAAAGTAAACCAAATATAACCTTTCCGAAAAATATCTGCTATATATGCAGAATATCAACATATAACTTAAAAGATGAAGTTATAAGGTGATTCAGTATAAACAACTCCCTTACCATAACTCATGTTATGTAAGGTATCCACAGAGTCATAACTCATAAAATAAAAGATGAAGTTGCATGGATTTATTGTCACTTCAATTCCAAACACTTTTCGACCCCCTGCCAACATGACCGGTAAACCTGTACCACGGTGTCATCCTTGGTCCCTTTCAATACATGTTGCAGAACCCCTCTGCCAACATGATCGGTAAACCTGTACCAACGGAGCCATCCGTGGTCCCTTTCAGTACATGTTGAAGAATTATCCAAAATGGATGATGAACCAATACTGGAGCTTTCTCCGCGCCCGTCGTACCAACCTTACTATGATCAGTAGCAGGTTGTACAACAAAATATGTTTTCTACATGTAGATGGAAGTATCACGACAGCCTGACATTGTCTACCGCCTTTCTGGATCTCCCGGCCCATTTGGGGCAATAAGGTGATGGATCGGCGCGACTCGACCTCTTACACATGCTCCTAGTTCAGATGAAATCCATGACTCTGAAACGTAAAGATCGTCTCCCTTTCCCCAAGTGTAATACTTGTTGATACGACTCCACTCAGTAGTCATATCTAGGTTGGAAAGGAAGATTCTCCAATATTTCCCAAGCGATGCTTGTTAATGGATATCGACTTGTTCCAGGAATTTACCCCTCGATCGTTGAGGTGGTAACACAATATTTGACTTGCAGCAACTAAATTGCTTCGAGAAAATATCTGTCCCCTGACAGTTTTGAGTTGAGAGTTTAAAAAGAGTAGCAGTTACTTAAAACAGGTTTCCCATATTTTTGATAATTGAGCGAGCATTTAAATCTTCTTTAAAAGACAGATTTAAATGGAAAAACATTGTTTTGGGAACCTCTTTTTGATTTGAAAATAATTAATAATATTTATTGAATAAGTAAACCCTCAAATGAATATTCGAAATTAATATTCATTAAGTAAATAAACTTTGAATGAATATTTAGAAATAATATCCATTAAATAAATAAGGATTAAATGAATATTCCACATAATATTCATTAACTAATAAACCTCGAATGAATAATTCAAAATAATATAACCTCGAATGAATATTCAAAATAATATTCATTAAATAATAATCTCAATTGAATATTTGAAAATAATATTCATTTAATAAATAATTAATCCTCAAATGAATATTTAAAGGTAATATTCATTAAATAAATAATCTTCAAGTGAATATTTGAAAATAATATTCATTACTAATCCTCAAATGGAAATATTATCCTTTAAGTCAATAATCCTCCAATGAATATAAATAATATTCTTAACGTCAATAATCCTCAAATGAATATTAATAAATAATATTCTTAAATAAAATAATTAACCCTCGAATAACAGATACCCGATATCTTTGTTATCATTCCGGAACAAAGCGATTTTAAGAAAACATTTTGAAAATGATATTCATCTAAGTAAACAAATTTAATTAGACGAATAAGGCTTATTTAATCCGTAAATGCTTCCAGAAGTATTTACTAATTAAATAAACACTGGTTTATTGGTGATGTTGCCTTTAGGTTAATTATTGCGAAAATCTTTCTAAAAAGCTCTGTCCGGGTTTTCGAAAATATACCTTACAAAATAACCCCGATACGCTGGCTAAGTTATAAACTCAATATATGCTCTGCCCTCTGAGCCTAGGGCCTTTATAAAAACCTGGCTTATAACCGCTATCCATATCTAGCTTATAAGCCCGTTACCAAATCATTTTCAAATAATAACCTTCGAATGAGGTAATATTCAAATAGCATTACTCAAATCATTTCCAGGTAATTAATACTTTCTAGAAATATAATTAATGTTTAATAATAATATCCCTCAAGATGAATAGTACTCTGCCGCTGGAATCCCTCCGGGTTTCCGCGACTATCTATATAACACAAATATCGACTCCCGGTCTAGAGTCGAAACAATAAACATTCTCTTATCTATAGAGCTACAAGGTATACCGGTTCATAATTACATTATCTCACGGCTCGTATAATATCCAAAAGTCAAATTCTATTTAACACGATATATAACATGTATCGCAAAACTGTATAACTCCACACATGGCAACAGCAGTAATATACAATCGATACTTCCAAGTATAGATTTAGGAAACTTGCCTGATGCTCGAGAAGTGATAGGGCTCGTGACCATGTCGAACAATCTAGACAAAGTCAAACGAAAACACACGGTTAATCCCCTGGATAATCCACTTGTACTCAATGCTTAAACATGTAAGCAAAACACAACCAAGGAATTACTAACTCGTTATAGGCTCATACTAAGTCCATGTTATCCGTAAAATACTTATATCATAAGTTGGGTTCGAAATCCATCCTCAAATCCAAGTTATACTTAACCATTTGCAACATCGGTTTCTAAGTCATGCTCTTAGTGGTTTTCACTTGCGCGACCTCGACTAAAACATTTTTATAAAATTGAAAAATAATCTTTTTAATCCGAATCTTTTTCGTGATCCTTCCTAACTGTCTCTAGTATTATTCCTCCAAGTTTCACATTTTAATATGGCTCCGAAGTGGTCCAAATATAGACTCAAAGTTGCTGAACAGAGATGGGTCATTCTTCCGAATGGCGTTTACTAAAACTCACGTTTCTCCTAAACCGTAAATCGTATAGACATGATCTTCATATCAAAACAAACCTTAAAACAAGACCTACATGTTACTGGTCAGTGTTGTTCAAAAATATTCCAATACCAGTTCGTAATTCATGCTCAAAACAGTCTTAAATCAAATGGGCATTACGACGGCTATAATCGTAACGTTTTCCAAAAATCACAACCTCAAATCCAAGCCACACCGGGCATCCATAAAATTCATGAACATAATACTCATCAATATCAGCCTACTTTTTCAGTTTATACCCCAAATTTCTCAAGTCAAATCAACCACTACATAATCATGCTTTCATGCTTATAATCATACTATAAACATCACCAAGCTCAAATCCATCAAGAACAAGCATAAAATCAAAGTAAGGTCTAAGGTCCTTAAAGTTTATACCTTCCTTGGAGAGTATACCAGCGCTAATAATCCTTATATAGTCCTTGTATGGCCTTAAGCTAGCTTAGATCATCAAGGAAATCAAGAAAGACGAAGTTAGTTTCTAAGGGTTACTATTCATCATCACTTTTGTAAAAATCATATAAAATCGAAAATTGAGAGTTTGGTTTTCAAATCTTTACCACACCTTCTACTCTTCAAGAGCTTTCTTTTGAGCTACAGATCATCACCAGGGGATGCTTGAATCTCGACTTATTGGCTCTCTAAGGTGAGAGGTTGAAACTGTCATGGACTGGACAGTTTGGTTTCTTCAACTTGGAGAGGATATTTGACTAGGCTAAACACCTTGGATTGCCACGAAATTTTGAACGAGTGTTATACATAGAATGGAGAAGCTGTGGTTAAATTTTGGTGATTTTATCATGGGTGTATTGTGAGATACGAATTTTTATTTGAGGGTTGCTCTAACAGATCAGTTGAGAGAAATTTGTGTTTCTCTTGCTTTTCTTCTTTTCTTTCTTTTTGTTTTTGGTTAATAAAGCTTGAAATGCTGATATTTGTGTAAAGAGTGGTGAGTCATTGCATGCCCAGGACACGTGTCGATCAGTGGAGCCTCATGGTGGCAAAGCAGGGACACGTGTCACGCAATGGAGATCATGGTGGCAAGCAGCTTTACCAGTTCGCTTTCCTTTCACACGGATGATCCAAATGTTGCATTTCTCGAATTAATCTTGCTACATGTTACTTCCATGTATACATTTAATCTTGTCATAATTTCAATCCTTAATCCATGATTCGTTCGCTTAATCGCTTAATCTCGAAAAAATGTTCGCAGGGTTTCTTAAGCGTTCTATCGAAGTAGTTTCCTGTAAGTGTTTTTGATATCTCTAATTCTTTTATTAATCCATATCCATGGAATTGATAATCTAAATCCTCAATTATTCTCAAATAATAATTAATCCGTCCGTTATTGGTGAAATTTCGGAGAAAACAGAAATGCTATTTTTCCGATTCTGACAGCTTTTGCATTCCTTCATTTACATCGTAGATCACTAATACGCCCTTGAAAGTTTATTATATCGTTCCGCATATGGGGTGGTCTGAAAAACTTTTTAAACGACAAAAATTTACTATTCATCAAAAGTTACTATTCATCAGTGGTTTTTCTATAATCCTTTGGTTCAATATCCGATCCAATATTCCTGGTTTATTTCTCTTTACTTCTTGCACTTAGAAATGTTCTAGTGCTTTCTCGGGCACACGCTATCTTGTTTACGGAGTTGTCGGATGTATTCCAGATATTGATTTGGATGACATAAAAATACTTTCCTTCCCTGGAGTATTGTATTCTTATCTTCCAGATTGATTGTTCTTATTTATATGTTCAGTCCATTCTTACTATTCTCAAAATGTTTGAAAACCGAAATTCATATTCATTTCATAACTTGATTCTCAAAGTCATTGCCACTATCCACATTTACATCAACATATAATAAAAGTTTTAATTCTACCCAAAATCTGGGGTCTTACATTCACCCTTTCAGATTGCTAGGAAGAGGGACATGGGTTGGAGCAGAAGCAGACGATTAGGAAGTAAGAGTTGGAGTAGTTCAGATATCGGGCAAGCATCACACATATTAATTGAAGAGAAAGTGTTGGAAAGATGACACAAACAATGGGATATGAAGTCTAATTCATGCTCAACTAATCTTTCAGGTATGTCTGTATCATATATTTGAAGTCTCCGGCTTAGAACAAATTTACCTTAAAAATCTGTATCATTTAAAATTGTAGTTATCACTCAACTTACTCCCTTCACGAATACCAACAACTCACCATTTTATAGAGTCTACTATGATTCAAATCTGATTGCTTAAAAATTCTTATCATTCGGTAGTAGCATTAGTTTATTATATGTAGTAACTTGAAGACTTAAAGCGATGGTGATCGGTGGGTGTTCATAAATGTGTGTATGTAGTAGTTCATATTTTGCGTCGATAAACTTTAATTTAGAATTATTATTATGTAAATTACAGAATGACTTTAAATTTGCATTTCCATGTATAAGGTTCATCTTGCGAGTGAGGATTGGTCATATAAACTTCCCTACAACCAGTAAATCTGTACCTCATAACATGAAGATGTATATGCAAGTTCCTTTATTCTATAGACATTATAAAAAAAAATTGGTACATAGGCTAACTTACATTTATTGCTTAACACTATGTGTTGTTGGAGGAATTTCGTAACAACACAAAATCGGAGGTTGCTGGAATAACGAATTATGAAAATAGGGGGATTTGGGATTTTTGGATGTTTGGGGGCTGAGCTCGTATGATGACTCCTCAGAAATTGAATAGAGAATGGGTTCTTTCTCTTCCTCTTTCCCGAGTGTCAATTGTCGTATCATACAAGGTGCCTACGTACCCTTTTATATAGGGATCAAGCCTCACGTAGTTCTTGGAAAACAAGTCATTGGATAAGCTTATTCAGTCCAATCCCATAAATAGTCAACGTTTATCCATCCAATGTTCCCATAAATAGTCCAAGGATTATCAATCCACATCTCATTCCCATAAATAGTTTAAGGATTATCAATCCACCTCACATTCCCATAAATAGTTCGGTCTTCACATGTTTTCCTATAATCTCGCGGCATCTTCGAATTTTTTTCCATGATTTGAAAAATATCGTTTGGAGATATTTTCCGTTATTCGTCGATTGAGATTGATTCTTTCCTCGTTTCAGAGAGAGGATATTGCTTATTGGTTAAGCAATTAATTATTAATCTGAATTAATAATTATTAAACGGAGAAATTTGGACTATGCCAAAATGTGGCATAACAACAAGCCCCCAGTTCTTCAGTGTAGCTTGCTGCAGTGGAGAACTAAAAATCTCCGAGCTTCCAAATTTCTTCGGTCGCTTAGAGTTTTGTATATAGTCCGAATTGGCGTACACGCTTTTCAAGTGTCATTGTCCACATAAGGATGTGTTTTCGTTTGTCCACGAGCCCCCGATCTGAGGCTTTAGTAAGATACCCAATTTCAAATGTCAGGATTTCAGCCCATATCACATCCGGTCCCATACGTTTCCCTACAATCTCGCGACATCTCCGCATTTCTTCCCGTGATTGTAGGAATGTCTCATGCCAACCATATCACGTCTGGTCCCACACGTTTTCCTGTAATCTCGCGGCATCTCCGCATTTATTCCCGTGATTGTAGGAATGTCCCATGCCAACCATATCACGTCCAGTCCCACACGTTTTCCTGCAATCTCGCGGCATCTCCGCATTTCTTCCCGTGATTGTAGGAATGTCCTATGCCAACCATATCATGTTCAGTCCCACACATTTTCCTGCAATCTCGCGGCATCTCCGCATTTCTTCCCATGATTGTAGGAATGTCCCCTGCCAACCAAGAAATATCCATCTACCAATGGGCCTTCAATAATGTAATTTTATTCATGGACTCTCCTCTGAGAGTAGGGTCTTCAATATTAATCCTCCTTGGAAAAGAGAGCTTTCGAAAACATTACCCTTATCAGATAAGGACCTTCCACACTTATTTTTGTCCATGCACGAGCTAGTGAAGTAATAAAAACATGTGATACAAATATTGCATCACAATTCTTTAACATCTCCATGATTCAGATTTTGCCCAGATCTGTTTTTTACCTTTCTGACTCTGTAAACGATGTTTTCTTGAAAAACACAAAACATGAAAGTTGTAGAAAACGAAAAGAGCTTTCCGATGATATATGGCTCGTCAGAAACGGACTTATAACGAATCGGGAATCAAATAAAACATCTGCTGATTAACTTCTCAATACTGAAAAACGGATCTGATTGTGTTTTGTGATTTCGAGAATAGATCGAAACATAATCCGATAAAACACCAAGAACGAAAGTTGCAGGAAATCGTAAAAGCTTTTCGGATCATAAAAAATCATCAAAATCTGACATGTATTAAATTTACTACGAATTTTATAAGATAACTTATGTATACGGACAAAAGCATAAGAAAACTTATCTTAATTTTGCAAAGAATCATGAATCACCGCCTCCATCGTTCTGCTCCTCCATTAAAACCGCTCCAGATCCGATAAAACCCCCTTGCGTATGATGTAGATGATTTGATTGTCCTCCACAATCAAAAAATAATCCCCTCCTTCTAGCGCCAATTGTTGTTGGAGGAATTTCGTAACAACACAAAATCAGAGGTTGCTGGAATAACGAATTATGAAAATAGGGGGATTTGGGATTTTTGGATGTTTGGGGGCTGAGCTCGTATGATGACTCCTCAGAAATTGAATAGAGAATAGGTTCTTTCTCTTCCTCTTTCCCGAGTGTCAATTGTCGTATCATACAAGGTGCCTACGTACCCTTTTATATAGGGATCAAACCTCACGTAGTTCTTGGAAAACAAGTCATTGGATAAGCTCATTCAGTCAAATCCCATAAATAGTCAACGTTTATCCATCCAATGTTCCCATAAATAGTCCAAGGATTATCAATCAACATCTCATTCCCATAAATAGTTTAAGGATTATCAATCCACCTCACATTCCCATAAATAGTTCGGTCTTCACACGTTTTCCTATAATCTCGCGGCATCTCCGCATTTCTTTCCATGATTTGAAGAATATCGTTTGGAGATATTTTCCGTTATTCGTCGATTGAGATTGATTCTTTCCTCGTTTCAGAGAGAGGATATTTCTTATTGGTTAAGCAATTAATTATTAATCTGAATTAATAATTATTAAATGGAGAAATTTGGATTATGCCAAAATGTGGCATAACACTATGTTTAGAGAACCAAATTTGATGTTGTAATGTGTTGTCTAGAATTTTGATATATATTGTCTAATGTGTCCATTGTCTCTCAAAATACAGCTTAAATATCATTTACATAAAATTACTTTCAATTTAATTCTCTCGGATTGTATTAAATCTTTCGTAATGTTAGTTAGAGTCTATGTATTAAAGTTTTAGTCTTCTCATTGTATTTCTCATATTTTAAATGGAAAAGGCACACACACGGGTTATTTCCTATTGGCAAACAAACGTTTAGATCGTTTGCTGAGAATTCTATGAGGTTCTTAGTTTAGATTGGTTCTTAGTTTGTATTTTAAAAAAGGTTTGTATTTGATCACTAGCCTATATATATATATATATATTATGAATTAAAAGTATTTATAAAATGATATTAAAATTTTAGATATTTTTTGTAATAAATTTTCTAATTCGATATCACTAACATTACTCTTAGAAAAGAGTAAATCATATTATGTAATAGAGTTATTTTATTCTTTTTCGATAAATTACACATTTTTACCAATTAAATATTGTATTAGTTTATTATTCTCAAAAAAGTTCTAAAATTGATAAATCGTAATATGAATAAAAGCAAAATTTACATTTTTCATTAATATGGACGTGTCGAGGCGACGCCGAGTACAATTCAGCGATCACATTCTATTCAATTAAATTTATTTATAATAACTTATATTAATTATTAATTTTTCAATGTTAATATACTTGAAATCCATCCAAAAGGCTAATATGTTCGGGATTTAGTCTATAAAATTTCGAAGTTAAATGAACGAAAAAGAATTGCAGTGTGCGAAACACGAACAAGATGACTAGTTTAAAAAATAACAATACTTGTATTTTACCTTGATACCAAATAAATACTTGTTTTGCATTATTTAATTTTTTCAAAACCAAATATTTGGATTCAAATGTACTTTAGGCTACTCAATCCTTAGCAACAAACTAACGTTGCCAACAAAGTGCAAGTAGAAAGTTGCACACTGATATATTAAGAGAGATAATTTTCGCAATCAACAAAGTACAAATGCTAAGCGCTGCATTTACTGATGAACACATGATTCTTCATCGTTTCTTGTATTGCAAACTTGCAATCACCATAATTATAAGATCTAATATAACATTTAACCGTGTTGATTCACAATCACCATATTCACAAGATCTATATAACGTAAGTTTCCAAAAAATGGAATCATCAAACAGGTCCAAATCGTTGAGACCCCAATCCAAAAAGTCGCTATTCAAATGAACAAATATCACAATAACTAAACACAGATTTAATGGAAACATTGCTTAGAAAGACAGGGCCCTGTCCATAGAGCAGGGTACAATTCCAGAAAACTAAGTTGTAAAATCTTTGAAAAGAGTCAAGTTCATTGAAATATAAGCTAGATATACTGTTTGTGATATCTGTAAATTATTACAGTAGTACTTAATTATTTAAGAAGTATACACACCAACCGTGTTAATAAATCTAAGGCATATTAAAAGCTACATAGATACATATGTATGTCAATATTTCTTGGAGCTCATAAAATGGATTCATGCGAGGCTATTCAGAAGGGCAATGATAAAATAACAATAAACTTGTCAACAAGTATCGGATTAATGATGTCAGTACAATGCATATGCGTATCACAATATTTCCTAAGTAGAAGAAAACAGAGAATACACAAGAAAGCATGCCGAATAATTAGAACAGGATCAATAAAGTATGAATTACAAACCTTTACAATGGCAGGACTGCAAATACTAGGATATATCACACTTGACTTTCCTAAGATATGGTAAACAAATTCAAATATAGAATTCAAATCTTTGAACAAATCAATAATAGAATTGCCCGGAAGCCATTCGATTAGCAAATTAGAAATAATAAATTAAGTGAAAACACACACAAAAGAAAGGAATAAAACCAAGTAGAATAGGTAAAAACGCAAAAGTTTCAGTTGGCCGTACCCTTCTACACAAGAAAAAGGCAAGTTTGGTTTAAATTGATCAATAGAAAAAGGTCTACATAATGGACATAGGATATCAACCTTGTGGTAGAACAACAACAAAGAGGGATGAAGAAGGAAGAAAGTAAGATTCAAAGTTCATAGTGAAAATCAGTTGTCTGATCATAAATGAAAACTACTGCTAAAGAAAACAGAGAATACACAAGAAAGCATGCCAAAAAATTAGAACAGGATCAGTAGACTATAAATACTGGCAAGACTGCAAATACTTCGATGTACCATAAATAACTAATACACTTACTTTCCTAAGAGATACTGGGGGCCTGGGGGTAAGTTTCACCGACATACTATCGTTACACTGATCTACAATGGCAGTCTGGACAAGTATAAAACTCAGGTATAAATTACAAACTTTTACAATGGCAGGACTGCAAATACTAGGATATACCACAGTTGACTAATACACATGACTTTCCTAAGATATGGTAAAAAAATTCTAAAATAAACAAGAGGAATCAAAGCAAGCAAGCAAGAGAGTTAGGATAATAATAGTTACGGTTCGGAAACATGGTACATAAATAATACAACATGATGAGGAGAGAAATTAACAAAAACATACATGGCATGCTAATATATAAGTTTAAGACATGTTAAATAAGTAGACTATTAATTAACCCGAGTCACCATTGCTAATACACTTAAGATCGAGGCGGTGGTGAAGCGGTGGATGAAGAAGCAGCAGCTTGGAGTCGATCTTGATCTGTTTTGCGGGCAAACTTCTTCTTCATCTCCTTGATACCTTTATCGTCATAGCCACATACAGTCCAAAAGAAAGACCCCACTGAGACATACAACCCCATGGCAACAAATCGATCCAACGTTGGGTTCTGATCCAACAACAGTAATAATCGATTAGCACATGTCTAATTCAAATCAATTCAACTACATATCGATTACAACAAAATCAAAATTGAACTACATGTCGATTACAACAAAATCAAATATAAAGTGTTTTAGCACAGATCTATTCTATTACAAACATTCTTCTTAATTTCAGACACTTACCATCCTTGAAATTCTCACAACTTTTTTCTCTTCTAAATCTCAAGACACGGCCGGATAGAGTGGATTACTTTTCTTACAACTAGGGTTAGGTTAGGCAAGTGGGTTTTATATCCAAATCGCTAGGGCCCAGTTGCAAGCCCGCTATATATATTTTTACCCTCGGCTTTTCCGACCTGGACTTGGGAGCATAAGCTTAGAGTGCTGGGGCTAATTGTTTTAATTTGTATATAACTAGTTTATTAAGCCCGCAAACCTTTGTAAATATTTTTTAATTTTTTTAGAAAAATATTATACAAAATATGTTTTTAGATAAAATAATATTTATAACATAAAATTAAGTTTTTTTTTAATTCTCCGTTTCGTATCGGTCATTTACTAAAATTTTGAATAAATAAATAAATGGGCAATTGTTTAATATTTTTTATTATTTTAATATCATATCGAATATTATTATATTTATCACCATTTTTATATTTCTCAAAATTCATATTTGTGATTATATTTTAAAACCTTTAAAAAAAACTTTTATATTAAAATACCTAATATAACATCAATATTAAATTCTAGCATCTAATATGCTCCTTCTAATGATCCGTTTTCTCGTTGTTTCTAAATTTAAGCAGATAACAAACTAATTTATTAAAGAAATTACATATTCTATTAATAAATTTATTACACCATAAAAATTAATTTAAATATTTTTAAAGATTCTAATTTTTATTGTTTAAAATATAGGTACTCGAGAAAATAAATAAATAAAAAATAAAAAAATTATTAAAACATAATTTCTAATAAATTTTTTAACAAAATATTGAGATGATAATATGATTTAAAGATAAATTTTAGAACTTCAAAAAAAATATATGAGAATATTAAGTTGTTAATTTTGAGTTGACGAAAAAGTTTAAGAGAACATTAACATGGTAATTTGACTTGTGCATAAATTTTTAGAGAACATTAAGATAGTAATTTGACTTAAGAAGAAAGTTTATGAGAATATTAGGTAATTAAGATTTTCATTACTAAATATTTAAAAGGCAATTTAGATATATTTTCTAACCTTTAATATTGTTAATTCAAAAGTTTGACAAAATAGAAAAATAAATCAAGACAATTTGAGAGCGCCACTATAGTAAAAAAAAAAAAGTACATAAATTGAATTCCTAGAGTAATTTTATGAGAATATTAATATAGTAAACTTAATTTCCTCTCTTAGAAAACAGTAAGAAGAATTATAAATAAATTGAATTTGAAGAGAAAGTTTAGAGAAATATTAACAAAACATATTTATCATTAATAAAGATTTAAAATGCAAACGAGATATTTTTCAATATTTATAATTCAAAAATTCGAAAAAAGTTGAAAAATTGATTGAGGCGATTTGAGACACCCCCCGTTACTTCCCTCGTCTCCTCCATAATAGTTTTCAAAATTTTAAGCTTCGACTAAAATTAGAAAATTCAGGAGAATATTAAGATAAATTATTTAGTTTATTATGTTAGTAAGTATATTTATAAATAAAAAAATTTAGGAGAATATTAAAATTATATATTTAGTTTTCTACATTAGTAGAGATTTTAAATGCTAGAATTTTTAAATTGAATATTTAGTTTTCTCCATCAGTATAGATTTAAAAGCTAATTAAGAGATTTTCTACTAAAAAAATTAGTAAAATATTAAAATTGTATATTTAGTTTCCTATATTACTAAAGATTTTAAAGGCAAAAATATCAAAATTATATATTTAGTTTCCTCCATTACAAAAGATTTTAGAGGCAGTTGAAATATTTTCTAATAAACTTTTTTGGAGAATATTAATGTTGTATATTTAGTTTTCTCAATTAGTAAAGATTTTAAAGGCAAAAATTCTAAAATTATATATTTAATTTCCTCCATTAATAAAGATTTTAAAAGCAATTAAGATATTTTTGAATTTTTAATATTAATAATTCAAAATTTTGAGAAAATCAGAAAAGTTGAATGAAGCAATTTGAGAGTGATAGAGTATATTTTTTTTATATATATTTTAGATGATTTTATTCTCATATTTATTGTATTTTGCATAGATTTGGATATTTATTTAATAGATTTTGGTGTTTTATTGTAGAATATAAGAAAGTTATAAACTTGGAAGGATTTGAAGAAAAAAAGGGCTATTTTGGAGCTTAATTAGATGAAAACTAGTTTACTAAGTCGTGATTCGCGGCGGTCCAGTAAATTTTTTCTAAATTTGTTTTAAAAAAATTGTAAAATATGTTTCTAATAAATAAATTAAATAATTATATTTCTTACATAATTTTAAATTTCTTTTGAATTTTCCATTTCATATTAATCATTCACTAAAATTTTGAATAAATACAAAAGAACAATAGGTTTAATATTTTCATTATTTTAATATAATCTTATATATTATTCCATTTATCACTATTTTTATTTTTCTCGAAATTGAAACTCCAAATTATATTTTAAATTCTAGCACATAGTACGTTATCTTCTTCTAATAAACGCCTTCTTGTTAAATATGTTCTCTGAGACACTTTTTTGTTGTTATCAAATCTAATCTAATAAATAACACATTAAACTACTAAATAAATTATATTATCAATTAATCAACTTCATGATATAAAAAAAATTGATTTAAATATTTTAAAGATTAATTTATTTAATGTTAGAAACTTGTATTTCAAATATATAGATGAGATTTTTACTTGTAGCTTAAGATTTTATGTTGTCTGAAAAGTATTGCGGAAAAAACAAACACACAAACTAACTTTCAATCTATTTTTTTTATTATATTCAAATAGACTTAAATGCACTTTGTGTACCGGATGTTTACAAAATCTGCACTTTGTGTACCAAATGTATCAATTGCACACATTGTGTACCTGAAGTATGATTGTTTGTACAATTTGTGTACTGGGCGTTAAAAGGGGTTAACCCCGTTAGATGACTATGCTGACAGTTAAAATGGGTTTCCCTCCAAATCAACATCCCCTCCATTTCTTTCCCTCCCATTTTAACCTAATACTAAAACTGCCGTAGATCCCACTTTCCCCTTTCGAAAATCAAAATGCTCTGTTCTTGTGGAATGGTTGCTGTTGAACGAACATCGTGGACTGAGAACAATGCTGGGCGTAGGTTCCTCGGGTGTGTATATGGAAGGTGTGGCTGTAATTTCTTCCGTTGGATTGATCCACCAAGCTGTCCTCGGTGTTGTAACATAATCCCGGGATTATTGCGTAGGGTTAGAGAAACTGAAGACAAGTTGAACATGATGGAGGCCGAGAAGAAGTCATTGAAGAAGTGGTTTAGCATGATACTAGTTGTCATTGTAAGCCTATGGATGTTGTTTGGTTAGAGATGTATTAACTGTTTCGTTGTTTGGTTGTAGGTGTAGTCCTTGTTATGTTGTCATTTGTCTAATTCTATGTTTTTATGACTTATGATTTTGTTGTGTGATTTTGTTTAACCAAATATGAAAAGAAAACAAGAAATGAAAACAAGAAGAAGCTAATAGATAAAAACATAAGAACAAGGATAATTACTAGATGATAAACATCTAGTTACATTCAAATTTTTGAAAACATAAAAACATAAACTTGGTAGATGGTTTGCTTGAGTCTTTAGATGAGGTGGCTGATGGCTTCTGGTGGCTCATCCATCTCACGGATCCCTCCCTCATGACCAAGGTAGTAGCCTGCCACTGCATTGGCCCCTCCATTAGCATCTGCATGTGTATGTTGGATGTCCACAGAAGTCCAGTTCTCCCCAAGCAACATTCAGATCATGTCAACAAGCATGGCCATTGGATATGAAGGATTATCATTGCGTATAATAGTGATTGCCTCCCTACACTCAGAGAACACAACCAGATTGGTCTTGTTCCTCTCCCAAGCCATCTTTAGGCCATAGTAAATGGCCCAAAGCTCTGCCGTGACGGGGTCAGCCAAGCCAATGTAGCCTCCCAACCCTCTCACCCACCTACCATTCTTCTTCATGATTCCTCCTACACTAGCTGATCTTGTTGCCCTATCATATACACCTTTTACATTAAGTTTGTATGCCATTTCTTTGTGATGGTAAATGGTGTTAAAAGGTGTGTTTAAATAGGCATTACAGGTGGTTGTAATGGGTTAATGCAGTCAATGGTCTTTGGTAAAAGTTGGTAGTTACAAGAAGATGAAACTTGACCATTGAATGGAACCACCAATGCATGTAGATAATAGCTTTGATATATTGAAACAACCAATCTAAGTGCATTCTTGTGTCTAACAAAAGCTGTAACATCAGTATTAAAGCTTGTAACAGTAGATAATAAACCATTAAATGGTCTGTAACATCAGTATTAAAGATGCAACATTCATTGTACATATTACAAATTGCCATGGCAATTTGACAAAAAATGGTGACACTACACCATGCCATGAGTCTAGCATCAAAACTTGATTACAAAATATGGTATTTCCAGTCTACATTGGATGGAATTAACCTAATAATCAAAAGATGATACTAGAATGGATATCTTAATAAACAAAAGATGATACTAGACATTTAAATTTTCCAACCAGGCCTTTTTTTTAGCCCTATATCCTCTCATTTTTTGCCTGGTCCAACTGCTTCATGGTTGTCACTTGGTTGCCATTCAAAAGGATTCTCTGAGGTTGTATTCCAAGTGTTGTATTACTTAGTTTGGCATGTTGGATAGGGACTGAAGAAATACCTCCTTGACAATGATCACTTGGATTTTCAGCTGGAAAAGATTGATTTTTTTGTTTTTCTTTCGAGGCCTAGGTGCTGAGCTACCTTGAGTAGGGGCCTCACTTGTCACAGGGGCATCACTTGTCACAGGGGCATCACTTGTCACAGGGGCATTTTTTGAGGGGCCAGATTGTTGCCTTTGAGATTTCTACACATGTAATATTAGCTTAAATAACATTTAACAATGCAAGATCATTACAAATATTTAAATGCGGTTAGACAAAATATTACCTTCACTGCACATGTTCTAGCATTATGACCTTTCTGATTGCAATAGCTGCAATGTCCTTTGGTGCCAACCTTTGATAGTTTGGTTGCATACTTAGGAACTTCAGGCTTAATATCATTTTTCTTGTTTCTTTTTTTCTTTGGCCTTCCTGGTTGAACTTTAAGTATTGGTGGCAGTGGTGGTGGGTATGGGGTCTTTTCACAATATTCTTGACTATTTATTGGTTGAACAGTGTGTGCATATGTTCTCAAGAGCATGTCTTTGTAGTAAGTTTTGTGGATATATGTAGGCATGTCTAACCCCTTCCATCTTATGCAAGCACATGCATGGTAGCATGGTAGCCCAGTCAAGTCATATTTTTTACAAGCACATGTCCTAGCATCCAAGTCGACCACAATTTCATGTCCTCCATCAGCCACAGTCACAAGATATTTTGTGTCACCTGACCACTGGACCACACATCCCCCACTAAAACCTAAATCCCTGTTAAAATGATAATGAAAAGGCATTACAGTCATATGCAAATATGCAAATCCCTGTTAAAATGATAATGCAACTGGAATTAATATCTTACTTGTTTACTTTCCTCATTGCATTTGGACAAATAGGATTGAGTTGATAGTTCCTACTCATCTTGTCCCTTCTAGCTTGGATCCTTCTCATGACACCTTTGTGTATTCCTTGAAGCAATCCAATAATTGGCAGGTCTCTAAAAGGTCCAATGCTATTGTTGAACACTTCACAATGGTTATTGACAAACATCTCTGAATGACATGTGTTTCTAAAAGCAGACCTGGACCATTGTGATCTAGGCTTTTCCATGAGCCAGTCATGACATTTCTTTGATATCTATATCATGCAGTGTAAATCAGAAGAGAATAATTCATAAAACCTTGTTGAAAAATGAATTAAAAACAACCTTTTTAAGAGCAGTCATATGCTTGTTGAAAGTGTAATCATTGGTTGCTTTTGCTGCCTTCCAAAGCAATTCTCTTAATCCCCTACCCCTGTGAACATTCCCAATATTATTGTAGAGATGCATGACACAGAATCTATGTTCTGCATTAGGGACCACATTTTCTAGAGCATTGATCAAGCCCTGCAACATAAGTGAAAAAAGTAAATGAAGGACCACAAAAAAATGAAGGACAATGCACAAGTAAATTGTATGAATAATGTACCTTTTGTCTATCAGAAATGAAGGTCCATGCACCACTGTTGACAATGCCAACATCATCTACAACCAACTGCAAGAACCAGTTCCATGAGTCAGAGTTTTCTGCTTCCACAACAGCCCATGCAATGGGGTACATCCCATCATTTGAATCAACCCCCACAGCAGATAAAAGTTGCATCCCATAGGGACCCTTTAGATGACAACCATCCAGACCAATTAAAGGCCTACAACCAGATCTGAAGCCTTTCTTCACAGGCCCTAGGCAAACATACAATCTTTTGAATCTTCTTCTTTCCCTGTCTCCCTCAGGATCTTCAAGTTCTATCTTAACAGTACTATCAGGCATGGTTTTTTTAATTTCATTCATGTAGTCCCATAGCAGTGCATACTCTTTCACATGATCCCCTTTAATGTTCTTTAAGGCCATTCTCCTAGCCCTCCCGATAGCATGTTGACTAATATCACATCTCCAGTCATTCACCACTTTTTTTCTGAATGCATCTAGTGGCCAAGTAGGGTTCATCCTAATATCAGTCTCATAATATTGTGCTATCCACCTAGAATTTATTTGTCTTTGCTTGAAAGTTTGTGTACACTTATGGTTCTTGTTCATGGTCTTAATCTGAACAGTGGAGGAGTGTGGCATTGGTGAAGCATATATCTTCCAGTTGCAATTAACCCCTTCACAAGCAAACTTAACTCTACGGCCAAAATTCCTCTTCTGTACTATTGCCCTTCTGTCAATTATAACTTGATTTTTAACAGCTTTTCTAAAGGAATTAGCATTAGTAAAAGTCATACCAATCTCAAATTGTGGATTGGTCATGTCTGTCTCTTCATTAAAACCAGGGAACCTCCTCTCATCATCTTTTTCATCAGTACTGTTAGCAACCATTCTCTCCTCATCACTGTCAATACAATCACTAAAGTCAGAGTCCACAACCTCTGTATTCCAATTTAGAGTCTCTATTGGAACATCAACCATCTTAGTTTTGTGACTCCTAACATCCTCATCTTTGCTATCTATGTTGGAGCTATCCTCATGAAAACTAATATTGTCATGATCACTAACCTCACTAGTTTGTTCATCACAGATAGGTTTGCTCAACAAGTGATCTATATCATACATGTCTTCAGGTATACCCTCTAAATTGAATATGTCCAGTAATTGTTGTTTTTCAAATTCTAGGTCTTGAGTAGTGTTTGCAGATGCATATTGTGATAGTGTTACTTCTTCTCCTTGGGTTTCTTCGATTGTTTCACAGTACACATACATTAGCCTAGAACCATCCAAAACATTGCACATCTCAACAACATGTTTGTCACAATTTACAGGAAACAATCCTAAATCCATTACAGAACTTGGGAGTTTATAGAATAGCTCAGTCATGCCAGCATTCAAACCACATTCACCCAACATAGTATATAACTCCAATAAACTTAATTCATCAACATCACATTTGTCAAAATATCTAAACTCCCCCCTACATAATTCTTAGGATTTGCTGTAAATTGACCACCAAAATGCAACTTTTTTGTAAACAAATCACTATTACCTGGAATTAACATACATGAACAACAAAAGCACGTAAAACACATGATCATCAGTTAAACATCAAATTTCTATAAAGAACCACCAACAAAACACATCTTAATACTGAAAAATTATGAGCAGTACATCGATTAAAATCAGGGGAACATGCAAAATCATTAAGGACTAGTAAATCCAACTCATAAGCAAAGATTATTGGACAAAGAAAGTGCATGACCAGGCTTCTTTCATATTACCTCCGTAATCAGGAACTTCAGTCCCAAAACAACCACCGCCATGATCGACATCACGTATCAACCATGTCATCACTTGAGGTTAGCGAATTACACGATCTAATCACGAAAATTCAAATTAATTTACAGTAATTATGTGTGTGAGAGAGAGAGAGAGAGTGAGAGAGAGTGTGCAGACATTACAATAATGGAGGTGGAGTAATATCTAGGTATTATGTCCTAAAAGGTTTGTTTAAATTACCTGAATGACCCTCTGTCAGCTTTCCATCTAACGGGGTTAACCCCTTTTAACGTTAGTACACAAATTGTACAAACAATCATACTTCAGGTACACAATGTGTGCAATTGATACATGAGGTACACAAAGTGCAGATTTTGTAAACATCCGGTACACAAAGTGCATTTAAGTCTATTCAAATATGCTACATATTGTGAATATAAGAGAGTATTCTCAGCTTCGTTTTTTTCCCAAAGAAATTGTCTTGAAATTACAATTAAAAAATTTAATAACAAAAGCTTTGAGACTGCATACTTATAAAATGTACACGGCTCACAATTGTCAAACTCTGTCTATACTATTTTTTGGTGAAAAATGGCATCATTTGAATTTCTCAATATTAAATATCACTTAAAAAATTAATATATTTCTATATTATATTATATTATTATATGTTTAATATCATATTAAACAGTATATGAATTTTAATATTTAATATTAAAAAGATTGTACTTTGGTGATTGTAAATTTATTTAAAAGTGATTAGAATTTGATTTGTGAAAGTTTATTAAGTCGCGTTTTGCAACGGACTTATAATATTTGTCTAATTTTTATAAAAATATTTACTCAATATAACTTTAAATAAAGTAAATAAATAATTTATTTAATATAGTTGTAAAGGTGAATATAAGGTAACTCGACTTGAAGATAAAATTTAGGAAAATATTAAGATGGTAATTTGATTCAAGTAGAAAGTTTAGGAAAATATAAGGTAATTAAGATATTTTCTGTTTATTAATTTAAAATTTTGAGAAAATTAGAAAAATAAATTGATATGATTTGAGAAGCGACACCTTATCTTCTTCTCTTTCACACAAGAATATTGATTGTTTGATAGATTGATTTTCTCAAAATTCAAATTTCAACTTATACTTCAAAATAAATAATATAACATTAATATTAAAGTTTAATTCGAATAGAAAATTTTCATACAAACTCTTCTAATTTATAAAATTCAAAATTCAGTTTTCATACAAACTCTTTTAATTTATACTAACTTATATCCCGTGCGATGCACGGCTTTCTGTAATATTTTATTATTTTTATTTAGATTTTGGTAATTATATTTTTTTTGATGAAATTTTAAAATATATTTATATGTGTATATAATAAATTTGATTTATATATCTAACAATATAAGTATTTTAATTTAATAAATTGTTGACGTAATCTTTAGTAGTATTTTAGATATTACAATAGAAAAATATTTTTAAATAATAGAGCTAACAGTTCGTATTTATCTGCTCTTAAAAAATCTATAAGTGACTAAAGTGCAAATAACAAAATATGTGCCCTGTAATGTGTCGAGTTTCTTTTAACATATGTTATTACTTTTATTTTTTATTAATTATCTTATTTAAATTGATTATTATAAAAAAATATATTAAACATGGAATATATAATGTGTTTTAGCTGAAAAAGGTAATCAGTTATAAATATGTAATAATATTACATTACCTATTTTATTTTTTATAAGATAAGTTGTTTTAGTTAGAAAAATAGATAAAATAGGTAATGTATTTTAGCTGGAAAAAACAATTGGTTATAAATAAATTGGTTATATATAGGCCCGACCGAAATTATAGATAGACCCGGCCCAAATACCGATCGACCGGCCAAAACTTTTAATGTTTGGTATTTAATAATATAGTATAAAAATCTTTTTTTCTATGATATAATCTTGATCATCTATTTTTAAAATATTAAATTTAACGATCGACTTTATTTTTTCACACTAAACCAAAACTTTAAGTAAAATCACACTTAATTTGCCTTGTCTGATTAACTGTTGCTTCATATGTCCATATACCGCACATGATTTTTGCATTTGATTTTTATCAGATGTTCGCCATAGAGGGACCAAGATCAAGTCTAGTGTCAAATTATCTCATTTTGCCATCCTTGATTCGTGTTTTGTACATATATCACTATTTCACCATGCAGTTTCATATTTTAATTTCGATCATATCGGCTTGTGAGTTGCGACAAAAACTATTTTTCATTGTAAAATCCTAGTTCCATCAATTTTCTATATGACAAAAAACATTATATAAAATGATGTGTTTGTATTTTGAGTACACGATACGAAAATACATGAACATGAATGTCCATGACCGAGATTTAGTGTCGGTTTCGTGTTTACTCTTAATGTAAATGATACGAAATAGACGAAATAAATAAATTAATAAATAAATATGTATTAATATTTATATTAGATGTATTAACATTTCTATTTGATATTTAACATTTATTTATAAGATTATACTTAATTTTATAATATTATTTGTAAAAAATACGTAGATATATATATATATATATATATATATATATATATATATATATATATATATATATATATATATATATATATATATTTATTTAATACATATTTGTAAAAAAATTACCAATAAATTTTAATTTTTAAATAATTTTAGTCATTTTTTTATTTTTATTTTAAAATTACACGAAAACACGATATTAAGGTACACGAATGCGGAAATACGAATACGAAAGTACACGAATCTTAAACGAGTCGATTTTGCGATTAACATTCATGTAAAAGAAACACGAAAGTACACAACATAAAAATATACGACACAAACAAATTGTCATGTCATAAAATCTGAGTACATATGTATATATATTGACATAATTACAATTAAAAACCTTCAAACAACAAATCCGGTATAAATAAATTGATAGATAGTTCTATTTAACATTGATATTGGTTTATTTTTATGCTTATCACATATTTTTTATTCATATAAATAAATTGGATGCTTCTAATTACATCAACTCTTAGATTTTATGCTCAATATCCAAGGATCTTATAGTGAACGAAATTTATGTAATTAATCATACACCACCTCTCAATCATCCACTACCTTGCAAATAAAAAGTAAACTAATTTTTTTTAAATTCAATCAATCAGAAAAGGCCAAAAAGAATTAGGGAGTGAGACGTGAGACGTGAGACGGGAGAAAACAAACATTGTTAAAGTACAACCTTAATTATTAAAGAAAATTCAATGTCAGAGCACAGACTTTATTTCTTTCCTTAAAAATTAGAAGTTAAAAGAGATGATTGTGATTTGAAGAATTTTTTTACAAGAATATTAAAATGGTAATTTTATTTTAGGAGAAAGTTAAGAATATATAAGTAAAATTAAAATTTGATTTGAAGAAAAAGTTTAGATTAGTAAAGATTTAAAAGTAAAGTTTCCTCTATTTCTAAAGATTTAAAAAACAATTGAAATATTTTTTAATAAAAAATTTAGAAAAATATTAAAATTGTATATTTAGTTTACTAATAAAGATTTTAATTAATGTTAGAAACTTGTATTTCAAATCTATACAATTATATAATAACCGTTTCATTGAAGGTTTTGCTTAGTTTCGTAAGTTAGTAAACATATTCATAAAATATAAAATTTAGGAAAATATTAAAATTGTATGTTTAGTTTCCTGTAAAAAATTTAAAGGTAAGAATATGAAAATTATATCATTAGTTTTCTCCATGAGTAAAGATTTAAAAGAAAATAGAGATATTTTCTAATTAAAAATTTAGGAGATATTTACAATGTTAAGACAAGGCAAAAGACAAAAGCGTCTGGTCGTGAGATTTAGGTTCATAAAATAAGGGAAAGATGGTAGAAGATCTTGTTGTACGCCTGGTCCTAAAACTACTTTGACATTGAGAATACATGCACTACATTCTTGGGAAGACATTCATTCAGATATAGAGTTATAAGGCCAGGAAGTTCCAAACTTTCTCAGGCAATCTACAACCAAACAGGCCGAGAGATGTTAAATTAGGCAAACTGAAAGCGGGAGAATAAGATAAATTGCAATTTTCAAGATTCAGGGTTGTTAAAGCAGACAAGCATGTCAATGAAGAATCTGACAATGTACAATACAAGTCTTCATATCGCATACTTAACAAACTTGTCAACTAAACATCCATTACTTTCATTCTCAAAAACACACTTCTTATCCAAAACACACATTTTCAATTTAGAAACACTAGCTCGATGATATCGATTAGATAAAACATGGCGAATAAAGGCATATAGAGGGCAGGATAAGAAAGCAAGCAAGAAAGTTAGGATAATAAAATCTCTTTACAACACCAGTAGGTAGTAGTTACGGTTCGGAAAATTAGTACTTAAATAATCCGAGAGATGTTAACAAAACATACAAGCCATGCTAAAATTAACCCCAGCCACTACTAAATAAGCTGCTACATAGATACATATATAGAGGGAGCACAAACATCAACGACAACGTGTGATGCCAGCCCTAACCCCAGCCGCACCAATTGTAAAATACAACCCATATCTCATGTAGTTGTCCAGATCCTCACTGTGGTCCCAATACTACAATAAAGAAACAAGATTACAAAATCATCAAAATTAATTTTATAATAATATATACTAAAACAGATATACTTAAATAACAAAAAGTCACAGATCGGAGGATATAAAGAGGATATAAAGGCATTGCTGATTTTATTCTAATTTTTTTATATAAATACCTCAATACTGTCCAAGTCAAAAGATATATTCTTGGCATTACCAAGTCCTAAAAGCATATGTGCAAACAGCAGACTATTCGTTCCCCTGCATTCAGAACTCATGTTCTGAAACCAACCTTGTAACTTTATATGTACATTCTCCGACTCAGGAGATCCAAAAGTGATTAAAAAGACGCCAGCACAAGTGAAATTGTAGATTAAAAAGACAAAAGAAAAAAGCGCCTAGTCGTGAGATTTAGGTTCATAAAATAAGGGAAAGATAGTAGAAGATCTTCTTGTACGCCTGGTCCTAAAACTACTTTGAGATTTTGTAGATTAAAAAATGTAGAGAATACATGCCCTATATTCTTGGGAAGACATTCATTTAGATATAGAGTTAATAAAGCCCGGAAGTTCCAAACTTTCTCAGGCAATCTACAACCAAACAGGCCGAGAGAGGTTAAATTAGGCAAACTGAAAGCGAGAGAATAAGATAAATTACAATTCTCAAGGTTCAGAGTTGTTAAGGTAGGCAAGCATGTCAACAAAAAATCTGATATCGTACAATACAAGTCTTCATATCCCAGCAAATGAAGAGTTGTTAAAACAGGTAAATCCCAAAGATCTGAAAATTCTTCAAGATCCACTAGCAATGTAAGTTTCTTCAACGAGTTGGAGCTAAAGGTAGACAACTTATAAGGTGTATGCTCGTACAATAATTCAAGACTTAAGCATTTCACATTATGCTTGATCGCATACTTACAAACCTGTCAACTAAACATCTGTCACTTTCATTCTCAAAAACACACTTGTTATCCAAAACACACATTCTCAATTCAGAAACACTAGCTCGATGATATTGATTAGACAAAACATGGCGAATAAAGGCATATAAGCCGAAAGACACAGAATCACAACTTGACAAATTCACAACAGGAAACATCAAACAAGTAATACAAATTTAACTTACAAATTGACAAATTTGAAAACATAAATACTAGGTTCAATTTGACTACATACCTAATTACTGACCAACCACTTTTGCTGGCACTCTTTGAAGAACCTCGTCAATCCCATTTTGTAACTTCGTGTTGCCTTCTTCAACCTTCTTCTCCAAACCCGAAATCTTCTTCTCCAAACCCGAAATCTTCTTCTCCAAACCCGAAATTTTCTCCTCCACATTCGGTTTGTCGGAGAAGGTCGAAACAACTCTATCTTTGACGCCTAGCAGCCCATTGACAAGCATAATCGGACCTGCACCTTCCACCAATCGCTTTATAACACCCTACACATATAAACAAATAAATTTGTCAAAAACGAGAGTAGAAATATATATATATATATAGATCTATATATGTAGAGTTAGTTTGAAGCCTTTTTCTTTGGTTCCGGCACAGTGTAACGGCGCCACACTCTACAGTTGTTCATGTTTGTTAGGCAGCTAGGGAAATGTTTGAGCGGAGGCGGAGCAGTAGGGTTACTATGGATATATTTCTAAATATTTTATTTGCTGCTCTAGGCGGTGGTAGGGGGTTTTGTAAACTCCTCCTTTTTTAATTTCAAATCATTTATCTAAATACATTCAAAAAGCAACGGTCAAATTATGAAATTATTCGATATCTGGACTTGTTATTTCTCTAGATTACAAGATTTCTTTTATTTTCTTAATTCAAGTTTTACTAATTTAAATATTAATATCACTCAAGTTGAAATATATTACTTGGTTCATTATTCTATACAATTATTATAGATTATCAGTGTCGTAAAAGACCGATATCGACATTAATCGATAAAGAATCTTTTCTAGTAATTAAGCGGATAGTTGGTGATTAATCGGTATAATCTATCATTAGGTCAATATTGATATTTAAATGATAAGATTTACAAAAAAGACCCGAATATCATTAATCTACAATTATATATGAACGAAAATAATAAGGGTTCATTTGTTAAATCTTTGAATGAGTAAAATTCTGGACGAGTGATTAATCTAAACAAGTAATATTGTTTGTTGATTAACATTAAATTTCTCTAAATGATAAATTTAAAATTAACTTTTAATTTAAATGTATTAAATTAATTTACTTCATGACTTTATTATACTATAGTCTATATATAAATTAGGTGATATTAAATAATATTAAATTAATTTTTAATATAATGATATTAAGTACGTGATTAAAGTTTTTAATGATATTAATTAGGTGATACTATGTAGTTTTTTATACATATATTTCACATTAATTTGTTCTTAATTACCCTTATTTATCTATAAAATAATAATATTAAATAATAAGATATATTTATAATCAATTACCTTTTCAGCTATAACACATTACTTTTTCTATTTTTTTAAACAAAATTACTCTTTGTCCAAAAATATCACGGGCAATTACCATTTTTAACTGAAACATGTTACAATTTCTATTATTTTTTTTGCTATATACAATTTCTATTTTACTTACTAAAACCCATTTTTTTACCAAAAATATCACGGGTAAACTCTTAATTATTTACTTTAAAACATAATTTAATGCTTTTAATATTTTAAAAAGTTTACATCTTTTAACATGCATACTAGTTTTTTTAATGATACAATTAATAAAATATTATAATATAAACATCAAATAACAACTATTACAAACAGTCCGTGCATCGCACGTGTTTTAAGCTAGGATTAATAATTTAATATTATACTACTAATTACAAACTTATCCAAATTAGATGAATTACAAAAAAAAAAAAGTTAATACGAGTAAGGAGTACTTATGTAATTGTGAAATCTGATCAGTTAATTACAAATATAATAATTTAATGTAATTAACAGAATTAAAAGTTTAGCTTTTAAAAGTGCGAAAGAAGATATGAATTCTTTGAAAAAAGAATTTATGTGAGAAATTAGTGTAATAAGGTGAAGACAGATGAATTGAGGAGTGGTTCAACTGGATTTTTTACACCCACTTGTCCAGAAGTTGTTTAGGAAAAGAAATTGTCCAGGTAAATCAATATTTTATCAAACAAGCTGAATAAGTAAATAGGGACTCCAGAAGTTGTTTCGCTGAAAAGAAATTGTCGAGGTGAATCAATATTTTATCAAACAAGCTGAATTAGTAAATATGGACTTGTCCAGTTCAGCTAGCTTCATTCACCACCTAAGTCAATTTGAGTGAATAATCATACGTCAATAAATTAATAGTTCATACATATATAACAATATAATAAAATGGAAATCCATGATATATGTCATTTAATTTATACAACCTTTAGCGGTGAGAACTGAGAGTGAACAAGTGATGGAATTGATGATGACTGAACGTTCTTTGTTGGCATAGTGCCCATCCTAAGTCTTTCAGTATCACAACAATTCAACATCACATTTCTTTGATGAAATAATTACACCTTTTTTTTCACAGTAGTTTTATGTAAAAATAATACTCCATATTAAAGTTGCTACACCTGTATAAGAAAACTGAAAATCAATAGCAGCTATCAGGTCGCGTCATTGATGTAGCTCAAAATGTTAAACCCTGCTAAATGCTAAAGTGACCGGCATTTTATAGCTTTTGTATTATAATTTCAAATGCTTAGGAACTCAAATACATTTCATAAGCAATGTTGACATAATTGTCACAAAGAAAGTTAAGATGGACAATACCATGAAAATTAAAACAAGACATTTGTTCAGTTCATTTCAGTAGGGAACAACAAAAGGACTGATACTAATATTTTTTACTGAACTCCCATATATTTAGATTGCAAAAGTTAATCATTATTGCAAACTCCAAAGGGTGAATCACCATGAATGTAAGATAGAATACTAGTGGGCTTGAACTTCGTGTCCAACTTCCCCTTTTTCTTTCGACGCAGCTGCTCTTAGTTGACGATGCTCTTCTTTGTAAATCCTCTTTCTTCTTTGAAACTGCCAGATAAAGTTCAAATCAGCATGGAGAATCAACTGTTCTTATCAATCTTTAACAATTGAAAGGAAGTATTTTTAAGAATTAAAAGGAAGTAATGCTTCCTTTAATCCAAAAGTTTTAAGTAGCAAGGAATATACAGGTGTCAACATATATCTTCTATCAACATTAATACCGAAAGTGAATTACAAAACCGAGATGAGTTTACAGAATGATAACTGAGTGTAGCGTATGTTTAGTCCTTGTAAAGGTTCTGGAGATAATAAGATAACTATAAACGATGTAAAACATGAGTCTTACGATGTAAGAGAAATACTTTTGCTAACAATTGTTCTTTTAATGAGTATCCATAACTATATAAACAACTCTAATTTGTTATTTATCTCTTAAGAGAATCAACCAGCTCGTAACAATCAACAATGCTAAGAACACTTTTTATCAACAAAAGCACCCTGCGGGCTTCAAGATTAAAGTTCTAAATGCTCTTATAAGATAAGCAGCAAAACGTTCTTTCTAATTTTTATTCATGGCAGTAAGTAGAAAACAATGCATCGTCATTATACCACTCCACATTCTTCAGAAACTTCAAGCTCTTTTAAGCCACTGTGAGCACCGTTCTCCAAATCAAAGACAGGCACTTTCGTTTTCCGAAAGTTTCTCATGTCATCAATATTCTGCAGAAAGGACATGAAAAAAAATATAAATACAAAGGACGTCGACAAAGGAAGATGACTGAAACTTCATCTACTCCGGATTATATCACATTCATCATCTTACTATCTTAGATCTATAGAAGCTTTCTTGACTATATAACAACTCTAGTAATGAGTTTTACGATACAAATATTCCAGTAACCAGCTGATTTCCAATCCTCGAGTAGGCTTATCAAGATAAGGAAATCCATAACAATATACACAACCACGAACCCAAAATAATAATATACCTTAGACAACAAAGTAAGATCAAGCGAGCTAAAATCATCATATTTAAAGTCCTTCACTTGTTCAGATCTATGATAGCTTTTTAGAGAAACAACTTCACAACCAACAATATTTGCCATCATACGAGCCAGACTAGTTTTCCCAGACCAGCTTGGACCTCCTATTAAAAACACAACAGAAAACACTTGAGAATAGTAGGGACCCCACAATCAAAGGCAGACTCCAAACTTATTTTCCATATCAACAAACATCCAAAGATGATTTATGATTTGCAATACATGTATCGTCTTGCACTACCACCATATTACATGAGAAAACGGAACCATAAGAAAATGTTGTTGAGACAAACCAAGAAACATAAATGGGAGGTTGTAAAGAAAATATAGGTGGATGGAAAGAAGAAAGACATGGGAGGAGTGAAGAAATTAACATAATAATCTAATATCAACCAAGTAACCATTCCTCTCAGCCAAAAATAATCTTATTTTTTTAATCTTAATAAAAAACTCAAACACCAACATCAATGACCATTAAATATGATATGATAATCTCTTGTACGGGATGATTGATGACATAACCTATTTTCCCAAGGGCACCTTAAGAACTCGGTTACATGTTTTTATCCATTTAAGAAAATAAGATGATGACATTTTTCTTATAATCAAGATACCAATCTAAGATCTTAAAGCCATACATAGTTCAGTGTCTTATCCCAGTTAAATTTAATACAAGGGTAGGAAAATGTTAGGAGAAAACCATAACAGAAAATAAATAGAAAACTGCATCAAAGCCATTAAAATTTGTTAGTTCGAAAAGCATCTTCAGGCCAATATAATATTAGAACTTGGTTGAGATTTTGTACACAACACCTCCTGTTCAAATCTATTACTTTTGGAGAGTGTAGAAGTTTGCAAGTCAAAAGTATGACAGTCAACATCTGCCTCCTAAAAGCCCAATACAAGTTGTTACTTATTACTTCTTGTAACTTATAAGGTCAAGCCACCCCTTGAAAGAAATATCATATCCTTATCTGCTAACCTACTTGCTTCGTAGATAATAACGTAATTAACTCAGGTTTTCTTTCTTCTCTAGGGTCTGCTCTGTACTTAATCATGCTATCGGAGTTTTTAGTTAGCAAGCAAGCACACTTCTATTGCTTCTTGCATGCGCAGAAACTACTAGGCAATGTTAGAATCAAAGGTCCCTCAAAGTTGAACATATCATCATCGCGGTATTATTATCATTATGTATTAAACTTAAATCACTATTATCTTTTTTAACAAAATTCACAAAATTAACCTGTATCGCTTGAACAGAAAGAAGCAATCCCCTATCCAGGTCGTATGAATCTGGCATTGGAGCAAGCTGCAGGGAATCCCTGGAAGAAGGATCTGTGATTTTTTCAAGACAGGAATTTGTGCATACAAGTCGTAAACATAAGAAAATAACAACTACATAACAAAGATACCAAAAAGGGCACTTATTCAGTCTCCAATGAGAAAAAGCATATACCAATTGCAGGTCTGCCAGTACCTGGATGATCCGATGAAATAAACTGCCACGTAGCTAACACAGGTTCCATTTTTGACTTGGTAGGAGATCGAGTCCATGGTTGCGACATATCATCAAGGGGATTAACAAGGTTCGGTGGAACGCGGAGAGGCTTTGGTGCAGCAATCAAGCCTCCTTCATTTGTGGTCACAGATCTACTAGACAAAGGTGGTGGTGTATTAACGCGTGGTACGCCTGCAGGTTGAATAATTTAGTTAAAAGCAGTATATTTGGTAATATATTAAGAAAACTTTGAACCTTGATAGTTTAGGTGCTGAATATCATTATCTAACATTAAGACTTGATCATCTCATTCAACTGACGGGACATTCCTGATATGTAATCCTGATGTAGAAGTTGAAGTATTAGTTTTTAGGCTGAATAAGTCATGTTGACTATTAATGGATATGTAGAATAGGGAGGCTACTTGTAAATAGTATGACAAATCAACATCTACTGAATTGTGTTAGCTAAATATAGAATGTATCTAGGTTACTTTTTCCATTAATGATAAACTTGTTTGTATAGCAATTTAGGTAAGACACACGGGTAGGCAAATTGTGAGAAGCTTCCACATGAAAATGACAGCGGATTCACAAACCCGTGTTGATAGAGATATGATTATTTTACTTAGACGATCTCTCACTTCATTCTATGTATCACTCGAGAAATTGAAGCTCAAGAAAACTGATTTTCTTGAGGTTGTAGCAACACTTTGCAAAATAAATAAAACATTTATTTTGTGAGTAAAACTACTTGTGTCTACTTGTGTTTGAAATTCTTTAGCTGATAAACTTAAATCTTAGTTTTAGTTGTTGAAGCATAAATTTAAATTTATCAGTATTGCATTCAACCCCCCCCTTCTGCAATATTCAAGGACCAACAACTGGTATTAGAGCAGACAGATTGTTTTACAGAAGTCAAGTAGCATTAAGATTCCAGCTTTTGATAAAGAGAATTACAATGTGTGGAAAAGAAAAATCTTGTTGTTTATCAAAGCTGCGAATCCATTATACTTGGGTATCCTCCAAAATGGTCCCTTTGTTCCACAAAAGGAGATTGAGGCCTCGACTGTGGATGGCGTTCCTATTCCAGCATACTGGGTTGCTAAATTGCCTTCAGAGTTTCTGGAGCCAGAAAAAGAGAAGGTGGCCTTTGATGATTACTTGCAACTCATCCTACTTGATGCTCTCACTTTAGACAAAGCCATGTGTGGGAACATCATTGGATGCTCATCAGCCAAGGAAATGTGGAATAAGATTGAGTTGTTATGTGAAGGAAGTGAAGAGGTCAAGGAAAATCAAAGACAAATTCTTATCTCACATTATGAAGCCTTCATGGCAAAGCCAGGAGAAGATCTAACTACAATGTTTGAGAGGTTCAGTAAATTGTTAACTGAGCTACAGATACATGGCAAGTACTACGAGAAGAAAGAGTTAAATGTTAAGTTCTTACTCACACTTCCTGAGCATCTAGAGCACAGAATCACAGCCATAAGAGAAGGAAGAAATCTAAACAATGTTTCCCTTGAAACATTATATGGTGTGCTTAAATCATATGAGCTTGAATATTTCCAGAAAAGAGCTATACAGGCTGGATCAAAAGGAAAGATGGCAAATATGTCTGGTGCTCTTGTAGCTCATGAGCCAAGAATCACTCAACCTAGTGAAGGAGTCCAAATCACCCAACCTGCTCAAGTATCTTCTCTAAAGATTGAAGAGATTGTGAATGATGATTTGAAGGTAGTGCTGCAACTAACTGATGTTGAAGATGAAGACTTCTATTCAATAGAAGAAATGGAAAAGATGGATAATCCAACTATGGCTTACATGGCTAAGAAGTTCGAAAACATAAGATTAAAAAGAAACAAGCCATATAAGTCTCAAGGTCAGACATCAAGGTTCATCAGAGGGAATTCCTCCAAGGTTGAAGGTGGTGCCACAAGAGGTGGTTACAAAACATGGATGGTGGACAGATCCAAGTTTAGGTGTTACAACTGCAATGAGCTTGGTCATTTTTCTACTGAATGCAGATGGCCAAAACAGAATCAAAGAATGGACAAAGGGTCAAGTGGACACTTCAAGAAAGGACAGGGAAAAGCCTATGTGGCTGAGAAAAAATGCTGGGATGATTCTGATGATGAAGAGGAAGAGGAATATGTGAATCTAGCCCTCATGGCTAAGTCTGATGAGGTCTCCTCTAGCTCTCCAAGTCAGGTACCCTCACTTGTTTTACTTGAAATGTCTAAAGAAGAATACAAACAAACTGTTGAGGAGTTGAGTGCTGAAATGTTTAACATTCATACTAGTTTAACTGCAGCTAATGAAGAGATTGCTAGATTAGCTAAACTAAATGAAACACTCACTTCTGAGAATGACATGCTTTTGTTAAAGACCAGTCCATTAGAGTCTCTAGCACAGGAAAATGCAAAACTTAAAAATGAATTAGTCTGTGCTAAAGAAATAGAAGAGTTTCTAAGGAAGGAAATAAGTGAAAATGAATTCAAGATTAAGGCCTATAGAAACTCATCTAAACAACTTCAGGATTATCATGAGAAGCACACAGAGGATCAAAAAGTAGGGATAGGTTTTGAGTATGGTAGAAGACCTGGTAAAGAGATTGTGGATCAGGATTGCTCAACTGATGTTTCTGTCAAACCTCACGTTCTCAAAAAGATCAACAAACCAATTTTTAAGCTTTCTGAACTTGAGTTTGATGAGGAAGCCATGCTCATCAAGCAACAACTTGATGATGAGGATGAGTGTGTTGACAGTACAACAGTTGATGGAAAAGATACTGTCAAAATCCCCAAAACAGTAACTTTCCCAAACAATCAGACAGAATGTTCTAAAGATGCTGTCAGAAATGGCAAGACATAAACTTTAAAAGATACTGTCAAGAGAGCTTCGAAGACAACAACCTCTAAACCTACTGTCAAGATAGAAGGTGTAAAAGGTACTGTCAAGAAGAGCTTGACAGCAACTTCAGAACATCCTGTTAAAACAGTCACTTACAAGTCTAAGAACAAGAATGGTAAGTTAGGAAATGGCAATGCTAATGTTGGTAGTGCTCCCAGAAAACTATGCAATAATTGTGGCTCCTCACATCACTTAACTCATGTTTGTAAGAAACCAAAAGAGGTCAAGAACAATGTGACCAAGGTAAATGGTAACTTATACAGAGTCCCCATTATGCATAGATCTATGGTTGTCTACAACAGCACTGATTGCATGCCTTGTAAAATAACTGCCATGAGTACTTGTTTCAACCTGCCTATTTCATCTACTGAACAATGTCTCTATATGCAAACTGTTGAGACTTCTGGGCCTACTGGAAACAGTAAGAAGGCCACATCCACTAAGAAGAAGACTTAGTCTAATTCTAAAGCTGAGTGGGTGAAGAAAGAAGTCCAACAGAAGATTCCTGATGTGGTTGTTAAAATTAAAAATGTTGAATACTCTTGTGATACTGAATTAACAGGACCCAACAAGGTTTGGGTACCATATGCCTCTTAAATACAATTTGTTTTGTAGGGCAAGAATAAGAAGCAGGTCATGTGGATTATTTACAGTGGCTGCTCAAGGCACATGACTGGTGATAAAGCCCTGCTATCACATTTTGTGGAGAAAGCTGGCCCAATCATAACCTTTGGAGAAAACAGCAAAGGTTACACAATGGGATATGGCTGTTTGGAAATTGGGAATGTTGTCATTAATGATATTGCACTTGTTGATGGATTGAAGCATAACTTGCTAAGTGTCAGCCAATTCAGTGACAGAGGATTCAAGGTTGACTTTGACATGATGGTGTGCAATATCTATCACAAGAAAGAAAGAAGCCTCTCTTTGAAAGGGGTAAGGAAAGGAAGCCTATTTTTTGCTGACCTAAGCTCAACAAAGAAGGACAAGATTTATTGTTTCTACAGTAAAGCTACTGTTGGTGACAACATGCTTTGGCACAGGAAACTTTCTCACCCAAACTTCAAAACAATGAATATGCTGATGAAGAAGGAACTGGTAAAAGACTACCTCAACAGGAATTATGTCAAGAAGGACAGTGTGAGGACTGTCAAATGGGGAAATTGAGAAGAACTGTGCATAGGTCAAAGCAAGTCAACACCAACACAGAACCATTCAAGCTAATTCATATGGATCTCTTTGGCCTAGTAAATGTTCCATCCTTAGCCAAGAAGAGATATGCATTAGTTATGGTGGATGATTATTCTAGGTATACTTGGGTGAAGTATCTAGAATCAAAAGATGAAGTTGTTCAAGTCATCATTGATCACTTAAGAGTTCTTGACAGAACTCCAAATGCCAAGGTTCAAATTCTAAGAAGTGACAATGGTACTGAGTTCAGAAATGCCACTCTTGGTAATTTCTGCAAGGATGAAGAAATTGTGCAACAATTTTCTGCTGCAAGGACACCACAGCAGAATGAAGTTGTAGAGAGAAAGAACAGAACTCTCATTGAAGCTGCCAGGACTATGCTACATGATGCAAAGTTACCTACATACTTCTGGGCAGAAGCTATTAACACAGCCTGTTATACACAGAACAGAACCTTGATTAACTAGACTCATGGGAACACTCCTTACTATTTGTTAACTGAGAAGAAACCTACTGTCATTTATTTTCATGTGTTTGGTAGAAAATGCTTCATGATGAAGGACAACCATGAAAAGAAAGGAAAATTTGACACCAAAGCTTATGAAGGTATTTTCATGGGTTATGCCATAGAAATGATTGCTTACAGAGTCTACCTCTTGGAACACAGGATTATTGATGAAAGTGTAAATGTCACATTTGGTGAAACCAAGTTTCCAGGACTGTATGAGGATGGTCAAATACAGATTCTTAGATTTGAGAATCAAGGATACTTGGAGGAAGAAGAAATTGTTGATGAAGAACCCACCTTTACTCAAACTGTTGATCTTGAAAAAGATGTTGTCATTGAAAATAATGATAATCTAACTCCAGCTCAATCACAGACTATTTCAGGAAATCTTCAAAATGATGGTGACTCTGGAGATATTGAAGAGCATGGTGGAGACAACTGTCCTGGTGAAGATTCAGTTCCCCAAACTGAAGCTACTGTTTCAGATCAAACAAGAAGTTTGCCTGGAACCACAAGGTGGAACAAGGATCACACAAATGACCTAATTATTGGAGATCCTTCTTCTGGGGTAAGAACCAGGAACAATGTTTCTGCTGACAGCATGTTTTCCTGCTTCCTGTCTCAAGTGGAGCCAAAAGCAATTGATGAAGCATTGTTGGATTCTGATTGGGTGATTGCTATGCAAGAGGAACTCAACCAGTTTGAAAGGAACAATGTATGGAAACTGGTTCCAAGACCAAAGGGAAAATCAGTTATTGAGACAAAGTGGGTATTCAGAAACAAATTGGATGAAAATGGAAATGTGACAAGAAATAAGGCAAGGCTAGTAGCTAAAGGTTACTGTCAACAAGAAGGAATAGATTATGATGAGACATTTGCACCTGTTACCAGACTTGAAGCTATAAGGATTTTTCTAGCCTTTGTTGCACACTGTAATTTCAAGATGTTCCAAATGGATGTCAAAAGTGCCTTTCTAAATGGAGAGTTGGAGGAAGAAGTGTATGTTGAACAGCCACCGGGTTTTGAAGATGCTGAATTGTACAACTTTGTGTACAAGCTGTTCAAAGCACTTTATGGATTGAAACAAGCTCCAAGAGCCTGGTATGATACCCTCTCTGCCTTTCTATTGGAAAACCAGTTTACAAGAGGTGTAGTAGATAAAACTCTGTTCTACAAGTATCATGGCAAAGACATCATTTTGGTTCAAATTTATGTTGATGATATCATCTTTGGTACATCAAATGAGAAGATGTGTGAGAAGTTTTCATCTCTAATGAGAAAAAAGTATGAGATGAGCATGATGGGAGAACTGTCATTCTTCCTTGGATTACAAGTTCTTCAGAAAGATGATGGAATCTTCATATGTCAAGCAAAATATGTCAAGGAACTTCTCAAGAAGTTCAACCTTGAAGATTCATCACCTGCCAAAACTCTCATATCTACATCATCCAGTTTGGATCTAGACTCCAAAGGGAAGAAAGTGGACTCTAGTGCTTACAGAGGCATGGTTGGATCTCTTCTGTTAAATATAATTGCTGACGTTTTCTCATCAGTGTTTAAGTACCAGGTATTAATCAGAGTTTACCGGAAGCGAGTCAGAGTTTATTAAAGTCTGACGGGGTGAAAGTTTACCTTAGCTGTCGGTGCTAATATAAAGATTCTAGAAGCAATATATCTTGAAGATGGAAAGAAGCAAGATATATTGAGACAGATAAGGAAACGGATCAGAAGACAGAAGCAATCCTAATTTGATATAATTTGTATAGCTGATTTATAGGAATATCAATTAGAGATTGATTATGTAACTGTGTATTATATAAACACAGATAGGTTAACCCTAAAAGGGATGCGAATACTGAATACATTATTCTTGTAACCTAGCAGCTCTCTGTGATTCTTTAACATCACTGAGAGAAGAGTTATTTATATAATTCAGTTGTTGATTCATAAACAGTGTTCTTGAGTGTTATTATCATATTAATATTGATTATATATTGTGTAATAGGCCTAACAATTGGTATCAGAGCTTAGGCTGTTTAATATATACAGTTTATCGATCCAAACACAAATATAATCATGGCTGACAACTCTCAGGAAGGTTCTAATGCAGGTTCTAATGTTCAGAAGGTTCAACCTACTTCTGTGAGTCGATATGAGACTATAAGGGTTCCAATTCTCAGACCAGTTGAATATCCAATATGGAAGGTGAAGATGACCATGTTTCTGGAAGCCACAGATCCAGAATACCTTGACAGAATCTATGATGGTCCTCATATGCCAACTAAACTGTCTCCTGTTATATCTGGTCAAGAACAAAAGACTGTTCCAAAAGAGAAGAAAGACTTAACTCCTGAGGACATCTCATCAATTGCAAAAGATGCAAAGGTTAGACATCTACTACACAGTGCCTTAGATAATGTTATGTCTAACAGAGTTATTGGCTGCAAAACTGCCAAAGAAATTTGGGATGCTTTGGAAGTCAGGTGTCAAGGAACAAGTGCTATAAAGAAGAACAGGAAGACTATTCTAACACAGGAGTATGAACACTTTGACTCTAGATCTGATGAAAGTTTGACAGATACTTATGACAGATTTTGTAAATTGTTGAATGATTTGTCCCTGGTTGATAAAGAATATGAACTTGAAGAGTCAAATCTCAAGTTTCTTCTATCCCTACCTGAAAGATGGGATTTAAAGGCGACAACAATCAGAGACAATTATGATCTTGCAGAAACAGATCTTGATGAAATTTATGGGTTGCTCAAAACTCATGAACTGGAGATAGATCAAAGAAACAAAAGATCTGGAAAGAAGACAAAATCTGTTGCTCTTAAAGTTGAAGAAAAGCCTGTCAAGAAGGAATCATCAAAGAAAGCCAAAGGAAAGGCTTTAGTCATTAAATCTGACAGTGAGTCATCAAACTCTGATGATGGCTCAAATACTGATGATGAAGCTTCTGATTCTGAGGATGATGAAGAAGAGATGATGAAAATGGCTGCTTTAATGGTGAAGACCTTCAAGAAGATGGGATTCAAGAACTTCAAGAAAGGAAAAAGATTCTCTAGGAAAGATTCAAACTCTGATAAGAGAAATTTCAGAAAGTCTGATGGAAAATATACCAAGTCTGGAAAGAAAGACAAGTCTGAGATCCAGTGCTACAAGTGTAAAGAGATGGGTCATTATGCTCCAGAGTGCAAGAAAGGAAAATCTGAGAAAGCACTCATCACTAAAGGCAAGGACTGGGCAGACACTTCAGACTCAGATGAGGGAGTTAATTATGATCTCATGGCAACTGTTAAAGATGAAGCTAAGTCATCTGGAAACAAGGTACCCCTAACAACTTATGCTTATGATACTGATAACATATCTGAATTAAGAATTTATCTTAAAAGCATACATGTTAGTTATAGGGATCAGACTTTAGAGAATGAGAGAATAAAATCTGAGAATCTAGGTCTTAAAGAAAGGAATAAATTTCTTGAAGAAAAACTTGTTAACATGCAACAAGTTCAAAAGGAGAGAGATGATGATGTTTATGTTGAACAGGAATTGCTTAAAAGATATAGGCAAATAGAATCTGAGTTGGAAAAAGAGAGGAAAGTGATTAAAACCTGGACCAATTCTGGAAAAGACACACATCAGGTTTTTCAGACAGATACTGTAGGTTTAGGTTACTGTGAGGAAGATGAACTTAGGTTTAAAGATAAAGTGAAAGTTAAACCACAACTTAAACCTGTGAAATTTGTTCCTGAATCCAGTAAGCTAAAGTCTGTAGTAGTGAAAGAAGCTGTTATGGAACCAATTGAAACTTGTGAAAAACAGGTTAATATTGGTTCAATAACAGAGAATAAGATTGAGATAGAAGCTGTTAAAGAACCAGTAAAAATCTGTGAAAGACAGGTTAATGTTGGTTTAATGACAGAAAAACAATTCAAACATAAGCTAAAAGAGGTAAAGTCTGTCAACAAACAGAAAATGTTTAAGAAGAATAGGAATGGAAAAGTAGGCATTAATAAAAGAAATGATTATCTGCCTAATTCTGCTGCTCCTAGAAAAACATGTCATAGTTGTGGTAGTACTAACCATCTTGCCAGGTTTTGCAAGAAGAACAAAGATATTAACTCTTTACCTTCCACATCTGGAGTAAAGAATGATTATGTTAGGGTTAGACCACAGACTTTATGCACACACTGTGGGAGCACTTGGCATTCCATTTATACTTGCAAGAGTTATCATGCTATTTATCACAACTATTATGAGCTAAAACCCAACTTGAAATGGGTTAGAGCAAACTCTGCAAGTGTAAAGTCTGACAATGTTAGTTTAAACTCTGTTGATAGTGATTCCGCTGCAAAAGCTAACAATGTTAAGAAAGCCAAAGGATCCAAGCAAGTCTGGATCCTTAAACCTAACACTTAGTGATTGGTTGTGATTGCAGGGCATAAAAGAGAGCACACTTATCTTGGACAGTGGATGCTCAGGACATATGACTGGAAATGAAGCCCTGCTATCAGATTATGAGGAGAAGGCTGGCCCAAAAGTTTCCTATGGAGATGGCAACATAGGATGTACTCTGGGATATGGCAATATCAATCTTGGAAGTGTCATCATAAAAAATGTAGCTCTAGTCTCAGGACTCAAGCATAATCTGCTTTCTGTCAGTCAAATCTGTGACAGAGGATACCATGTAGATTTTCATAATGAACATTGTGAAGTTATCAGCAAATCTACAGGGAAAGTTGTTCTAGTTGGACACAGGCACAATAACATCTATGAAGCAAGTTTGGTAACAAACTCTGAAGGAAAAACTGTGTGTCTATCTGCAAGAATGTCAAGTGAAGAGAGTTGGAAATGGCATAAGAAGCTCTCTCATCTAAACTTGAACAACATCAATGAGCTGATTCGAAAAGATCTTGTAAGGGGACTTCCAAAGTCAATACTCAACTTAGATGGTCTGTGTGATTCTTGTCAAAAGGCCAAGCAAATGAAGTCATCTTTCAAGAATAAATCTGAATCTTCAGTTGTGAATCCTTATCATCTTCTACATGTTGATCTTTTTGGTCCAGTAAATATAATGTCATTGGGCAGAAAGAAGTATGCCTTAGTCATTGTTGATGAGTACACAAGGTACACATGGGTGTATTTCTTAGCAAAGAAGGATGAAACTGCCTCAATTCTAATGGAACATGTAAAGCTACTAGACAAAGGATCAGAGTTCAAAGTAAAAATTATAAGAAGTGATAATGGTACTGAATTCAGAAATTCAGTAGTGGAAGCTTTCTGCAAGGAAAAAGGAGTGAAGCAAGAATTTTCTGCACCTGGAACTCCACAACAAAATGGTGTAGTTGAAAGGAAGAACAGAACTCTAATCGAAGCTGCCAGAACAATGCTTGATGAAGCAAAATTGCCAACCTATTTCTGGGCAGAAGCTGTTCAAACTGCTTGTTTTACTCAAAATGCTACACTGATCAACAAGCATGGGAAAACACCATATAAGATGGTAAAGAATAAGAAGCCAAATTTGAAATATTTTCATATTTTTGGATGCAAGTGCTTTGTGTTGAAAACTCATCCTGAACAGTTGACCAAGTTTGATTTAAAAGCTGATGAAGGAATTTTTGTTGGATACCCACTGTCAACTAAAGCATTCAGAGTCTACAATCTGAGAACTAAAGTGATCATGGAATCTATACATGTGTCATTTGATGACAAGAAAATAACTGGAATAGTAGATGAAAAATATCATGATCAACTTCTCTTTGAAAATGAATATTTAAACTCTGATGATGTAAACTCTGATGAAGCAAATCCAGCAAACTCTGACGAAGCATACTCTGATCCTCTACTGGTAAACACTGAAGAAACTCTTCAAAATAGAGAACCAGTTGAGAGGGAGCGTGAAGAAACTTCAGAAACTTCTCAAAGTGATGACTCAAATTCTGAAAGAGAGTCAAATGAAGAATCAAATAGAAACTCTGAGTCAAACTCTGAAAGTTCAAATATTGAACAGTCCAATTCAGGGGGAGCCTCAGAGAATGCAAATGGTCAAGAAGAAAATCAGGAGGGCATGGATCAAGGGGGAGGATCTAATAATGATAATAGAAGCCAATTACCAACAGCAAGAAGGTGGACACAAGCCCATACACCTGACTTGATAATTGGAGATCCAGAAGCTAGTGTGAGAACTAGAAGTGCAACAAATAATGAATGTCTGTTTCATGCATTCTTATCTCAAACAGAACCCAAGAAAGTGGAAGAAGCTCTTCAAGATGCTAACTGGATAACAGCAATGCAAGAGGAGTTAAATGAATTTGAGAGGAATGAAGTCTGGACACTTGTACCAGGACCAAAGAACAGATCTATTGTTGGTACAAAGTGGGTTTTCAGAAACAAAACAGACAGTGATGGAGTGATTTCAAGGAATAAGGCTAGACTTGTGGCTAAAGGCTATTCACAACAGGAAGGAATTGACTATGATGAAACCTTTGCTCCAGTTGCAAGATTGGAGGCAATAAGGATTTTTCTGGCCTATGCTGCTCACAAAAAGTTTAAAGTCTTTCAGATGGATGTGAAAAGTGCTTTTCTCAATGGGAAACTTGAAGAAGAAGTGTTTGTTGAACAACCACCAGGGTTTGTAGATCCCAAACATCCAGATTATGTCTACAGGCTTGATAAAGCATTATATGGACTAAAGCAAGCACCTAGAGCATGGTATGAAACTCTGGCTCAATTTCTTTTAGAAAGTGGGTTCACTAGAGGTACAATTGACAAATGTAAGATCCGGGAAAATTTCGTGTTATTATATGATGTGAAATGAAATTTTAATTTCATATTAAGAGTTATTAAATGATTTATCTGTTTAAACGTGCTAAGTTATTCGTTAAATGATTGAATATGTGATATTGTGGTGATATGTGATATTGTGGGGAATTTGAAATTATTTTGAAAAGGGTGTCATACTATTTTATTTTATTTTAATTATCGAAAAGAAAATTTGGATCGTTCCCAAATTATTCGGGAGATTGGTATATCGTTCGTACCAATATTTCATTCGTTAAAGTGGGAAGTACTCAAAAATATTCGTAATAGAGGTATTTTGGTTCGTATATTTTGAATTAAACGATACTTGTAGTTATCCGTACTTTATGGATGCTTATCGTCTCGTGAAACGTGTATTCTGCTTTATTAAAGGTTTAAAGCATATATTCTGTTAAATTGTATTTAAAGCGATCTATCGGATCAGTATCGATCCAAAAATGTCGTTTGGGGTATTATTTTCCGTTTAATATAAAAAGGCAAATCGTACTTTGTTTTGCGTATAATAAAGCTTAATTACAGTTAAAAATCTAAAAACCCCTGAAATGTGTTCTTCGTGTTCTTGAGAATCAAACTCAATTTTGAAGGCGTTATCGGATTCCGATTTCGATGTTCTTGTAACCAAATCGAATCTCTCATCATCCTCTACCTAAATCCACCATCAAAATTCATGTGGGTATGATCTTTAAACTTTTCCGATTTTTAATTATTTTTATTATTTCGAATTTCTGGGTTTGATTTGGGGGAATCTTTAATCTTCGTTGTTCTTGTTAATTGGTTGCATAATTAGACTGTATATGTTGTAAGGAGTTTGTTGATGATTTTTGTGCGATTTTTAGAGTTGTAAATCGTCTAGATCGGAAAAATAGAGTTCGTCGGAGTTCTTGGGTTTTGGCCGGAGAATGGATTCCCGATTACTGACAGTGTTTTTAGGATTGCAGATGTATAGATCGTGTTATTTAGAATCGATTTATGTATTCAGTTTTCAATTTGGTGTTCGACTCTGGCTTGCCGGAAAATCGAGCCTCCGGCTTTTGATCGGATTTTTCTGGCAAACCAGTGATGTTTTGGCTTGTTTGTGATCATATTTGGAGTGAGTGTGCTGTGTAGGTGATTTCCCCTCAAAGAAATGCGAGTTTGCAGTTGGTTTTGGGCACCAGAAGAATTCCGGTGGCCGGACGCCGGCCGGAAACTGGAAAACCCAATTTCCGGTGGGTTGTTCTTGGCGACCCGGAAAAGTTCTTGGTGACCCGTTTTCAAAATCCTAACCCGACCCGGTTTGATCCAGAAAACCCTAATTCTTTTTCTGGAAAGTGTTTCTGGATTTTTATTTTTTAAAAATAATTCAAAAATTGTTTTAAAAATTCTAAAAATCATATCTTTGATTTAAAAATACATTTTATTATTCCGAAAATTTTATAAATTCATAAATATTTATTTAAATTCAAAAATTGATTAAATTTAATTATTTTTAATTATTTTTGATTAATAATTTATTTATTTAATTAATTGATTAATTCTTTTAATCAGTTAATTCTTAATAATTAATTATTAATTAGATTTAATTAATTAAAATTAAGTTTAATTATTTTCTAGCTTGGTTCATTTATTTAAAAATAGTTTGAGCATTTAAAGAGTGTCAATTAATTTTATTAATTGATTTAATTGCATTTAAAATACTTATATTGGATTTAAAAATCCGATTTTTGGTTTAAAAATTAGTAATGACTTATTTAAAATTCAAATAAGTTTCGTGTGATGTTTTAAAAATAATTATAAGTGCTATATGGTTTGTATGAGTTGTGTAATGTGTTTTATAGTCCGTATATGCCCGTACTAGGGCTAATGTCTGAGTTTTTAATCTCGTAAATTATACCGGACGTCCGATACGTAACCGGTTACTTGTTTAAATGTGTTATGTGAATGATGTGAATTATCTGTTGTTGAGTCATGCATGCGAATAAATTGTGTTGAGACTTGTTTGAGTATTTGGTCGTGTCTAATATCATCACGAGGGGTAGTTGGAATAGAAATTTGCCGGTTATGTTAGAAAATGAGATTTACGAGGCCGTTGACTTGGATGTTGACTTTTATAGTATGGGGAGTTTCGTCAAGCGAGTTACGAGGATTACTTGTATAGTTAGTTGTGATCATTCTATCAATTGAAATGTGGTTGTCTGTGCAACAGAGGCTATTGGATGAGACGAGTCAGATTATCGAAGTTAAGTTACAATCGTTTATGGAATGTGAAATCATACGTTGAAGACTAAGTACCGTCTCATGTTTGACTATCGAGGCTGGCACGTGGATTCGAAATGGTAGAAGCAGACTAGTGGTATTCGCAAGAGCGTTAAAGCAAAGAAGGACGGAAGTAGAGAATCGTGCGACAAGACAGAATAAGGAGGAAATCGTATTGTTTCAGCGTTACGAAATAGCTAAGGACCAGAGGCAAGTGTTTATACCCTTGCTTATTAATTAAGGGATATTATCTTGAATTATTAGTATGCATGTTGAATGCTTATTACTGAATTTTCAAATGTTGATTTCTTTGCATTGAATTGCAAGTATGTTATTTAATCTCGTAAATTGACGAGTACTCTTTTATACCTTTTGAGTTTAGATTCATATTTTCATATTGATTGGAAAGATATACTTATTATATTGAAAAGTTTGAAGAGATAATTATGGGCAGTATACTAAGGCTTTCTTTTAAAAGACATGATTTTAAAACATTAGGTTGGAATATTGCCAACCCTAGATGAGTGGGAACTTGTGAACCCTATGTTGAAAATGTTATTTTAAATTCCGAAGTTGTGGTACTTGTTCTACAAGTATTCCGTTTTCCCATCCTGCACCCTTGCAAGTATTATTATCATTTCTTGTTAATGCGATCATCTGATCCATTCCCTGATTCGAATTCATTTATGCTGTGCATGATTTAGTTTACTTCCTTCAAATACGAGACTTATCTATTATAAGTATATGTTCGAAGGACTTGAACTATTTCTGTCAGAAGTTAATAAACCCTTGTTTTCTTCATTTATAAACTTCACCCTGAATTTTTCTTAAACTTGAACTTGACTTTCTTGTCACTTACCAGATTGTTGAATCTTAACTAATCCTTCCATAATGTGATGATTTGAACTGTTAAGGCCATCTAGAGCCTGTTCTTTGAACCCTATTCCATATTGAGTTATTGCAAATTCTGTTGATATCATAATGCCCGTTTCATATCAGATTCAATCTTGTTGAGCATGTCATTGTTATTCTTCATTATATCCCAGTTGTTACATCGAACTCGTCGATGCTTATTATATTGTCACTTTTCATGTGCACCTCCCCATTGTTGTGTCGATCTCGTCGATACTAGATTATATTGCTATTCCTTTATTGATTCTTCATAATTGAACTGTTTCCTGGAACGTGAGTTTTCCAGCAATTGTTGTATCAAGGTTGTCGATTCTTCCGACACCTGATTGTCGAAGTAAGGTTGTCATTGGTTCTGACACCTGACGTATATAAAATAGAATTGGAATGTTTTTAAAAATGGACCAATTATTGGTCGGGCCATTTATGGTCGATGTAATTTAGGCCCAGATTGGCCTTGGATCCGTAGAGGACTATGCATGAGCTAGTCCGGGGTTGTTGCGTGGCTGGCCAACAGCACAACCTTTGATTTGATAAAATGTTAAAAATCCAATTCTAGAATAAGTTCTTATTTATGAGATGAGTTACATCCATATGTTTTGTTCTTATGAGTTATGACCTGATTCTCAGGTTTATTCGTTGCGTGAAGTTGTTGGTTCGTTGATTAATAATAGTGGTTTCAATCTTGCTGAAATCACTTACTCTTAATACATTTGGATTCCAAATAGTCGAAATCCACTTCCTTGATTCCATTGTCAATCGTGAGATATCTAACTTGATGAGTTTTATTCATACCGCATATCTAGTCGGTACCAGGTTGAAGCCTTGAAGTGCGTTCTTTATTCCTTGACCGAGCGTGTTGGCTCATACTTACCCCTTGATTATTCTAACCTTCCAGAGTTGTTGGTTTCAGAAAATGTTGTGAATAGATTTGTTATCTTCAAAACTAGTATTTTTATACAAACTATGGTCTTGAAGACGTATGAGTTATATTTATTTCATATGTTCTACTTACTATTGTAGAGATTGTTGATTCGGTCGCCGTAGCGACCAATATAAATCTTTTTGTGTTTTAAACTATTCAAATGAGAGAAGAAGAATGAGAAATTGTGGTAAATTACCAAACTTGATTTGAAACTATTAGAGATTACAAATGTTTAAGCCAAAGGCTTGTTTATTTGAAAATCCAAAGTTTATTTTGGAAACCTTTCGTATTATATTTAATAATGCGCTTGCTGAGCAATTCATTCGCTCATACTTGTTTTATTTAAAAATATTTTAGCCTGCCGGAAAGGAGGTGTATTGGCGAGAGTTGTCCGCGTAGCTGATCAGAGATGGGGAAAGATATTAGCGTAAAGACGTTTTGATCCAGAGCATTGGAGCTAGTGAGAGGTTTGTATATAGATGTTTTCTATTGAATAAGATATTGTATAAGAGTAGTGGCCTGGTATACTTCTTATCGAAGTTATACTAGTGTTTTAGATTGTATGTAAAGAGAATGGTTGTAAAGAGGAAAAATTGTTGTAATGAAATTTTGGATTCTTGTTTCTAGCACTATAACCTTTAAAGATTCTTGGTAGAGTTGGGGTCACAGATATTATTATTATTGTGTTGATTTTATATTGAACAGGTTGTTTGGATTAAGAGTGCAGTGTCACGACCAAATCCTTTGACCCCGGATTTGGGGGCGTTACAGTTGGTATCAGAGCAAGGGTTATAGTAAAACTAGAAACGAGAGTGTGTGGGAGTGTATATAGTTATATAAGGAACGTCAGAGCTCATTTAGAGTTCGTGTTGGACTATTGGATATAGTACCGCTGAGTGAGTTGAGATAGAGGTATTTGATTGAGATAGTTGTGCTGAGATGGATAGAACTTCTTACGTTTGTAGACGTATATGGCGGAATCTTCGAGGACAATTACGAGTCGACGACGACGTACGATATTGATAACCTTGCGACATGGAAAAGAAGGGCTGAAATCGAATAACGTGGAAAAGAAGGGCTGAAATCGAATAACGAGCTATCGAAGGAGTCGACGGAGGAGGCATATGTGAAGACCTTTGTTGGGATTTATGGGTGATAGCATAGAAACAACTTAACTTTGATTGTACTTAATTTTTCAAATTAAGTAGAACATACTGTCATAGCCAAAGTATGTTCTTGTAATCAGTATGTAATGTTATTCTAGTTGTATTGTTTGAAAGAAGTTCACTTATGTGTTCAAGCCTCAAAGAATGCTTTTTGGATGACAACATGAATAAAGGTTACTGTCCTAAAGCTGTGACAGTAAGATTACAAGAAGACAGAATGTTGCAAGTCACGACAGCATATTCACTCTGACAGCAACATTGGCGGAAGACTACGCGACAACAACTATTGCCCTCGACAGCAAGTTTGGGATCCTCGACAGCACTCTATGCGGGGAACTCATACTGTCACCAAAAGATCATTCCTGTGACAGCAAGCTTTGCGGCAAAAGTAACTGTCTCAATAAAGATCCTTATGCTAGGTATCTTTCTCAGTCAAATCCCGTGACAGTTTAAATGTTCAAGAAACAGGCGTGATGCAGCATCCCTAAGCTGCACCAAGTCTGCAAGACTACGACAGAAGCTTCAAGCACTGCAAAACAAAAGCGAATGAATTCAAGAGCAAGGTCAAGTCTTTATCTGCTGAATTGGTTTAGCTGGAAATAGAATGAATCTAGGTTGCTTTCTTTGTAATGTATATCTGACATGTTAGCAATTTAGGAAAGTCACATGGGTAAGACAATCTGTAAGAAGCTGCCACTTGACAGTGACAGCAGCTTCACAAACCCGTGACTGATAGTGATAGGGTTAGTCTTATACCTACTATCAACTCATTCTAGAAGAGCAACCAAGACAAGCAAGTGTCTTTGAAGAAAACCCGAAGCTCGAGAATTCTTTCTTGAGGTTGTAGCAACACTTTGCAAAATAAATAAAACATTTATTTTGTGAATCTTGTTCTTACTAAATACTGTTCGTGATTGCATATATTGCTGATAACGTTTAATCTTGATTTTAGTTGTTGAAATTTAGATTGCATTTTATCAGTATTGCATTCATCCCCCCCTTCTGCAATACACAAGGACTAACAACTGGTATCAAAGCTTTCAGATTAACATACATATCTGAGATCCCGGAGAAAATGCAGAAATCAAACAGTATCAAGATCCCAGCATTTGATAAAGAGAACTACAGCATTTGGAAAAGAAAAATCTTGTTGTTTATCAAAGCTGCAAATCCACTATACCCAGGTATACTCGAGAATGGTCCTTTCATTCCAAGAAAGGAAATTGAAGCCACAACAGTGAATGGTGAGATTATTCCTGCACATTGGGTTCCCAAAGATCCCTCAGAAATCTTGGAACCTGAAAAGGAGAAAATGGTGCTAGATGATCATTTGCAACTTATCTTGCTCGATTCTCTCACGCTGGATAAAGCCATGTGTGGAAGTGTGATAAGCTGCACATCAGCCAAGGAGATGTGGATCAGGTTAGCCTTACTCTGTGAAGGAAGTGAAGAGGTTAAAGGCAACCAAAGGCAAATTCTAATATCTCAATATGAGGCATTCATGGCCAAGCCTGGTGAAGACTTAACCTCCATGTTTGAAAAGTTCAGTAAGCTCTTAACTGAATTACAGATACATGGCAAGTACTATGACATAAAAGAATTAAATGTCAAGTTCCTGCTCACACTGCCTGATCACCTTGAACACAAGACAACAGCCATACGAGAAGGAAGAGATCTCAACACTATAACCTTTGAGACACTTTATGGTATTCTGAAATCTTATGAACTCGAACTCTTTCAAAAGAGAGCCATACAAAGTGGAACAAGGAACAAGATGGCTAATATGTCAAGTGCCCTAGTAGCACATGTGCCAAGGATCACACAGCCAAGTGAAGTACTACAGATCACACAATCAACCCCAACACAGACCTTGAAGATAGAAGAGGTGGTTGAAGATGATGAGAAAGTGGTACTACAGCTTAAAGATGTGGAAGATGAAGACTTCTACACAATGGAGGAACTGGAAAGCATGGACAACCCTACTATGGCTTACATGGCCAAAAAGTTCAAGAACTTTAGGTTCAAGAAGGATAGGTCATACAAGCCTCAAGGCCAAGCATCCAAGTTCAGCAAAGGAAGCTCATCAAAGGCTGCTGTGGGAAGTTCAACCAAAGGAGGATACAAAACTGGATTTGTGGATAGATCAAAGTTCAAATGTTACAACTGTGGAGAACCTGGTCATTTTGCTACTGAATGCAAAAGACCCAAACAGGTTCAAAGATATGAGAAAGGAACTGGTGGATACTCCAAGAAAAATCAAGGTAGAGCCTATGTGGCTGAAGGAAAGTGTTGGGATGATTCTGATGATGAAGAAGAGGAAGAATATGTCAACCTAGCTCTCATGGCTAGCACTGATGAGGTAGCATCAACACCTTCAAGTCAGGTACCTTCACTTGTCTTACTTGATATGTCTACTGATGAGTATAAGAAAACCATTAAAGACTTAAGTGCTGAAATGTTCAATGTCTATACTAGCTTATCTGCTGCTAATGAGGAAATCTCTAGACTAAGTAAGCTAAATGAAACACTTCAGTCTGAAAATGATTCTCTTTTTCTCAAAACCAGTTCACTAGGCTCTTTAGCTCAAGAGAATGCCAAACTTAAAAATGAATTAAAATGTGCTAAGGAGGTTGAGGAATTCCTGAGGAATGAGATTGCTGAAAATGAATTTAAGATTAAGGCCTATAGAAACTCATCAAAGATGGTTCAGGATTACAATGATAAGCATACAGAAAATCAGTCTGTTGGTATAGGTTTTTCTTATGGTAGAAGACCTGGAAAGGAAACTGTGATTCAAGATTGTCCTGGAATTGCTGCTGTCAAACCCACCATTCTCAAGAAAGTTAAAACTCCTATTTTCAAAGCTGCTGAAATTGAGTTTGATGAAGAAGCCATGCTCATCAAACAAGAAATTCTTGATGAGGATGAAGGTGTTGACAGCACATTCAAGGAAGGAAAGGATACTGTCACAATCCCCAAGACAGTAAACTTACCAAGCAATCAGACAGTAAGTTCAAAGGATGCTGTCACGATTGGCAAGACAGAATCTTTCAAAGATACTGTCAAGAATGATTCCAAGACAGTAACTCTCAAACCTTCTGTCAAGACAGTAGGAATAAAAGATACTGTCAAGGATAGTTCGACAGCAACTTCTGAACATACTGTCAATCCAGTAACTCCCAAGTCTAGAAACAGGAATGGTAAGGTAGGTGTCAATAAAGGAAATGGATACACTAATGTTGGTGGTGCTTCTAGGAAACTATGCAATAACTGTGGATCTACACATCACTTAACACATGTTTGTAAGAAACCAATTGAGGATAAGATCAATGCAACTGAACTCAATGGTAACTTACACAGAACCCCCCTTATGCATAGAACTATGAGTGTCTGTAATAACATTGATTGTATGCCATGCAAAATCACTGCCATGAGTACATGCTTTAACTTACCTGTTCTCTCTACTGAAAAATGCTCATACCTAAACACTGTTGAGACTTCTGAGCCTGCTGGCAACAGCAAAAAGGCTTCATCCACTAAGAAAAGGACCAAGTCCAATTCTAAACCTAAGTGGGTGAAAAGAGAAGTCAAACAGGAAGTCTTTGATAATGCTTGTGATGTTGTGACTGAAAGAAACTCAGGAAACACTGAAACTGCAGGACCCAACAAAGATTGGGTACCATATGCAACTTAGAAACATTCTGTTTTGCAGGGTAAGAAGAAAAATCAGGTCATGTGGATAATTGACAGTGGTTGCTCAAGACACATGACAGGTGATAAAGCCCTGCTATCACATTATGTAGAGAAAGCTGGCCCAATCATAACCTTTGGAGACAACAGCAAGGGTTACACAGTGGGATATGGCTGTCTGGAAATTGGAAATGTTGTCATTGAAGATATTGCTCTTGTGGATGGATTGAAGCACAACCTACTCAGTGTCAGCCAATTCAGTGACATAGGATTTAAGGTTGACTTTGACATGATGGTGTGCAACATCTATCACAAGAAGGATGGAAGCCTCTCTCTAAAAGGGGTCAGAAAAGGAAGCTTGTTTGTTGTTGATCTAAGTTCAACAAAGAAGGATAAAGTTTACTGTTTTTACAGTAAAGCTACTGTTGATGACAGTATGCTTTGGCACAGGAAGCTCTCACATCTCAACTTCAAGACAATGAATATTCTGATGAAGAAGGAGTTAGTGAGAGGTTTGCCCCAACAGGAATTCTGTCAAGAAGGACTGTGTGAAGATTGTCAAATGGGCAAACTGAGAAGAGCTGTGCACAAGTCCAAGCAAGTAAACACCAACACAGAAGCACTCAAGTTAATTCACATGGACCTCTTTGGACCAGTCAATGTACCATCTATGGCCAGAAAGAGGTATGCCTTAGTAATGGTGGATGATTACTCAAGGTACACTTGGGTGAAATTTCTTGAATCCAAAGATGAAGCTGCTCAAGTGATTATTGATCAAGTCAGAGTTCTTGATAGAACCCCAAACTCAAAAGTTCAAATCTTGAGGAGTGACAATGGTACAGAATTCAGAAATGCCACACTTGGAAATTTCTGTAAAGATGAAGGAATTGTACAACAATTCTCTGCTGCAAGGACTCCACAGCAGAATGGAGTTGTAGAAAGAAAGAACAGGACTCTCATTGAAGCAGCTAGAACTATGTTGCATGATGCTAAGTTGCCAACATATTTCTGGGCTGAAGCTATCAACACAGCCTGTTATACTCAGAACAGAACCATGATCAAAAAAACTCATGCAAGTACTCCTTACTGTCTGTTAACTGGAAAGAAACCTACTGTCAAATATTTTCATGTGTTTGGGAGCAAATGCTTTATGATGAAAGACAACCATGAGAAGAAAGGAAAATTTGACACCAAGGCTTTTGAAGGATTATTCATGGGTTACAGCACAGAAAGGACTGCCTACAGAGTTTATGTTATGGAACACAGGATTATTGAAGAAAGTGTTAATGTCACATTTGATGAAACCAAGTTTCCAGGACTGCATGAAGAAGGAAAGATGCAGACATTCAGATTTGAGAATCAAGGATACCTGGAAGCTGAGGAGATTGTAGATGAAGAACCTAGCTTCACTCAAATTGTTGAAGTTGACAAAGATGCTGTCAACACCACTACTGTCAATCAAACTCCAGCTCAATCACACACCATAACATCTAACATTCAGAACAGTGTTGACTCTGGAGACAATGAAGAACATGGTGGAGACAATGGAATTGATGAGCATTCAACTCAACAAGCTGAAGCAAATATTCCTGTTCAATCAAGTAGCTTACCCAGAATCACCAGGTGGACCAAGGATCACACAAATGACCTTATCATTGGTGATCCTAATTCTGGAGTGAGGACAAGGAACAAAGTCTCTGCTGACAGCATGTTCTCATGCTTCCTGTCACAAATGGAACCCAAGACAATTGATGAAGCATTGTTGGATTCTGACTGGGTGATAGCCATGCAAGAAGAGCTAAATCAGTTTGAAAGAAACAATGTATGGAAATTGGTTCCAAGACCTAAGGGAAAGTCAGTTATTGAGACCAAGTGGGTTTTCAGAAACAAACTTGATGAAAATGGATTGGTGACAAGGAACAAAGCAAGGCTAGTGGCTAAAGGTTACTGTCAACAGGAGGGAATAGATTATGATGAGACATTTGCTCCTGTTGCCAGACTTGAAGCTATAAGAATCTTTCTAGCTTATGCTGCACACTGCAACTTCAAAGTATTTCAGATGGATGTCAAAAGTGCCTTTCTAAATGGAGAGCTGGAAGAAGAAGTGTATGTGGAACAGCCACCAGGGTTTGAGGATGCTGAAATGCATAATTTTGTGTACAAACTCTTCAAAGCTTTGTATGGACTAAAGCAAGCACCCAGGGCATGGTATGACACACTTTCCACCTTTCTTCTGGAAAACCAGTTTACCAGAGGAGTTGTGGACAAGACACTTTTCTACAAGCATCATGGCAAGGACATCATTCTGGTACAAATCTATGTGGATGATATCATTTTTGGTTCTACAAATGAGAAGCTGTGTGAGAAGTTTTCCCATCTCATGAGTAACAAATATGAGATGAGCATGATGGGAGAATTGTCATTCTTTCTAGGGTTACAAATTCTTCAACAAACTGATGGAATCTTCATAAGTCAAGCTAAGTATATCAAGGAACTTCTCAAAAAGTTCAACTTGGAAGATTCATCTCCTGCAAGGACACCAATGTCCACAGCAACTAGTCTGGATCTTGATCCTAAAGGAAAGAAAGTTGACTCAAGCACTTATAGAGGCATGGTAGGATCCCTCCTATACCTAACTGCTAGCAGACCTGACATCATGTTTGCTACATGTCTTTGTGCAAGGTTTCAAAGTGATCCAAAGGAGTCACACTTGGTAGCCATCAAGAGAATCTTTAGATACTTAAAAGGCACTCCTAACCTAGGCCTTTGGTATCCTAAGAATACTGGATTTGATCTAATTGGTTACTCAGACTCAGACTATGCTGGATGCAAGATTGACAGAAAGAGTACTACTGGTAGCTGTCAATTTCTTGGTGGAAGATTGGTCTCATGGTTTAGCAAGAAGCAGCATTCAGTTTCTACCTCAACTGCAGAAGCTGAGTACATTGCTGCAGGCAGTTGCTGTGCACAAATTCTATGGATGAAAAGTCAACTTCTAGATTATGGTCTAGTGTTAAGAGAAATTCCTATTTACTGTGACAACACCAGTGCCATAGCCATCTCAGACAATCCAGTTCAACACTCTAGGACAAAGCACATTGATATAAGACATCACTTTATCAGAGAGCATGTTGAACAAGGAACTGTGAAGCTGATTTATGTCCCAACTGACAAGCAACTTGCTGACATCTTCACTAAGCCATTGGATGAAGCAACCTTCAACAGGTTGGTAAGTGAATTGGGAATGCTGAATCTGGTATGTTAATTTTACTAAGGTTTCTAAATTTTCAATTCTTATTGAAGCTCATGACAGCAACTTCAAACCTGCTGTCAAGAGAAGTTACTGTCTACTTGGTTTATGTCTGTTATGTGACAGCATGTGTTGATTTGACTTCTCATGTCAGTATTTTGTGCCAGTCTCATACTTTTAAACCGTGTATGACTTTAATGTGGTTATCCGTTAAGTTTGAGAGTTAAAAATCTGTTCCATTGGACTTTCACACTCTTTTGCATTAATCTGTAGGATTAAAGGAGGACACGACCATTAATTACTTTTGTGGTAGTTGTATGGGTACTCTAACTGTTGACCATTAGACTTTAATCCTTAGACGGTTTTGCCTATAAATTATCCTTAGGTTTCACCAGTCTGCTCTCAGTTTTAAAGTGAATAATGGAAAACAAAGTAGGAATCGAAGTTGGTCTAAAGAAGTGTGATAGTGAACCCTACAATGAAGAGATTGAGGAGCTCTTCGAGGTGCTTTTGGATGCCCTCGATGAGATAGACGAGGAAAAGGAGGCCAAGGCTAAGGAAGAGGAGGCCAAGGCTGTGGAAGAAGAGAAGGAGCTTCAGGCTCTTCTTGAAAAAGAAGGCCGCTCTGAAGAAGAGATTAAGGAAGAAGTCTTAGAACTAGTTGATAAAATCATAGAATGATGTACTCAATGTTCAATTTTAATGATTTTATTAATAATAATAAAAGTTCCTGTTTATGTGGTTATTGAGTTTATGATTTGTCTGTGTTAATTGCTTAATATCTGTGTTCAAAAGATTACATTGCTAAATCCATAATTTGTCAATATTAAGTTAAGTGTATGAATCAAGCATTCTAATAAGTTCATGACAGAACCATTTCCTAATCGAAGTTACTGTCGTTAAGAAGGATACTGTCATGTGTTTCTTGACAGCAACCTTCTTGACAGCAGGAAAAGACTTTCTGTCAAGACTTGTAAAGGATACTGTCATTCATATGCTTAACGGTGACAGCAAGTTTTTGCGCAATAGTTGCTGTCGCGCAAAACCTACTGTCACCACCACTTCTTACTGACAGATTGTTTCTAGCGCACAGGTTACTGTCAACAATAGTGGACCGTTGTAATTGGATATTCACCCCACGACTGACAGTGAATAACGGGCAGTAACTCACGTGTTAAGAGAGTGGGTTAAGACACGTCCTTTAACTCCACTTTTTGAGCAAACGTTTGAGATACCCATATTTATTCTCCAGTTACTCAGACATATCACTCTCATCGAACTCAAGGCAATATACTTTTCTTCAAGCAAAAAGCTACTTTCTCACTTTCTTCTTTTCTTGAAATCTCCATGGCCCCCAAACAGACTCTCTCTCAAACAAACTTTGCTGGCATCTTTTCCCCAAATGATGCTGGTGAAGGTTTCAAAGGACTGGTGTTTTTCTTGAACAAGTCCTATCTTCGTTCAGCCATTACCTCAACTCCACATCTCGACCTAGACAAACTTGAGGAATTTTGGCGAACTGCTGTTGCTCTAATTGTGGGTGAAACCCCAGCTATTCAATTCAAGATTAATGGGCAACAATACATTCTCACAGCTGAGGTCATCAATACTGCTCTTGGAATTACACTGGAAGAAGGACAAAACTTTGCTCCACTTGCTAATGATGACACTCTGAAGAAGCTCTTCTTGAAGATTGGGTATGCAGGCCCTATTCTCGAAGAGGGAACAACCAAGTGGTACCCGTCTGGTGAAATGGACAGGAAGTATCTAAGGAAGGAGTGGAGCATGATATTTGATGCAATGGTCAAGGTGTTCTCTACCAAGTCCACAGGCTGGAATGGGATACCCTCCTACATCAAGAAACTGACACATTCTCTTGTCCATGGATACAAGGTGAATGTTGGAACTCTCCTCATGGCACAACTCAGAGCTGCCATAGGTAAGAAGGTATCACACTACCCTCGCTTTCTTATGATGTGTATCAATACTTTCTGTGATTTTAATAATGAAGCCCCTCGTCTAGAGGTTTGCTCTGTCTTGAAAAAGAACACACACACACACTGTTATCTTCACAGGATCTAAATGCACATATTCCACTTTGCTTCACTCAGCACATGGTTGATCAAGTGTCCAACCTTGATTATCCATTACCTACTGGTTATGATTCTTTTTCTCTTGAGGATGAAGCTGGATTAGACCCAAATTCAGTTAACCCACATTCAACACCATACACTCAGCCTAGGCCCTCTAGACTTCCCAAAGCCCAAAGAGAAGCCTTGCAAGAATCCAGAAAAAGATCCTTAGAAGCTGATGTTGGTGGTAGCTCTGTTAGTCAAGAGGGAGACACTGCACCTAGTGCAGCAAATAAGGAAGGTAGTCACACAGAACCCACAGTGGTTCCCCTTGAGCCTAAGAAGAAGAGAGCTAGGAGGACCAAAACCACTGTCAGCCACCCTGCAGTCTCCCAAAAGACTGTAGAGGAAACCAGGGAAATAAACTCCTCCCTAGATGTGCCTTCTCAACAAGGTACTTCTATTGAAATTGGCCTGTCTCCCAAGGCACCCTGTACAGAGTCTGCACGAACTCATGGTTCCCAACCTGAGATACCCCCACTTGAAGAAACACACAGTGAGTTAGGGCACAGTGAGGATTTCTCTACTCCTATTGATGGTTCACATGTTTCATCTGTGAATCAGCCCCCACTCTCTACTACACTTTCACCTTCTTCCTTCCCTACACATTCTTTTGTTTCTTCTCCACAACCTAGAGAAGGGGACAGTCCCAACCCTTCAGGTTTTGATCATCCATCTCCAATCATGGATGAGCCCCCATCTAGTGGTCCACAAGAACCCATTTCTCAAAGTGAGATGGACACCACTCCTCCAAACACTGAGCTAGGGCAAAGTGGTATTTTGTCAGAAAATGAAACAGCCAACACTTTGTCTGATCTCCAAGGAGCATCTTACCTTCGGGAAGATGCTGTCACAGCCTCTGTTGCTGTCAAAGACATTGGGGATGCTACTGTCCTGGACACAGCTACTGTCAAAGGTGGAGAGAAAGATACTGTCACTACGGAACCTACTGTCACTCCACCTCCCAAAGATGCTGTCATGCCAGAACCTGCTGTCCAGACTCCAACTGACAGTACCATTCCTACTCAAGATGCTGTCCAGCCCTCCCAGCCCAATTTTGATGCTGTACTTGTTGAGGATGCCTCTAATGATGACCTACCTCTTGCCAAACTCCTAAAGGTACATTCTAAATCTTCTCCTTCCATGCATGTTAGTACTGCTCATACCCATGCATCTAGGTTGAGTGAGGGTGTGCAAAAGAAAAGAGAGATAAAAGAAAAGAGAGGTGAGCATAAAAATGAGAGGCAGCCAAATGAGCTGGCAAAAGGAGAGGGACTTGAGCATGTCCAGAGAGATATTGAGGGAGCCCACATTATTCAGGCACTAGGCCTTGAGAGTCAAACTGTGAGGGGTGATGAGATCACTCAAAAACACCCTGAGAGTGTGAGAACCCCCATAGCCTCCAAGCCCCTGTCTTTTCCTTCCCCTCCAAGAAGGTTAAGGTCTGGTGGCCCCTCTGCTACTTTTGGTAACAGGATTGCAGCTCTTGAAGGACAGTGTGTTACTTTGGACTCCAAACTGGACTCTCTCTCTCAACTGGTGGTTGATGGTTTTGCTGCTACTCAACTCTCTATTCAGTTCCTTACTGACCTGGTAGCTGCCAACTCAACTAAGGGGGAGAAGGTAGCAAGATCAGAATCATTGCCTATTCAAGAATCAGGTGGAACTCAGGGGGAGCCTGTAGCTGTGAAGACCAGAGGGGGAGCTAAAAGGAAAGCAATGTCTAAGGGGGAGCAAGTCAAACCAAGCAGTGCAAAACCACAGGATAAAGCTGAAAAGCCTGTTGAAGTGGAAATGGATGGAGAAAGGGTGTTAATGTCAAAGGAAACTCAAGATGCATTGCAAAGAAGACCTGCATCTAGACATCCAATCTTGCCTTCTGTGGTGATTAGAGAACCTACTCAAGAAACTCAAGAAACTGCTCTACAGAAGAAATGGAGAGAAATGGAGGAACAAAACAAACTTGGGAAAGGTAAAGGGAAACTGCCTGAATCCATCCATAAAGGAACTACTTGGTCCAATGGTACTGAGTATGATCAAGAGGAAGCCAATGTCTTGATGGTGGATTACAGGGAGAGCACATTACACAACCATGACAGTAAGTGTAACAGCCCCAAATCCGGGGTCGGGGATTTAGGGTTGTCACGATCCATGTACTCCTTGCCTTACCTGTATCACTCACACCATTCATAATTCACCTGCTCATGACCCCACAATATATGTCTCTCACACACACACACACACACAGAGGTTAGAGTCTCAGAAACGACAAAATACAACAACTGCGGAATAAATAATTTTTATTACAATACCCAAATGTCTTTTGAATCTGTTACTGATACAATTTTCTAAGTATTGTTACATTACCAACTTAGCCTTCTGATGCTCACAATCCTTTAATACCATCCATGTCTATACATAAGTTGAATACCAAAAGCCGTAGCCTGATTCGATTGGTTCGTACTACTCTCGGGATCGCTGCTAGAAATTGCTTACTGGAAACGCCTTGCGAGGTATGTGCCGTCCCATTGGCATCCTGCTTCGCTGCTATATAATATATATAAAATAATAGCAAGAGTGAGCGATAGCTCAGCAAGGTAATGAAAGTATGGCATAATTCTGCCTTTTAATTCAACCCAGAAATAAAGCGGGTATAAGACAATAATTTGTCAAAATATCTCGATACTGAAATTATTTCCTTATCGGAATATATACCACAACAGTACTTCAAATATCAATTATCGTCTTTATACAAAAGATAAGTGAAATTCGTACTTGCCGTAGCAATTTATCAAGATAAGTATCCTTTACTGAAAACTCGAATATTTTCCCTAATCGGGATATGATAGAAATTTGGATGCTGACACCCTGCTCCAGTGACGTAGCACTCAGCAGTTGTGGATACTATAACACTCAGCAGTTCAAGATACTGTCAGATGGGAACACTGAACTCCGTATGTAGGAGAAATTTCATTTGAACTCTGTATTGAGATTTCAATAATTCCAGACGTCGATCGACGATGATCAGTCGCCGCTTCCAGGTCCACCGCGGGTCTTCTCTACTAGTAGAAGGATAAAAACTCCATCCGTAATTACCCTCAGGTAAAAGCTCCATCCGCAATTACCTTGGATGAAAGCTCCATCCGCAATCATCCTGAATGAAAGCTCCATCCGCAATCATTCTGGCGCAAGTTGGGCCAAATTCAAGTTCCCCGGGCAAATGCCCGTTCAAAGATCGCACTGGGATCCTTTGGTTACTCCCAGAATCAATCGGAAGTTAACCCATTAACCCATATTGGCTCTTAGCCGGACTTTCACAATCCCTGGTTACTCCCGAACAATGGGAAGCTAACCCATAAGTACATACTGGCCTATAGCCGGAAACTCAGGTTGAGCGACAAATAGTCTTCATGAAATCGAGATTGAATCTTTTACTCTGACAGTTCTTTTGAGTTTTGAGAGTTTAAAATGAATAGTAGTTACAAAAATCAGGTTCCCCGTCTTTTGGATAGTGAGCGAGCATTTAAGTCTTCTCAAAAGACAGACTTAAATGGAAAAACATTGTTTTGGGAACCTCTTTTTGATTTGAAAATAATTAATAATATTTATTAAATAATTAAGCCTCAAATGAATATTCAAAATAAAAATAACATTCATTAAATAATCCTCAGATGAATATTAATAAATAATATTCGTTAAATAAAATAATTAACCCTCGAATAACAGTTACCCGATATCTTTATCGGAAAATAACCTTTATCATATACAAAATATAATCACATCTGACCTTTCAAGAAAATCACACGCCCTTACCCTAGGGCAATTATAAAACCCTGGCTTATAGCTGATATCCCATATCTAACTTGTAAGCCCCAACTTCAAGTCATAACCTCAAGTATTGCTATACATAGAAAATCGAAAACAAGTATGCAATTTATATATATCGCAATCGCATATCATAATTGAAAACAGTTATTATACAACAACAGTAATATAGGTTTTGAAAACTTCCATCTAGTATATGCATACTTCAAAATATGGTTTTAGAAACTTGCCTGATGCTCGAGAAGTGATAGGGGTTCGCGACGATGCCGGACAATCTAGACAAAGTCAAACGAAAACACACGGTTAATCCCCTCGATAAACCACTTATAACTCAATGCTTAAACACGTAAGCGAAATACAACCAAGGCATTACTTGCTCGCTCTAGCGTCACACTAAGTCCATGTTATTCGTCAAATACTTATATCATAAGTTTGGTTCGAAATCCATCCTCAAATCCAAGTTATACTTAACCATTTGGAACCTTGGTTTCTAAGTCTCGTTTTCAGTGGTTTTCACTTGCGCGACCTCGGCTAAAACATTTTTATAAAATCGAAACATAATCTTTTTAATCCGAATCTTTTTCGTGAGCCTTCCTAACTGTCTCTAGTATTATTTCTCAAAGTTTCACATTTTAATATGGCTTCTAAGTGGTCCAAATATAGCCTCAAAATGGCTGACCAGAGAAGGGTGGTTCCTCCGAACGACGTTTACTAAAACTCACTTTTCTCCTAAACCGTAAATCGTATAGGCATGATCTTTATACCAAAACAAACCTCAAAACAAGACCTACAGGCTCCTGGTCAGTTCTGCTCAAAAATATTCCAAGAACAGTTCGTAATTCTTGCTCAAAACAACCTTAAATCAAATGGGCATTACGACGGCTATAATCGTAACGTTTTCCATTTCCAAAACACAACCAAATCAATACCAATTAATCCCAAACTCACCATCCACCTTATACACCCTCCACTCAGTCAAATCCTCCATGAATAATCAAAACAAATTCATAACCCATCCTCCAAACTCAACCAACAATTCATATAATTACTTAATCATGATCTTAACCTTACATAAACATCAAAACCACTTCAAACTCATATAAACAAAAGGGGGCAGAGGTCTTTATACCTTCCTTGAATCCTTAAACACACCACAAGAGCTTGTAAGCCTCAAAAGAGTCTTCACCCATGGTTATCATCCTTAAACTTGCAAAAGAAAATCAAGAACAAGTTATGAATTCTCGGAGTTACTATACACCGGTTTAAAGAACTGGAACAACGAAGGTCTTACCTTGCTCAAATGGAAGAAACGCGTGAAATAGGAAATGTAGGTTATCTCAAGACCTTTCCAACGAGCTATAGATCGCCATTTTCCACCGAGGAATGAAGGAGATATGGATTTTACAATCCGGCAGTCTGTTTTTGGCCGAAAAAGGAGGAAATGGAATTGTTTTTGTTTTGACTTGGTTGATAATGATAATGCTGATTTTTGTATTAAAAAGTGATGAGTCATTGCATGTCCAGGACACGTGTCGATCAGTGGAGCATCATGGTGGCAAGGCAGGGACACGTGTCACGCAATGGAGATCATGGTGGCAAGCAGCTTTACTAGTTCGCTTTCCTTTCACATGGATGATCCAAATGTTGCATTTCTCGAATTAATCTTGTTACATGTTACTTCCATGTCTATATTTAATCCTGTCATAATTTCAATCCTTAATCCATGATTCGTTCGCTTAATCACTTAATCTCGTTATAAAGTATCAGCGGTTTCTAGAACCTTCGTTTCACTGTCTCAGTGATTTTCGTTCTAAATTCTCAAATCAAATAAAATAAAATTCCAAAATATTAAATCCTCAAATCCTTAATTTAATATCTCATTTCTTGAATATAATAATATATAATTCGCTGGCCGGTCAAGTAGTACACCAAAATAAAATTTGGAATTTCTGAATTCCGATCGTCTTTGCATTCACATATTTACTCCGTAGATCACTAATATGACTTCGGAATATCCACACTACGTCTCGTACATAGGTGGCATGAAAAATTTTCTTAATCCTCAAAATCACTATTCATCCACCAATATCACTATTCACTGCTGCACTTAATCATAATAAGAAAAGTTTTAATTTTACCGAAAATTCGGGTTATTACAGTCTCCCATCCTTAAAAGGATTCCGTCCCGGAATCAGCTTAGGAATAACTGGGGGTACTTCTCTTCCATTGCACTTTCTAACTCCCAAGTGGATTCTTCCACTTCTTGATTTTCCACAAACCTCTCACTAGCTTGGCAACTTTGTCTCTTAGCACTTGCTCTTTTCTATCCGTGATTTTCCACAGGTTGTTCTTTGTAAGTCAGACCAGGTTGTATATCTACCTGCTCGTACTCTATATATGCCGGGCGTCTATAGCATACTGACGTAGCATTGACACATGAACCTCGTTATGACCATTCTACAAGTTTTGGGGGGTAAGGCTGGCTCGTAGGCCACCTTCCTGACGCGTTTTAAAATCTCAGATGGCCCAATGAATCTCGGGCTCACTTCCCTTTCTTTTCAAATCTCATTAATTCTTTCCATGGAGATACCTTTAGCATCACGAATCTCTAACCTCATACTCTCTATCTTGTTTGTACAGAAATACATCAGCATAAACTTGTTTGTCATTCATCAACTTGCCATTTAGCTTATTAGTAGCAGTATTATCTCTATACTCGCGGGCTTAGTCCACATACTTTCTCTGTCTGTCTTGGTTGTCACTAGCCGCTTGTTGGTGAAATCTTTTGTCTTTCTAGTTTGTTGGACTAACTTGGGTTTTGTGTAAAATCTCATCCTTTAATTCCCGATCACTCGGAATCCATCTCTGTCTCATTTTAATCAAGGGTATCGGCCACCACATTGGCCTTCCCCGGATGGTAGTGTATCTCACAGTCATAATCCTAGGTCAATTCTAGCCATTTCTCCATCTCATGCTATCTACTATCACGGGTAACTCAAAGCCAATTCATTACATTCCATAAAATTTGTGGGTGCATTAGTCAACCCAAAATAACCTCGCTGAAAACTCGAAGTGTCTATTCCTAGTACGAATCGCAGTCTCGGGTATATCCTCGGATTTAACTTCCAACTGTTGATATCCAGTTCTTAAATAAATTTGGAAATACACAGCGTTCTTCTGCTGATCAAACAATCATTTACAAGGGTACCTATTCTCCATGTCGGACTCATTCAACTCTCGAGGTTCGATGCATAATCTTGAGCTAACATCTTTCTCTCTTACAACAACACCGGGCTCTCAACGGTGGTACACTGGGTCTTATCATACCCTTATACAACAACTCTTGTAACTGAGTCACTAACCCTTTCATTCCCATTATACTCTGAATACTCGGTATTCATTCTCATGTCATCCAAATCGATATCTGGTAGCTCATTAAAACCTTGTACAATCTCCCAAAACCATTGTAGTCCCCTTTATACTTGGTATCTCTTTTCTTGGCGTCAACCATAAGAGCTAATTAAGCCTCGTATCTCTGGCATAATAGTTTCTTAGTCTAAACTATACTCAAGAATCTCTGAATCTGTCTCCATCCTTTATTTATTACTCTCTCTTTTTTGCAATCAATTGGCTCCATTGGGTGTCAACCAACCCCTCCTTATTATAATATCAACTTCTCTCAACTTGAAAGGGATCAGGTCTATCAAAAGTGTCGACCTCATATTTCTAGTTTACAACCTGGATGTATGTACCAGCCTTATGGGAAAATCCCTCGAATGACTATTTCTACTTGTAATTATTCCCTTAGTGGCTCGGCCTTAAGGTTTAATTGTCATGCAACTTATTGATATACAACGATACATTAGCTCTGTCTAAATAGTGTAGAAGGGCACCTGCTATTTAAAGGTCCTGACAGTGGGCTGCTTGTTGGAGGTAGCCCTGGTTGAAGCCTACTGGCTTTCTTTTCTTCTGTGTTCACAAACTCCGGAACAAACCTCGATAATTCAGAAAACTTGACCTCATACTCGGTCACAGTCATGGTTTCTTGTTTTAACTCTTTAACTTTCATTTTCATCCGGGTCTCCATATACTTCCGGAAATTATTCCTTTAAAACAACACACGCTGCACCTCTCCCAAGTCACCATATCAGTTCCCTCTGACTCCATCGTCAGTACTTATCTTGCTAACCCAGAGGTAGTGTACATTCGTAAACAACTCCTCCAAAATCTCAATTCCACTATAGGGCATCTGTCTAACACCGTTGTCACTGGAGTTCACGGCACATCGCTATTCTTTCACATATATCGATTGACACGCTTTCTATTATCATAATATCCTTGGGAGAATAAACCAATTTCGTCGATATGTCATTAACATTCTATTCGTCTTAGGGATTCGCTCCTGTCATAGGCGATTTCGTTGCGAATCTAATTCCTATCAGCGAATTTTGACTTATTTGACCTGGTTGGCCTCCCCTTGAAATTCAATAAGGATAACAAAATTTATGGGGCTTTGAAAGATAGCTCCCATATCAAAGAAAATGTCACACACTGGTGATCATAAGGTTATGAGTTTTAAGGTAACCTTATTGGAGGTAAGAGAATTTTACCGAGAGATCAATATGATCATAAGAACTCAACGTTGTGTGCCTCAATTGAGACATTACTAAAGGTAATTAGCCTTCTTGTATTTCACAACTTACAAGTGATGGCGTCCCATCAGACTTCTATCACACAGACAGATAGTCCTTGTAGCCCCTATAAGTATAGGGTTGTTTGTCTCAGTGGAAGTTGAAAAGTATGAAAGCAATTTGATATCAATTTAATGATTATCGTCCTTCGACAATATTTCTTAAAGGAACACCTTGGATTAAAATTGAACAGATTCCAAAGGTGCGGTTTCCAAAGAAAATACAAAGAAAAGAATAACCAAAAAGGATACTGGTACTTAACAAACAAGTGGTGAGGTATCACCATAGGGTCATTCATTATTTGAAGAAAAGTCAAAGCTTAAATAACATCATTTGACAGGGCTTCGAAAACCTGAAAGTAGGCATTGTGACAGCCTCTGGCACAAGTGAAACTGAATAGGGTTTAGCACAAGTGTTATAAAACAACTTCGAAGAGGGAATATACCCTTTATCAGAATTCTTTCTTGGAAAGAGGTCAAGATAGATCATAGATTGGGGAAATATCCCACATAATTTGCAAATGGGGAGGGTACTACCAAGGTCTCTACGGATGCCTTTTATGTCGGCTCCTCTAATGGATAATCGTTCAATTCCAAAGCTTTTCTTCTCCATGCACACCCTAAGGTGCTCGATACTTACGTTATTGCCGACTCATAATAGTCGCTAAGGATTCAACCATCGACCTTTGCAATCGCAGGGAATTCTATTCGACTAGGCGCAAACATCTCAAGTAAGCGTTCTGTTCTATAAGAAGACTTCGATACCGTTGTCGCCCGTAGCAATGAAAACTCCACATGTCGACTGGGCGGTACTTCGGAAGATCGTTAGAAACTACAAGCTTAAATCCGGTCTCTATTTCAATCATCCTTATACCCAATATTCCTTCTCCCATATCAATCCCGTGTGCTACATAAGTTTAACACTCTTGGCACAATAACCTTTTCATTTAAGTCAATCCCGGAATTTCTCAGTCCGTCTTGGTCCTTAAATATATTTCGCCTTTACTGTCCAATCTCAATTTCATCATTTTATCTCTACAATCAATTATAGCAATCAGGGTCTGTCCACCAACCCATATAACGGCTATATTATCCAATCCACAGGGTTCGCTCTAATTTCCACTCTCTTTGGTGACATCCTCTGGTAATCAGAAAGACAAGGTTTACCAAAATTTGCTGAATTTCTTTCCAAAACCAGGGAAACTTGATCAATCTATTTACCCACTAGTAATACTCGGATCTGATTTCCGACCTTTCTGTTCTATCCTCAGAATTCCTTCCTGGTTTCCTGAGGGTGGTAAATCTCGTTCTCGATTCCGTCTTAGTGTGCTTGTCTTACAATAACATTTGCATGGTACATATACCCAAAATTTTCCTTGAGATAATAAAATCCCTCAATGATGTAATAGACACTATTTCCAGTGGAATCGCTGGTCATGGGGGATCGAAACCTCATAGCCAAAGCAATTCCTTTCACTATTCTAGGCAACTAAGCACCCTTAATCGTTCGTGAAAATCTGAACATCTTGGTTCTTACGCATGCCGCCTCCTTATGGGCAACTATAACCGACTACGAGTAACAGGTTCCGTTCAAGTCGAATCAATCCACTGATACTGGCTATACTGCCTCTACCTCTTCTGTTTTGGAGACTCTACTCCATTTTCTTTGTCATACCTCTTGATGTATCATGAACGATCCTTAAACCCTCGTCTCGGCACTTATTTGACCTCTGAAGGTTCGTCCGGTCTTATTATTAGACCTCAAGTAACACACCACATCTTTATCAATCAACACGTTCTTTACAAGACTTTTTCCTTGACCCACCATGGGGTCTTCCTCTAGATCCTCCTATGGATCTTCCTTTATCGGGTCTTCGTCCATTTCAAGGAGCGCATCATCAAATGCCTACTTGAAGGCCTCGGGATCTGGTATCTCAGAATCCCATCCATCTATAACTCATACGAATCAAGGTGACTAACCATGAAATCCTAAGTACGGTTTCCCAGAAGAAGTCCCCTCTCGGGCTTCATCTTAAACAGTCAGGGTCATGTCCTCTAACCCGACTACGAACTCAATTTGAGCTCTAGATGCTCTTATCATTATTACGGGTATTGTAAGACTCGATCTCCTATCGTTTCTGAGGACTGTAACCTAACGCTCTGATACCATCTCTGTAACAGCCCCAAATCCGGGGTCGGGGATTTAGGGTTGTCACGATCCATGTACTCCTTGCCTTACCTGTATCACTCACACCATTCATAAATCACCTGCTCATGACCCCACAATATATGTCTCACACACACACACACACACACACAGGTTAGAGTCTCAGAAACGACAAAATACAACAACTGCGGAATAAATAATTTTTATTACAATACCCAAATGTCTTTTGAATCTGTTACTGATACAATTTTCTAAGTATTGTTACATTACCAACTTAGCCTTCTGATGCTCACAATCCTTTAATACCATCCATGTCTATACATAAGTTGAATACCAAAAGCCGTAGCCTGATTCGATTGGTTCGTACTACTCTCGGGATCGCTGCTAGAAATTGCTTACTGGAAACGCCTTGCGAGGTATGTGCCGTCCCATTGGCATCCTGCTTCGCTGCTATATAATATATATAAAATAATAGCAAGAGTGAGCGATAGCTCAGCAAGGTAATGAAAGTATGGCATAATTCTGCCTTTTAATTCAACCCAGAAATAAAGCGGGTATAATACAATAATTTGTCAAAATATCTCGATACTGAAATTATTTCCTTATCGGAATATATACCACAACAGTACTTCAAATATCAATTATCGTCTTTATACAAAAGATAAGTGAAATTCGTACTTGCCGTAGCAATTTATCAAGATAAGTATCCTTTACTGAAAACTCGAATATTTTCCCTAATCGGGATATGATAGAAATTTGGATGCTGACACCCTGCTCCAGTGACGTAGCACTCAGCAGTTGTGGATACTATAACACTCAGCAGTTCAAGATACTGTCAGATGGGAACACTGAACTCCGTATGTAGGAGAAATTTCATTTGAACTCTGTATTGAGATTTCAATAATTCCAGACGTCGATCGACGATGATCAGTCGCCGCTTCCAGGTCCACCGCGGGTCTTCTCTACTAGTAGAAGGATAAAAACTCCATCCGTAATTACCCTCAGGTAAAAGCTCCATCCGCAATTACCTTGGATGAAAGCTCCATCCGCAATCATCCTGAATGAAAGCTCCATCCGCAATCATTCTGGCGCAAGTTGGGCCAAATTCAAGTTCCCCGGGCAAATGCCCGTTCAAAGATCGCACTGGGATCCTTTGGTTACTCCCAGAATCAATCGGAAGTTAACCCATTAACCCATATTGGCTCTTAGCCGGACTTTCACAATCCCTGGTTACTCCCGAACAATGGGAAGCTAACCCATAAGTACATACTGGCCTATAGCCGGAAACTCAGGTTGAGCGACAAATAGTCTTCATGAAATCGAGATTGAATCTTTTACTCTGACAGTTCTTTTGAGTTTTGAGAGTTTAAAATGAATAGTAGTTACAAAAATCAGGTTCCCCGTCTTTTGGATAGTGAGCGAGCATTTAAGTCTTCTCAAAAGACAGACTTAAATGGAAAAACATTGTTTTGGGAACCTCTTTTTGATTTGAAAATAATTAATAATATTTATTAAATAATTAAGCCTCAAATGAATATTCAAAATAAAAATAACATTCATTAAATAATCCTCAGATGAATATTAATAAATAATATTCGTTAAATAAAATAATTAACCCTCGAATAACAGTTACCCGATATCTTTATCGGAAAATAACCTTTATCATATACAAAATATAATCACATCTGACCTTTCAAGAAAATCACACGCCCTTACCCTAGGGCAATTATAAAACCCTGGCTTATAGCTGATATCCCATATCTAACTTGTAAGCCCCAACTTCAAGTCATAACCTCAAGTATTGCTATACATAGAAAATCGAAAACAAGTATGCAATTTATATATATCGCAATCGCATATCATAATTGAAAACAGTTATTATACAACAACAGTAATATAGGTTTTGAAAACTTCCATCTAGTATATGCATACTTCAAAATATGGTTTTAGAAACTTGCCTGATGCTCGAGAAGTGATAGGGGTTCGCGACGATGCCGGACAATCTAGACAAAGTCAAACGAAAACACACGGTTAATCCCCTCGATAAACCACTTATAACTCAATGCTTAAACACGTAAGCGAAATACAACCAAGGCATTACTTGCTCGCTCTAGCGTCACACTAAGTCCATGTTATTCGTCAAATACTTATATCATAAGTTTGGTTCGAAATCCATCCTCAAATCCAAGTTATACTTAACCATTTGGAACCTTGGTTTCTAAGTCTCGTTTTCAGTGGTTTTCACTTGCGCGACCTCGGCTAAAACATTTTTATAAAATCGAAAAATAATCTTTTTAATCCGAATCTTTTTCGTGAGCCTTCCTAACTGTCTCTAGTATTATTTCTCAAAGTTTCACATTTTAATATGGCTTCTAAGTGGTCCAAATATAGCCTCAAAATGGCTGACCAGAGAAGGGTGGTTCCTCCGAACGACGTTTACTAAAACTCACTTTTCTCCTAAACCGTAAATCGTATAGGCATGATCTTTATACCAAAACAAACCTTAAAACAAGACCTACAGGATCCTGGTCAGTTCTGCTCAAAAATATTCCAAGAACAGTTCGTAATTCTTGCTCAAAACAACCTTAAATCAAATGGGCATTACGACGGCTATAATCGTAACGTTTTCCATTTCCAAAACACAACCAAATCAATACCAATTAATCCCAAACTCACCATCCACCTTATACACCCTCCACTCAGTCAAATCCTCCATGAATAATCAAAACAAATTCATAACCCATCCTCCAAACTCAACCAACAATTCATATAATTACTTAATCATGATCTTAACCTTACATAAACATCAAAACCACTTCAAACTCATATAAACAAAAGGGGGCAGAGGTCTTTATACCTTCCTTGAATCCTTAAACACACCACAAGAGCTTGTAAGCCTCAAAAGAGTCTTCACCCATGGTTATCATCCTTAAACTTGCAAAAGAAAATCAAGAACAAGTTATGAATTCTCGGAGTTACTATACACCGGTTTAAAGAACTGGAACAACGAAGGTCTTACCTTGCTCAAATGGAAGAAACGCGTGAAATAGGAAATGTAGGTTATCTCAAGACCTTTCCAACGAGCTATAGATCGCCATTTTCCACCGAGGAATGAAGGAGATATGGATTTTACAATCCGGCAGTCTGTTTTTGGCCGAAAAAGGAGGAAATGGAATTGTTTTTGTTTTGACTTGGTTGATAATGATAATGCTGATTTTTGTATTAAAAAGTGATGAGTCATTGCATGTCCAGGACACGTGTCGATCAGTGGAGCATCATGGTGGCAAGGCAGGGACACGTGTCACGCAATGGAGATCATGGTGGCAAGCAGCTTTACTAGTTCGCTTTCCTTTCACATGGATGATCCAAATGTTGCATTTCTCGAATTAATCTTGTTACATGTTACTTCCATGTCTATATTTAATCCTGTCATAATTTCAATCCTTAATCCATGATTCGTTCGCTTAATCACTTAATCTCGTTATAAAGTATCAGCGGTTTCTAGAACCTTCGTTTCACTGTCTCAGTGATTTTCGTTCTAAATTCTCAAATCAAATAAAATAAAATTCCAAAATATTAAATCCTCAAATCCTTAATTTAATATTTCATTTCTTGAATATAATAATATATAATTCGCTGGCCGGTCAAGTAGTACACCAAAATAAAATTTGGAATTTCTGAATTCCGATCGTCTTTGCATTCACTTATTTACTCCGTAGATCACTAATATGACTTCGGAATATCCACACTACGTCTCGTACATAGGTGGCATGAAAAATTTTCTTAATCCTCAAAATCACTATTCATCCACCAATATCACTATTCACTGCTGCACTTAATCATAATAAGAAAAGTTTTAATTTTACCGAAAATTCGGGTTATTACAGTAAGTTTAGCAGTTTGGTGGAAGAAGCAATGAATGCTCCTAGCAACCGTCCAACCAACACCACAAAACTGTTAAAGGAACAAATTATCAGTGTCAGTGTAATGGTGAATGATGAGAAAAGATGGGCTGTAAGTATTTATCTAACTTCTGGCATATCTTATTTCATCACAATGCAGCTATTGCAGAGTCTGCCAGCAAAGGTGTTGTGTGCTTTGAAGGGAAAGATCAGGGCAACTCAAACACCATTCAATGAAATATTGGATATGCAAATCCAGAACCTGATCATGCAGAAGCTACCTGAAGTCTACTCAAATCCACCATGTGTTTTCTACAGATCTAAAACTAAGGATGGCACAAGAAGGAACAGCTTCATGAATATTGGTAGCCCATCCAAAATGGAAACCAAGTCAATTCTGAAGGTACTAGATGGAATACTCAGTTCAAATGCCAATCCAGGAAGAGTTCATGCTGTTCAAGAAATCTACAAAATGCTGGTGTTGAGAGACAAGGCACTGGGAGCTAGAATGAAGGAGCTAATCACTAGAGCCAATGCCAAAAGAAATGATCAAGGTGGAAGTTGCTTCTATAACATTCCTCCCCATGATGATGATGATGAAGATGGTGAGGATGGAGGTGGTGAAGCTTCTGGAAATGCTGGAAATGCTGGTGGAAATAATTCTGGGAATACTGGTATTCAATCTCAGAATGAAGGCAATGAAGAAACTCCTAGCCAGGAAAAGAAAGATGCTGGTGCAACAGATGAAGAGGAGTCAAGAATACTGGAAGCTTTGGAGGCAAGCATTCTTAGATGTGCTATTGACTGCATAAATGCTGAAAAAGATGCTGTCACCAAAGGTACTGTCGACAAAGATACTGTCATAGAAGATGCTGTCATAGAAGATGCTGTCGACAAGGATACTGTCAAGGAAGGTTCTGTCAAGGATGAAACCAAGGCTACTGTCAAGTCCAAAAGACTGAAAGCTAAAGCTAAGGCATGGTTTACTAGACAGAAACCAACAGGGAAGCACAAGTACTCAGGAAAGGAAAAGGCCACTGGATTTGGCAGGAATCTCAAAAAGCCAATTCAATCAATTCCTCCTAACAGTCTTAAGATTCAACAAATGCAATCAAGAGAAATCAAGAGCGTTGAGGTTAAGCTGGATGCAAATCAAGAGGCCACTGAGTACATTCTGTGGTGGGCAGAATCAAGGTCAGCCAAGATTGACAAGGACTTCAATCTGGTAGCCACATCAACCAAGAAAAGTGAATCAATCATAGATAAAAGAAGAATTGATTTCTTCTACCTGGAGAGAATGGTAGAGTTGCTGGAGAGCTATGATGATGTTTCAAAGGCTGTCATGGAACATGTGCTAAAATATCAGGCAGATAGGGATGCTGAATTTTATCAGAAATTTGGCTATAACTTTGCAGATTTTGATGATGCTGATATTCTTACTGATCTCCCAGCCTCTCCTATACCATACCACTGGTACTATGAGTTTGATGACTTACCCACAGAAGAAGGGCAAACCCAACCAACTCAGGAAGGGGAACCCAAGCCAAGCAGACAACCTGAATCTTCTGAATATGCTCAAACTCAGTCAGAACTTGATAAGAAGGAAGCTGAATTACTGGAAAAACACAAGGCCTCTAACAAGGCAGAAAGTGAAGCTCCAAATTATCAACCATATATGCTGGAAAATCCCCTAAGAGTCAAGTTCCTAAGAGAAGAAATCTATGTTTGCAGCTTGCATAAGCTTAAAACATCCACTCTGAAGGATTTACAGTATATGGTAGCTGGTTCAATTCATCCCTTGAAACAGATTTGTTCTGATGAGATAGAGAAGTTATTGGAAGGGAGAAAAGGAGAAGACTCAAAACTGGACAAGCAAAGAAGGAAGTCTCTCAATGCTTATCCTGGAAGTAGATTCAAGCTCATTAATGAAGAACTTCATTTCAGAACCTATCCATATGATATAGAGCAATGGCTGAATCTCAGGGATGTTAGTTCTCTCTTATCCCCTTCCATAAAGAAGATCATTGATGAAGTAGAGGATGATGCGGTGTCTGCTGCTGAAATTTCTCTTGTAGAAAGTCTAAGAGGCTGCTTGGCAGAAGCTCTCAAAAGAGAGGATGTAGCAAGACAGAAGAGGAAATCTCAAGCTAAGTAAAAATTCTTGAATTCTGATCTTGTTAGTTAAGTTGTCAGCACATATTGTAAATTTGCTGTTATTTTCCATAAAAACAAATTGGGGGAGATTGTTGGGATTTATGGGTGATAGCATAGAAACAACTTAACTTTGATTGTACTTAATTTTTCAAATTAAGTAGAACATACTGTCATAGCCAAAGTATGTTCTTGTAATCAGTATGTAATGTTATTCTAGTTGTATTGTTTGAAAGAAGTTCACTTATGTGTTCAAGCCTCAAAGAATGCTTTTTGGATGACAACATGAATAAAGGTTACTGTCCTAAAGCTGTGACAGTAAGATTACAAGAAGACAGAATGTTGCAAGTCACGACAGCATATTCACTCTGACAGCAACATTGGCGGAAGACTACGCGACAGCAACTATTGCCCTCGACAGCAAGTTTGGGATCCTCGACAGCACTCTATGCGGGGAACTCATACAGTCACCAAAAGATCATTCCTGTGACAGCAAGCTTTGCGGCAAAAGTAACTGTCTCAATAAAGATCCTTATGCTAGGTATCTTTCTCAGTCAAATCCCGTGACAGTTTAAATGTTCAAGAAACAGGCGTGATGCAGCATCCCTAAGCTACACCAAGTCTGCAAGACTACGACAGAAGCTTCAAGCACTGCAAAACAAAAGCGAATCAATTCAAGAGCAAGGTCAAGTCTTTATCTGCTGAATTGGTTTAGCTGGAAATAGAATGAATCTAGGTTGCTTTCTTTGTAATGTATATCTGACATGTTAGCAATTTAGGAAAGTCACATGGGTAAGACAATCTGTAAGAAGCTGCCACTTGACAGTGACAGCAGCTTCACAAACCCGTGACTGATAGTGATAGGGTTAGTCTTATACCTACTATCAACTCATTCTAGAAGAGCAACCAAGACAAGCAAGTGTCTTTGAAGAAAACCCGAAGCTCGAGAATTCTTTCTTGAGGTTGTAGCAACACTTTGCAAAATAAATAAAACATTTATTTTGTGAATCTTGTTCTTACTAAATACTGTTCGTGATTGCATATATTGCTGATAACGTTTAATCTTGATTTTAGTTGTTGAAATTTAGATTGAATTTTATCAGTATTGCATTCATCCCCCCCTTCTGCAATACACAAGGACTAACAACCTTGGTAATACCTTCCCATCCTAATGAAATATTTGACATTCCTTTAAAGAGAAACCTGTGTTGACGGATATATTCCACCTGTTGATCTTGTATTTGATACTCTTGATCAATCATGTTTTAAATTGCGCCAAAGATTGTTGATATGCCTATTTCAAATTTTGAGGCTTGTTGAAAAATATGTTATTTAAATTCCAACTCCTTCATTCTTCCGGAGTGGATAACTCTAATTGTGATGTAACACTATTTGTTGATACTTCCTTTCTGGTTGTTCTTCTTTTCTGAAATAACACCTTTGGAATCTATTCAATTTCAATCCAAGGTGTGTATTTGAGATTTCTTATCGAAAGGCCCTGGTTGTCATTCCGACTCTAAATTTCTTTCATATTTCTCTACTCCAACTGAGGTAAACAACCCTATTTATAGGGGACACAAGGACTATCTGTCTATGTGATAGAAGTCTGACGGGACGCCGTCACTTGTGTGTTGTGAAATACAAGAAGGCTAATTACCTTTAGTACTGTCTTAATAGAGACACACAACATTGAGTTCATGTGATCAAATTGGTCTCTCAGTAATTCTTTCACTTCCAATAATGTTTGCTTTGGAATATACAGATTTGGTAACCCCAATTGTGGGACATTTGCTACGTTATAGAATCTTTCACTTCAAAATATCATGAATTTTTGTTATACCAAATAATCTGGGAGGTATGCCATTGGGGTGAACTGAAATTTACCCTACCATAATGAACGAAGAATTTGCGATTGAATTACCATGAGCGAAAGCGGATTACGATGCGATTAGAATACTAGTAACATATAACGGAGCCAGTTGTTCTCTCTCTATCGATTAACGTTACGATGTGGAAGAGGTGAAGTTAGATAATTCAAAAGTTGATTGGAAATTGGGGGAAAATGTGTAGTTGTGCTGATGATATCCCATGTTGTGGAAGATGAACATAATAGATTTCTGTCTCAATGAGAAGAACTTTTAAGATTGGATGATAGGCTAATAATGGAGAATGAGTTAATCTTTGAGTATTTCAGGATTGTATGATATGGTTGCAAGTCTTTTGCTCACGATAGTTAAGGTAGATCTTACCAGTCAATGTGGATGTATAGGATGAGAATCAAAATGACGTTGAGTTGATCAAGCCGTTTGGGAAATGAGATGGAACCATGGAAAAAAAAAGGTGTCTTGAGTGTTACTGTGAATGTATCTTCTGAATTATTTGGGAATCAGATGGAGATTAATTAAGTTATTTGAACTAGGTAGAACAATTTTAAAGATATGGGATTAAGTCACCAAGCTGATAAGGAATATTCTCACAATTGTAGATAGGAAAAGAAGATTAAGAGGTGTTAATAAGGATTTAAAGACAATGGATAAGGTAATGATGGGTGTTTTAAGCTGAAGAGTTAATTGGCACGGAAGGTATGCGATCGTTGAAAGCGGTTGTTAAATATATTGGAGGTAGATAAAGTTGACCCAAGAATATGGATGGCTGATAGTATGAGTAGTAAAAGAGAGAATTGAGATGTAAATATCTTCGGTTCAAGGATTAGAAAGGATGGAGTTTTAAGGTTATGATAACAAGAGATCAACTAAAAGAAATTACGGAAATAAGGATTCAACCAGGATTGATTAAAGAGAAAGGGCTACATAAAGGAAATAGTTATGGAAAGAGAAATGGAATTCAATTATAGGAAGGAGCGAGAGAGTATAATGGATAAGAAGGAAATGTAAGGATATATAAGAGGTTTAAAAAGGATATTAATGTTGGTGAGTATTTAAGTGCTTGGGATGCTAGAAAAGGAAGACAGAATAACAGAGATGTAGTAGACAATTATGACTAAAGAGATTCCTGATTGGAAGTGGAGACATGTTAAGATAAACTGTGTAGTAGAGTTGTTAAGGCCTAGAGCTTATCGTGATGTTATTTGAGTTATTATTGACCGATTAACGAGAGATATTTATTAGATGAATTGGTTCATCTCTAGCTATTTGAATGAGGTAATAGTACGGCATGGAATGACGGGTTCAATGTATTTGACAGAGATCCGCGACTTAATTAAAGAATTCAGACAGACTATGGTTGTGTACTAAATTTTGAAGGTAATTGGAAGGACCATTTACAGATGATTAGATTTCCTTACGACAACAGTTATTATGACAATTTTGAATTGCTACCTTACGTCGGTTTACTGCGTGTTGGGAAAGTTGCGTATAAGTTTGCGTACCACTCCATGAGTGGTGTATTCATACTGTATTTCATAAAATATGAACCTATAGAGATTTAGTTAAATTGTTCTATGTTGAGTAACCAATTGAGATATTGAGTCAGTATGAGAGAGTGATAAGTAATAGAGGAGTCAAATTAGTATGAGTATGAGGAGAAATCCTAAGGTTGAAGAGTCAACCTAGGAATTTGAGAATGAGATGTTGGAAAATATCCACCTATGTTTGCGCAAGTTGATTCTGAGGACAGAATCCTGTTAAGGGGGGAAGGATGTAAGATCCGGGAAAATTTCGTGTTATTATATGATGTGAAATGAAATTTTAATTTCATATTAAGAGTTATTAAATGATTTATCTGTTTAAACGTGCTAAGTTATTCGTTAAATGATTGAATATGTGATATTGCGGTGCTATGTGAAATGTGTGGGGAATTTGAAATTATTTTGAAAAGGGTGTCATACTATTTTATTTTATTTTAATTATCGAAAAGAAAATTTGGATCGTTCCCAAATTATTCGGGAGATTGGTATATCGTTCGTACCAATATTTCATTCGTTAAAGTGGGAAGTACTCAAAAATATTCGTAATAGAGGTATTTTGGTTCGTATATTTTGAATTAAACGATACTTGTAGTTATCCGTACTTTATGGATGCTTATCGTCTCGTGAAACGTGTATTCTGCTTTATTAAAGGTTTAAAGCATATATTCTGTTAAATTGTATTTAAAGCGATCTATCGGATCAGTATCGATCCAAAAATGTCGTTTGGGGTATTATTTTCCGTTTAATATAAAAAGGCAAATCGTACTTTGTTTTGCGTATAATAAAGCTTAATTACAGTTAAAAATCTAAAAACCCCTGAAACGTGTTCTTCGTGTTCTTGAGAATCAAACTCAATTTTGAAGGAGTTATCGGATTCCGATTTCGATGTTCTTGTAACCAAATCGAATCTCTCATCATCCTCTACCTAAATCCACCATCAAAATTCATGTGGGTATGATCTTTAAACTTTTCCGATTTTTAATTATTTTTATTATTTCGAATTTCTGGGTTTGATTTGGGGGAATCTTTAATCTTCGTTGTTCTTGTTAATTGGTTGCATAATTAGACTGTATATGTTGTAAGGAGTTTGTTGATGATTTTTGTGCGATTTTTAGAGTTGTAAATCGTCTAGATCGGAAAAATAGAGTTCGTCGGAGTTCTTGGGTTTTGGCCGGAGAATGGATTCCCGATTACTGACAGTGTTTTTAGGATTGCAGATGTATAGATCGTGTTATTTAGAATCGATTTATGTATTCAGTTTTCAATTTGGTGTTCGACTCTGGCTTGCCGGAAAATCGAGCCGCCGGCTTTTGATCGGATTTTTCTGGCAAACCAGTGATGTTTTGGCTTGTTTGTGATCATATTTGGAGTGAGTGTGCTGTGTAGGTGATTTCCCCTCAAAGAAATGCGAGTTTGCAGTTGGTTTTGGGCACCAGAAGAATTCCGGTGGCCGGACGCCGGCCGGAAACTGGAAAACCCAGTTTCCGGTGGGTTGTTCTTGGCGACCCGGAAAAGTTCTTGGTGACCCGTTTTCAAAATCCTAACCCGACCCGGTTTGATCCAGAAAACCCTAATTCTTTTTCTGGAAAGTGTTTCTGGATTTTTATTTTTTTAAAATAATTCAAAAATTGTTTTAAAAATTCTAAAAATCATATCTTTGATTTAAAAATACATTTTATTATTCCGAAAATTTTATAAATTCATAAATATTTATTTAAATTCAAATATTGATTAAATTTAATTATTTTAATTATTTTTGATTAATAATTAATTTATTTAATTAATTGATTAATTCTTTTAATCAGTTAATTCTTAATAATTAATTATTAATTAGATTTAATTAATTAAAATTAAGTTTAATTATTTTCTAGCTTGGTTCATTTATTTAAAAATAGTTTGAGCATTTAAAGAGTGTCAATTAATTTTATTAATTGATTTAATTGCATTTAAAATACTTATATTGGATTTAAAAATCCGATTTTTGGTTTAAAAATTAGTAATGACTTATTTAAAATTCAAATAAGTTTCGTGTGATGTTTTAAAAATAATTATAAGTGCTATATGGTTTGTATGAGTTGTGTAATGTGTTTTATAGTCCGTATATGCCCGTACTAGGGCTAATGTCTGAGTTTTTAATCTCGTAAATTATACCGGACGTCCGATACGTAACCGGTTACTTGTTTAAATGTGTTATATGAATTATGTGAATTATCTGTTGTTGAGTCATGCATGCGAATAAATTGTGTTGAGACTTGTTTGAGTATTTGGTCGTGTCTAATATCATCACGAGGGGTAGTTGGAATAGAAATTTGTCGGTTATGTTAGAAAATGAGATTTACGAGGCCGTTGACTTGGATGTTGACTTTTATAGTATGGGGAGTTTCGTCAAGAGAGTTACGAGGATTACTTGTATAGTTAGTTGTGATCATTCTATCAATTGAAATGTGGTTGTCTGTGCAACAGAGGCTATTGGACGAGACGAGTCAGATTATCGAAGTTAAGTTACAATCGTTTATGGAATGTGAAATCATACGTTGAAGACTAAGTACCGTCTCATGTTTGACTATCGAGGCTGGCACGTGGATTCGAAATGGTAGAAGCAGACTAGTGGTATTCGCAAGAGCGTTAAAGCAAAGAAGGACGGAAGTAGAGAATCGTGCGACAAGATAGAATAAGGAGGAAATCGTATTGTTTCAGCGTTACGAAATAGCTAAGGACCAGAGGCAAGTGTTTATACCCTTGCTTATTAATTAAGGGATATTATCTTGAATTATTAGTATGCATGTTGAATGCTTATTACTGGATTTTCAAATGTTGGTTTCTTTGCATTGAATTGCAAGTATGTTATTTAATCTCGTAAATTGACGAGTACTCTTTTATACCTTTTGAGTTTAGATTCATATTTTCATATTGATTGGAAAGATATACTTATTATATTGAAAAGTTTGAAGAGATAATTATGGGCCGTATACTAAGGCTTTCTTTTAAAAGACATGATTTTAAAACATTAGGTTGGAATATTGCCAACCCTAGATGAGTGGGAACTTGTGAACCCTATGTTGAAAATGTTATTTTAAATTCCGAAGTTGTGGTACTTGTTCTACAAGTATTCCGTTTTCCCATCCTGCATCCTTGCAAGTATTATTATCATTTCTTGTTAATGCGATCATCTGATCCATTCCCTGATTCGAATTCATTTATGTTGTGCATGATTTAGTTTACTTCCTTCAAATACGAGACTTATCTATTATAAGTATATGTTCGAAGGACTTGAACTATTTCTGTCAAAAGTTAATAAACCCTTGTTTTCTTCATTTATAAACTTCACCCTGAATTTTTCTTAAACTTGAACTTGACTTTCTTGTCACTTACCAGATTGTTGAATCTTAACTAATCCTTCCATAATGTGATGATTTGAACTGTTAAGGCCATCTAGAGCCTGTTCTTTGAACCCTATTCCATATTGAGTTATTGCAAATTCTGTTGATATCATAATGCCCGTTTCATATCAGATTCAATCTTGTTGAGCATGTCATTGTTATTCTTCATTATATCCCAGTTGTTACATCGAACTCGTCGATGCTTATTATATTGTCACTTTTCATGTGCACCTCCCCATTGTTGTGTCGATCTCGTCGATACTAGATTATATTGCTATTCCTTTATTGATTCTTCATAATTGAACTGTTTCCTGGAACGTGAGTTTTCCAGCAATTGTTGTATCAAGGTTGTCGATTCTTCCGACACCTGATTGTCGAAGTAAGGTTGTCATTGGTTCTGACACCTGACGTATATAAAATAGAATTGGAATGTTTTTAAAAATGGACCAATTATTGGTCGGGCCATTTATGGTCGATGTAATTTAGGCCCAGATTGGCCTTGGATCCGTAGAGGACTATGCATGAGCTAGTCCGGGGTTGTTGCGTGGCTGGCCAGCAGCACAACCTTTGATTTGATAAAATGTTAAAAATCCAATTCTAGAATAAGTTCTTATTTCTGAGATGAGTTACATCCATATGTTTTGTTCTTATGAGTTATGACCTGATTCTCAGGTTTATTCGTTGCGTGAAGTTGTTGGTTCGTTGATTAATAATAGTGGTTTCAATCTTGCTGAAATCACTTACTCTTAATACATTTGGATTCCAAATAGTCGAAATCCACTTCCTTGATTCCATTGTCAATCGTAAGATATCTAACTTGATGAGTTTTATTCATACCGCATATCTAGTCGGTACCAGGTTGAAGCCTTGAAGTGCGTTCTTTATTCCTTGACCGAGCGTGTTGGCTCATTCTTACCCCTTGATTATTCTAACCTTCCAGAGTTGTTGGTTTCAGAAAATGTTGTGAATAGATTTGTTATCTTCAAAACTAGTATTTTTATACAAACTATGGTCTTGAAGACGTATGAGTTATATTTATTTCATATGTTCTACTTACTATTGTAGAGATTGTTGATTCGGTCGCCGTAGCGACCAATATAAATCTTTTTGTGTTTTAAACTATTCAAATGAGAGAAGAAGAATGAGAAATTGTGGTAAATTACCAAACTTGATTTGAAAATATTAGAGATTACAAATGTTTAAGCCAAAGGCTTGTTTATTTGAAAATCCAAAGTTTATTTTGGAAACCTTTCGTATTATATTTAATAATGCGCTTGCTGAGCAATTCATTCGCTCATACTTGTTTTATTTATATATATTTTAGCCTGCCGGAAAGAAGGTGTATTGGCGAGAGTTGTCCGCGTAGCTGATCAGAGATGGGGAAAGATATTAGCGTAAAGACGTTTTGATCCAGAGCATTGGAGCTAGTGAGAGGTTTTGTATATAGATGTTTTCTATTGAATAAGATATTGTATAAGAGTAGTGGCCTGGTATACTTCTTATCGAAGTTATACTAGTGTTTTAGATTGTATGTAAAGAGAATGGTTGTAAAGAGGAAAAATTGTTGTAATGAAATTTTGGATTCTTGTTTCTAGCACTATAACCTTTAAAGATTCTTGGTAGAGTTGGGGTCACAGATATTATTATTATTGTGTTGATTTTATATTGAACAGGTTGTTTGGATTAAGAGTGCAGTGTGACGACCAAATCCTTTGACCCCGGATTTGGGGGCGTTACAGTAAAACCTTGTTCTATTTTAATTCTGGTGATGATTTGTTGTTAGTTCAAATCTATGTGGATGACATAATTTTTGGGTCTACTAATGACAAACTCTGTAAGAAATTTGCCAAGCTTATGCAGTCAAGATATCAAATGAGCATGATGGGAGAGCTTAGTTATTTTCTAGGCTTACAAGTCAAGCAAACAGATGATGGAATTTTTATCAATCAAGCAAAATATACTAGAAATCTTCTCAAGAAATTTGGTATGCTTGATAGTTCATCTGCTACAACTGTAATAACCTGAATTTTTGGTAGAATTAAAACTTTTCTTATTATGATTAAGTGCATCAGTGAATAGTGAATTTGGTGGATGAATAGTGATTTTGAGAATTAACAAAGTTTTTCATGCCACCTATGTACGAGACGTAGGGTGGATATTCCGAAGTCATATTAGTAATCTACGGAGTAAATAAGTGAATGCAAAGACGATCGGAATTCAGAAATTCCAAATTTAATTTTGGTGAAGTATTTGACCGGGCAGTGAATTATATATTATTATATTCAAGAAATGAGATATTAAATTAAGGATTTGAGGATTTAATATTTTGGAATTTTATTATATTTGATTTGAGAATTTAGAACGAAAACCACTGAGACAGTGAAACGAAGATACTAGAAACCGCTGATACTTTATAACGAGATTAAGCGATTAAGAGAACGAATCATGGATTAAGGATTGAAATTATGACAGGATTAAATAAAGACATGGAAGTAACATGTAACAAGATTAATTCGAGAAATGCAACATTTGGATCATCCATGTGAAAAGAAACGAACTAGTAAAGCTACTTTAACCAAACGCGTGCATGCGCGACACGTGTCCCGGTGACTCACCAAAAGGTGATGACTCACCACTTTTTAAACACAAAAAAATCAGCATCCTTATCATTATTATCAAGACAAAAAGAAAAGAAAAGAAAGAAGAAAATTCGGGAGGAGAAAAGAGGAGAAAAATGGGAGAGAAAGAAACGATCGTAACTCGAGATTCCGTGGTCCGTTTTTGGCGTTCTACCACTCAAATCGAAGCTCTCGAGAAGCCCGACGTAACCATGGTAAGCAATCACCTCAACCCTGTGATTTACCCCTTCGATTTCAGTGATTAACAGTCGGAGAAGATGATGAATAGTAACTTGTGTTTTGTTTTGTTTTTGGATATTGAGTTTGTAGCTTCCAAAGGTTGTATTAAGCAAGGATCTAAGGTTACATAAGGTATATAGCAGCAAGCAAGCTTGGAGAAGGTATAAAACCTCTGCCCCTTTTGTTTGTATGAGTTTCGAAATGGTTTTGATGTTTATGTAGAGTTAAAAGCATGATTAAGTAATTAGATAAATTGTTGGTTGAGTTTGGAGGATAGTTTATGAATTTTGTTGTGATTATTCCTGGAGGATTTGACTGAGTGGAGGGTGTATAAGGTGGATGGTGAGTTTGGAATTGATTGGTATTGATTTGGGTGTGTTTTGAAAATGGAAAACGTTACGATTATAGCCGTCGTAATACCCATTTGATTTAGGGCTGTTTTGAGCAAGAATTACGAACTGGTCTGGTAATATTTTTGAACAGAACTGACCATGAACATGTAGGTCTTGTTTTAAGGTTTGTTTTGGTATAAAGATCATGTCTATACGATTTACGGTTTAGGAGAAAAGTGAGTTTTAGTAAACGCCGTTCGGAAGAATGACTCATCTCTGTCCAGCAACTTTGAGGCTATATTTGGACCACTTCGGAGCCGTATTAAAATGTGAAATTTTACTAGAGACAGTTCGGAAGGCTCACGAAAAAGATTCGTATTAAAAAGATTATTTTTCGATTTTATAAAAATGTTTTAGTCGAGGTCGCGCAAGTGAAAACCACTAAGAACATGACTTAGAAACCAATGTTGTAAATGATTAGGTATAACTTGTATTCGAGGATCGATTTCGGACTAAACCTACGACTTAAGAAATTGTCGATTAACATGGACTTAGTATGAGCCTATAACGAGCTAGTAATGCCTTGGTTGTGTTTCGCTTACGTGTTTAAGTATTGAGCAAGTGGATTATCCAGGGGATTAATCGTACGTTTTCTTTGACTTTGTCTAGATTATCCGGCATCGTCGCGAACCCCTATCACTTCTCGAGCATCAGACAAGTTTACTAAACCTTACTCTATTGTTCAGAGTAGGTATATTTTCAAATATTCAATACTTGTGTATTCCCAAGTTATATATATCAAATCTTAGTTGTGAGTATTGTGGCAAGTTTCCTAATTCTATACTTTGAAGTATTGATTATATATTACTGTTGTTGCCATGTGAGGAGTTATACAGTTTTGCGATACATGTTATATATCGTGTTCAATAAGATTTGACTTTTGGATATGATACGAGCTGTGAGATAATGTACTTATGAACCGGTATACCTCGTAGCTCTATAGATAAGAGCATGTTTATTGTTTCGACTCTAGACCGGGAGTCGATATTTGTGTTATATAGATAGTCGTGGAGACCCGGAGGGATTCCAGCGGCAGAGTACTATTCATCTTGAGGAATATTATTATTAAACATTAATTATATTTCTAGAAAGTATTAGTTACCTGGAAATGATTTGAGGAATGTTATTTGAATATTACCTCATTCGAAGGTTATTATTTGAAAATGATTTGGTAATTGGCTTATATGTTAAATATGGGATATCAGTTATAAGCCAGTATTCTTATATATGCCCTAGGATAAGGGCGTGTGATTTTCATTAAGGATCAGAAGTGATTGTATTTCTGTATATGCTAAAGATTATTTTTCCGATAAAGACATCGGGTGACTGTTATTTGAGATTTATTAATTAATGAATATTATTTATGTATATTCATTTGAGGCTTACTTGTTCGAGGGTTAATTATGTATTTAATGAACATTATTTATGTATATTCATTTGAGGACTATTGACTTTAAGAATATTATTGTGAATATTCATCTGGGGATTATTTAATGAATATTAATGTTGAATATTCATTCGAGGATTATTTATTTATTTAATGAATATTAGTTTTGAATATTCATTCGAGGATTATTTATTTATTTAATGAATATTAGTTTTGAATATTCATTCGAGGATTAATTATTTATTTAATGAATATTGCTTTTGAATATTCATTTGAGGCTTATTTATTTAATGAATATTATTTCCTAATATTCATTTGAGGTTTATTTATTTAATGAATATTATTTTAGAATATTCATTTAAGAGTTATTTATTTAATGAATATTACCTTTGAATATTCATTTAATCTATATTTACTTAATGAATATTATTTTCGAATATTCATTTAATCAGTATTTACTTAAGGAATATTATTCCGAATATTCATCTAAGCTTTACTTACTTAATCAATGTCATTGATTATTTTTAAAATCAAAAGAGGTTCCCAAAACAATGTTTTCCATTTAAATCCGTCTTTTAAGAAGATTCAAATGCTCGCTCAACTATCAAAAATACGGGAAACCTGATTTAAGTGACTACTACTCTTTTTAAACTCTCAATTCAAAAACTGTCAAGGGACAGATATTTTCTTGGAGCAATTTAATTGCTGCCAGTCTAATGTTGTGTTACCACCTCAATGATCGAGGGGTAAATTCATGGAACAAGTCGATATCCATTAACAAGCATAGCTTGGGAAATATTGGAGAATCTTCCTTTCCAACCTAGATATAACTACTTAGTGGAGTCGTATCAACAAGTGTTACACTTGGGGAAAGGAGGACGATCTTTACGTTTCAGAGTCATGGATTTCATCTGAACTAGGAGTGGTGTAAGTGGTCAAGTTGCGTGGGCCCATCCAACTTTTATATTGCCCCAAATGGGCCGGGAGGTCATAGTAAGGCGGTAGACAATGTCAGGCCGTCGTGATACTTCCATCTACATGTAGAAAACTATTTGAGCGGTGCGACCTGCTACTGATCATAGTAAGGTTAGGCACAGCGGACGCGGTAGCAACTCCAGTATTAGTTCATCATCCAATTTGGATATTTCCTGCAACATGTATTGGGGTGAAGAACCAACCATGTTGGCAGGGGGTTGAAAAGTGTTTGGAAATGAAGTGACAATAAATTTGTGCAACTCCATCTTTTACTTTTGAGTTATGACTCTGATAAAACCTGATTAAAGATATATATGCATAAGTGGAGTTTGGGTTACGGAAATATTATATTAATTTTCCTCGTAACTTCATCGTTTATATTATACTAGTTTCTTATCCGCTTAAAGCATATCATATGACTATGTGGATACCCTACATAACATGAGTTATGGTAAGGGAGTTGCTTATATTGAATTTTCCTTATAACTTCATCTTTTAAGTTATATGTTGATATTCTGCTTATATAGCAGATAATTTTTGGAAAGGTTATATTTGGTTTATTTTGAAACCTCATCTTGTATACAAGAACTTTGTTCATAATATAGCAAAAGAGTTGCAGAAATATTATGAAATGATATTTGAATTACAATAAAGGTACTATTTTTGGAATATCTTCCGATAAGGAAATAATTTCAGTATCGAGATATTTTGACAAATTATTGTCTTATACCCGCTTTATTCTGGGTTGAGTTAAAGGCAGAATTAGGCCATACTTTCATTACCTTGCTGAGCTATCGCTCACTCTTGCTATTGTTTTATATATATTATATAGCAGCGAAGCAGGATGCCAATGGGACAGCACATACCCCGCAAGGCGTTTCCACAAACAGTTTCTAGCAGTGATCCCGAGAATAGTACGAACCAATCGAATCAGGCTACAGCTTTTGGTATTCAACTTATGTATAGATATGAATGGTATGAGAGGATTGTGAGCATCAGAAGGCTAAGTTGGTAATGTAACCTTACTTAGAAATTGTATCCGTGACAGATTCAAAGACATTTGGGTATTGTAATAAAGATTATTTATTCCGCAGTGGTTGTATTGTGTCGTTTCTGAGACTCTAACCTGTGTGTGTGTGTGAGACATATATTGTGGGGTCATGAGCAGGTGAATTATGCACGGTGTGAGTAATACAGATAAGGCAAGGAGTAAATGGATCGTGACTACTCTAAATTCCTGACCCCGGATTTGGGGCTGTTACAACAACTCCCATGGCTACTGCAACAAAGCTAGACAAAGACACAGGAGCCTCAGTAGATATGACAAACTATAGAGGGATGATAGGGTCTCTTCTTTATCTCACTGCAAGCAGACCTGATATCATGTATGCAACATGTCTTTGTGCAAGATTTCAAGCAGACCCCAGAGAGCCACATCTAACAGCTGTGAAAAGGATTTTCAAATATCTCAAAGGAACCATAACTCTTGGTTTGTGGTATCCTAGAGAATCAGAGTTTAAATTAATTGGTTACTCTGATGCAGATTTTGCAGGCTGTAAGATTGACAGAAAAAGCACAAGTGGAAGCTGTCAATTTTTAGGTGACAGATTAGTTTCTTGGTACAGCAAGAAACAGAAATCAATTTCCACATCCACAGCAGAAGCAGAGTATATAGATGCTGGTTGCTGTTGTGCACAGATTTTATGGATGAAGAATCAATTGCTGGACTATGGATTAAGGTACTCTAAAATACCTATTTACTGTGATAATCAAAGTGCTATTGCTATGACAGGTAATCCAGTACAGCACTCCATGACCAAGCACATCAGCATAAGATATCATTTTATTAGGGAACATGTGGAAGAAGGAGATATTGAGCTTCATTTTGTATCTACAGACCAACAGCTTGCAGATATCTTCACCAAACCTTTGAGTGAAGCTACCTTTACAAGACTGGTAAATGAACTTGGAATGATTTCTGGTTTTGACTAGAAATACTGGTTAGATTCAAAATCTATGCATGTTTGATTTTATGCTCATGGTTCTCTGCATGTGTTAACTGTTATTTGTACCAGTATGTTAAACTCTGATAGCAAACTCTGTTAGTCATAAAGTGTTTGTCATACTCTGTTCCATATACTCTGTCAGTCATTCTCTGATATTAAACTCTGATATTATACTCTGATTGTGATTTTTGTCTGAAACACATGGACCGATGAAGAAAATTGTATGAAGCATGATTTTCAGTAAGTAATCATGAATCCTTCTAAGTATTATAAATTCTGATTACAAAATGTGCAGAAATTTTACACAGCATGATACTGTCTCTATATTTATAGTATCTCTTAGTTTATTGATCCTATACACTGAGTATGTATTAGATTTTTGCATTTTCTCTCATAAATTAATTGTATTAACTGATGAAAAGTCTAAACTCTGATAATTAGTTACATATATTTCACCCTCAAATCAAAAGATGCCAAACAGAGCACAAATTCCTTTGAGATCATGTTGTGCCTAGGAAGATCCATGAACTTATTGTATGAAATAAGGGCTAAAATCTTTGATTTTTGGTGACTAGTGCCAACCACTGATTACTGGGGAAAAAAAATTATATATATAAAGGGGGGTGAAAATAAAAGATATATCCAAATGAAAGGATATCAGAATACAGAGTTTAGATATAAAAATCAGATTTTATTTTCTACATGAGAGTTTGGGCAATCAGTTTTTACTGCTTTAGTTTGTGGATTTTATGCACTTTGAGATGGTCTAAATATTCATATTCAGTAAACTCTGCTAATTCACACACAAATACTCACACATGTACATTTTGTGAAAAGAGTTTATTTATAAAGGAGGAGTATTGGTAAACACTGATGAATTATGTACTCTACGCTGAGGTAATTTTATTTTAATCTCTAATGATTAAAATTAATTATTTGTTTCAGACAGTTAACAATTTTGAGAAAACATTCTTGAAAATAAAAGAGTATGATTGGTAACGGTTCTAATTTGTATTAAACAGAGGAGAGAGGTTGAGTGTCTAGGAAAGTGTAAAGGGCGGTAATAATTGCTGTTTTTACTGCGCATGCGCATTGGAAACTGTCAATTATTTGCTGTCAGTCATTGCATGTGTGCCACGTGTCCCACTCACACAGTTAACGGAGTAAGACAGTTGTGTATTAATGATTAAAAACTATTCAGTTTTTAATTTTGAATTTCATATTTATACAATACACACACATACGTCTAAACCTTTCACATCTTACTTCAATTCACATCTATTGTCACACACACATATTCACAAACACCTTTCTACTTACAAACTCTTTTGAAGCTTTTTCATCAGTTTCTTTGTTATTCTTTCAAATCTTTCAAATGGCAACTACAGCGTTTGTTTCTTCTGGGTTAGAATTTGTTCCAAACAACTACGCAGCACCACTAAACACTGCTAACGCACCAGAAGCTTTTCATATGATTCAAGAATTTCTTGCTCAGTCAGTGATTGGGCGTGCTTTAGTAGAACCAGCAAAACTTTCTGGTTCTCAAATCAAGGCGTTCTGGGAGTCGGGTCTTTATGATAATGGTGGTGAGACTGGTAACCCATCTATAATTTTTGAATTTGAAGAAACAGAGTATGTAATTACTTCATGCACCATTCGTGCTGCAATGGGTTTTCCTGAGTTTTCGTCATATACCATTGGAATGGGTGATAATGATTTGCTGAGGATGATGCGAGAGATTGGGTATTCTGGACCCTTGACTAAGATTGGACAGTTAAAACGACCGTTCTTAGGAAGGAGTGGAGCTTCTTCTTTGATTGCATCAAAAGAACTTTTGGAAAGAAATGCACAAACTGGGATGCTATTCCCACGGACAGTCTGCAAATCGGGTATTCTTTATTATATGATAATCATTTTGATTTTGCACGACTTGTATTGAATAATTTAGGGGAGAAAATGACAGAGAATAGAGGGGTAGTATACTTTTCTAGATTTTGTCAGATTTTGTTCTCTTACTGTGTCCAAGGGGTAGACATTGTTGCTGAAGATGTTTCTTGTTTTAAATTACACAAGAGGATACTCCCTGATCTTATTAACAAAGATGTTAAGAAAGGGGTTGTTGGAGATTTGTTATTGCCTGCATCTGTGCAACAGTTTGTAGATGATCAAGTTAATTCACAAACACAAATTCCTTCTCAACCAGAACCTTTGCAAACAGAGCTTCCTCCATCAACATCTGTCAAACCTAAATCTAGTGGTAGGACTAAGCATGTTGGTTCTAAACCTGCAAGGTCTGTTAGACCAGCTACTGATGTAGGGATGTCCAAATCAAATGATGAGCCAAAGGGTCATTACAAGAAAAGGAGAGCCAATAGATCAAAAGCAAATGATGAGGATGATCTTGACAATGAAACTCTTCATAAGAGAAAAAGGAGATTAGTAGCCAATTATCTTTTTGATAATATGGATGAAGCTGTCCAGCATGAAGCTCCTGAAGTTGTTGTTGAGGAGCCTGTTGTAAATGCTGATGATGAGGACAGGATTTTTGTAGATGCTGAAGCTCCTGAAGTTATTGTTCAGGAGGCTACTGAAAATGTTGAAGCAGCCTCTGTGCCTGACTTGGCAAATGCTGATATAGAGGCTGATTTTGATCAAGATGTTTTATTTGATGATTTTGATGCAAATGTTGAAGCACATCCTAGTATCAGTGTTTGTTATACTGAGGATGTGGCAGCTGATCAACCCACCCAAATTCTAGATGAGTCAATTGCAACTCATACAGAGATTTTCTCTGTCAATAATACAATTTCTGAAAAGGGTGAGGAGGTTGATCAGGTACTTGAAGCTGCTCAGGTAGTTGAAGCTGCTATAGAGAATTTTGATGAAGCTATGGCAGAGAATGTTAGAGACACTACTGAACAAACAGAAGATATTGTTGCAGAGACTGTTCCTATAGAAACAGAGGTTATTGTAAACTCTAAGATTCCTGAAGCTGCACAGCTAAATGCTGAGGTTACTGCTGACAATGTTATTGAAGAAATTGCAGAGCAGTTAGAGGAGAATGCTAATGAAGATAGAGTTGATTTTGATAATGCTGATCACACATCTGTAAACTCTGATCATGCAAACTCTGGGATCAATGCTGCACTTTCAGACTCTGATGAGTCTATACCTTTTCTAAGAGATCCTACAGCAGAGTCTATCAAAGAAAATCACAATGCCACTGAAGATCATTTCAGGGAAATGCATTATGCTAATTGGTCAGGAGCAGACTGCATTTTCTCTACTCAAAGGGCTGCTGATTTTGTACATAAGACTGCTACAGAGATTACTAATCCTGAGTTATTATCACATTTTAAGGCGACTGTTAGATATAATTTCTGATATTTGTTTAATCAGTGTTTAAGTAACAGGTACTGTTCAGAGTTTAGTCTGAAGTACTTATCAGAGTTTACTGGAAGCCAGTCAGAGTTTGTTAAAGTCTGACGGGGTAAAAGTTGATTTAGCTGTCGGTGCAAATCATAAAGATTCTAGAAGCAATATATTCTGAAGATGGAAAGAAGCAGAATATATTGACACAACTAAGGAAACTGGACAGAAGACTGAAGCAATCCTTAATTGATAATAATTGTATAGCTAATTTATAGGAGTATCAATTAGATAAGGATTGTGTAACTGTGTACTATATAAACACAGATAGGTTATCCCTAGAAGGGATGCGAACATAGAATTATTATTCTTGTAACCTAGAAGCTCTTTGTGATTCATTAACATCAAAAAGAGAGAAGCTGTTAATACAATTACAGTTTATTGATTCATAAACAGTGTTCTTGATTATTGTTATTCTCATATATATTTGATTATACTGTATTCGGCCTAACAATTGGTATCAAAGCTTAGGCTGTTTAATATATACATTTTTTCGATTCAAACACAGTAATAATCATGTCTGAAGAAAATCAAGCTCCTCCCAAGGTTGAACAGGTTAAACCTAATTCTGTGAGTCGATATGAAACAATCAGGCCAATTTGGAAGGTGAAGATGACCATGTTTCTGGAGGCTACAGATCCAGAATATCTTGACAGAATCAATGATGGTCCTCATATGCCGACTAAATTGTCTCCTGTTGTTGATGGTCAAGAACAAAAGACTGTTCCAAAGGAAAAGAAAGATATGACTCCTGAGGACATCTCATCAATTGCAAAAGATGCAAAGGTTAGACATCTTCTCCACAGTGCTTTAGATAATGTTATGTCTAACAGAGTAATTGGTTGCAAAACTGCAAAAGAAATCTGGGATGCTTTGGAAGTCAGGTGTCAAGGAACCACTGCTATAAAGAAAAACAGGAAGACAATACTCACACAGGAGTATGAGCACTTTGATTCAAGACCTAATGAAACCTTGACTGAGACTTATGACAGATTTTGCAAACTATTGAATGATCTGTCTCTGGTTGATAAAGAATATGAGCTTGAAGAGTCAAATCTCAAATTTCTCTTATCCCTACCTGAAAGATGGGATTTAAAGGCGACAACAATCAGAGATAATTATGATCTTGCAGATACAGATCTTGATGAGATCTATGGATTGTTAAAGACTCATGAACTTGAGATAGAACAAAGAAACAGGAGATCCAGCAAGAAGACAAAATCTGTTGCTCTCAAAGTTGAGGAGAAGCCCATCAAGAAGGAATCATCAAGGAAGAAAGCCAAGGGAAAGGCTTTAGTCATTAAATCTGAAAGTGAGTCATCAAACTCTGATGATGACTCAAACTCTGATGAAGCTTCTGACTCTGAGGATGATGAAGAACAGATGATGCAAATGGCTGCATTGATGGTGAAGACCTTCAAGAAGATGGGATTCAAGAACTTCAAGAAAGGAAAGAGATTCTCAAGGAAAGATTCAAACTCTGAAAGGAAAAGTTTTAGAAAGTCTGATGGAAGGGAGACAAAGTCTGGCAAGAAGGATAAATCTGAAATCCAGTGCTACAAGTGTAAGGAGATGGGTCACTATGCCCCAGAGTGCAAGAAAGGAAAATCTGAGAAAGCACTCATCTCTAAAGGCAAAGACTGGGCAGATACTTCAGACTCTGATGATGGAGTAAATTATGCTCTTATGGCAACTGTCAAAGATGAGACTGAATCATCTGAAAATAAGGTACCCCTAACTACTTATGCTTATGATACTGATAATATATCTGAGTTAAGAGTATATCTGAAAAGCGTACATGTTAGTTATAGGGATCAGACTTTAGAGAATGAGAGAATTAAATCTGAGAATCTTAGTCTTAAAGATAGAAACAAGTTTCTTGAAGGAGAACTTGAAAATATGAAGCAGATTCAAAAAGAAAGAGATGATGCTGTTTATATTGAACAGGAGTTGACTAAGAGATATAAGCAGCTAGAATCTGATCTAGAAAAAGAAAGAAAAATAATCAAGACTTGGACAAACTCTGGAAGAGACACTCATCAAGTGTTTCAGACAGATTCTGTAGGTTTAGGCTATTGTGAAAATGATGAACTTAGGTTTAAAGACAAGGTTAAGGTGTTAGGCCGAATACACAATATAATCAAGTATGTAAGAGAATAACAATCAAGAACACAAGTTTGTAAATCAACAAAACTGAATTATATTAAATAATTCTCTCTTAGTGATGTTAATGAATCACAAAGAGCTACTAGGTTACAAGAATAATATTTTCAATAATCGCATCCCTTCTAGGGATAACCTATCTGTGTTTATATAGTACACAGTTACAATCAATCTCTAATTGATACTCCTACAAATTAGCTATACAATTTGTAATCAATTAGAATTGCTTCAGTCCTCTGTCCAGTCTCCTTAGCTGTATCAATATATTCTGCTTCTTTCCATCTTCAGAATATATTGCTTCTAGAATCATCATGATATGCACCGACAGCTAAATCAACTTTCACCCTGTCAGACTTTAACAAACTCTGACCGGCTTCCATGTAAACTCTGATAAGTACTTCAGACTAAACTCTGAACAGTACCTGTTACTTAAACACTGATTAAACAAACATTAGCAATTATATCTAACAATCTCCCCCAACTTGTGCATAATAAAAATGTACAAGTTAAACAGATATTTGATGATGTCAAAAACATATAACAAATGCAGTGTTTAATCATAACAGAGTTTAATTTTAACTTACAACAGAAAACTTTAAAAAACTTACTGTCAGACTTTATTTGATTTCTTGAATATCAGGCACTGTCCTGAGATAGTCTGTAAGTAATCTTCTCTCAGCTCTTTCCAGTTCAGCAATCATAATCTCCTTCAGCTCCTTAAGCTCTGGATCTTCTTCACCAGTTTGATATATGGCAGCCCTCAGAGAATATATGCTGTTTTTCTTCATTTCATTTCCAAGTTTTATATAGAAAGGCTTGTCAGACTCTAGATTAAATTCTAGAACTTTCATTCCCAGTGCAGTCCTGAACCTAGCACTATTCCTCTTCATCTCCACAATCTTTCCATAAGCATTTCTGTACTTAGGAATATATGCACTCGAAACTCCTCCTCCAAGCATTATCTTTGATTTTAGCATCCTTTCTCTGATAACTATAGCAGCATCATGGGTATTTCTATTTTTGACTTTTAACAAGTACAAAACATACTCCAATTCTTCATAAGACTTGAGATAGATGTCAGACTCTGCAACTTTGTAAACTCTTCCATCATTCATAAAATATAACAAAAACTCTTTCTTCAACACTTTATGAAATATCATCTGAACAGAGTCTAGCATATCAAGATTTTCTTGAGTAATGATACCAGATACTGCCAGTGATGATTGATCTCCAGATCTGTTGTTTATTCTCTTCTCCCTATGTGAACCTAAACCAGACTTATCAAAAGATTCTTTTCCAAGTACAGTCCTGGTTTGAGAAAAGTCCACAGGTTGAAGTGTCAGAGTTTCAGAGAGTACAGGTCTTCTAAAAGTACCTTGGAGTTGAGGTGCTAGTTGAGTTTGCACAACTTGAGCCTTGTCAGAGGTTGTCACAACTTTAGTAGCAATATCAACATGAGCAGCGTCAGAGGTTGATCTAGCTTCAAAAACTTCAACTTGAGCTTTGTCAGAGGTTGAAAAATTCTTCATAGGTAACTGTCCTTCTTCTACCAGTTTACCCTTGCCTTTATCATTCTTTGCTATCATAGGCTTCCTTGAGTCTTGTATACTCTGTTGAGAAATTTCCTTGATGAAAATACCCTTTTCTTTCCTTCTAGGAACCTTGACAGCTTTCTTTTTGTAAGTACCATCCTCCATTTTCTTCTTGTGCTCTTCATTTATCATTCTTAATTCAGCATCATAATCCTCAATTGTTACCTCACCACCATGCTCTTCTAAAAACATTTTATTAGCAATTTCCTCATCTGTGGTAGGCTTATCAGAGATTATCAAACTTTTGAGTTTTGAACCACTGGCAGAGTTTGCATTTCCCTTACCAGAGTTTGATCTTCTTGGTAATCTTCTATCAAAATTTAAACTTAAACTCCTTCCATCTCCCTTGTTTCCATCATCATTACCATCATCCCTCCGTCTCAGAGTTGGAGTGTCTTTGCATTTGTCACTTGGTACACTCTCCCCCTTTTTGACATCATCAGAAAGTAGTACTGATGTCAGCAACTCAATTGCAGTAGAAATTGAAGTCAATTGGGCAGACATAGCAGTCTGGTTGTCCTCAACTTTCCCAAGCCTCTTCTGAATTTCATCAGAGTCCTTAGCTTGCTTCTTGAACATAGAATTATAGTAGGATCTATCATTCTTCAGAGTAAGATCTCTCATACTAACTTCATTCCTCAAAGCAGTGACCTCCTTATGAGTCTCATCAAATCTGTTGTGAAGAGATTTAATGTGAATCACAGTGGCCTTTAGATTTGTAATAACATCAGGATTTGAAATTGTCTTCACAGAATCACCAAGAAAATCAGCAGCCCTCTGTGCTGAAAAGATACAATCTGCATCAGCCCATCTGTTATAGTACATTTCCTGAAAGTGCTCAGCAGTGGCTCGATTGACCTCTCTTTCTTCATCAGAGTTTACTCGAATATCAGATAACTCCTCTTGTGAATGAGCAGAACTATCATCATCATTATCATTCTCAGCTGTATTCTCTGCAGGAACATTCTCAGCAGTAGTTTCAAAATTACTCTGTGCAGCTTCATCAAGAACTTTCTCTGCAACAGGTTCTGGAATCTCAGAGTTTGTAGTTTGCATTAACTCTGTCTCTTTTGTTACAACCTCAACAATAGATTGTTGTAGAGCTTCAAGAATAACATCCTCAGAGATTAGCTTGTCAGCAGCCTCTTGCAAATTCTCTGCTACATCCTCCAAACTCTGATCAACTTCCTCACCTTGTTCAGAATTAGCATTGTTTACTGAAAGAACCTCTGTGTAAGAAGCAACAGAGTCTTCAATGACTAAGGTGGCTTCATCAGCTTCGACATCCTCAGTATCACAGGTACTGATAGTAGGATGTGCATCTGGAATATCTTCATCAACAAAGAAATCCATTTTCTCAAAAACTCTGCTGTCAGAATGATCAGCATCTTCCTCAACTACATCATCAGTCTTTGATGTAGGAGCTTCTCTCTCAAAATTCATCATGCCAGCATCAGCATTTACTCTGTCCTCAGTAGGCACAGGAGTATCAAAAATCTCCTCTTGAATACCAACTTCAGGAGCTACATTCTCCATAGAAACTCTATCCATATGGACAGCTTCATCCTCAACTGGTGAAGAAATATTCTCTGCTCCAAAGAGATGTGCTGCTACTAATCTTCTTTTTCTCTGATGAAGAGTTTCATCATCAGTTTCACTTTCCTCAATAGCAGCATCAGCCTTTGCCCTGTTGGCCCTTCTTTTCTTTATCCTTTTCTTCTGAGGCATATCATCAGTATTTGATACCCCAGCTTCAGCATTTGATTGATGTACTCTAGCAGACTTAACAGCTCTTACCTTTGACTTCTTTGACCTCTGTGATGGAGACACAGAAGGTCCAGCTTCAGCGTTTGCTAGTTGTTGTTGTTGGAAATTAATCAGGAATTGTTGCACAGAATCAGGTAGCAACAAAACACCAACATCTCCTTTCTTGTTATCTTTATTTGTGAGATCAGAGAATATGCGTTTATGTAATTTAAAACATGGAATCACATCATTCTCAGCTATTTCTACTTCAGAAACACATTCAGAGAATATCAATTGACAGAATCTTGCAAAATAGACTACACCTCTGTTTTCATTCATTTTCTCACCTATATTATTTAGAACTAGTCTAGCAACATCAAATTGACTACCATAAAGAAGAGAATACCCGAGTTGCAGACTATCCGTGGGAATAGCATCCCAATTCGTGCATTTCTTTCCAAAAGCCCTGGTGATGCAATCGAAAAAGAAACTCCATTCCTTGCGCAAAAACGGCCGTTTGAGTTGACCAATCTTTGTCAATGGTCCAGAGTAGCCTATCTCCCTCATCATACGAACTAACTCAGAATCTCCAACAGAGATTGTGAAAGCATTAAAGTCCTCAAGACCCAGAGCATCACGAACAGTTGTTGGAGTAACTGTAAACTCTGCTTCTTGAAATTCAAAGATTATGGACAGAGAGCCAGTCTCTCCTCCATTGTCATAGGTACCTGTCTGCCAAAAAGATCTGATTTGAGACGCAGACAGCTTCGAAGGGGCGGTTAGAGCAGTACCAATATCAGAGTTTGACAAGAAACTCTGAATCAAATGAAACGCCTCCGGTGCGTTCTCATTTGCCAAAGGAGCAGAGTAATTATTAGGGACAAATTCTAACCCAGAAGCAGTAAACATGGTAGTAGCCATTGGAAAGTTTTAGAAGAAGGTAAGAAATATGACAGAGAAAAGTGTAGAATGGATGCAGTGAAAGTGTTTGAGACAGTGTTTGTGAGTTAAAACTTATGAAAAGCTGAAGTGTGTAAAAGAATGAACCGTTTATGTGTAGTAAGTTTAAATAATAACAGTGAAAATTAAAACCCAATCGTTTTAATCATTACTACACACAGCAGGCGTCTTTGAAAAATGTGTGAGTGGGACAGATGTCAAACATGTATACGCTGACAGCTGTATGTAACAACTTCCAATATACACGCGCAGTAAAAATAGCCATAATTACCGCTTTTCACACTGTTCAAAACACTCAACCTCTCTCTCCTCTGTTTAATACAAATATGAACCGTTTGTACTCATACTCTTTCGAATTTCTAAACAAATGTCTAATCTCAAAATTATAAATTGTCTGAAACAAAGAAATCATTTTAACCATCAAAGATTAAAACAAAATTACCTCGGCGTATTTCTCACAATACATCAGTGTTTACCATTTGTCCTTCTTTGTCAATAAACTCTTTTCTCAAACTGTACAGGTGTGAATAATTGTGTGTGCTATAGCAGAGTTTACCGAAATCAATATTTAGATCATCTCAAAGTGCATAAAATCCACAAACTTAAGCAGTAAAAACTGGTTGCCTAAACTCTCATGTAAAACATAAAATCTGATTTTTATATCTAAACTCTGTATTTTGATATCCTTTCATTTGGATATATCTTTTATTCTTCACCCCCTTTATATATATATATTTATATATATATATATATATATATATATATATATATATATATATATATATATATATATTATTATTATTATTTTTTTTTTATTTTTTCAGTAATCAGTGGTTGGCACTAGTCACCAAAAATCAAAGATTTTAGCCCTTATTTCATACAATAAGTTCCTGGATCTTCCTAGGCACAACATGATCTCAAAGGAATTTGTGCTCTTTTTGGCATCTTTTGATTTGAGGGTGAATTATTTACAATTAATAATCAGAGTTTAGACTTTTCATCAGTTAATGCAATTAATTTATGAGAGAAAATGCAAACGGCTAATACAGACTCAGTGTATAGGATCAATAAACTAAGAGATGCTATAAATACAGAGACAGTATCATGCTGTGTTAACTTACTGCACATATTTGAGATCAGAATCTATACAACTCTTAAGGATTCATAATTACTTACTGAGAATTATGTTTTATACAAATTTCTTCATTGGTCCATATGTTTCAGACAAAATTACAATCAGAGTATAGCATTAAACTGTAACTATCAGAGTATGACCAACACTTTTATGACTAACAGAGTTTAGCATCAGAGTTTACTTTCAGAGTTTATGGCACTGGTACTCATAACAGTTAATACATGCAGGGAATCATGAGCATAAAAATCAACCATGTATAGTTTTTGAGTCTAACCCGTATCTCTAGTCAAAACCAGAGATCATTCCAAGTTCATTTACCAATCTTGTAAAAGTAGCTTCACTCAAAGGTTTGGTGAAGATATCTGCAAGTTGTTGGTCTGTAGACACAAAATGAAGCTCAATATCTCCTTCTTCCACATGTTCCCTGATAAAATGATACCTTATGCTGATGTGCTTGGTCATGGAATGCTGTACTGGGTTACCTGTCATAGCAATAGCACTTTGGTTATCACAGTAAATAGGTATTTTAGAGTACCTTAACCCATAATCCAGCAACTGATTCTTCATCCACAGAATCTGTGCACAACAGCTACCAGCAGCTATATACTCTGCTTCTGCAGTAGATGTAGAAATTGATTTCTATTTCTTGCTATACCAAGAAACCAATCTGTCACCTAAGAATTGACAGCTTCCACTTGTACTTTTTCTGTCTATCTTACAGCCTGCAAAATCTGCATCAGAGTAACCAATTAGCTTAAACTCTGATTCTCTAGGATACCACAAACCCAAGGTTATGGTTCCTTTGAGATATTTGAAGATCCTTTTTACAGCTGTTAGATGAGGCTCTCTGGGATCTGCTTGAAATCTTGCACAAAGACATGTGGCATACATGATATCAGGTCTACTTGCTGTGAGATACAGAAGAGACCCTATCATGCCTCTATAGTTTGTCATATCCACTGTAGCACCTGTGTCTATGTCTAGCTTTGTTGCTGTAGCCATGGGAGTTGTAGCAGATGAACTATCAAGCATACCAAATTTCTTGAGAAGATTTCTGGTATATTTCGCTTGATTGATAAAAATACCATCATCTGTTTGCTTGACTTGTAAGCCTAGAAAATAACTAAGCTCTCCCATCATGCTCATTTGATATCTTGATTGCATAAGCTTTGCAAATTTCTTACCGAGTTTGTCATTAGTAGATCCAAAAATTATGTCATCCACATAGATTTGAACTAACAGCAAGTCATCACCATGATTAAAATAGAACAAGGTTTTGTCAATTGTACCTCTAGTGAACCCACTTTCTAAAAGAAATTGAGCCAGAATTTCATACCATGCTCTAGGTGCTTGCTTTAGTCCATATAATGCCTTATCAAGCCTGTAGACATAATCTGGATGTTTGGAATCTACAAATCCTGGTGGTTGTTCAACAAACACTTCTTCTTCAAGCTTCCCATTGAGAAAAGCACTTTTCACATCCATCTGAAAGACTTTAAACTTCTTGTGTGCAGCATAGGCCAGAAAAATTCTTATGGCCTCCAATCTTGCAACTGGAGCAAAGGTTTCATCATAGTCAATTCCTTCCTGTTGTGAATAACCTTTAGCCACAAGTCTAGCCTTGTTTCTTGTAATCACACCTTCACTGTCAGTCTTGTTTCTGAAAACCCACTTTGTACCTACAATTGATCTATTCTTTGGTCTAGGTACAAGTGTCCAGACTTCATTTCTTTCAAATTCATTTAACTCTTCTTGCATTGCTGTTATCCAGTTTGCATCTTAAAGAGCTTCTTCCACTTTTTTTGGTTCTGTTTGAGACAAGAAAGCATGATACAGACACTCATTATTTGTTGCACTTCTAGTTCTCACACTAGCATCAGGATCTCCAATTATGAGATCAGGTGTGTGTGCCTGTGTCCACTTTCTTGCTGTTGGTAAGTGGTTTCTTGCGTTATAATTTGATCCTCCCCCTTGATCCATGCTTTCCTGATTCATATGTTGACTTTCTGCAGCATTTGAGGCTCCCCCTGAATTGGATGACTCAGAGTTTAAACTGTCAGAGTTTGAATCAGTTTCCTCAACTGACTCACTTGCTGTGTCTTGTTGAGCTTCTTCACGCTCCCCCTCAACCGGTTCTCTATTTTGTTCAATTTGAGAATTTCCAGTTTCTCCAGTATTTACCAGTAGAGGTTCATAGTATGCTTCGTCAGAGTTTGTCAGAACCGCTTCATCAGAGTTTGTCGGTACTGCTTCATCAGAGTTTACATCATCAGAGAATAAACCTTCATTTTCAAAACGCAGTTGATCATATTCATCTAATTCATCAAGTCCAGTTATTTTCTTGTCATCAAATGACACATGTATGGATTCCATGATCACTTTAGTTCTCAGATTGTAAACTCTGAATGCTTTTGTTGACACTGGATAGCCAATAAAGATTCCTTCATCAGCTTTTAACTCGAACTTAGTCAACTGTTCAGGATGAGTCTTTAACACAAAACATTTGCATCCAAATATATGAAAATATTTCAAATTTGGCTTCTTATTTTTCACCATCTCATATGGTGTTTTCCCATGCTTGTTGATCAGTGTAGCATTTTGAGTAAAACAAGCAGTTTGAACAGCTTCTGCCCAGAAATAAGTTGGCAATTTTGCTTCGTCAAGCATAGTTCTGGCTGCTTCAATTAAAGTTCTGTTCTTTCTTTCAACTACACCATTTTGCTGTGGAGTTCCAGGTGCAGAAAATTTTGTTTCACTCCTCTTTCTTTGCAGAAAGCTTCCATGATTGAGTTTCTGAATTCAGTTCCATTATCACTCCTTATAATTTTGACTTTGTGCTGTGATCCTTTGTCCAGTAGATTTACATGATCCATCAGAGTTTGAGCAGTTTCATCCTTCTTTGATAAGAAATACACCCATGTGTATCTAGTATATTCATCAACAATTACTAGAGCATATTTCTTTCTGCCCATAGACATCACATTCACTGGTCCAAAGAGATCAACATGTAGAAGATGATAAGGTTCCACTACTGATGATTCAGATTTGCTCTTGAAAGATGACTTCCTTTGCTTGGATTTTTAACAAGAATCACATAGGCCATCTAAGCTAAGTATTGACTTGGGAAGTCCCCTTACAAGATCCTTTCTTATTAGCTCATTAATGTTGTTCAAATTGAGATGAGAGAGCTTCTTATGCCAGTTCCAACTCTCTTCATTTGACATTTTTGCAGTCAGACACACTGTTTTTCCATCAGAGTTTGTTACCAAACTTGCTTCATAAATGTTGTTGTGCCTGTGTCCAACTAGAACAACTTTTCCAGTAGATTTACTGATAACTTCACAGTATTCAGTATGAAACTCTACATGGTTTCCTCTATCACAGATTTGACTCACAGATAGCAGATTATGCTTGAGTCCTGAGACTAGAGCTACATTTGATATGATGACACTTCCAAGATTTATATTGCCATATCCCAGAGTAAGTCCTATGTTGCCATCTCCATAGGATATTTTGGGCCAGCCTTCTCCTCAAAATCTGATAGCAGGGCTTTATTTCCAGTCATGTGTCCTGAGCATCCACTGTCCAAGATAAGGGTGCTCTCTTTTATGCTCTGCAATCACAACCAATTACACAGAGTTAGTTTTAAGGACCCAGACTTGCTTGGATCCTTTGTCTTTCTTAACAGTGTTAGCTTTTGCAGCGGAATCACTATCAACAGAGTTTAAACTAACATTGTCAGACTTTACACTTGCAGAGTTTGCCCTAACCCATTTCAAGTTGGGGTTTAGCTCATAATAGTTGTGATAAATAGCATGATAACTCTTGCAAGTATAAATGGAATGCCAAGTGCTCCCATAGTGTGTGCATAATGTCTGTGGTTTAACCCTTACATACTCATTCTTTACTCCTGATGTAGAAGGTAAAGAATTAATATCTTTATTCTTATTGCAAAATCTAGCAAGATGGTTAGAACTACCACAATTATAACATGTTTTCCTTGGGGCAGCAGCAGTAGGCAAATGATTATTTCTTTTATTTATGCCTATCTTTCCATTCCTATTCTTCTTGGACCCTTTTGGTTTCATGGCAGACTTTACCTCTTTTAGCTTATGATTGAACTGTTTTCCTGTCATTAAACCAACATTAACCTGTTTTTCACAGACTTTTACTGGTTTTCTAACAGCTTCTAATTCCATAAGATTTTCTGTTATAATATTTTCCTGTCTTTCACAGGTTTCATCTGATTCCATATCAGCTTCTCTTATTACAACAGATTTTAACTTATTGGTTTCTGGAACAAATTTCACAGGTTTAAGTTGTGGTTTAACCTTAACCTTGTCTTTAAACCTAAGTTCATCATTTTCACAATAGCCTAAACCTACAGAATCTGTCTGAAACACTTGATGAGTGTCTCTCCCAGAGTCTGTCCAAGTCTTGATTATTTTTCTTTCTTTTTCTAGATCAGATTCTAGTTGCCTATATCTTTTGAGCAACTCCTGTTCTACATAAACAACATCATCTCTTTCTTTTTGAATCTGCTTCATGTTTTCAAGTTCTCCTTCAAGAAACTTGTTTCTATCTTTAAGACTAAGATTCTCAGATTTAATTCTCTCATTCTCTAAAGTCTGATCCCTATAACTAACATGTACGCTTTTCAGATATACTCTTAATTCAGATATATTATCAGTATCATAAGCATAAGTAGTTAGGGGTACCTTATTTTCAGATGATTCAATCTCATCTTTGACAGTTGCCATAAGAGCATAATTTTCTCCATCATCAGAGTCTGAAGTATCTGCCCAGTCTTTGCCTTTAGAGATGAGTGCTTTCTCAGATTTACCTTTCTTGCACTCTGGGGCATAGTGACCCATCTCCTTACACTTGTAGCACTGGATTTCAGATTTATCCTTCTTGCCAGACTTGGTCTCCCTTCCATCAGACTTTCTAAAACTTTTCCTTTCAGAGTTTGAATCTTTCCTTGAGAATCTCTTTCCTTTCTTAAAGTTCTTGAATCCCATCTTCTTGAAGGTCTTCACCATCAATGCAGCCATTTGCATCATCTGTTCTTCATCATCCTCAGAGTCAGAAGCTTCATCAGAGTTTGAGTCATTATCAGTGTTTGATGACTCACTTTCAGATTTAATGACCAAAGCCTTTCCCTTGGCTTTCTTCCTTGATGATTCCTTCTTTATGGGCTTCTCCTCAACTTTGAGAGCAACAGATTTTGTCTTCTTGCTTGATCTTCTGTTTCTTTGTTCTATTTCCAATTCATGAGTTTTCAGTAACCCATAAATCTCATCAAGTTCAGTTTCAGCAAGTTCGTAATTATCTCTTATAGTTGTTGTCTTCAAATCCCATCTTTCAGGTAAAGATAAGAGAAATTTGAGATTTGATTCTTCAAGATCATATTCTTTATCAACTAGAGATAAATCATTCAGCAGTTTACAGAATCTGTCATATGTCTCAGTCAAGGTTTCATTGGCTCTTGAATCAAAGTGCTCATACTCCTGAGTGAGTATTGTTTTCCTGTTCTTCTTTATAGCAGTGGTTCCTTGACACCTGACTTCCAAAGCATCCCAGATTTCTTTTGCAGTTTTGCAACCAATTACTCTGTTAGACATAACATTATCTAAAGCACTGTGGAGAAGATGTCTAACCTTTGCATCTTTTGCAATTGATGAGATGTCCTCAGGAGTCATATCTTTCTTTTCTTTTGGAACAGTCTTTTGTTCTTGACCATCAACAACAGGAGACAATTTAGTCGGCATATGAGGACCATCATATATTCTGTCAAGGTATTCTGGATCTGTAGCCTCCAGAAACATGGTCATCTTCACCTTCCAAATTGGATACTCCACTGGCCTGAGAATTGGAACCCTGATTGTTTCATATCGACTCACAGAATTAGGTTTAACCTGTTCAACCTTGGGAGGAGCTTGATTTTCTTCAGACATGATTATTACTGTGTTTGAATCGAAAAACTGTATATATTAAACAGCCTAGGCTCTGATACCAATTGTTAGGCCGAATACACAATATAATCAAGTATGTATGAGAATAACAATCAAGAACACAAGTTTGTAAATCAACAAAACTGAATTATATTAAATAATTCTCTCTTAGTGATGTTAATGAATCACAAAGAGCTACTAGGTTACAAGAATAATATTTTCAATAATCGCATCCCTTCTAGGGATAACCTATCTGTGTTTATATAGTACACAGTTACAATCAATCTCTAATTGATACTCCTACAAATTAGCTATACAATTTGTAATCAATTAGAATTGCTTCAGTCCTCTGTCAGTCTCCTTAGCTGTATCAATATATTCTGCTTCTTTCCATCTTCAGAATATATTGCTTCTAGAATCATCATGATATGCACCGACAGCTAAATCAACTTTCACCCTGTCAGACTTTAACAAACTCTGACCGGCTTCCATGTAAACTCTGATAAGTACTTCAGACTAAACTCTGAACAGTACCTGTTACTTAAACACTGATTAAACAAACATTAGCAATTATATCTAACATAAGGTTAAACCACAACTTAAACCTGTGAAATTTGTTCCAGAGTCCACTAAGTTAAAATCTGTTGTAGTAAGAGAAGCTGATATGGAATCAGATGAAACCTGTGAAAGACAGGAAAATATTATAACAGAAAATCTTATGGAAATAGAAGCTGTTAGAAAGCCAGTAAAAACTTGTGAAAAACAGGTTAATGCTGGCTTGATGACAGGAAAACAGTTCAATCATAAGCTCAAAGAGGTAAAGTCTGCCATGAAACCAAAAGGGTCCAAGAAGAATAGGAATGGGAAGATAGGCATAAATAAAAGAAATAATCATTTGCCTACTGCTGCTGCTCCAAGGAAAACATGTTATAATTGTGGTAGTTCTAATCATCTTGCTAATTTTTGCACAAAGAACAAAAATATCAATTCTTTACCCTCCAAGTCTAGAGTAAAGAATGATGATGTTAGGATTAGACCACAGACTTTATGCACACACTGTGGAAGCACTTGGCATTCCATTTATACTTGCAAGAGTTATCATGCTATTTATCACAACTATTATGAGCCAAAACCCAACTTGAAGTGGGTTAGGGCAAACTCTGCAAGTGTAAAGTCTGACAATGTTAGTTTAAACTCTGTTGATAGTGATTCCGCTGCAAAAGCTAACAATGTTAAGAAAGGCAAAGGATCCAAGCAAGTCTGGATCCTTAAAACTAACTCTTTGTAATTGGTTGTGATTGCAGGGCATAAAAGAGAGCACCCTTATCTTGGACAGTGGATGCTCAGGACATATGACTGGAAATAAAGCCCTGCTATCAGATTTTGAGGAGAAGGCCGGCCCAAAGGTTTCCTATAGAGATGGCAACATAGGACGTACTATGGGATATGGCAATATAAATCTTGGAAGTGTCATCATATCAAATGTAGCTCTAGTCTCAGGACTCAAACATAATCTGCTATCTGTGAGTCAAATCTGTGACAGAGGAAACCATGTAGATTTTCATACTGAACACTGTGAAGTTATCAGTAAATCTACTGGAAAAGTTGTTCTAGTTGGACACAGGCGCAACAACATTTATGAAGCAAGTTTGGTAACAAACTCTGATGGAAAAACAGTGTGTCTGTCTGCAAGAATGTCAAATGAAGAGAGTTGGAAATGGCATAAGAAGCTCTCTCATCTCAATTTGAACAACATCAATGAGCTAATAAGAAAGGATCTTGTAAGGGGACTCCCAAAATCAATACTCAGTCTAGATGGCCTATGTGATTCTTGTCAAAAGTCCAAGCAAAGGAAGTCATCTTTCAAGAGCAAATCTGAATCTTCAGTAGTGGAACCTTATCATCTTCTACATGTTGATCTCTTTGGACCAGTGAATGTGATGTCTATGGGCAGAAAGAAATATGCTCTAGTAATTGTTGATGAATATACTAGATATACATGGGTGTATTTCTTATCAAAGAAGGATGAAACTGCTCAAACTCTGATGGATCATGTAAATCTACTGGACAAAGGATCACAGCACAAAGTCAAAATTATAAGGAGTGATAATGGAACTGAATTCAGAAACTCAATCATGGAAGCTTTCTGCAAGGAAAGAGGAGTGAAACAAGAATTTTCTGCACCTGGAACTCCACAGCAAAATGGTGTAGTTGAAAGAAAGAACAGAACTTTAATTGAAGCAGCCAGAACTATGCTTGACGAAGCAAAATTGCCAACTTATTTCTGGGCAGAAGCTGTTCAAACTGCTTGTTTTACTCAAAATGCTACACTGATCAACAAGCATGGGAAAACACCATATGAGATAGTGAAAAATAAGAAGCCAAATTTGAAATATTTTCATATATTTGGATGCAAATGCTTTGTGTTGAAGACTCATCCTGAACAGTTGACCAAGTTCGAGTTAAAAGCTGATGAAGGAATCTTTGTTGGCTATCCATTGTCAACAAAAGCATTCAGAGTCTACAATCTGAGAACTAAAGTGATCATGGAATCCATACATGTGTCATTTGATGACAAGAAAATAACTGGACTTGAAGATGAAAATGAATATGATCAACTACGTTTTGAAAATGAAGATTTATTCTCTGATGATGTAAACTCTGATGAAGCTGGTCTGACAAACTCTGACGAAGCATACTCTGAACCTCTACTGGTAAATACTGGAGAAACTGGAAATTCTCAAATTGAACAAAATAGAGAACCAGTTGAGGGGGAGCGTGAAGAAGCTCAACAAGACACAACAAGTGAGTCAGTTGAGGAAACTGATTCAAACTCTGACAGTTCAAACTCTGAGCCATCCAATTCAAGGGGAGCCTCAGATGCTGCAGAAAGTCAACATATGAATCAGGAGAGCATGGATCAAGGGGGAGAATCCAATAATGATGCAAGAAACCACTTACCAACAGGAAGAAAGTGGACACAGGCACATACACCTGATCTTATAATTGGAGATCCTGATGCTAGTGTAAGAACTAGAAGTGCTACTACAAATGAATGCCTGTATCATGCTTTCTTGTCTCAAACAGAACCAAAGAAAGTGGAAGAAGCTCTTCAAGATGCTAACTGGATAACAGCAATGCAAGAAGAGTTAAATGAATTTGAAAGAAATGAAGTCTGGACACTTGTACCTAGACCAAAGAATAGATCAATTGTAGGTACAAAGTGGGTTTTCAGAAACAAGACTGACAGTGAAGGTGTGATTACAAGAAACAAGGCTAGACTTGTGGCTAAAGGTTATTCACAACAGGAAGGAATTGACTATGATGAAACCTTTGCTCCAGTTGCAAGATTGGAGGCCATAAGAATTTTTCTGGCCTATGCTGCACACAAGAAGTTTAAAGTCTTTCAGATGGATGTGAAAAGTGCTTTTCTCAATGGGAAGCTTGAAGAAGAAGTGTTTGTTGAACAACCACCAGGATTTGTAGATCCCAAGCATCCAGATTATGTCTACAGGCTTGACAAGGCATTATATGGACTAAAGCAAGCACCAAGAGCATGGTATGAAACTCTTGCACAATTTCTTTTAGAAAGTGGGTTCACAAGAGGTACAATTGATAAAACCTTGTTTTATTTCAATTCTGGTGATGATTTGCTTTTAGTTCAAATTTATGTACATGATATTATTTTTGGATCTACTAATGACAAACTTTGTAAGAAGTTTGCAAAGCTTATGCAGTCCAGGTACCAAATGAGCATGATGGGAGAGCTTAGTTATTTTCTAGGCTTACAGGTCAAGCAAACAGATGATGGGATTTTTATCAATCAAGCAAAGTATACCAGAAATCTTCTAAAGAAATTTGGTATGCTTGATAGCTCATCTGCTCCAACTCCCATGGCTACTGCAACAAAGCTAGACAAAGACACAGGTGCTACAGTGGATATGACAACCTATAGAGGCATGATAGGGTCTCTTCTGTATCTCACAGCAAGTAGACCTGATATCATGTATGCCACATGTCTTTGTGCAAGATTTCAAGAAGATCCCAGAGAGCCTCATCTAACAGCTGTAAAAAGGATTTTCAAATATCTCAAAGGAACCATAACCTTGGGTTTGTGGTATCCTAGAGAATCAGAGTTTAAGCTAATTGGTTACTCTGATGCAGATTTTGCAGGCTGTAAGATAGACAGAAAAAGTACAAGTGGAAGCTGTCAATTCTTAGGTGACAGATTAGTTTCTTGGTATAGCAAGAAACAGAAGTCAATTTCCACATCCACTGCAGAAGCAGAGTATATAGCTGCTGGTAGCTGTTGTGCACAGATTCTGTGGATGAAGAATCAGTTGCTGGATTATGGTTTGAGGTACTCTAAAATACCTATTTTCTGTGATAACCAAAGTGCTATTGCTATGACAGGTAATCCAGTACAGCACTCCATGACCAAGCACATCAGCATAAGGTATCATTTTATCAGGGAACATGTGGAAGAAGGGAACATTGAGCTTCATTTTGTGTCTACAGACCAACAACTTGCAGATATCTTCACCAAACCTTTGAGTGAAGCTACTTTTACAAGATTGGTAAATGAACTTGGAATGATCTCTGGTTTTGACTAGAGATACGGGTTAGACTCAAAAACTATACATGTTTGATTTTTATGCTCATGATTCCTTGCATGTATTAACTGTTATGAGTACCAGTGTCATAAACTCTGAAAGTAAACTCTGATGCTAAACTCTGTTAGTCATAAAGTGTTGGTCATACTCTGATAGTTACAGTCTAATGCTATACTCTGATTGTAATTTTGTCTGAAACATATGGACCAATGAAGAAATTTGTATGAAGCATAATTCTCAGTAAGTAATTATGAATCCTTAAGAGTTGTATAGATTCTGATCTCAAATATGTGCAGTAAGTTAACACAGCATGATACTGTCTCTATATTTATAGCATCTCTTAATTTATTGATCCTATACACTGAGTCTGTATTAGTTGTTTGCACTTTCTCTCATAAATTAATTGTATTAACTGATGAAAAGTCTAAACTCTGAAAATTAGTTGCAAATATTTCACCCTCAAAACAAAAGATGCCAAAAAGAGCACAAATTCCTTTGAGATCATGTTGTGCCTAGGAAGATCCAGGAACTTATTGTATGAAATAAGGGCTAAAATCTTTGATTTTTGGTGACTAGTGCCAACCACTGATTACTGGAAAAATTAAAAAGAAAAAAAAAATATATTATAAAAGGGGGTGAAAATAATACAAATATCCAAATGAAAGGATATACGAAGACAGAGTTTAGATAAGAATCAGATTTTATTTTATACATGAGAGTTTGGGTAATCAGTTTTTACTGCTTTAGTTTGTGGATTTTATGCACTTTGAGATGATCTAAATATTGATTTCGGTAAACTCTGCTATTGCACACACAATTATTCACACCTGTACAGTTTGAGAAAAGAGTTTATTGACAAAGAAGGACAAATGGTAAACACTGATGTATTGTGTGAAATACGCTGAGGTAACTTTGTTTTAATCTCTGATGGTTAAAATGATTTCTTTGTTTCAGACATTTTATAATTTTGAGATTAGACATTTGTTTTGAAATTCGAAAGAGTATGATAACAAACGGTTCATATTTGTATTAAACAGAGGAGAGAGAGGTTGCGTGTTTTGAACAATGTGACAAGCGGTAATTATGGCTATTTTTACTGCGCGTGTGTATTGGAAGTTGTTACATACAGCTGTCAGCGTATGCATGTTTGACATTTGTCTCACTCACACATTTTTCAAAGACGCCTGCTGTGTGTAGTAATGATTAAAACGATTGGGTTTTAATTTTCACAGTTATTATTTAAACTTACTACACATAAACGGTTCATTCTTTTACACACTTCATCTTTTCATAAGTTTTTACTCACAAACACTGTCTCAAACACTTTCACTGCATACATTCTACACTTTTCTCTGTCTTATTTCTTGCTTACTTCTAAACTTTTCTCATGGCTACAACAATGTTTACTGCTTCTGGGTTAGAATTTGTCCCTAATAACTATTCAGCTCCACTGGCAAATGAGAACGCACCGGAGGCGTTTCATTTGATTCAGAATTTCTTGTCAAACTCTGATATTGGCACTGCTCTAACTGCACCTTTGAAGCTGTCTGCATCTCAAATCAGAACTTTTTGGCAGACAGGAACTTATGACGATGGAGGAGAGACTGGGTCTCCGTCCATAATCTTTGAATTTCAAGAAGAAGAATTTACAGTTACTCCAACAACTGTTCGTGATGCTTTGGGCCTTGAGGATTTCAATGCTTTCACAATTTCTGTTGGAGATTCTGAGTTGATTCGTATTATGAGAGAAATTGGCTACTCTGGACCACTGACAAAGATTGGTCAATTGAAGCGACCGCTCTTGAGAAAGGAATGGAGTTTCTTTTTCGACTGCATAACAAGGGCGTTCGGGAAAAAGTGCACAAATTGGGATGCAATTCCCACTGATAGTCTGCAAATCGGGTATTCTCTTCTTTATGGAAGTAATTTTGATGTTGCTAGGCTAGTTCTAAATAATATAGGTGAGAAAATGACTGAAAACAGAGGTGTAGTCTATTTTGCAAGATTCTGTCAATTGATATTCTCTGAATGTGTTTCTGAAGTAGAGATAGCTGAGAATGATGTGATTCCCTGTTTTAAATTACATAAACGCATATTCTCTGATCTAACTAATAAGGATAACAAGAAAGGGGATGTTGGTGTCTTGTTGCTACCTGAGTCTGTGCAACAATTTCTAGTCCAGTCACAACAACAACAACTCGCAAACTCTGAAGCTGGACCTTCTATGTCTCAATCACAGAGGTCAAAGAAGTCTAAGTTGAGAGCTATCAAGTCTGCAAGAGTGAAGTCATCAGAAAATGAAGCTGGGGTATCAACCACTGATGGTATGCCTCAGATGAAAAGGTTAAAGAAAAGAAGAGCCAACAGGGCAAAGTCTGATGATGCTGATGAGAAGAGTGAAACTGATGATGAAACTCTTCATCAAAGGAAAAGAAGACTGGTGGCTGCACATCTCTTTGGTGCATCCAATGTAAATGCTGAAGCAGCACCTATGCCTGAAATGGTAAGTGCTGATATAGAAGCTCCTACATCAAAGGCTGATGATGTAGTTGAGGAAGCTGCTGATCATTCTGACAGCAGAGTTTTTGAGAATATGGATTTCTTTGTTGATGAAGATTTGGAAGCACATCCTAGTATCAGTATTTGTGATACTGAGGATGTGGCAGCTGCTCAAGCCACCTTAGTGATTGAAGACTCTGTGGGTTCTCACACAGAGGTTCTTTCAGTAAATAATGCACATTCTGAAAAAGGTGAGGAAGTTGATCAGAGTTTGGAAGTTGTGACAGAGAATGTTGTACAAGATGCTGTTCTACTTGAAGCTCTACAACAGGCTGTTGTTGAGGTTGTTACAAGAGAAGCAGAGGTTTTTGCTCAAGCAAACTCTGATATTCCTGAAACTGTTGCAGATAAAGTAATTGATGAAGCTGCACAGTTAATTGATGAAACTGCTGAAAATGTTCCTGCTGCAAATGAAGCAGATATTGATGAAGAAGCTGAAAATGATGCTGAGGGTTCTCATTCACACCCTAGTATTCAAGTTTCATTGGCTGATGGTGTCAATACTGATGAAGAAAGAGAGATTAATAGAGAAACTGCTGAGTATTACCAGGATATGTACTACAATAGATGGGCTGCTGCAGATTGTATCTTTTCTGCACAGAGGGCTGCTGATTTTCTTGATGATTCTGTGAAGAAAATTTCAAACTCTGATGTTCTTACAAGTCTAAAGGCCACTGTGGTTCACGTCAAAGCCTTAAACAATAGGTTTGATGAAACACAAACAGTGGTTACCAATCTTAGGAATGAAGTGGGTATAAGGGATCTTACCTTAAAGACTGATAGGTCTTATTATTCTGCCATGTTCAAGCAGCAAGCCAAGGATTCTGATGAAATTAAGAAGAGGCTTGGGAAAGTTGAGGAGAATCAGACTGCAATGTCTGCACAATTGAATTCTATTTCTACTGCTCTAGAATTGCTGACATCAGTACTACTTTCTGATGATGTCAAAAAGGGGGAGAGTGTACCTAATGACAAATGCAAAGACACTCAAACTCTGAGACGGAGGGATGATTCTGCTGATGGTGGAAGCAAGGAAACTGAGAGGAAGCAAATTTCTGCTCAAGGGCAAAGAAGATCAAGATTAAATTCTGATAGGTTGACAAACTCTGGTAAAGGAATCTCAAACTCTGCCAGTGGTTCAAGACTTAAGAGTTTAATTATCTCAGCCAATCCATCTACTGATGAAGAAATTGCTACAAAAATGTTTCTAGAAGAACATGGTAATGAAGCTACAGTTGAAGACATGGAAGCTGAAATGCTGAGTCTTGCTGAAGAGCATGAGAAGAAATTGAAGGATGGTACTTATAAGAAAAAGTCTAAGGTTCCTAGAAAGAAGGAGGTTGCAATCTCTATCAAAGAGAATACTCAACAGAGTTTGCAAAACTCAAGGAAGCCTGTGATAGCAAACACTGATAAGGGCAAGGGTAAACTGGTAGAAGAAGGACAGTTACCAAGGAAGAATTATTCAACCTCTGACATTGCTCAAGTTGAATCAAAATTTATTAAATCAACCTCTGACGCTGCTCAAGTTGATGTTTCTACTAAAGTTGTAACAACCTCTGACAATGCTCATGTTGTGCAAACTCAATTAGCACCTCAACTCCAAGGTACTTTTAGAAGACCTATACTTCCTGAAACTCTGAAGCCAGAAACTGTTAACTTCTCAGAAACCAGAACTGTATTGGGTAAAGAATCTTATGATAAATCTGGATTAGGTTCACACAGGGAGAAGAGAATAAACAACAGGCCTGGAGATCAATCATCACTGGCAGTATATGGTATTATTACTCAAGAGAGTCTTGATATGCTAGAATCTGTTCAGATGATATTTCATAAAGTGTTAAAGAAAGAGTTTTTGTTGTATTTTATGGCTGATGGAAGAGTTTACAAGGTTGCAGAGTCTGACATCAATCTCAAATCTTATGAAGAATTGGAGTATGTTCTGTATTCGTTAAAAGTCAAAAATAGAAGTACTCATGATGCTGCTTTAGTTATTAGAGAAAGGATGCTGAAATCAAAGATAATGCTTGGAGGAGGAGTCTCGAGTGCATATATTCCTAAGTACAGAGATGCTTATGGAAAGATTGTAGAAATGAAAAGAAACAGTGCAAGACTAAGGACTGATCTGGGAGTTAAAGTCTTAGAATTCAATCTAGAATCTGATAAATCATATTTTATTAGGCTAGGGAATGAGATGAGGAAAAATTCCATCTATTCTTTGAGAGCTGCAATTTATCAGACTGGAGAATCTGATTCAGAATTGAGAGAATTGAAGAAAGTTATGATTGAAGAGCTGGAAAAGGCTGAAAGAAGACTTCTCATAGATTATCTCAGAACTGTTCCTGATATTCAAGAAATCAAATAAAGTCTGACTGTAAGTTTTTAAAGTTTTCTGTTCTAAGTTAAAATTAAACTCTGTTATGATTAAACACTGCATTTGTTATATGTTTTGAGATCATCAATTATCTGTTTAACTTGTACATTTTTATTATGCACAAGTTGGGGGAGATTGTTAGATATAATTGCTGATGTTTGTTTAATCAGTGTTTAAGTAACAGGTACTGTTCAGAGTTTAGTCTGAAGTACTTATCAGAGTTTACTGGAAGCCAGTCAGAGTTTGTTAAAGTCTGACGGGGTAAAAGTTGATTTAGCTGTCGGTGCAAATCATGAAGATTCTAGAAGCAATATATTCTGAAGATGGAAAGAAGCAGAATATATTGATACAGCTAAGGAAACTGGACAGAAGACTGAAGCAATCCTTAATTGATAATAATTGTATAGCTAATTTATAGGAGTATCAATTAGATAAGGATTGTGTAACTGTGTACTATATAAACACAGATAGGTTATCCCTAGAAGGGATGCGAACATAGAATTATTATTCTTGTAACCTAGAAGCTCTTTGTGATTCATTAACATCAAAAAGAGAGAAGCTGTTAATACAATTACAGTTTATTGATTCATAAACAGTGTTCTTGATTATTGTTATTCTCATATATATTTGATTATACTGTATTCGGCCTAACAGCGACCATTGTTCAAGTTAAATCATTGCACAACCGCTTTGATGAGATTCACAAGGTTGTTCTTGGATTGAGTAATGATATTTCACTTAAGGAGTTAGCACTAAAGAAAGATAGAGCTCAATTTTCATCTATGCAAAAGGATCAAGAGGAGATCAAGCAGAGGCTTACTAATGTTGAAAGCAATCAGACTGTTATGTCTTCACAATTAACTTCTATTGCTGCATCACTTGAGTTGCTGACATCAGTTTTTATTCCTGATGATGTCAAAAAGGGGGAGAAGATACCTAAAGACAAATGCAGAAGGACTCCAACTTTGAGACTGAGGGATGATTCAAATGATGGTGGAAGCAGGGAAACAGAGAAAAGGTCAAAGTCTTCTCAAGAGCAAGGGCGACTTAGGTCAAACTCTGCTAGACAGACAAACTCTGAAAGGTTAAACTCTGGTAGTCAATCTTCTTCAAGACTTAAAAGTCTAGTGATTTCATCAAATCCAACTACTGATGAAGAGATTGCTGCTAAAATTTTCATGGAAGAACATGGTGGTGAAGCCACAGTTGAAGATATAGATGCTGAAATGAAGCTTCTTGCTAAAGAACACCAGAAAAAGACTGAAGCTGGTACTTATAAGAAGAAATCAGTAAAGGCTCCTAGAAAGAAAGAAATTGGAATTTCTATCAAAGAAAATACTCAACAGAGTATACAATACACAAGGAGGCCTGTGATTGCAAATACTGATAAAGGAAAGGGTATACTGGTAGAAGAAGGACAGTTACCAAAGAAGAATTATTCAACCTCTGACGTTGCTCAAGTTGAATCAAGGGTAAATAAATCAATCTCTGACGTTGCTCATGTTGATATTTCTACTAAAGTTGTGACAACCTCTGACAAGGCTCAAGTTGTACAAACTCAGCTAGCTCCACAACTCAAAGGTTTCTTAAGACCTGTACTTTCTGAAACTCTGACGCTAGAACCTGTGAACTTTTCTCAAACCAGGACAGTACTTGGAAAAGAATCTTATGACAAGTCTGGTTTAGGTTCACACAGGGAAAAGAGAATAAATAACAGATCTTTAGATCAAACATCACTGGCAGAAGCTGGTATTGGGGTATCTCAAGAGAGCCTTGATAAACTAGAATCTGTTCAGATGGTCTATCATAGAGGATTGAAGAAAGAGGTTCTGTTATACTTTATGTCTGATGGAAGAGTATACAGAGTAGGAGAAGCTGATGTTCAATTGAAGCTATGGGAAGAGCTTGAGTATGTTTTATACCTTCTCAAAGTCAAAAATAAAAGTACTCATGATGCTGCTCTTGTTCTAAAAGACAGAATGATGAAATCCAAAGTGCTCCTTGGAGGTGGTGTTTCTAGTGCATATATTCCTAAGTACAGATATGCTTATGGAAAGATTGTTGAGATGAAGAGAAACAGTGTTAAGTTCAAGACATCACTGGGTATTAAAGTCTTGGAATTCAATCTGGAGTCAGACAAATCATACTATATTCGGCTAGGGAATGAAATGAGGAAGAACATCATTTATTCTCTGAGAGCTGCTATCTACCAGACTGGAGAAGGTGATCCAGAGCTCAAGGAACTGAAAGAAATCATGGTGGAAGAGCTTGAAAAGGCTGAAAGGAGACTTCTAATCGATTATCTCAGGACAGTGCCTGATATTGAAGAAATCAAGTAAAGTCTGACTGTAAGTTTTTAAAGTTTTCTGTTCTAAGTTAAAGTTAAACTCTGTTATATTTTTAAACACTGCATTTGTTATATGTTTTGACATCATCAATTATCTTTTTAACTTGTACATTTTAGTACGAACAAGTTGGGGGAGATTGTTAAATATAATTGCTGACGTTTGCTCATCAGTGTTTAAGTACCAGGTATTAATCAGAGTTTACCGGAAGCCAGTCAGAGTTTATTAAAGTCTGACGGGGTGAAAGTTTACCTTAGCTGTCGGTGCTAATATAAAGATTCTAGAAGCAATATATCTTGAAGATGGAAAGAAGCAAGATATATTGAGACAGATAAGGAAACGGATCAGAAGACAGAAGCAATCCTAATTTGATATAATTTGTATAGCTGATTTATAGGAATATCAATTAGAGATTGATTATGTAACTGTGTATTATATAAACACAGATAGGTTAACCCTAAAAGGGATGCGAATACTGAATACATTATTATTGTAACCTAGCAGCTCTCTGTGATTCTTTAACATCACTGAGAGAAGAGTTATTTATATAATTCAGTTGTTGATTCATAAACAGTGTTCTTGAGTGTTATTATCATATTAATATTGATTATATATTGTGTAATAGGCCTAACATCTTCTCTACCTAACTGCTAGCAGACCTGACATAATGTTTGCTACATGTCTCTGTGCAAGATTTCAAGCTGATCCAAATGAGTCACACTTGGTAGCTATCAAAAGAATTTTTAGATATCTAAAGGGCACTCCTAATCTAGGCCTTCGGTATCCTAAAAATACTGGATTTGAGCTAGTTGGATACTCTGATTCAGACTATGTTGGGTGGTGAATTGACATAAAAAGTACAACAGGAAGCTGTCAATTTCTTGGTGGAAGATTGGTGTCATGGTTTAGTAAGAAGCAGCATTCAGTTTCTACATCTACTGCAGAAGATGAATACATTGCAGCTGGAAGTTGCTGTGCACAAATTCTGTGGATGAAGAATCAACTTTTGGACTATGGTCTAGTGTTAAACAATATCCCTATCTACTGTGACAACACTAGTGCCATAGCCATCTCAGACAATCCTATTCAACACTCTAGGACAAAGCACATTGACATTAGACATCATTTCATAAGAGAGCATGATGAAAGAGGAACTGTGAAGTTGATCTATGTCCCAACAGAAAAGCAACTTGCAGACATCTTCACAAAACCACTGGATGAAGCGACCTTTAACAGGTTGGTAAGTGAATTGGGAATGCTAAACCTGGTATGTTAACTTACTTGTTTTTCCATTTTTATATTCAAATGAAGCTTGTGACAGTAACCTTTAAAAGTTGCTGTCATGAGAAGTTACTGTCTACTTAAGTCACTATCTGTTTTTGACAGCATGTTTGCTTTGACTGTGATAAATTGAATTTTGTGCTAGTCTTAAACCTGATAGTTAGACGTTGTATGTCATTAACTTGCATGGTTTTTAATGTTGAAATTGGTCAAGGAATTTCACTGATTGGTCATTTTTGCTTTGATTGTTGGATTAGTGGTAGACATCACTCTTAATTGCTATCTACGGTAGTTGTATGGGTACTCTAAACTGTTGACCATTTACCTCCCTTTTACCTAGTATGCCTATAAAATGAACCTTAGGTCATATTAGTGAATCATTCAGAAAAGGTAAAATGGAAAACAAAGTAGGAATCGAATACAGGCCTAAGATAAGCACTGAGTCTCCATATAAAGAAGTAGTTGAAGCTTTGTTTGATGAGATGGAGGATCTCCTCGATGAGGAAAATGAGAAAGAGCTTGCTACCAAAGCCGCTGAAGAGGCTAAGTGGCAAGAACAAAAGAAGGAGTATCAAGCACTCCTCAAGGAGCAAGGAACCACAGAAGAAGAGGCTAGAGCAAACTTTCTAGAATTGATTAAGAAATACTATGATGAATAGTTGTATCTTTCAATTGTAATAGTTTAACCCTCCTTTTTAATAAAATTTATCCATTTCCATTCTATAGTTCCTTATTACTTGCTGTGTGTCTGTGTTGATTAAATGATGGAACTAATGTGCATGAATAATGAATCTCTAATCAATATTGCATATGTTCATTTGGTGTCTCTTCAGTTAAGTTGTTTAATAAAACAGATCAAGTACATAGTCTCGACAGTTATTGTTTCCCGCAAGGGTTACTGTCATCAAGAAAAGTGATTGTCACTGCATGCCCTGACAGTTAGTTTCTTGACAACAGTAAACAACTTTCTGTCAAGAATTGTAAAAGATACTGTCATTAACACACTTAACGATGATAGTAAGTTTTGCGCCAATGTTTCTGTCAAGCAAAACCTACTGTCATCACACCAAAAGTTACTGACACAGTTGTTTTAGCGCACGGGTTACTGTCAAAAGTAGTGGACCGTTAAAATTGTACATTCATCCTCCACGAGGAGAGATAATTAATCCAGTAACCCAAGTGATTGATTACTGGGTTAAGACACGATTTTACTTTTCCTCTCTTTTAGTTAAACACTTGAACTTCCCTCTTTATTCTTCAGTTATAAAACTGCACCCAAAAAGTGAACACAACACTCTCTTCTCCTCTATCCAAGCAATTCATCTTCTTACTTTCTTTATTCTCTCAACCAGCAAAAATGGCCCCCAAACAATCAATTTCTCAAACAAACTTTGTTGGCATCTACTCTCCTAATGATGCCGGTGAAAATTTCAAAGGACTTGTTTCTTTCTTGAATAAGTCTTATCTTGGGTATGCAATTACATCCACTCCTGTTCTTGACCTAGACAGGATTGATAATTTCTGGGAGTCAACTGTTGCTCAAGGAGATGGTGACAACACAACCATCAAGTTCAAAATCAAGGAGCACAGTTACACTCTCACCGTTTAGGGCATCAATGCAGCTTTGGGAATTGTGCTAGAACCAGGAAAGACCTACACCGAGCTAGCTAGTGATGAGACCCTAAAGAAGCTTTTCTTGAAAATTGGGTATTCAGGACCCATTCTTGAAGAGGGAACAACTAAGTGGTACCCTTCTGGTGAAATGGACAGGAAGTATCTCAGAAAGGAGTGGAGCATGATGTTTGATGCAATGGTGAAGGTGTTCTCTACCAAGACCACCGGCTGGAATGAGATTCCCACCTACATCAAGAAGCTCACTCACTCTTTTGTTCATGGGTACAAAGTGGATGTTGGAAAGCTACTCATGGCACATCTCAAGGCTGCCATAGGTAAGAAGGTAAACCTCTATCCTCGCTTTCTAATTTTGTGTATTAATTCCTTATGTGATTTTGATGAAAATGCCCCTCGTTCAGAGGTGTGCAGTGTTCTGAAAAGGAACACACACACACACAACTCTCACTTCACAGAATTTAAATGCACATATTCCACTCTGCTTCACTAAACACATGGTTGATCAAGTGCCTAACCTTGATTTTCCATTGCCCTCTGGGTATGACACCTTCACTCTTGAGGATGAGGCTGGATTAGACCCAAATTCAGCTAACCCCCATTCTACACCATACACTTAGCCTAGGTTCTCTAGACTTCCCAAAGTACAGAGATAAGCTTTGCAAGAATCCAGAAAAAGATCCCTAGAAACTGATGTTGGTGGTAGTGCTGAGAGTCAAGAGGGAGTTCCTGCACCTAGTGCAGCAAATAAGGAAGGTAGTCAAACAGAACCCACAGTGGTTCCTCTTGAGCCTAAGAAGAAGAGAGCTAAGAGGACCAAGACCACTGTCAGCCAGCCTGCAATCTCCCAAAAGACTGTGGAGGAAAATAGGGCAGTAAACACCTCCCTAGATGTTCCTTCTCAACAAGGGACATCTATTGAAATTGGCCTGTCTCCCAAGGTACCTTGTAAGAACCCGAAATTTTCGGTAGAATTAAAATTTTTTATGATAAAGTGCGTCAGTGAATATATGAATGATTAGTGGTTGTAACCACAATGTATTAATGATTTTGAGATCCAAGATTTTAAAATGAATATGGATTTCAGTTACAAGTACTTTGTGAATAGAAGGGATGGACTGACCATCTAAATAAGAACAATCTATCTGGAAAATGGGAATATAATATTCCAAGAAAGAAAAGTATTTTCATGTCATCCAAATCGATATCTGTTATGCATCCGACAACCCCGTAAACAAGATAGAGTATGCCTGAGAAAGCACTAGAACATTTTCTAAGTACAAGAAATGTTGGAATTGATATTGATCTACAAGATTGTGGTGAATAGTGAATTCCTCTAAGATGAGAGAGTGATCACACTACACTATATACGAGTTTACAAATGGAACTTTGGAAGTTAGATTGGTAATTTCGAATATAAATAAGTGTATGTAAATGTCGTCAGAATCAGCATTCGAAGACTTTCAGTTTTCTCCGAAATTCCACCAGATGAACGTGGACTTGAAATTGTGATATTAAGGTAAAGGAATTAAAGAATAAGGTACATGAGATCATAAATATGAGATTATTTTCAAGTACTGGAATACTAAGGATGTTTAGAGAAATCATTTCAAAGGGGCTATAGCGGAACCATTGAGAATGTTTAACAGAGTTGAGCAGAATCTGATCAATGAGGCACGAATTAATTTAAGTACGAGATTGATGAATAGTGATCCGACACGAGAATCCTATGAAGGTGGAATTTATGAAGAAGAATAATATTTAAGGAATTAAGGATTCGTCGGAATAAGAGAATAGCAATTCTGGAATTAAGATGATTGAAGCAGTCTAAGATGACTCGAAGTGAATAGTAAAATGTTTCGAACTCCGAATGGAATGAATTTTAAGAGCAAACTTGGTTAATATATTAATTAGTGAAATGTGAAGTTGGAAAGTGGATATAAGTTAAAGAACTCGAGAAAGTTGGAGAAAAGAATGGAATAAACGAGAAACGAAATGCGAGCGTTATCAAAAAGAAGCTTCTAGAGAAAACTATAATAAAGCAAAAAGGGCAAAATGGTCATTGGCACTTATATATCAGCCAAGATAAGGAGAAAAGCAAACATAATCTTTATTTTCTAGAAAATTCGAAGGAAGAAAGGGGAGAAAAATGGAGGAGAAGAATTGATCATAACTCGAGATTCTGTGGTCCGTTTTTGGCGTTCTACCACTCAAAACGAAGCTCTCGAGAAGCCCGACGTAACCATGGTAAGCAATCACCTCAACTCCGTGATTTACCCCTTCGATTCAGTGATTAACAGTTGGAGAAGATGATGAATAGTAACTTGTATCTTGTTTTGTTTTGTTTTGATAATGAGTTTGTAGCTTCCAAAGGTTGTATTAAGCAAGAATCTAAGGCTACATCAGGAGTATGGCAGAAAGCAAGCTTGGAGAAGGTATAAAACCTCTGCCCCTTTTGTTTGTATGAGTTTCGAAATGGTTTTGATGTTTATGTAAAGTTAAAAGCATGATTAAGTAATTAGATAAATTGTTGGTTGAGTTTGGAGGATGGGTTATGAATTTTGTTGTGATTATTCATGGAGGATTTGACTGAGTGGAGGGTGTATAAGGTGGATGGTGAGTTTGGGATGGTTTGGTATTGATTTGAGTGTGTTTTGAAAATGGAAAACGTTACGATTATAGCCGTCGTAATGCCCAATTCATTTAAGGCTGTTTTGAGCAAGAATTACGAACTGGTCTGGTAATATTTTTGAACAGAACTGACCATGAACATGTAGGTCTTGTTTTAAGGTTTGTTTTGATAAAAAGATCATGTCTATACGATTTACGGTTTAGGAGAAAAGTGAGTTTTAGTAAACGCCATTCGGAAGAATGACTCATCTCTGTTCAGCAACTTTGAGGCTATATTTGGACCACTTCGGAGCCATATTAAAATGTGAAACTTTGAGGAATAATACTAGAGACAGTTAGGAAGGCTCACGAAAAAGATTCGGATTAAAAAGATTATTTTTCGATTTTATAAAAATGTTTTAGTCGAGGTCGCGCAAGTGAAAACCACTGAAAACGAGACTTAGAAACCAAGGTTCCAAATGGTTAAGTATAACTTGGATTTGAGAATGGATTTCAAACCAAACTTGTGATATAAGTATTTGACGAATAACATGGACTTAGTGTGACGCTAGAGCGAGCAAGTAATGTCTTGGTTGTGTTTCGCTTACGTGTTTAAGCATTGAGTTATAAGTGGTTTATCGAGGGGGTTAACCGTGTGCTTTCGTTTGACTTTGTCTAGATTGTTCGACATGGTCAGGAGCCCTATCACCTCTCGAGCATCAGGCAAGTTTACTAAACCTTACTCTATTATTAGAGTGGGCATATTTTCGAATGTTTAATACTTGTTGATTCAAAAATATATCTATATATATATTCTTTGTTCTAAGTATCGTGCAAGTTTCTAAAACCATACTTTGAAGTATACATATATTAGATGCAAGTTTTCTAAATCCCATGCTGTATTTCAGATTACATTATACTGATGATGCATATGCATATGATAGATGCAAGTTTTCAAACCTCACATCGTATATAGATGTGATAGTATTAAAACCATTGAGATTATAGTATATGCATATGATAGATGCATGCTTTCAAACCTTACATCGTATATAGATGTAACGGTAATAAAAGATAGTGAGATATATATGTTATGTGTTTCTGATTTCGAAATGATACTTGTGGTGCTAAGTAAAAGTTATTGATATGAAGTTGAATTTATAAGCTATGGATATAGTAATATTTTGGAGCTGATGTGCTAAGTAAAACCCTCAGTAGGGGGAATATACTCTGCATTTATACTTTGGACCGGGAATGGTATCAGTTGTTATCTAGAGATATATTATATATTCTCTATATTTATTTTACATACTAAGAATGGTATCAGTTGCTATCTAGGGTTATTTTATTGTGTTATTACAATTAATCTCGATAAGTGGTTTACAAATTAAAGATCATTTGGAGTTTAATCTATTAAGGGTATATTTTAAATATATGATGAATAGTTGTTATCTACCCTTTTTGATAAGAAAGTACTTGAGAATTATTTTTAAATAAATATTCTTTATTAATTATAGTTTGATTTAATTATTTAAAACCCTACTTCTTAAGGAAGTATTTTGTGAAAACTATTTTTAAACCCTAGATAGCTAATAAAGTTTTATTCAGACAATTATAAATATAATTAGAGAAGGTTCCCAAAACTATTTCCCGTTTAAGTCTATATTCAGAAAGACTTAAATGTTCGCTCAAACTTCAAAGATACATGGAACCTTTCTCAAGATTTTATGGTTGTTTCAAGTGGACTGCCCGGTCCTAAATCTTTTAAATCAATGAATTTATCAGTCTGGTTTACTACCATCAAAATGATTTTGATTACTTCCTCAAGATTCGAGGGGTAAGATCAGTGGAATTAGTTGCATCCATTAACAAGCGTCAGCTTGGGAAATATGGGTGAATTTTCCTTTCCAACCAGATATGACTACTTTGTGGAGTTGTATTCTTGGGGAAAAAGGGAAAGGAACTTCATGTTTCAGTGTTATGGATTTACTCGAACTTGGAGAATGTGTGAGGGACTGAGTAGCGCCGGTCCCCTAAGGGAATTACAATATGGCCGACGGACTGGTGAACGGGTCTGTTCTTCCCTTAGTTTATCAGAAATTGCCCGACCGTAGGAAGAGGAGAGCAACAGGCCGACGGACTGGTGAAACGGGTCTGTTCTTCCTCATAGGAGAGTACAGGCCGACAGACTGGTGAAACGGGTCTGTACTTCCTGCCTACAACCGATTGGCGGGGAGGTAGGTCAGTCAGATACTGCCTATTCTTCCCTTCTACGTAGAAAAAGATCAGGGGGATACAGCTTGCGACTGATCATCGTAGGGGTATCCTTGGCGCCCAGAATCTCCAGTTACAGTTCAGCATCCATGAAAGAGCATGTTTCATGCAAGATTTCAGAAAAAGAAAGTTTGTTCCAGTTATTCAGTTTCATGAAAGTTTTCAAAGAAAGATAGTTTATTCCAGTTATTCAGTTTCATGAAAGTTTTCAGAAAGGTTACTCAAGAGTAATCCAGTATATTCCAGTATATGAGTTTATAAGAAAGAGTATGAATTTACGAAAAGTATATGATTTTATCTACAGGATATACGTGATCAGATGAGTTTAGAAAATGAATTGGAAATAAATTTACATTGTTTTATTTCCAGATTATATATGAAGTAAATGTTTCCTATGAAAGATGATATTTGGAAATTCCTACAACTTCATCTTTTATTTTATGAGTTATGACTCTGATAAAACCTGATTAAGGATATATATGCACCAGTGGATTTTGGGTTACGGAAACCTTATATTTTCCTTATAACTTCATCTTTTAAGTTATATGTTGATAGTCTGCTTATATTCTATATAGCAGATATTTTGCGAAAAGGATATACTGAGTTATCTTTCTACTTCATCCTTTATTTTATACTAGAACTTTGTTCTTAGTATGAATATCGAAGGTTTGCAGAATATTATTGAGATGATATTTGAAATACAACAATGGTATTTTTGGAATACATTCCGATAAGGAAATGATTTCAGTATCAAGATATTTTGACAAGTTATTGTCTTATACCCGCTTTATTTTTGGGTTGAATAAAAGGCAGAATTATGCCATACTTTCATTACCTTGCTGAGCTATCGCTCACTCTTGCTATTATTTTATATATATTATATAGCAGCGAAGCAGGATGCCAATGGGATGGCACATACCTCGCAAGGCGTTTCCATTAAACAGTTTCTAGCAATGATCCCGGGAGTAGTACGAACCAAATGAATCAGGCTACGGCTTTTGGCATTCAACTTATGTATAGACATGAATGGTATTAGAGGATTGTGAGCATCAGAAGGCTAAGTGGGTAATGTAACAATACTTAGAAATTGTATCAGTAACAGATTCAAAAGACATTTGGGTATTGTAATAAAAGTTAGTTTTCACAGTTGTTGTATTGTGTCGTTTCTGAGACTCTAACCTGTGTGTGTGTGTGTGTGAGATATATGTTGTGGGGTCATGAGCAGGTAAATTATGAATGGTGTGAGTAATACAGGTAAGGCAAGGAGTACATGGATTGTGACAACCCTAAATCCCTGACCCCGGATTTTGGGCTGTTACATACCTTGTACAGAGTCTGCACAACCTCATGTTCCAACTCATGAGGAGCCTCCACTTGCAGAAACGCACATGGAGTCAGGACACAGTGAGGATTTCACTTCCTTAATTGATGCTTCACAAGTTTCATCTGTGGAGCAGCCATTATTATTTTCTCCACTTTCACCTTCTTCCTTCCCTACTCATTCATTTGTTTCTTCTCCACAACCTAGAGAGGGGGACAGTCCCAACCCTTCAGGTTTTGATCATCCATCTACAATCATGGATGAGCCCCCATCTAGTGGTCCACAAGAACCCATTTCTCAAAGTGAGATGGACACCACTCCTTCAAACACTGAGAAAGAGCAAGGTGCAACTCTGCTAGAAAGTGAAACAGCCAGTGCCTTGTTCAATCTCCAAGGAGCATCTTACCTTAGGAAAGATGTTGTCACAGCCTCAGTTGTTGTCAAGGACTCTGGAAATGTTGTTGTCACAGGTGACCCTGCTGTCAAGGACTCGGTCCAAGTTACTGTCACAGGTGACCCTGCTGTCAAGGACTCCGTCCAAGTTGTTGTCACAACCAATCCTGCTGTCCAAACTGCAATGGAACCTACTGTCAATCTTTCAGCTGATAGTAACATTTCTGGCAAAGCTATTGTCACCTCTGCAAAGCCTGATTTTGATGTTGTAACTATTGAGGATGTCTTTGATGATGATGTGCCACTTTCTCAGTTCTTAAAGGTACACTATAAAACATCTATTTCATTGCATGTCAGTACTCCTCATACCCATGCATCTAGGTTGAGTGAGGGTGTGCAAAAGAAAAGAGAGATAAAAGAAAAGAGAGGTGAGCATAAAAATGAGAGGCATCCAAATGAGCTGGCAAAAGGAGAGGACTTGAGCATGTCCAGAGTGAATTTGAGAGAGCCCTAAATGTTCAGGCACTAGGCCTTGAGAGTTCTTCTGTGAGGAGTGATGAGATCACTCAGAAAAACCCTGAGAGTGTGAGAACCCCCACAGCCTCCAAGCCCCATTCTTTTCCTTCCCCTCAAAGAAGGCTAAGAACTGGTGGCCCATCTACTGCTCTCAAGTTGGAATCCCTAGAGCACAGCTGTCTATCCATGGAAACTAAGCTTGACAGCCTGTCTACCATGGTGGCCTCTGGTTTCTCTAGTATTCAGGAAGCTATCCAGGTTCTATCTGCCTGTATTGGTGCTGCCAACTTACCTAAGGGGGAGAAAAGTGCCAGATCAGAATTTGTCCCACACCAAGATGTTGGAACACAAGAAGTACCTGATACTGAAACTCAAGGGAAACCTGCGAGTAAGAGGGAGCATGTATCTAAGGAGGAGTCAAGGAGTAGGTGGGAGTCAGTGCCTATAAAGAAGAAAGGGGGAACAAAAGGAATTTCAGGGAGTAAGGGAGAGCAAGAAGCTGGAAATCTTTTTGAGTATGAAATGGCTGGAGAAAAAGTACTAATGTCTAAGGAAGCACTGGAGGCAATGCAAGGTAAAGCACAATCCAAAAGACCAGTACTACCTCCTGTGACAATAAGATAGCCAACTTCAAATCCAAAGGAGAGTGCACTTGAAAAGAAGTTGAGAGAGTAGGAAGAGCAAAATAGGCTGGGAAAAGGAAAAGACAACTTGCCTGAATACATCTTTTCAGGAAACATATGGAGTGAATGAACTGTGTTTAGTCAGGAAGAGGCTAATGCTTTGATGGTTGACTACAGGGAGAGCACACTACACAATCATGATGATGACTTTAGTAGAATAGTTGAGGAGGCAATGTTGGAACCAAACAGAAAATTGAGTAATTGCTCAACTTTACTAAAGAAGAAGATCATAAGTGTCTGTGTGAAGATCAATGAAGAAAAGAGGTGGGCCATTGATGTGTATTTTGACAATGGCATATCTATGTTCATCACTATGCAGCTATTGCAGAACCTTCCAACAAAGGTGTTGACTGTAATGAAGTCCAAAGTCAAGGAAAACCATACATCCTTCAATGAGATTCTGCAATTGGAAATGCTGAACTTAATCTCAGAGAAACTTCCAGAAGTCTACACCAATCCATTCTATGTCTACTATGAAACTACCACAAGGAATGGTAGTAGAAGATGTTCATACATGAGTCTAGGAGGCACTTCCACAATGGAGTCAAAAGCAATACTGAAGGTGCTAGACATGATTCTCAACTCTAAAGTCAACAAGGAGATAGCTCTAGCTGTCAAAGCAATTCACAAATTGCTGGTGAAGAGAGACAAGGAACTGAGCTCTACAGTAAAGAAGATGATCTCCAAAGCAAACTCCAAAAGAGCTGATCAAGGTGAAAGCTGTACTTATGATGTCTCTTTTGATGATGATGATGAGTTGGATGGAAATGGAGGAACTGGAGTAGCAGGAAATGCTAGTGGAAGCACCTCTGGGAATGTTGGAACTAAATCCCAGGAGGAAAACAAAGAAGAAGCTACTGTGCAAGAAAAGAAAGATGCTGGAGCTACAGAAGAAGAGGAGTCTGAAATAATTGAAGCTTTGGAGGCAAATATCTTGAGATGTGCTATTGACAATATAAATGCTGAAAAAGATACTGTCACCAAAGAAGCTGTCATGGAAGACACTGTCAAAGAAGATACTGTCATGAAGGACACTATCAAAGAAGATGTTGTCAAGGATGAAATCAAGCCTTTTGTCAAACCTAAGAGGACAAAATCCTTAGCCAGAGCTTGGTTCTCTAGACAGGAACCTGAACTTGAGGAAACTACTAAAGCAAGGAAAGGACAGACAAAGTACTCAGGAAAGGAGAAAGCTACGGGGCTTTGCAGGAACTTGAGGAAACCACTTCAAATCAAATACCCAAACTCTCTTGAAGTGCTACATGCCAAATCTAAAGAAATCAGGAATGTTGAAGTGGAATTAGATGCCAATCAGGAGGCAAGCATGTACATTCTCTGGTGGGATTCATCAAGGTCAATGAAGGTTTATAAGGACTTCATCATGGAAGTTGAGTCACTCTCTGTGAATGACATTCCTATTCTTGTAAGAACAAAAGTCAGGAGAAGAATTGATTACTTCTTCTTGGACAGAATGGTGGAGCTACTGCAAAGTTATGACAATGTATCAAACAGTGTCATGGAACATGTTCTAAAGTACAAGGATGAAAGAGATATGGAATTCTATCAGAAGTTTGGTATGTTTGAAGATCATGATGATGCTGACATTGCTCACTTGTTGGAGTATTCTGATGAAGAAATAGCTGATTATGAAGATAAGCTTCCTGAAGAAGAGGTGCAAGCCCAACCAAGTCAAGAAGGACCTTCAAATCCAACAGGAAAAGAGACTACTGAAGATATGGAAGCTCCACTCTTGAACAAGTGCAAAGAAGCAAACAAAGTGGAAAGTGAAGGACCCAATTACCAACCCTGCATGCTAGAAAATCCCCTGAGGATCAAGTTCATAAGGGAAGAGATCCCTGTTGGAAGCTTTCATAAGCTCAAAACAAGTGCCTTGAAAGACTTACTCTACTTGGTAATTGGATCAACTCATCCATTATAATAGCTGTGTTCTTTTGAGATTGAGGAAATTCTTCAAAGAAGAAATGGTGAAGACTCAAAGCTGGACAAATCAAGGAGAAAAACCCTGAATGCATATCCTGGAAGAAGATTTAAACTTGTTGAAGGCAAATTGAAGTTCAGAACTTATGCCTTTGGTCAAGAATTGTGGACAGATCTTCAGGATGCTAAAGTATGTCTCTCCAAAGCAGTCCAAAAGTACATTGATGAGATAGAAGATGATGCCACCTCTCCTGATGAAAAAGCATTGGTGGAAGGACTCAAGGAGATTCTGAAAGAAGCTCTCAACAGAGATGATGAAGCAAGACAGAAAAGAAAATCTGAAGCTAAGTGAATTTTTTTATCAATTCTGATCTTGTTAGTTAAGTTGTCAGCATGTATTGATTGTAAATTTGTTGTTATTGTCCATAAAAACAAATTGGGGGAGATTGTTAGGATTTATGGGTGATGGCTAATAGACAGCTTGACTAGATATTTTAAATGCTTAATTTTATTAAGTATGAACATATTGTCACATCCAGAGTATGTTCTTATAACCATTTTTGTTTACTGTTAAATAAGATCTTGGTACATCTTGGTAGAAGTTCATTTGTTTGTTCAAGCCTCAAGAAGTGCTTAAAGAAGACAACAAGAATAAATGTTACTGTCATAGCACTGACAGTAAGGTTACAAGAAGACAACATGTTGCAAGTCACGACAACATATCCACTCTGACAGCAACATTGGCGGAAGCCCTGAGACATCAACTCCACCTTAGTCTGACAGCAAGCTTGGAACTCCTGACAGCATCTATTGCGGGGATTTCTTACTGTCACCAAAAGCACATTTTTGTGACAGCAAGCTTGAAGATGAGGATACTGTCTCAAAGGAATAAACTTTGTATTGGGGATCTACCCAGTCAAACATGTGACAGTTTGGATGTTCAAGAAACAGGCGTGCTGCAGTATCCCAACACTGCATCAGGTCTACAAGACTACGATAGAAGCTTGAGAGATCATATGACAAAGCTCACCAATTCAAGAGTATGACAAATCAACATCGACTGAATTGTGTTAGCTAAATATAGAATGTATCTAGGTTGCTTTTTCCAGTAATGATAAACTTGTTTGTATAGAAATTTAGGTAAGACACACGGGTAGGCAAATTGTGAGAAGCTGTCACATGAAAATGACAGCAGCTTCATAAACCCGTGATGATAGAGATATGATTAGTTTACTTAGACGATCTCTCACTTCATTCTATGTATCACTCGAGAAATTGAAGCTCAAGAAAACTGATATTTTCTTGAGGTTGTAGCAACACTTTGCAAAATAAATAAAATATTTATTTTGTGAGTAAAACTACTTGTGTCTACTTGTGTTTGCAATTCTTTAGCTGATAAACTTAAATCTTAGTTTTAGTTGTTGAAGCATAGATTGAAATTTATCAATATTGCATTCAACCCTCCCTTCTGCAATATTCAAGGACCAACACAATCCACCTGAATTTTTAGTTCTTGTGTCATCTTTTCTTATTTGATTTTCTGTTCTTGAATTTATTTTAATATCTTCCAATCAAGATCTAAAAGAATTTTTGAAGGTTGTATTCAACCCCCCCCCCCCCCCCTTCTACAATCTTGGTTCACTGTTCGGGAATAACAGTTATATATCTTACTTCCACTATTCCTTTAGTAAATACGATGCATTGCACTCAGCAAAGTCATTTAGTATATGAGTTATCAGCTTCTACGATATTACCTAAAGTTTGATCCATGTAATTTACTCTGTTATTGTTGAAATTGGTTGTTCCTCATCTTATATCTGCATCTATCTATTATCATAACTATTTAAGCAGTGTTATTCAGTTTTCGATTCTGTTGTGATGTGTTCAGGAATTTTGACAATTCTTACCTGTAAATCACAAATGTGTGAACAACACTACATGTACTAACTTGCCCTCCTGCAGCTACATGAAAGTACCCAACTTTTAGTGCAAAATATAATGTAAAGAACACAATTTTTTTCAATGGGAAACTTCATAAGCTTCGCTACCCCAAGCTCAGATATTATCCATGTTATAAACCTATATAGTTGAGGAACCATCTTGAAGCATCTGACATTGATGTTTTGAGGGTCAAAACTTGATATCTGTGGTAGGTTTGTCACTTGGCCCAGGGCTCCACTACATCCTCAGAGGTGTTGCAGCAATGCTGGATTAAATGACAATGCCTCGAGTTCTTGATCTTAGTGCCTGATCCCCTTGATCTGTGAGTATTCTCTAATTTTATGTATATTTAGAACTGTTGCCCAGTAATAATCTATTGTAGAAGGGGGGTTGAATACAATAGTATAAGATAATCGACTTCTTAAAGTATATATCACAAATATGAAAGTAAGATAACAGCTTTATTAAATCTGATATAAAACTGTTACAAACTCTCTCAAGAAATTCTGTGTTCTTGAGAGCTGCTAGGTTACACAACGTGACCGATTGTATGAGCTCTTGTCTAACGTTGTACTCGTGTATGTGATCGAAACCTAAACTATGTTTATATACTACACAGCTTCTCTATCAATTACAAGATAAGTCCTAATCAATTACAAAGATTGAAACCTATCCTAAATCGATAGCTTCATTACCATAATAAGGAACCGACAAAATAAGCTTCCTTATTTAACTAGACTCCAAATATAACTCGAAGTAAGAATCCTGATCAGCTTCCAGTCCTGATGATCAAACCTGATCCCAGTCCTGATATGCATCCTGATGATAATCCTGATACTGACGCTTGATCAAATACTGATGACCATGCAATACTGATGACGTCAGCAATCCTGATCAGTTTGAGTCTAGCTCCTGACGATCATTGAATTCTGATCTAACAATCTCCCCCAATCTCATACTTTGTGAAATAAAGTATAGATTCCTAAGATTCAATGATGTCAAAACATATTTACAAAATGTACAAGTAATTGCAGCAACAACTTATCTGTTTAGATTCTTTGATAGAACAGATTCATCTTCAAGAATTTGGATAACAAATTTTCTTCTTTTTCTTCAAGAATTTGAATCAGTCTTTCCTTAAGATTTCTGAGTTCTTCATCTTCCTCATTAATCTGGTAGATAGCTGCTCTGAGATTCTGAATGGAATTTCTTTGTAGACTGTTTTCTTCAAGCAAAATATATGCAATTTCCTTCCCATCAGGATTGAGAGTAAGTTGTGTAATGCCAAAAATTTCTTCTTTAACAGCAGTGCCTCTTTGAATTTCCACATCTTGATCTCTTAGATTTAAGTACATGGGAATATAATGACCACTGAAATTTCTATTACCATCCAGTCTTCTTCTAATTGTTGACAGAATCATGTCACTCCATTCTTTGTACACTTTATTCTTCCATTTCAACAAATAATGAACATATTTCAGTTCCTTTGTAGTTTTCACTAACAAGTCTTGAATGGATAGAATCTTCACACTACCATCTTCCATGAAGTATAGAAGCTTCTCTTTCTTTTCAAAACCATCATGACAATCTATAACTATATCAACAGCTAATAAATTGTTCAGGTGTTCAGAAGTTAAAGTACCTCCAATTTCAGTCAAAGAATAAGGATCAAGATAAGGCATGTTCAGATATTCAGCATCCCTGTGTCCAATACCTCCTCTTGAATTGTTTGTCAATTGCTTCAGATTTGAAAGTATTCTTAGCCAGAGTGCTTTTGATTCAACCATATCAGATAAATCAACAACACTTGAAGCAATTCCTCCAGACCGAAAATTGATAGGAATATCACACCTAAGTGTGTCAATGTGTTTCCACTTCTTATCTTTCTCTTTCTCATAAGCATAACTCTTCTGTAAATAAGGTTGTATTCTTCTTGCATTTTTCCACAACCCTTTATTTGAAACTTTGAGTCTTTGCTTGTAGAGCTGAAAGTCTTTCTCTGTAGACTTGATTATTCTTCTTCTTCTGACTTCTTCTTCTTCATCAACTTCCCTATTATGAGAATCAACCACAGTAGATAATATTAACAAATCAACCTCTTGCAAAATTTCAGAGTCATCAGGACCTTGAGCAATGTCAGGATTTGAGTCTGAAATTTGAACTGTATTGCTGATGAGTGTTGATTGTTTTGGTCTTCTTCTCAGTTCAGGTTCTTCTTCAATAACCTCTTTATCTTCCTCAAATAACTGTTGAATTCTCTTATCAGAGTGATAAAGAGTAACAACATTATCATCCCTTGTTGTGAACTTCTGGAATAGATTTGATGCATCTTCAGGATTGTCAATAATCATATCTTCATCACCTTCAGGAATTGTAGAAAGTGTTTGTCCGTAACCAGGTGTCAGGATTTGATCATTCATCAGGATTGAATCACCTGTCAGGATTTGTTCTTCCGTCAGGATCTGAGATTGCATCAGTGTACTTATCGTCCTTTTTCCAGAATCAGAAACATGAGTAGACTGCGTTGTTTGATTTTGAGAAGTTTGAATTGAAGACTTCATAGCAGTAGTATCAAATGTTTCTCCTTGTAAAACATTGTCACCACCATCATTTCCAGTATCATCATCATCATTATTTCTTAATACTAGATCAGGTGTACATTTTGTCTGAATTACTTTCTCCCCCTTTTTGACATCAGTATTTGACAAAATATTCAAAATTAAGGCAAGAGAGGTTTGAATGTCAGTTACCTTAGAATCAATATAATCAATTCTGTTATTGATGGAGAGTTGTTCAGAAAGAACTGTCTCTACTTGAGATTCCACTACCCTTAGTTGACGAGCAGTAGGCACCTTTGTAAAGTTTTGAGAAATATCTCCCCGTATCAATTCAGTTGCAGCTTTGACAGAATCAATTTCATTCTTAAGGCTTTTGGATAACAGAGTAGTAACCTTCAAATGATTCTTCAAGTCTTGATTCTCTATTAACATCTCTGCTTCATAGGCATGATCCAATGCATATGGATAACTTACAGAATCCGCAGATTTGTACCATGAATTGGTCCATTCATGTTGTCGAAATGCCTTAGCAGGATCGTTAGAAGGAACAGAAAAGTCTTGTCTGAAGTCTTTTCCAGTAGGAGCCTTGCCAGCCATGTATGTGCTTGATGAACCAAAATTAGTTCCAAGACTAGATTTGAGTGCTGTAGCAAGCTGATCCTTCTCTTCTTGATTATCATCATCACTATCATCACTATCATCAGCATCAGAATGAAGAATTATATCAGGATCAGGAATAGCAATTCCTTTAAGTTTGTCCTTGGATGCTGGAATAGGATTTATCATTGGTCTTGATCGTAGTGGTTGTATCAGAATTGGCTCATTATCAGGAACACCACTAGCATCAGGAGCACCACTGTCAGTAATTGATTTGCTTGCATCAGTATTTTCTACTAATGGTTCTTGTGTAGCATGAGGTTCAGAAGTTGCTTCAACACTTTGAGTTAAAGGTTCTTGTGTACTTCCCTCATAGACAGTGTCCTCAACCAATCTTGTAACTGCATCTGCACTAGAAACCCCTTGAGCATTGTCAGGAAATTCCTCAGAAACTGTAGCTTTGCCTGCATCTTCACATTGAGAAGATGGTTCTTGTGTGACTGGAATAGAAATGTCTTCATTCTCCCTTTGAGAAAATGGTTCTTGTGTGACCATTCCAAAAGCTATGCCTTCACCCAAACTTTGATTGAGTGGTTCTTGTGTGGCTGGATCATCAATACGAGCTGCTGAACCACTTTGAGATTCAGGTTCTTGTGGGCTTGATCCTTTCAGTTTCTTCTGTCTAGAGAACTTTAACTCTGCTGACTTCATTGGCTTGACGATTGGATGTTTAATCCCTAGATTGGAAGCAGCAGCACTATTCCTCTTCATTGAAATAACAACATGTCTTTTAGTTGAAGAGTCTGAAATAGTTGTCTCTTGACTTGGTGCAGCATCAGGAAAACTAACATCAGGATTTCCTTGAGCATCAGGATTTGACTGCTCATCAGGAATAGAAGTGTCCTGACTATCAGTATCCTGCTTCTTTGATAATCTTCGTTTCTTCTGTGGTTTAGACAATGGAACCACAGCTACAATAACAGTATCAGTAACTGCTTTATTCATTACAGAGGATATAGGAAAATCATCCTCAGAATCAGTCTCATCCCTAAGCTTTAACTTTCTTTTAACAGAAACAGACTCAACACCTTTAGCAGCTTTCTTCATCAGGACCCCTTGTACACCCCCTTGTAACTTCTTTTTAGTGAGTGGTGTAGAGGAAAAATCCTTTGAACCTGATTGCCTTCCAGACACATCAGTTCTAGCTTATTTCTTTGATTTTACAAATAAAGTCTTTTGAGAGACAATAGAGGTGGTTGATGACTGTTTAGACTGTTTGGGATGGATGCTTTGGTCAGGAACAAGGTGTGATTGGCCTTGCCCCATAGCATCAGAAACTGATCCATATTGAGTAGGCATTTTCTCTTTCAAGAAAAGTTTGACCTCATCAGGAATAAAGGCATTGCCTCTAAAACCATTTGCCTTATCAGGATTGAAAAATATTTTCAATAAGATTAAAATAAAATAAAATTTTATTTAAGAAAACAAAATTTATTTCAACAATCCTGAATAACGTTTTTTTAAAAAAATAACCAAATTAATGGCATAGAAATCATTAAAACACGCTTACCAGCAAACGAGGCAAAATAGTTATGGAAAACTGAACCGTCTCCTCGAGATTGTAAAAATGACCTGCATTCTCAGTATATAATCTCTATAAAGAATAGAGATTGTCAATCATAATACTCATTTATCAACAAAACATAAAACCCTCTTCTCAGAAAATATCAAACCTTTCACATTCTTCTTTTCTCTATGGCTGCCAACAATCAAAATAACATACCTGATGCAGATCTTGATATAATTTGGCAAGAGATGGAGGAGGCTCTTGCTGAGATAACTGAAAATGAAGAGCCACAACCAGTTCCTGACCCTCAGGAATATGAAGCGTTTGTGAATGCCATGGTTGAAGTCGCCTTTCATAACTTCCATCAGGAAAATCCTGACTGGAATCCTCTTGAAAATCTCATCTATGAAGATGAAGAGGATGAAGACGATGAGGATGATGAAGAGGATGAGGGGCTCGTTGAAGAGCTTGAGAGGAGAAGAAAGAGAGTGCTTGATGCATGTGCTTCATGCACGGTGGAGGCTCGGAAGCATCCCGGTGACCATGGAGATGATCCGCCTTCAAGTGCATCTGCTCCCCTTCTTGTCTCTTAAGGATGGAACAAGAGACCTTCCAGTTCTGATGGACTGTGAAGCTGCTTAGGAGCGTTCATGCTTATTTGAAGGGCACGTGTTCCTGAATGGAAAATAGACTAGGAAGAAAATATGTAATTTCTTTTTCAATTGTAAAATATCTTCAAGTATTAATGAAATTTATCAGATTTCACAATTGATCTCTTCCTTTATTTTTCCTGTGCAAATTGTTAGTAACACTGTAATGATTTAAAAAGAATGATTAATAATCTCTGATAAAGATTGAATAGGAATTAAAAAATAAAACTTAATACTTAATCAGAGACTAAGTATAAATTTTACTTTTCAGAGAATACCAGTAGTGTTTTTGTCAAATTGTTTTTGCACTTCTGATTCTAACATCAGTTTCTGATAATTACTCCCATCAGAATCAGTCTTGTTCTTGAAAATCCACTTTGTACCAACTATAGATCTGTTCTTTGGTCTTGGTACCAGTTTCCAGACTTCATTCCTTTCAAATTCATTCAACTCTTCTTGCATTGCAGTAACCCAATCAGCATCTTTGAGTGCATCTTCAACTTTCTTAGGTTCCTACTTGGATAGAAAGTTATGATATAAACATTCATTCTCAGTTGCACTTCTTGTTTGAACACCTGCATCAGGATCTCCAATTATCAAATTAGGAGTATGACTTGCAGTCCATTTCCTTGCTGGTGTAAAATCATTTCTTGAAGTAGATGCTCTTCTTGGATTGGTGTTAGATTGAATTGAAGAATTTGCTTCAGAAGCTCCCCCTGAAATGTTGCTATTTCCTCATGATGAACTATCAGGATCATCACTTGAATCAGTATCTGAAGAATTCTGTCCTGATGATTGAGTTGACTATGAACTTTTAGTCGAATGATGTTGCTCCCCCTCAACATTTGCACTACTAGTTGTATTACTATTAGTTGCATCATCAGTATTATCACCATCAGTATTTGATGTGTCATCAGGATTTGATGGATCATCAGGATTTGGTGACCTATCAGTATCTGATGAATTGACAGTATCTGATTCAATTTCTTCAGGTTCCTTGGTAGCTTTATTTTCAAAAATCAGTCTATCATGTGAGTCTTCATTGATTCCAGTTATCTTCTTATCATCAAAAGATACATGTATTGACTCCATGACAGTCCTTGTCCTCAAATTAAAAACTCTGAAGGCTCTTGATGCAGGATAGCCTATGAAAATTCCTTCATCAGCCTTTGTTTCAAACTTTCCTAGCTGTTCAGGATGAGTTCTGAGAACAAAACATTTACAGCCAAACACATGCAGATGCTTTAGACTTGGTTTCTTCTCCTTGAGAGATTGATAAGGAGTAACACCATGTCTATTTATCAATGTGAGATTTTGAGTATAGCATGATGTGTTGACTGCTTCTGCCCAGAAATATGTAGGTAATTTTGCTTCTTCCAACATAGTTCTGCCAGCTTCAATAAGAGTTCTATTCTTCCTTTCTACTACTCCATTTTGCTGAGGTGTGCCAGGAGCAGAGCATTGTTGAATTATTCCTTTGTATTTGCAGAACTCTTCCATATTTGAATTCTTAAATTCAGTACCATTATCACTCCTCAGTATCTTGACTTTGTACTTTGTAGATGTCTCAATCATTCTCACATGATCCAACAGTATTTCAGGAGTCACATCTTTTCTGTGCAAAAAGTACACCCAGGTGAATCTAGAATATTCATCAACAATTAAAAGAGTATACCTTTTCTTACTGATGGACATGATGTTGACTGGTCCAAATAAATCAAGATGCAGCATGTGATATGGTTCTTCAATAGAGGATTCAGATTTACTCTTGAATGATGTCCTTCTCTGTTTAGCCTTCTGACATGCATCACAGAGTCCATCAGGAGTATATAACACTTTAGGCAATCCTCTAACCAAATCATTCTTAACCAACTCATTGATATTGCTGAAGTTGAGATGAGAAAGCTTCTTGTGCCAATTCCAACTTTCATCTACTGATGCTTTACTAATGAGACAAGTAGGAGAGCCATCAGTATTTGATTGAATGTTGGCTTCATATATGTTACTGTTGTGAGAGAAATTTGGTACAACACAATCGAGTGAATCTCGCTGGAATATTCGTAAAAAGCGTCCTTGGTTGTCGGACAATGCCACAGGTTCACAGTACAAAGCCTGAAGCTGATTATTTAGAACAGAATGGTTGAAGTATGTCTCCGGGGGCTGAGTTGACAAAACCACCGGCCGAAATAAGTAGTGTAAATCCTACACCACCAGTAAATTCACCGGAATATGTATCACTAAGGGTGCGCGAGCCTTATGCGTGTTAATAGTGAAAAACCGAATCCTTTAGTCAAGTGCCTACATATCCTATTTATAGGAATCAAGCCCCATGTAGTTCTATTAGGTTTATACTTCTTCCTTCCTGCAAACTCGACCACTCTAAGATCGTCCATCTTAGAGTTTTTGTCGAATTAGGTAGCTCCAACCGAGCTTCCTAGTCTCCTAATCCATGTCCAACTCTAAGTCCTTTAAATCCTCGAAGAGGTAATGCTTATCCGAATAACTAGTATGAGTCCCATACTAATTATATTCGTTTCATCCATCCCGTTTAACCAGCTTTAGGAATCCTTTTACAAATGTAAATCTGTGCCCCTAAAGTATAGGTAACTGAGTCCTTGTCCTACTAGTATTCTGTCATCCCGAGGTCCCGATTGTTCGTCAGCTGGCAACAGTCTCGAGGTTTAGACCACCTGAACCTCAACACCTTTCTCCTGCACCTCAGTATCTTCCCTGCATCTCAATACCTTGAACCTCATCCCAGTTCACACTAACCTAGTCCAATACACCCCTACTGGACCCTTAAGACATATGGGTCTTAAATTGAGCCCACGCAAGATTTTGGGCACAACAACTACCCCCCGGTTCCTTGAAGTATTGGATACAAAAGGAACCAAAACCTATTTCATTCTCAAACCATCGACTCTTGACCTCATAACCAGCTGCAGACCCTTAGCTGATCACCCGGTATCTAACTTAGATCTTCGGCGTATATTCCTCTATTCTTTTCTTAGCAAATTAAATCCGCACCTTAATTAGCTTCCACGAAACGTTTATTTATCCACACATTATCCTTTGTTTTTTGAAAAGAATTTGAATTTCAAAATCTACAACAAACCTCTCATATTCCTCCTAGAAAATTGAACCATGCATTAATCCTTCACATCTTTCATTAAACCTACCTGTGCATGCCACCTGGCACAGCTGCTCTTTTTCCATGTGTATTTAAACACACATTCACCCCCCCTTCTCTCTCTTTTTATCTCATTTTTCCACACAAACTGTTCATTCTCTCTACCTTCTCTCCGGCGAAAGGTTTCCAGACGGCTCAGGGTTCCGACAATACTTTAATCCTCCATCATTCCCCAACCTACGCTACTCCGTACGGTATGAACCCATCTTCATCTGTTATTTTTATTTCCGATTTGTCATTGCATGCCGCTATTGAATGTACCCCTCTTATCTGTTCACACACATATATATATGCTATCATGTATGCATACACACATACTTGTATTATCATGTCAATCACACCGGAAACCCAGAACACCATACGCACTCACTCCTTGTGAATCATGATTGCTTGACGGTATTTGCCCAATTTCCATGTAAAATCGAGACCTTAAAACCCCTTTAAACTCATATCTTCTTTGTTGTGTTGTTTTGCATATTCGCACCGTGTCTTTTCGTCTTCTTGATTGTTCTTGCTTGCATGTGTAGTTGATTAATGTTTGTCACATATGCTTTAGAATACTAATCATTGATGTGCCGCCCCGTGAAAATATTTAGGACGAAAACCGAAAACCCTTCCTATTGCCTTAGGTTTTGAACTTCTGTATATTGCGACCTCTCTTGAGGTGAAGACCCCTATGAACCTTCATCTCTGTTTTGGATGTAAAAGCAACCTTGTAATTTGTAATTTCCATACCTTCGGAATCACTATGACCACCACCTGTTCGACCTAGATCCTCAGCCATAATCCGAGGAAAAGAACCTAATCGAATTCCTTCATAAACTTTTCGGTTTTCTTGTCATCTTGTTTGCCTAACTAAGAAAAACCCTATTGGCCGTTATCTCACCCTGCTCCATCCTTTGCAGATGTCAGGGGACTCGACTGCGGCCAGTTCGCATCAATCATCTGCCCACGAGGTTCAGGCTCCCATTGACTCTGATCCCTTATCTATCAGAACCTTTCTATCAAAACCACTTAAACCAGTTAGTACCAGAACTCGCTCCAAGGTTAAGGTACTGGTTCCCGAACAAGCTATTGTATCCGTCCGCACCAATCTCTTTTCCCACAGAGCCAAAGATCCTCAGGCCATAGCCATTCACCAAACATCGTCCAACAATTGTCCGCTCCCTGATTCCGAGGTTGAGGTCGAGGTTTCCTCAGGGGCTGAAAATCCCAATGAATCGCAGGGCATAATCCCTGCTTGTGAGGAGCTAGACACCTCGATGAATGCTAACAGAGTAAAACTTCTTCTCCAAAAACATCGTCCCAAGTGCCGCCTGGTGGTACCTTCCCCTGGGGAAAGGTGTCACCGTTTTGACAACTTTGAACCTGATCAACAGATACCCTGTGCTGTGTTTTCCGCCACGTTTTTTAGAATGGGTTTGTCCATTCCTCTACATCCTTTCATTCATGATATCATCACCTATTATGACATCGCTCCTCTCCAAATGACCCCGAATGCCTACCGGATGGCCATGTGTATGTATGTTCTTTATGACCAATTGTTTGAAAAGAAGATGTCTGCTCGCGAGCTGGGTTTCTTTTATCAGCTCAAGCAAACGGGAAAAAACTCTGGCTTCTTTTATTTGTCCGCCTGGAATGTCCATGATGGTCAGTGCATTAAGGGAAATAAAAAAGGAATGTCTGATTGGCTACCCCAGTTTCTCTACTGCTATGATTGTCCCACATACAGAACCGAATTTAATAGAAACCCTCGTAAGTAACGCTTCCATATCTCCTTTACTCCTTCCTGACTGATTTAGATGTTACAATCTAATCCATGCTTAAACCGTTACCTAGAGATTCCGAGTAAGACAGCACTCAAAGGCCATTCTCTGGAAAGGGCCTATGAGGCCTTGAAGCTGTCAGCAGAGCTAGGAGATGGTGCTAGTCTGTTGATAAATCGCAATCTTAAAAAGTGTGGTTTCTTGCCAAATGAGAAATCCATGATCCCAATTCCGTCGGAGGATTCTGAAGTTGACACCTCAAGTAAAACAGATTCCATGTTGTGCCTTTATGCTTTACTTTATCATCTTGTGTATTTTTAAGTATGCTTATTACCTTGCTTCCATATTTTATTATTCAAGTACTGACTTTTGATCTTCTTTTTGTAGATATGGCTTCTGGCGTGCCGTCGTTTGTCAATAAATCCGCAAGTTATGACGATCTCTTTGGAGATGAAGGAAAAGACCTTGTTCCCATAGATGCTACCCCTATCTCCAGGGTGAAATCAACCCCTGCTTCCCAGGATAAGTCTGCTACTTCTTCTAAAAGGAAATTACCACCACCTGTTGCCATTGACTCGGCTAAAGGCCCGAGATCCCGTTTCAAGAAGTCCAAGCCATCACCCCCCGGCACCCCAAGTGAAGGTTCCAACCCTCTGATCCGTAAGTTTTCTGCCATGGTAGGAAATCAGATTCCGGAGGAGGTTATTGCTGAATGGGATAAGATGAGCTCGTCTGAAGCTGTAAAGGCCACCACCTGGTGCGAAGCTCAGAGTCTCTTTCATATTTTGAAACGGAATGAAGAAATGATGGTCGTGGCCCGTGGTGATCAGAAATTATCCGATGAAGTCAAGTATCTAAAATCCCTCCTTAAGACAAGTGAAGATGAAAAGAAGAAGTTAGCTGATGCCAGCAAGAAGCTTAAGGCTTCCGAGGCAAAGCAATTAAAAGAACGTGAACAGCTGAACACCTCCATAATGAACCTTGATACTGAAAAGGACGCCCTCCAAGCTTCTTATACCAGGAAAGTTGGTGAGTTCAAGAAGGCGCTAGATTCTCTTAACACCACCATTGCTTTGGAGAGGTCCACCCGTGAGGCAGCCAAACGTGAAAAGTTTGAGGCCGGATACAGCCGCGGGGTAAATGATTATATTGAGTCCACCTACGACCATTTCCCGACTTTAGATTGGACCCTGCTTGGGGAGGATGCCGTGAAGCTAGTGGGAGAGATTAAGAAGAGGGAGGCTGCTGCAGCTGTGGAGCAGGAGAAGATTGTTCCATCTGAACCTGAGGCTGAGGTGCAGGTCATGGGTGAGAGCTCCAACCCAGATGCCCAAATGGAAGGTGTGGAGGCGGCCGACCCTGTTGTTGACCCGGATGCTCCTGGGGCGTCTCCTGACAACCTCGCTTCATGAGTACCGTTTTTCATTATAAGTATTTCTATCTTCGAAAACATTCATACCCTTTGGAAGGGTTAACTTTATGGTTTTTGGTTTTGATAACATTCCTGGCGTTCGCGCCATAGGTTTTTAACATTTGGATGAGGGTGCGGGTACCTCGGAATACCTCGCAAGATGTAACCTCTAAGTCTGGTTTTCATCTTTTTAAATTTATCGTACTTTTGTTTTCCTTATGCCCGAAATCCGTGTCTAGATTTTCCATGCTATTTCTTCTGTATGATTACTAAATTGATATATCGAGTTTACATACAGGTAGCTGAGGTTCCGTGAGATTCCGAGTGCACCAAACCAACCTGTCCTGCTACGTTAGATAACCAGGATCCTTAAGCCAGTGAATAAGTATGTGTCCGTCCAGGTATATCCATGATTTACACCATGAAAGTAGCCAATAGGGTCTATACCATAAGATCACGTTTTAACCAACACGCGTATTTGCGTTATTGCAGCCATAAACCTGAAGCTCACCCGAGCTTTTTCGCACCTCTTGTCTGGAGATACAAACCGTATATGATAAAGGTCATTCACGACCACATTACTCCAATAATCTGATGTATAAATAATCCATTCTTGCACCTAATTTCCTTAAGTACATATTCTATTTTCCATAGATTAGATCATCCATAAGCCATTTTATCCACTGCATTCGAGAAAACCCGATCATGCATATACATCCTTGCCTAGGGCAATGTGCCATTAAATTCCATGTACTTCACAATCCTGTATGAAGTTTAATCCGTGCCACAGCTTCAGGGATCATTAGCCTTGAACCTCCCAACTGTGGTGTTAATCCGTCCAATGTTCCAGCTTGCATCCGTGCAAGGAAGTTTGAACCAGAGTATGGCCCATGAGTGGTTTCCACACTTTACCATGATACTCATGCCTAGTGTCCCTAGGGCTTACATGAGTTGATACATTTGAATATTTATCCATGAATATTAACCTTTACCTCATAATCCATGGGTATTAACCTTTACCTCATAATCCATGAGTATTAACCTTTACCTCATAATCTATGAGTGCGAATCTCCAATCCAATCCAATTCCGTTAAATTCAATCCAAATCATACTAAATCCAATCCAATAATATTAAATCCAATCCAAATAATATTTCGAAATTTAACCATTTGAACCTGTATAGAGTATATCCACTACCCCCCAGTTCTTTATCATATAATCGTTTATGGTGAAGAAATAAACAGAGGCAATCATACATCCAACTTTTAATCCACATGTAATCCTTACAGCAAGAACATAAAGAGTGATAAAGCATTCAAACAAGAAAAGCCATATGAACCAAAAATAGAGGTTTAATTAATATTGTAAAATTTATCGAAAGACATCCAATAGGTAGGGTGTGCATACACTACCCCCCGAGTGCTCAAAGAACAAATGAAAATGTCTTACTACGAACTTGAAACAAAGTGCTTCGAAGCTGAGCCAAACAGCTATGAAGCTGAGGCTCACAACCATGAAGCTATACCTAAGCATGGCAGTTACAACTAATAAACTGCTTTTATTATTCCTATGCCTGAAAGAGGCCTACAGAAATAGTACCTGATGATTTACTGGTAGTATTTCTTGAGGTGCTCACCATTCCATGCCCTTGGAATGAGCTTTCCATCCAAATCCGTGAGATGGTAGGTACCTTCCCATAAGACAGTCTTTATGAGGTACGGACCTTCCCAATTTGCTCCAAACACACCATGCCCATGAACCTTCATGTTGGGCATCATTCTCCTTAGGACCAAATCGCCAACCTTCAATGGACGAGCACGGACCTTGCTGTCAAAGTACTTCCGAGTACGTTGTTGATAAGCAGCTAGCTTCAGCTGTGCAGTAGTTCGAACCTCTTCCACGAGATCTAAGTACAATCGATGATTCACCTCGTTGTTTTCAGGATCGTAGTTATCCCTTCTGAACGATCCAGCCCCAATTTCCACGGGCACCATAGCTTCACAGCCATAGGTTAAGGTGAAAGGTGATTCTCCTGTGGTGGTTCGTGGTGTGGTGTTATATGACCATAAAACCATAGGGAGTTCCTCAGGCCAGCATCCCTTGCTTTCTTCCAGTTTGGTTTTCAAAGTGTGTTTAATGATCTTGTTGACAGCTTCAGTTTGACCATTACTTTGAGGGTGGTAAACTGCCGCGAAACCCTTTTGAATCCCAAGATCATCACATAGCTTTCGCAATTCTTTGCTATCAAACTGCTTTCCATTATCTGAGATCAATTTATATGGAACCCCTAATCTGCACACGATTGCCCGAAAAACGAATTCCTTTATTTTTGCTGCGGTTATTGTAGCTAGAGGTTTAGCTTCAGCCCATTTGGTAAAGTAATCTACCGCCACAACAGCATATTTCACTCCTCCTTTACCTTTAGGGAGCTCCCCAATCAGGTCGATTCCCCACACAGCGAAAGGCCAAGGGCTGGTGAGTGGTTTCAAGGGAACAGCTGGATTGCTATTGATGTTTGCGAACCTTTGGCAATGATCACATGCCCGAGTGAACCTGTGAGTATCTTTCTGGATTGTCGGCCAATAGTATCCTTGGCGGAGTATTTTGTGTGCCAGAGAGGTTCCCCCTGAATGATTGCCACAAATTCCCTCATGGACTTCCCGCATAATATACTCGCATTCGTCACCTGAGATGCACTTCAAAAGCGGTTTGTTAAATCCTCTTTTGTATAAACAACCATCATAGATGACATACCTTGCAGCCTGGTATTTTATTCTTCTCGCTTCCTCCTTTCTTTCTGGAACAATCCCTTTTGTGATGTAATTCATAATAGGTGCTGTCCACAATGCCTCGGTTGCAGGTTCCAAGTTCATGACCTCAAGTCTAGGAATGCTAGGCTGAAGTTGAATCTCCAAAGGTATTACCCCTAGCATAGTAGCTTCCCTTTGTGAACCCAGTTTTGCAAGTGCATCCGCGTCAGTGTTTTGTGTTCTTGGGATTTGCTCGAGGTTCACTTCTTTGAACCTGCTAATCAGCTCTTGGGCGTACCTCATGTAAAGATCAGTACGAGGACCTCTAGCCTGGAATCCTCCTCGAATATGCCACACCACCAGCATAGAATCACTGAAAACGGTCATGTTTTCTACCCTCATTTCCAAAGCAAGCTTCGAGCCAGCTATTAGAGCTTCATACTCTGCATCATTGTTCGTTGCGTTAAAAGCGAAGTGAATGGAGCTTTGAAGCTTGTGGCCTTCCGGGCTAATGAGAACAATACCAGCTCCTGCCCCATTTCCATTTACCGCTCCATCTACATAGAGTGTCCACCATGGTGAGCAGTTTTCGACCGTCTCTTCAGGAGCTGTAGGTTCAGCTATACACTCATCGCCCTTAACCTCAAATGATGGGGGGAATTCCAACAAGAAGTCTGCCAGCACCTGCCCTTTTATAGCCGTTCTTGGCTTGAAGTCAATATCGAATTGTCCCAATTCCACAGCCCATTTCATAAGCCTTCCCGAAGCTTCAGGTTTGTGCAAAACCTGCCTTAGAGGGAATGAAGTACGTACCTCGATTCGGTGTGCTTGAAAATAAGGCCGAAGCTTCCTCGAAGCCAAGATTAAGGCATAAGACAACTTTTCCATGTTAGAATACCGTGTTTCGGCGTCCAGCAACCTTTTACTTACGTAATAAACCGGGTGTTGAACCTGTAGCTCCTCCCGGACTAGTACAGCACTGATAGAATATTCTGAAACTGCCAAGTACAAGATGAGAACCTCTCCATCTAGAGGTTTAGACAGCAATGGAAGACTGCCCAACTGTTCCTTTATCTTTGTAAAAGCAGTTTCACATTCCGGATTCCATTCGAAGTTCTTTCCTTTCTTGATTGCTGCAAAGAATTCTCTACATTTATCTGAAGATTTGGAGACAAACCTGTTTAGAGCTGCAATCCTACCAGTAAGACTCTGAACCTCCTTTATGTTTCGAGGAGATCGCATCTCGACTAAAGCTTTAATCTTGGCAGGGTTTGCTTCAATTCCCCGATGATTGACAATGAAGCCTAGAAACTTTCCTGATTCCACGCCGAAAACACATTTCTGAGGGTTGAGCTTCATTCTGAACCTACGTAGTATGTTGAACATTTCTGATAGGTGTAACACATGGTCAGCTGCAGCTTTAGATTTGACCAGCATATCATCAACATAAACTTCCATAGTTTTCCCTATCTGATCTTTGAACATCTTATTAACCAGCCTTTGGTAGGTAGCTCCAGCGTTCAACAATCCAAAAGGCATGCCAATATAACAGTAGAGACCTCTATCTGTGATGAAGGATGTATGCTCCTGATCAGGTTCATACATGGGAATCTGAGTATATCCCGAGTAGGCATCCATGAAGCTTAAGAGAGCATGCCCAGCTGTAGCATCAACCAATTGATCAATCTGTGGGAGTGGAAAGCTGTCTTTAGGGCATGCCTTGTTCAAATCCGTAAAATCCACACATGTTCGCCATTTTCCGTTAGGCTTCTTGACAAGCACTGGATTTTCCAACCAATCCGGGTAGAATGATTCTCTTACCAGCCTAGCTTCTAGTAACCTGTCAACTTCTTCTTTGAGGGCTAAAGCTCTCTCACCACTTATTGCCCTTCGTTTTTGTCTCACGGCAACCCTTTCGGGGTCAATTTTAAGGTGATGACACATCACCCTGGGATCAATCCCCACCATGTCAGAGTGACACCAAGCGAAAACATCTAAGTTATTTTTTAAGAAACGAGCCAATGCTTCCCTAGCTTCAGGTTCCAACTGCTTTCCAATTTTCAGCTCCTTGGAAGGGTCGGTTGCATCCACTAGGATTGACAAAGTGTCACCAGCAGCACCTGTTGTTTCCTTAGCTTCAGGCATTCGGGGATCTAAGTCAACCTTCACCTGAACCTCTGTATCAATTCTTCTAGATTGTGAAGAAACCTTGGGGGAGCTTTCCGCCTGGGCATCCTCAAAGTCGCTATCATTTACTTCTTCAACAATACCTTCGATAAAAGGTTCACTGTCTTCTTTGAGTTTTGGTGGGGGTGCCTCCAGCATCCGTACCTCATTCTGGGTATCTACCCCCGAAGAAAAGACAATATCCATGGAGCTTTCTTCACCTGGATGTTGGATAATCATAATTACATTGCACAAATTATGTACCTGCTGTGAAGGTTCATCCTTCGTTGGTGCCTCCTGGTACCTATAGCAATTATCTGTGGTACCTCCATCAACCAACAACAAATTCTTTGAAGCTTGCTCAGCGGTGCGCAGAGCCTTCCTATAACATTCCCTTGAATCTACTTGACAACCCTTTAGACATCCAATCCCGTTAGGAGTAGGAAACTTCATAGAGAGATGGTAGATAGAGGTTACTACTCTCATTTCCTTTAAGAGGGGTCTGCCCACGATACAATTATATGATATGTCTTCGTTTACCACCATGAATTCTGTCACCTGCGTAGCTCTCATAGGTTCAGCCCCCAACACAACAGGAAGCTTTACTCTACCCACAACTTGCACTGGTCCGCCAGTAAATCCGTATAAGTCATTGTAAGCAGGGGACATTTCCTTGTCCGCGAGTCCCATCTTTTGATAAGTGTCATAAGCCAATATGTTGCAAGAACTTCCATTATCCACCAAGACTCGATGCACATTGAGCCCTCCAATTGTGATAGTCACTACCAATGCATCGTTGTGGGGGTGATGCACATGCCTTGCATCGTCTTCAGTGAAGGTGATGTCCGCAGCTTCACCTCTAAACAGCTTTGGGGGCCTATCTGCCAAATGATAAACATTTGTGAGAGGGTTTCCTCTAGCCTCACGTGCATAATTCTTCATTGCATTCCTACTGAAACCTCCAATGTATGGTCCGCCTATGATTGTGTGAATAGTACCAGCCCTGGTAGCTCGATCAGGTGCAGACTTTTCTTCATCTCTCTTGGATCTATCATCCTTGTACTTTTTCGCCTTCTGGGCCACAAATTCTGTGAGGAAACCTTTCCTGATCAAGTCCTCAATATGATCTTTGAGGTGTCGGCAGTCGGCTGTTTCATGCCCATTAGCATCATGGAAAGCACAATATCTAGCTAAATCCTTCCTTCCGGGAGGTCCCGTCCTGGAGGGTTTTCTGAACATCCCCGACTTATCACCAATTTCAAAGATGTGTTCCACAAGTGCTGCCAAAGGGGTGTATTCCGAGTACCTCCTACTACCCTTAGATGACGGATATTTGTACTCAATTGTTCTCTTTGAACCTGTGGTGTTTATTGACAGAGGTGCAGTCTTCGCCTCCTTGCTTACATCCCGGCCATCACCTGAAGCCGTGTTATAGGTTGTCCGCTTGCTATAATTCCTTTCCTTCGGGCTGTATGACCTATTCCTCTTATTCCTGTTCCAATCTCGTGAAGCATTATCCTTTTTCAAATTCTCCAAGGACTGTTCCACGACTTTGTGTCTTTCTGCCTTAGCGTAGAAGTCAGCCAAAGTGGTAGGTTCCCTACTCTGCAGCTCTTTCCAGAATTCGGTCCCAGGCTTAACCCCAGCTATCAGAAAATTTTTATAAGTTTCGTCTGTGGTTTTCCTCACCCTTGGAACCTCAGCATTGAACCTCTTGAAATAGTCGTTAAGTGATTCATTGTCACGTTGCTTAATATTTGCTAGGGTATTGGCCGGAGGTGCAAACGTGACTGAAGCTCTAAACTGAGTTACAAACATCTCACCCATCTGTCTCCATGACTTAATAGAATTGGAGGGGAGCCTCTTGAACCACTGATGAGCACTATCCCTTAGAGTTGCAGCCAGCAACCGACATTTTGTGCGATCCTTGATTTGATAGACTTCCATCTCCGTGTTGAAACGACTGAGAAACTCTACGAGGTCTGTGGTCCCGTTGAATTTCAAGTCTCCCACTCCCCTGTAGCTACGGGGTAAGGGCGAATCCCGCACATTCTTAGTGAAAGGTGATCCCACCGTCAATCCTGATTGGGGGCCCCTTTCTGCCATAATCTTCTCGAGGACTTTCCTGAGGTCCTCCTCCTTGTATTTTCCACCACCTTCGGCTGACCTAGAGGTGTCATCAGTGTCACTTCCACCGTTGGAGCTCTCATCAGAACTGTCATCATCTTTATAGGACGAGCCTGAGCTAGGCTCATCTTCAGGTTTAGAGTGGGACTTATCCTTATGACTCCCTGACGCCTTAGACAGTGATTTCTCACTTTGTACCTTCTTGGGACCCTTCTGTTTTGCCTCCAATAGCTTAAGCCTCAAATCCTTACTCGTTAGCTTCTTTCCCATTCGGTCGAATACGGTGACACTCCTTGTAACCGAAGGTTCAGGATCCTCCTTATCCTTGGGCTCAGCTTCAGAGTTCCAGTCAGGATTGCTTTGATCAGTTTCAACATCAGAGAAAGTCTTTTTGGTCTTCTCCTTCTCAGGTCCTTCCTCCTCACTGCCAAAATCCAGCCAAGTAGGCGTAACCTTTGGAGCCTTAGGCCGTTTTTGCTTCTTTCACCATTTTTTCATCTTTTCAGATTTTTTCTCCAAGGAATCCACCCTTTCACCAATTTTCTTGAGGTGATCGAAAATATCCTTGTTCGTAACCTCGCCATGAGGACCTGTTCCACGGCCTTCTTCATTGTTAGTTGGTGTTTGCGTTTTTCCGGAATCATCCGACATCTTTTCTCTCTTAAGATTTCTGATGGAGTTCCCCTCCTTCTAGCGCCACTTATGTTGTGAGAGAAATTTGGTACAACACAATCGAGTGAATCTCGCTGGAATATTCGTAAAAAGCGTCCTTGGTTGTCGGACAATGCCACAGGTTCACAGTACAAAGCCTGAAGCTGATTATTTAGAACAGAATGGTTGAAGTATGTCTCTGAGGGCTGAGTTGACAAAACCACCGGCCGAAATAAGTAGTGTAAATCCTACACCACCAGTAAATTCACCGGAATATGTATCACTAAGGGTACGCGAGCCTTATGCGTGTTAATAGTGAAAAACTGAATCCTTTAGTCAAGTGCCTACATATCCTATTTATAGGAATCAAGCCCCATGTAGTTCTATTAGGTTTATACTTCTTCCTTCCTGCAAACTCGACCACTCTAAGATCGTCCATCTTAGAGTTTTTGTCGAATTAGGTAGCTCCAACCGAGCTTCCTAGTCTCCTAATCCATGTCCAACTCTAAGTCCTTTAAATCCTCGAAGAGGTAATGCTTATCCGAATTACTAGTATGAGTCCCATACTAATTATATTCGTTCTATCCATCCCGTTTAACCAACTTTAGGAATCCTTTTACAAATGTAAATCCGTGCCCCTAAAGTATAGGTAACTGAGTCCTTGTCCTACTAGTATTCTGCCGTCCTGAGGTCCCGATCGTTCGTCAGCTGGCAACAGTCTCGAGGTTTAGACCACCTAAACCTCAACACCTTTCTCCTGCACCTCAGTATCTTCCCTGCATCTCAATACCTTGAACCTCATCCCAGTTCACACTAACCTAGTCCAATACACCCCTACTGGACACTTAAGACATATGGGCCTTAAATTGAGCCCACGCAAGATTTTGGGCACAACAGTTACCATGCCTGTAGCCAGTCAAAACTGTTTGCCTGCAATCAGAATAACAAAAAACTAGTTAGAATTCTTAGGAACCCACACCTGTTGGGTTCCTTTTCCATGCATTTTATTAATTTTAGCAGCAGAAGACATTCTGACTTTAGCAATCCTGACAGGTTTTACTCCATCAGGATTTGCTTTGTCAGTATCAGTATTAACAAAAGCATGCTTCACATTGACATTCTTAAAGCTATCAGAATTTGCACTATTTTCAAACTTAGGTAATGGATCATAGAAGTTATAGTACAAATCATGATATTCTACACATGTATAAATAGAATGCCATTTACTACCACAATGAAAACAGGAATTCTGTGGTTTATAGAATACTGATCTATTCCTAACATCAGACAAAGGAATTTCAGTAACTTTCTTTATACTCTTTTTACAATCAATAGCAAGATGATTAGAGTTCACACAGTTAAAACAGCATTTTCTATGTGCATTTGGGATATACTGATAATTATTCTCTTTATTAATCCCAATTTTACCATTCCTGTTCCTCTTAACAGTAGCTTCCTTTTTCTTATCTGTAACCTCACAGATTTTATCCCTGAGTTGTTTCTGAGACAATAAACCTACATTCTTAGTAACTTTACTCACAACAGGTTTAGACTTTATAGATTTAACGCTTTGAACAGAAGTAGATCCCTTTTCAAAAGTTGAATTGGAATCCTTACCAAAAACAAAATTAATAGGAGTAATCTTAGATTTGGTTTTGTCTATAACATGTCTATAGGTTTTTGGACTAACTGTCTCATCAATAACAACTTTCTCCTTCAATTTCTTATCTTCATCTGACTTATAACCTAGACACTCTTTCCAGTTTTTAGAGGTATTAATCTCATGAAATTTTCTACCAGAGTCTGTCCAGGTTCTGATTTTCTCATTAGCATAATCAAGTTCCTTTTCAAGAGTAGTACATTTAGATTTCATCTCTAAATACATGTGATTGGCATTATCACATTCTATCTGTACTTTTTGCATGTGAGAAAATTCAGCTTCTAGATGCGCATTCCTTTTCCTAAGTTCAGACATCTTAGATAAGATCCTAGTATTCTCAGCAGTTTGACTTCTAAAGCTAATATGCAATGACTTTAGAAAACGTCTTAACTCAGAAGCATTATCAGTATCAAAATCAAAGACAGTGTTTAGTACCTTATCATCAGGAATAGCAGTATCATCAGTATTGGCCATTAGAGCATAGTTGACCACCTCAGTATCAGATTCTGAGGAAGAGTCCATCCAGTCCTTGCTTGATGTGATGAGTGCCTTGGTCTTCTTGCACTCAGAAGCAAAGTGACCCATACCATTACACTTGTAGCATCTAACTTTTGACTTGTCAAATTTGCTACCCTTGCTATCCTTTTTGATATTCTTGTCTTTGTCTGCATTGAAGGTTCTTTTCTGAAAGTTGCCTTGTCTTCTAGCCTTCCTGAACTTCATCCTTTTGAAGCTTCTAACAATCATAGCAACCATCTCTTCAATGTCTGAGTCAGAAGAGTCATCATCAGTATTGGCATCAGGATTGCCATCAGTATCTGATGAAGAGTTATCAGGATCTGACTCAGCTTCAAGTGATTTCCTTTTAGAGACCTCCATAGCTTTTCCTTTTGATTTAGCCTCTGCTTTCAAAGCAATAGATTTTGCCGTGCTGCCTTTCTTATTCTTTCTCTGTTGAACTTCAAGATCGTGAGTTCTTAGCATTCCATAGACTTCATCAAGAGACACAGTGTTAAGATCATACTGATGTCTAATGATTGAGGTCTGAGTATCCCATTCTTCTGGTAAAGCTCTTAGAAACTTGGTGTTTGAATCTTCAGTTTCATATCCCTTGCCAACTAAAGATAAATCATTGAGAAGTGTCAGAAATCTATCATATAAGTCAGTTAGGCTCTCATCTGGTCTAGCATCGAATTGTTCATATTCTTGAATCAAGAGAGCCCTTCTGTTCTTTTTGACAGATGCAGATCCCTGACATTGAGTTTCCAAGGTATCCCAGATCTCTTTTGCAGACTTGCATGCAATCACTCTGTTTGACATGACAGCATCAAGACTATTGTGCAGGATATTCTTTATCTTTGGTTCCCTGAGTACATGAGCTTTTTCTTCTGGAGTCCAATCACTTTTAGCCTTGACCACATAATGTTCAGGTACAGTATCTGTTCGATCTACTATTCTGGTAGGAACATATGGTCCATCACGAATCCTGTCCAAATAGTCAGGATCCATAGCCTCCAGGTACATCAGCATATTTACTCTCCATGTTGAATATTCTGACTTTCTCAGGATGGGAATTTTCATGCTTTCATACTTTGTTGTCGACATCTTTGATCGTATCTGATTCAAATTTAAATCAGTTTGCTCTGATACCAATTGTTGCCCAGTAATAATCTATTGTAGAAGGGGGGTTGAATACAATAGTATAAGATAATCGACTTCTTAAAGTATATATCACAAATATGAAAGTAAGATAACAACTTTATTAAATCTGATATAAAACTGTTACAAACTCTCTCAAGAAATTCTGTGTTCTTGAGAGCTGCTAGGTTACACAACGTGATCGATTGTATGAGCTCTTGTCTAACGTTGTACTCGTGTATGTGATCGAAACATAAACTGTGTTTATATACTACACAGCTTCTCTATCAATTACAAGATAAGTCCTAATCAATTACAAAGATTGAAACCTATCCTAAATCGATAGCTTCATTACCATAAATAAGGAACCGACAAAATAAGCTTCCTTATTTAACTAGACTCCAAATATAACTCGAAGTAAGAATCCTGATCAGCTTCCAGTCCTGATGATCAAACCTGATCCCAGTCCTGATATGCATCAAATACTGATGACCATGCAATACTGATGACGTCAGCAATCCTGATTAGTTTGAGTCTAGCTCCTGACGATCATTGAATTCTGATCTAACAAGAACATTTTTATTCAGTATATAACTTTCTGAAAGCATCGGCATGCATGTACTTCTAGCTCAAGCTTCTCAGGTGCTTGTACTGATTGCAATTTTCTTTCCCCATTTATCACTACCAGGTCTAGTCGTCTTGATTTCTGTAGCTTGCTGACTTTTTCTTCCCATACAAATGTCAAACTCTGATTACTTTTTGCATGTTGCACTAACAATTTTCTTCTATATATTGTGCTATTAGGACCATTCTCATCACATAATTGTTAATTGTTGTAAAATCCATTTAAAACGGAATGAGGGATATGTTTTTGTGTGTCTTCAATTTTACATAATTGGCAAGGAATACGGCAAGTTTATTCTATTTAATCCTTCAAGAAGAAAATAATTGAAAGTTAAAATTTTGAGGCAATTCAATTTTGCGGTATTTCTATTAAGGTGCATCCGTTGCTGGATGCTATGAACATGGATTTTCTTAATTCTGAATGAGAATTCCATATATTTGAAAGGCAATAAGGTCTTAGTTGCTCTTTTCTTGATAATACTAATATCTACCAAGTGTTGGGACAGGCTGGTAATTTAGACTAAAACACAAAGTTTAGCTAAATGTTAATCTCAATATCCTCGGGTTCCGATTTGGCGTAGAAGCAAATCTCTTATCAGATTTTTATCATATGTTTGACTTCCGATTTGTGGATACAAATTGTATTGGCATTGTCTAGAATGATGGTTTCAATTGCATTTTTTTATTGGTCGTTTTCGTTATGCTTGTGAATTCAAAGAAGTTTCAAAACAGAGTCTACTTCTTGAAAATTAAAGTATCCCTATTCAGATGGCCTCTATAGAAGCAACTTATATTAATATCTAACATGCAGCAATATGGTTTTAAGAAATTATAGGTTATAAAAATTCAACTAAATTGTAGAATTTAACAAAATAAAACATATATTTTTGCCGACTCTTCCCACACAAATCAACTTTTTTGTTTGTCACCAAGGCCTATAATATGTTACGCGTGTCTGTGTGTTTCTGTAGATGTTGCAAAATGTATCTTGAGTTCAGCAATATGATTCTATGAATTTTAGGCTATAAAAATATAAATGTACTATATTATTGAGCAATATTGAATTGTATGTTCTTGCTGTCCGTGCAGATATCATCTTATTGTTTGTCAACGAGGAAGATGATTGAATTTCTGCAGTTCTTGACGCTTTGCTCCTCTGTGCACCTGTGTCGAGAGGTTTCTTATATTTTCTAAATAAAAAAGTAGTCTGATATTGATAGTGCCCATTACCAAGAATAAACAAGTTTTAAGAAAATAGTTAACAAGTATTGTATATTGTGCTAATAAAAAAATAGACAAACATTGATAGGACATACTGCTTCACCCTTTCAGGTTGCTAGGAAGAGGGACATGGGTTGGAGCAGAAGCAGACGATTAGGAAGTAAGAGTTGGAGTAGTTCAGATATCGGGCAAGCATCACACATATTAATTGAAGAGAAAGTGTTTGAAAGATGACACAAACAATGGGATATGAAGTCTAATTCCTGCTCAACTAATCTTTCAGGTATGTCTGTATCATATATTTGAAGTCTCCGGCTTAGAACAAATTTACCTTAAAAATCTGTATCATTTAAAATTGTAGTTATCACTCAACTTACTCCCTTCACGAATACCAACAACTCACCATTTTATAGAGTCTACTATGATTCAAATCTGATTGCTTAAAAATTCTTATCATTCGGTAGTAGCATTAGTTTATTATATGTAGTAACTTGAAGACTTAAAGCGATGGTGATCGGTGGGTGTTCATAAATGTGTGTATGTAGTAGTTCATATTTTGCGTCGATAAACTTTAATTTAGAATTATTATTATGTAAATTACAGAATGACTTTAAATTTGCATTTCCATGTATAAGGTTCATCTTGCGAGTGAGGAAATATGCTATAGCAGAAGCATATAGTGTGTGCGTTCAGAAGCACAATGATTGAAATGGGCTTATGCTAAGGATTGGTCATATAAACTTCCCTACAACCAGTAAATCTGTAACTTCATAACATGAAGATGTATATGCAAGTTCCTTTAATCTATAGACATTATAAAAAAAAATTGGTACATAGGCTAACTTACACTTATTGCTTAACACTATGTGTTGTTGGAGGAATTTCGTAACAACACAAAATCGGAGGTTGCTGGAATAACGAATTATGAAAATAGGGGGATTTGGGATTTTTGGATGTTTGGGGGCTGAGCTCGTATGATGACTCCTCAGAAATTGAATAGAGAATGGGTTCTTTCTCTTCCTCTTTCCCGAGTGTCAATTGTCGTATCATACAAGGTGCCTACGTACCCTTTTATATAGGGATCAAGCCTCACGTAGTTCTTGGAAAACAAGTCATTGGATAAGCTCATTCAGTCCAATCCCATAAATAGTCAACGTTTATCCATCCAATGTTCCCATAAATAGTCCAAGGATTATCAATCCACATCTCATTCCCATAAATAGTTTAAGGATTATCAATCCAACTCACATTCCCATAAATAGTTCGGTCTTCACATGTTTTCCTATAATCTCGCGGCATCTTCGCATTTCTTTCCATGATTTGAAAAATATCGTTTGGAGATATTTTCCGTTATTCGTCGATTGAGATTGATTATTTCCTCGTTTCAGAGAGAGGATATTGCTTATTGGTTAAGCAATTAATTATTAATCTGAATTAATAATTATTAAACGGAGAAATTTGGACTATGCCAAAATGTGGCATAACAACAAGCCCCCAGTTCTTCAGTGTAGCTTGCTGCAGTGGAGAACTAAAAATCTCCGAGCTTCCAAATTTCTTCGGTCGCTTAGAGTTTTGTATATAGTCCGAATTGGCGTACACGCTTTTCAAGTGTCATTGTCCACTTAAGGATGTGTTTTCGTTTGTCCACGAGCCCCCGAGCTGAGGCTTTAGTAAGATACCCAATTTCAAATGTCAGGCTTTCAGCCCATATCACATCCGGTCCCATACGTTTCCCTACAATCTCGCGACATCTCCGCATTTCTTCCCGTGATTGTAGGAATGTCTCATGCCAACCATATCACGTGCGGTCCCACACGTTTTCATGTAATCTCGCGGCATCTCCGCATTTCTTCCCATGATTGTAGGAATGTCCCATGCCAACCATATCACGTCCAGTCCCACACGTTTTCCTGCAATCTCGCGGCATCTCCGCATTTCTTCCCATGATTGTAGGAATGTCCCCTGCCAACCAAGAAATATCCATCTACAAATGGGCCTTCAATAATGTAATTTTATTCATGGACTCTCCTCTGAGAGTAGGGTCTTCAATATTAATCCTCCTTGGAAAAGAGAGCTTTCGAAAACATTACCCTTATCAGATAAGGACCTTCCACACTTATTTTTGTCCATGCACGAGCTAGTGAAGTAATAAAATCATGTGATACAAATATTGCATCACAATTCTTTAACATCTCCATGATTCAGATTTTGCCCAGATCTGTTTTTTACCTTTCTGACCCTGTAAACGATGTTTTCTTGGAAAACACAAAACATGAAAGTTGTAGAAAACGAAAAGAGCTTTCCGATGATATATGGCTCGTCAGAAACGGACTTATAATGAATCGGGAATCAAATAAAACATCTGCTGATTAACTTCTCAATACTGAAAAACGGATCTGATTGTGTTTTGTGATTTCGAGAATAGATCGAAACATAATCCGATAAAACACCAAGAACGAAAGTTGTAGGAAATCGTAAAAGCTTTTCGGATCATAAAAAATCATCAAAATCTGACATGTATTAAATTTACTACGAATTTTATAAGATAACTTATGTATACGGACAAAAGCATAAGAAAACTTATCTTAATTTTGCAAAGAATCATGAATCACCGCCTCCATCGTTCTGCTCCTCCATTAAAACCGCTCCAGATCCGATAAAACCCCCTTGCGTATGATGTAGATGATTTGATTGTCCTCCACAGTCAAAAAATAATCCCCTCCTTCTAGCACCAATTGTTGTTGGAGGAATTTCGTAACAACACAAAATCGGAGGTTGCTGGAATAACGAATTATGAAAATAGGGGGATTTGGGATTTTTGGATGTTTGGGGGCTGAGCTCGTATGATGACTCCTCAGAAATTGAATAGAGAATGGCTTCTTTCTCTTCCTCTTTCCCGAGTGTCAATTGTTGTATCATACAAGGTGTCTACGTACCCTTTTATATAGGGATCAAACCTCACGTAGTTCTTGGAAAACAAGTCATTGGATAAGCTCATTCAGTCCAATCCCATAAATAGTCAACGTTTATCCATCCAATGTTCCCATAAATAGTCCAAGGATTATCAATCAACATCTCATTCCCATAAATAGTTTAAGGATTATCAATCCACCTCACATTCCTATAAATAGTTCGGTCTTCACACGTTTTCCTATAATCTCGCGGCATCTCCGCATTTCTTTCCATGATTTGAAGAATATCGTTTGGAGATATTTTCCGTTATTCGTCGATTGAGATTGATTCTTTCCTCGTTTCAGAGAGAGGATATTGCTTATTGGTTAAGCAATTAATTATTAATCTGAATTAATAATTATTAAACGGAGAAATTTGGATTATGACAAAATGTGGCATAACACTATGTTTAGAGAACCAAATTTGATGTTGTAATGTGCTGTCTAGAATTTTGATATATATTGTCTAATGTGTCCATTGTCTCTGAAAATATAGCTTAAATATCATTTACATAAAATTACTTTCAATTTAATTCTCTCGGATTGTATTAAATCTTTCGTAATGTTAGTTAGAGTCTATGTATTAAAGTTTTAGTCTTCTCATTGTATTTCTCATATTTTAAATGGAAAAGGCACACACACGGGTTATTTCCTATTGGCAAACAAACGTTTAGATCGTTTGCTGAGAATTCTATGAGGTTCTTAGTTTAGATTGGTTCTTAGTTTGTATTTTAAAAAAGGTTTGTATTTGATCACTAGCCTATATATATATATATATATAGGCCAAGGTTCAAGGGAGAACACCGTTAAAAAGAGAACAAGAGAACACTTCTTTTTACCGTTGGATTAGAAATTAGTTCAACGGCTAAGATTAAAAGATCATCTTTTTAATAAATACCCCTTTTAATATAAAATATGTACGTGCAAGTTTCGTATATACATACATTGCTGTGTCTATGGATTTTGCGAGAACTGTTATCGAAATACTCTGTTCGGTCTGATTTTAGCAAAGATTAAACTCAATTCTCAGATATGTTCATCGAGCTTTGATCGTTTCGTTTCTTCTTGGTTAAAAATTGTTCGTAATTTCATCGATTCTTCTTCGTTTGGTTGTTAGTTCCATGGATTCTTGCTCAGGTATGGATTTTAGTGCCATAGATTCTAATGAGTTTATGTTGTTTGTTTGATATGTTTTGATTAATTATTCGTTTATGCTTTTTATGCCCGATGTGATTACATACATCAATTATGTGATTGTAGTTCATATATCGCTGTGATTTTGTATCTATCGGTTCGTTTATTTAGTGTGTGATTTTTCTCATTTGTTCGTATTTTGATCAATTCTCCTTGTTAGTGCCATTGATTCTTGCTCAGACATCTTCGTTGAGATTTTGTTGATTTTCTTTGGAGTTTTCCACTTCTAATTTTTTATAACTTTTAGTTTTCAGTTTTGCTCCATTATTCTTGTTATTATGACATTTTAAGTGAAATAACGGCCTAGTAAAATTGGGAGGTGTTGAGAGTTGTCAAGGTGAGGGAGTGTTTGTTGCGTTAGTTAAGTCGTTTTTTGAGATTTTGGGGGAACTGAATAAGCAGGTTTTCAACAACCAAAACTAAGATTTAACGTTATCAGTATTTATGTATGCATTCACAAACAATATGATCTAAAGACAAGTTTCACAAAATAAATGTTTTTATTTATTTTGCAAAGTGTTGCTACAACCTCAAAAGAGAATTCTTGAGCTTCTGTTTTCTTCAAGACACTCACTTGCCTTCGTTACTTTTCTAGAATGAATTGATAGTCTAAGTATAAACTAATCCTATCACTGTCAACACGGGTTTGTGAAGCTGCTGTCATTATCAATTGGCAGCTTCTTACAAAGTGTCTACCCATGTGACTTTCCTAAATTGCTAACATGTCAGATAAACATTACAAAGAAAGCAACCTAGATTCATTCTATTTCCAGCTAAAACAATTTAGCAAATAGAGACTTGACCTCACTCTTGAATTGATTCGCTTTTGTTTTGTAGTGCTTGAAGCTTCTGTCGTAGTCTTGCAGACTTGGTGCAGCTTAGGGATACTGCAACACGCCTGTTTCTTGAACATTGAAACTGTCACGGGATTTGACTGAGAAAGATACCTAGAACAAGGATCTTTCTCGAGACAGTTACTTTTGCCGCAAAGCTTGCTGTCACAGGAATGTTCTTTTGGTAACAGTATGAGTTCCCCGCATAGAGTGCTGTCGAGGTTTCCAAACTTGCTGTCGAGGGCTAAAGTTGTTGTCGCGTAGTCTTCCGCCAATGTTGCTGTCAGAGTGAATATGCTGTCGTGACTTGCAAGATTCTGTCTTCTTGTAATCTTACTGTCAATGCTTATGACAGTAACCTTTATTCATGCTGTCATCTAATATGCATTCTTTGAGGCTTGAACACAGCAAGTGAACTTCTTCCAAATTACACAATTAAAATGACATTGCATACTGATTACAAGAACATACTTTGGCTGTGACAGTATGTTCTACTTAATTAAAAATTAAGTACATACAAAGTTAAGTTGTTTCTATGCTATCACCCATAAATCCCAACAATCTCCCCCAATTTGTTTTTATGGAAAATAACAACAAATTTACAATATATGCTGACAACTTAACTAACAAGATCAGAATGGATTAAGAATTTTTACTTAGCTTGAGATTTCCTCTTCTGTCTTGCTACATCCTCTCTTTTGAGAGCTTCTACCAAGCAGCCTCTTAGACCTTCTACAAGAGAGATTTCAGCAGGAGTGACAGCAGCATCTTCTATTTCTTCAATGATCTTCTTGATAGTAGGAGAAATAAGAGAATTAACATCCCTGAGATTCATCCATAGCTCTAGATCATATGGATAGCTTCTGAAGTGGAGTTCTTCATGAATGAGCTTGAATCTACATCCAGGATAAGCATTGAGAGTCATCCTCCTTTGCTTGTCCAGCTTTGAACATTCTCCTTTTCTCCTTTCCAATATTTCCTTTATCTCATCAGAACAAATCTGCTCCAAGGGATGTATTGATCCAACTACCATATACTATAAATCCTTCAGAATAGTTGTTTTTAGCTTGTGCAAGCTGCAAACGTAGATTTCTTCTTTTAGGTACTTCATTTTTAAGGGATTTTCCAGCATACATGTTTGATAATTTGGAGCTTCACTTTCTGCCTTGTTGGCAGTCTTGCATCTTTCCAGGAGTTCAGCTTCCTTCTTATCAAGTTCTGACTGATATTGAGAATATTGAGAAGAGTCAGGTCTTTTGCTTGGTTTGGGTTGCCCTTCCTCTGTGGGTTGGGTTTGCCCTTCTTCTGTGGGTAAATCATCAAACTCATAGTACCAGTGATATGGTATAGGAGAAGCTGGTAGATCAGTTAAAATATCAGCATCATCAAAATCTGCAAAATTGTAGCCAAATTTCTGATAAAACTCAGCATCCCTATCAGCCTGATATTTCAGAATATGTTCCATGACAGACTCTGGAACATTATCATAGCTCTCCAGCAACTCTACCATTCTTTCTAGGTAGAAGAAGTCAATTCTCCTTTTATCTATGGTTGACACTCTACCACTGGTTGTTGTGGCTTTCAGATAGAAGTCCTTATTAACCTTGATAGATCTTGATTCTTCCCACCACAGAATGTACTCAGTGGCCTCTTGATTTGCATCCAACTTAACCTCAACACTCTTGATTTCTCTAGATTGCATCTGTTGTATTTTAAGACTGTTAGGAGGTATTGATTGAATTGGCATCCTAAGATTTCTGCCTAATCCAGTGGCCTTTTCCTTTCCTGAGTACTTGTGCTTTCCTTCAGGTTTCTGTCTAGAAAACCATGCTTTTGCTTTAGCTTTCAGTCTTTTGGGCTTGACAGTAGATTTGGCTTCATCCTTGACAGAACCTTCCTTGACAGTACCTTTGTCGACAGTATCTTCCATGACAGCATCTTCTATGACAGTTTCCTTGTCGACAGTATCTTTGGTGACAGCATCTGTTTCTGCATTTATGCAGTCAATAGCACATCTAAGAATGCTTGCCTCCAAAGATTCCAGTATTCTTGGCTCCTCTTCATCTGTTGCAGCAACATCTTTCTTTTCTTGACTAGGAGTTTCTTCATTGCCTTCATTCTGAGATTGAATACCAGTATTCTCAGAATTACTTCCACCAGCATTACCTGCATTTCCAGAAGCTTCACCACCTCCAATCTCATCATCATCATCATCATCTTGAAAAGGAATATCATAGAGGCAGCTTCCACCTTGATCAGCTCTTTTGGCATTGGCTCTAGTGATTAGCTCCTTCACTCTAGCTCCCAGTGCCTTGTCTCTCAACACCAGCATTTTGTAGATCTCTTGAACAGCATAGACTCTTCCTGGATTGGCATTTGAGCTGAGTATTCCATATAACACTTTCAGAATTGACTCAGTTTGCATCCTGGATTGACTGGTCAAATTCATGAAGCTGTTCCTTCTTGTGCCATCCTTTGTAGTAGATCTGTAGAAAATACTTGGTGGATTTGTGTAGACTTCAGGTAGCTTCTGTGTGATCATGTTCTGGATTTGCATATTCAATATTTCATTGAATGGTGTTTGAGTTGCCTTGATCTTTCCCTTCATAGCACACAACACCTTTGCTGGCAGACTCTGCAATAACTGCATTGTGATGAAATAAGATATGCCAGAAGTTAAATAGATACTTACAGCCCATCTTTTCTCATCATTCACCATTACACTGACACTGGTGATTTGATCCTTTAACAGTTTTGTGGTGTTGGTTGGACTGTTGCTTGATGCATTCATTGCTTCTTCCACTAGACTGCTAAATTCAATGTCATGATTGTGTAATGTGCTCTCCCTGTAATCCACCATTATAGTATTGGCTTCTTCTTGATCAAACTCAGTACCATTGGACCAAGTATTTCCCTTTTGGATGGATTCAGGCAGTTTCCCTTTACCTTTCCCAAGCTTATTTTGTTCCTCCATTTCTCTCCATCTTTTCTGTAGAGCAGTTTCTTGAGTTGCTGAAGTTGGTTCTCTAATTGTCACAGGAGGTAGAATTGGGTGTCTAGATGCAGGTCTTCTTTGCATTGCATCTTGAGTTGCCTTAGACATTAACACCTTTTCACCATCCAAATCAACTTCAACAAGATCTTCAGCTTTATCCTTTGGTTGTCCGCTGCTTGGTTTGACTTGCTCCCCCTTTGTCATTGCTTTACTCTTGACTCCAGAAACTTGTTTTGCTCCCCCTTTGGTCTTCACAATTACTGGCTCCCCCTGAGTTCCACCTGATTCCTGAATAGATATTGATTCTGATCTTGCTACCTTCTCCCCCTTAGTTGAGTTGGCAGCTACTAGGTCAGTAAGGAACTGGATAGAGAGTTGAGTAGCAGCAAAACCATCAACCACCAGTTGAGAGAGAGAGTCCAGTTTGGAGTTCAAAGTAGCACACTGTCCTTCCAGAGCTTCAATCCTGTTACCAAAAATTGCAGAGGGGCCACCATTCATTAACCTTCTTGGAGGGGAAGGAAAAGAAAAGGGCTTGGAGGCTAAGGGGTTCTCACACTCTCAGGGTGTTTTTGAGTGATCTCATCACTCCTCACTGTTTGACCCTCAAGGCCTAATGCCTGAATAGTGTGGGCTCCCTCAAGATCTCTCTGGACATGCTCAAGTCCCTCTCCTTTTGCCAGCTCATTTGGTTGCCTCTCATTTTTATGCTCACCTCTCTTTTCTTTTATCTCTCTTTTCTTTTGCACACCCTCACTCAACCTAAATGCATGGGTATGAGCAGTACTAACATGCATGGAAGGAGAAGATTTAGAATGTACCTTCAAGAGTTTGGCAAGAGGTAGGTCATCATCAGAGGCATCCTCAATGATTACAGCATCAAAATCTGGCTGAGAGGACTGGACAGCATCTTTGGCAGGAATGCTACTGTCAGCTTGAGCGTGGACAGCAGGTTCTGTCATGACAGCATCTTTGGGATGTGGAGTGACAGTAGGTTCTGTGTTGACAGTAGCTTTCTCTCCACCCATGACAGCAGCTGTGTCCAAGACAGCAACATTTCCAGTGTCTTTGACAGCAACAGAGGCTGTGACAGCATCTTCCTGAAGGTAAGATGCTCCTTGGAGTTCAGACAAAGTGTTGGCTGTTTCATTTTCTGACAAAATACCACTTTGCCCTTGCTCAGTGTTTGGAGGAGTGGTATCCATTTCACTTTGAGAAATGGGTTCTTGTGGACCACTAGATGGGGGCTCATCCATGATTGGAGATGGATGATCAAAACCTGAAGGGTTGGGACTGTACCCTTCTCTAGGTTGTGGAGAAGAAACAAAAGAATGTATAGGGAAGGAAGAAGGTGAAAGTGTAGCAGAGAGTGGGGGCTGATTCACAGGAGAAACATGTGAACCATCAATAGGAATAGAGAAATCCTCACTGTGCCCTAACTCACTGTGTGTTTCTTCAAGTGGGGGTTCCTCAGGTTGTGAACCATGAGTTTGTGCAGACTCTGTACAGGGTGCCTTGGGAGACAGGCCAATTTCAATAGATGCACCTTGTTGAGAAGGCACATCTAGGGAGGTGTTTGAATCCCTTTCAGTAACCACAGTTTGTTGAGAAACTGCAGCTTGGCTAACAGTGGTTTTGGTCCTCCTAGCTTTCTTCTTCTTAGGCTCAGTGTCTCCCTCTTGACTAACAGAGCTACCACCAACACCAGCTTCTAAGGGTCGTTTTCTGAATTCTTGCAAGGCTTCTCTTTGGGCTTTGGGAAGTCTAGAGAGCCTAGGCTGAGTGTATGGTGTTGAATGTGGGTTAACTGAATTTGGGTCTAATTCAGTTTCATTCTCAAGAGTGAAAGAGTCATAACCAGAGGGTAATGGAAAATCAAGGTTGGACACTTGATCAACCATGTGCTGAGTGAAACAAAGTGGAATATGTGCATTGAGGTTCTGTGAAGATAACAGTGTGTGTGTGTGTGTGTGTTCTTTTTCAAAACAGAGCAAGCCTCTAAACGAGGGGCACCATTATTAAAATCACAGAATGAGTTGATGCACATCATAAGAAAGCGAGGGTAGATTGATACCTTCTTACCTATGGCAGCCCTGAGGTGTGCCATGAGGAGAGCTCCAACATTCACCTTGTATCCATGGACAAGAGAATGTGTCAGTTTCTTGATGTAGGAGGGTATTCCATTCCAGCCAGTGGACTTGGTAGAGAACACCTTGACCATCACATCAAAAATCATACTCCACTCCTTTCTCAGATTCTTCCTATCCATTTCACCAGACGGATACCATTTGGTTGTTCCCTCTTCGAGAATAGGGCCTGCATACCCAATCTTCAAGAAGAGCTTCTTGAGAGAGTCATCATTAGCAAGTTCAGCAAAATTTCTGCCTTCTTGAAGTGTAATTCCAAGAGCAGTGTTGATGACCTCAGCTGTAAGAATGTAGTGTTGCCCATTGAGTGTGAATCGAATAGATGGATTTTCATCCTCTGTTTGAGCAACATCAGTTTGCCAAAATGCCTCAATTCTGTCTAAGTCGAGAATGGGTGTTGAGGTAATGGCAGAACCAAGATAGGACTTGTTCAAGAAAAACACTAGTCCTTTGAAACCTTCACCAGCATCATTTGGGGAAAAGATACCAGCAAAGTTTGTTTAAGAGAGAGTCTGTTTGGGGGCCATGTAGATTCAAGAAAAGAAGAAAGTAAGAAAGTAGCTTTTTGCTTGAAGAAAAGTATTTTGCCTTGAGTTTGATAAGAATGATATGTCTGAGTAACTGGGGAATAAATAGGGGTATCTCAAACGTTGGTGCACAAAAGTGGGTTTAAAGAACGTGTCTTAACCCAGTCATATAGCACGTGAGTTACTGCCTGTTATTCACTGTCAAAAGTGGGATGAATATCCAATTTCAACGGTCCACTATTGTTGACAGTAACCTGTGCGCTAGAAACAATCTGTCAGTAATAAGCGGTGGTGACAGTAGGTTATGCGCGACAGCAACTATTGCGCAAAAACATGTTGTCACCGTTAAGCATTTGAATGACAGTATCCTTTAAAAGTCGTGACAGAAAGTCTTTCCCTACTGTCAAGAAGTTTGCTGTCAAGAGACACAAGACAGTATCCTTCTTAATGACAGTAACTTAGATGGGGAATTGTTTCTGTCATGAACTTAACAGAATGCTTTATTCATAAACTTAACCTAAAATTAACAGAGTATGGATTTAGCAATTTAATCATTTGAACACAGATACTTTGCAGTTACACAGACGAAACAAAAACTCAATAAAAAAAACACAATCAGCAAGAAGCTTTATTTTTATTAATAAAATCATTTAAACATAGCAATGAGTACATCAGTCTTTGATTTTATTAACTAATTCTAAAACTTCTTTCTTAATCTCCTCTTCAGTGCGACCTTCTTCCTTGAGAAGTGCCTGAAGTTCTTCCTCTTGAATCTTCCATTTTTCTTCTTCCTGTGCTTGAATGGCTTGAGACTGTTCATCTTCCTCATGAAGCAAGTCTTCAAGTTCATCAAACAGGACTTCCACTTCATCTCTAATGTGAGATTCACACGAGACTTATTGCCTGTACTCTATTCCTACTTTGTTTTCAATGATTTACTTTAAAACTGAGAGCAGACTGGTGAAACCTAAGGTTAATTTATAGGCACAACCGTCTAAGGATTAAAGTCTAATGGTCAACAGTTAGAGTACCCATACAACTACCACAAAAGTAATTAATGGTCGTTTCCTCCTTTAATCCTACAGATTAATTCAAAAAGAGTGAAAGTCCAATGGAACAGATATTTATCTCTCAAACTAAGCAAATAACCACATTAATGTCATACAGGGTCTAAAAGTATGAGACTGGCACAGAATACAGACATGTATAGTCAAGTCAACACATGCTGTCACATAACAGACATAGACCAAGTAGACAGTAACTTCTCTTGACAGCAGGTTTGAAGGTGCTGTCATGAGCTTCAAAAGAAAATTGGAAATTCAGAAAACTTAGTAAATCAACATACCAGATTCAGCATTCCCAATTCACTTACCAACCTGTTGAAGGTTGCTTCATCCAATGGCTTAGTGAAGATGTCAGCAAGTTGCTTGTCAGTTGGGACATAGATCAGCTTCACAGTTCCTTGTTCAACATGCTCTCTGATAAAGTGATGTCTTATATCAATATGCTTTGTCCTAGAGTGTTGAACTGGATTGTATGAAATGGCTATGGCACTAGTGTTGTCACAGTAAATAGGAATGTCTCTTAACACTGGACCATAATCCAGAAGTTGATTCTTCATCCATAGAATTTGTGCACAGCAACTTCCTGCAGCAATATATTCAGCTTCTGCAATTGAGGTAGAAACTGAATGCTGCTTCTTGCTAAACCATGAGACCAATCTTCCACCAAGAAATTGACAGCTACCAGTAGTACTCTTTCTGTCAATCTTGCATCCAACATAGTCTGAGTCTGAGTACCCAATTAGATCAAATCCAGTGTTCTTAGGATACCAAAGGCCTAGGTTATGAGTGCCTTTTAAGTATCTAAAGATTCTCTTGATGGCTACTAAGTGTGACTCCTTTGGATCACTTTGAAACCTTGCACAGAGACATGTAGCAAACATGATGTCAGGTCTGCTAGCAGTTAGGTATAGGAGAGATCCTACCATGCCTCTATAGGTGCTTGACGCAACTTTCTTTCCTTTAGGGTGTCAAGATCCAGACTAGTTGATGTGGACATTGGTGTCTTTGCAGGTGATGAATCTTCCAAGTTGAACTTTTTGAGAAGTTCCTTGATGTATTTAGCTTGACAAATGAAGATTCCATCAGGTTGTTGAAGAATTTGTAATCCCAGAAAGAATGACAATTCTCCCATCATACTCATCTCATATTTGTTACTCATGAGAGAGGAAAACTTCTCACACAGCTTCTCATTTGTAGAACCAAAAATGATGTCATCCACATAGATTTGTACCAGAATGATGTCCTTGCCATGATGTTTGTAGAAAAGTGTCTTGTCCACAACTCCTCTAGTAAACTGATTTTCCAACAGAAAAGTGGAAAGTGTGTCATACCAAGCCCTGGGTGCTTGCTTTAGTCCATACAAAGCCTTGAAGAGTTTGTACACAAAATCATACATTTCAGCATCCTCAAACCCTGGTGGCTGTTCAACATACACTTCTTCTTCCAATTCTCCATTTAGGAAGGCACTTTTGACATCCATCTGAAATACTTTGAAGTTGCAGTGTGCAGCATAGGCTAGAAAGATTCTTATAGCTTCAAGTCTTGTAACAGGTGCAAATGTCTCATCATAATCTATTCCTTCCTGTTGACAGTAACCTTTAGCCACTAGCCTTGCTTTGTTTCTTGTCACTGATCCATTTTCATCAAGCTTGTTTCTGAAAACCCATTTGGTCTCAATGACTGACTTTCCCTTAGGTCTTGGAACCAACTTCCATACATTGTTTCTTTCAAACTGATTTAGCTCTTCTTGCATGGCTATCACCCAGACAGAATCCAACAATGCTTCATCAGTTGTCTTGGGTTCCATTTGAGACAGGAAACATGAAAACATGCTGTCAGCAGAGACTTTGTTCCTTGTCCTCACTCCAGAGGTAGGGTCACCAATGATAAGGTCATTTGTGTGATCCTTGTTCCACTTGGTGATTCTGGGCAAGCTACTTGATTGTACAGGAACAGTTGCTTCAGTTTGTTGAGTTGAATGCTCACCAATTCCATTGTCTTCACCATGTTCTTCATTGTCTCCAGAGTCATCACTGTTATGAATGTTAGAAGTTATAGTTTGTGACTGAGCTGGAGTTTGGTTGACAGTAATGGTATTGACAGTATCTTTGTCAACTTCAACAGTTTGAGTGAAGCTTGGTTCTTCATCAACAATTTCCTCAGCTTCCAAGTATCCTTGATTCTCAAATCTGAATGTCTGCATCTTTCCTTCTTCATGCAGTCCTGGAAACTTGGTTTCATCAAATGTGACATTAACACTTTCTTCAATAATCCTGTGTTCCATAACATAAACTCTGTAGGCAGTCCTTTCTGTGCTGTAACCCATGAATAGTCCTTCAAATGCCTTGGAGTCAAATTTTCCTTTCTTCTCATGGTTATCCTTCATCATAAAGCATTTGCTCCCAAACACATGAAAATATTTGACAGTAGGTTTCTTCCCAGTTAGCAGACAGTAAGGTGTACTTGCATGAGTTTTGTTAATCATGGTTCTGTTTTGAGTATAACAAGCTGTGTTGATAGCTTCAGCCCAGAAATATGTTGGCAGTTTAGCATCATGCAACATAGTTCTAGCTGCTTCAATGAGAGTCATGTTCTTTCTTTCTACAACTCCATTCTGCTGTGGAGTCCTTGCAGCAGAGAATTGTTGTACAATTCCTTCATCTTTACAGAAATTTCCAAGTGTGGCATTTCTGAATTCTGTACCATTGTCACTCCTCAAGATTTGGACTTTTGAGTTTGGAGTTCTATCAAGAACTCTGACTTTATCAATAATCACTTGAGCAGCTTCATCTTTGGATTCAAGAAATTTCACCCAAGTGTACCTTGAGTAATCATCCACCATTACTAAGGCATATCTCTTTTTGGCCATTGATGGTACATTGACTGGTCCAAAGAGATCCATGTGAATCAACTTGAGTGCTTCTATGTTGGTGTTCATTTGCTTGGACTTGTGCACAGCTCTCCTTAATTTGCCCATTTGACAATCTGCACACAGTCCTTCTTGACAGAATTCCTGTTGGGGCAAACCTCTCACTAACTCCTTCTTCATCAAAATATTCATTGTCTTGAAGTTGAGATGTGAGAGCTTCCTGTGCCAAAGCATACTGTCACCAACAGTTGCTTTACTGTAAAAACAGTAAATCTTATCCTTCTTTGTTGAGTTTAAGTCAGCAACAAACAAGCTTCCTTTTCTGACCCCTTTTAGAGAGAGGCTCCCATCCTTCTTGTGATAGATGTTACACATCATCATATCAAAATCAACCTTGAATCCCCTGTCACTGAATTGGCTGACACTGAGTAGATTGTGCTTAATCCATCCACAAGAGCAATGTCTTCAATGACAACATTTCCAATTTCCAGACAGCCATATCCCACTGTGTAACCCTTGCTGTTGTCTCCAAAGGTTATGATTGGGCCAGCTTTCTCTACATAGTGTGATAGCAGGGCTTTATCACCTGTCATGTGTCTTGAGCAACCACTGTCAATAATCCACATGACTTGATCTTTCTTCTTGCCCTGCAAAACAGAATGTGTTTAAGTTGCATATGGTACCCAATCCCTGTTGGGTCCTGCAGTTTTAGTGTCTCCTGAGTTTCTTCCAGTCATAAAATCACAAGCATCATCAAAAACCTCCTGTTTGACTTCTCTTTTCACCCACTTAGGCTTAGAATTGGACTTGATCCTTTTCTTAGTGGATGAAGCCTTTTTGCTGTTGCCAGCAGGCTCAGAAGTCTCAACAGTGTGCATGTATGAACATTTTTCAGTAGTGAGAATAGGTAAGTTAAAGCATGTACTCGTGGCAGTGATCTTGCATGGCATACATTCAATGTTATTACAGACACTCATAGTTCTATGCATAAGGGGGGTTCTGTGTAAGTTACCATTGAGTTCAGTAGCATTGATCTTATCCTCAATTGGTTTCTTACAAACATGTGTTAAATGATGTGTAGATCCACAGTTATTACATAGTTTCCTAGAAGCACCTCCAACATTAGTGTATCCATTTCCTTTATTGACACCTACCTTACCATTCCTATTCTTAGACTTGAGAGTTACTGGATTGACAGTGTGTTCAGAAGTTGCTGTCGAACTTTCCTTGACAGTACCTTTTATTCCAACTGTCTTGACAGAAGGTTTGGAAGTTACTGTCTTGGATACATTCTTGACAGCATCTTTGGAAGATTCTGTCCTGCCAACTGTGACAACATCTTTTGAACTTACTGTCAGATTGCTTGGTAAGTTTACTGTCTTGGGGATTGTGACAGTATCCTTTCCATCCCTTAATGTGCTGTCAACACCTTCATCCTCATCAAGAATTTCTTGTTTGATGAGCATGGCTTCTTCATCAAACTCAATTTCTGCAGCTTTGAAAATAGGAGTTTTAACCTTCTTGAGAATGGTGGGTTTGACAGCAGCATTTCCAGAACAATCTTGAATCACAGTTTCCTTTCCAGGTCTTCTACCATATAAAAAACCTATACCAACTGTCTGATTTTCTGTATGCTTATCATTGTAATCCTGAACTATCTTTGATGAGTTTTTATAAGCCTTAATCTTGAATTCATTTTCAGCAATCTCATTCCTCAGGAATTCCTCAACCTCTTTAGCACATTTTAATTCATTTTTAAGTCTAGCATTCTCCTGAGCTAAAGGGTCTAGTGAACTGGTTTTGAGAACAAGAGATTCATTTTCAGACTTTAGTGTTTCATTTAGCTTACTCAGCCTAGTGATTTCCTCATTAGAAGCAGATAAGCTAGTATAGACATTGAACATTTCAGCACTTAAGTCTTTAATGGTTTTCTTATACTCATCAATGGACATATCAAGTTTGACAAGTGAAGGTACCTGACTTGAAGATGTTGATGCTACTTCATCAGTGCTAGCCATGAGAGCTAGGTTGACATATTCTTCTTCTTCTTCATCATCAGACTCATCCCAACACTTTCCTTCAGCCACATAGGCTCTTCCTTGATTCTTCTTAGAGTATCCACCAGTTCCTTTCTCAAACCTCTGAACCTGTTTGGGTCTTTTACATTCAGTAGCAAAATGACCAGGTTCACCACAGTTATAACACTTGAATTTTGAACTATCCACAAATCCAGTCTTGTATCCTCCTTTGGTTGAACTTCCCACAGCAGCCTTTGATGAACTTCCCCTGTTGAACTTGGATGCTTGGCCTTGGGGCTTGTATGACCTATCCTTCTTGAACCTAAAGTTCTTGAACTTTTTGGCCATGTAAGCCATAGTAGGATTGTCCATGCTTTCCAGTTCCTCCATTGTGTAGAAGTCTTCATCTTCCACATCCTTGAGCTGTAGTACTACTTTCTCATCATCTTCAACAACCTCTTCTATCTTCAAGGATTGTGCAGGGGTTGGTTGTGTGATTTGTAGTACTTCACTTGGCTGTGAGATCCTTGGCACATGTGCTACTAGGGCACTTGACATGTTAGCCATCTTGTTCCTTGTTCCACTCTGTATGGCTCTCTTTTGAAAGAGTTCAAGTTCATAGGATTTCAGAATGCCATAAAGTGTCTCAAAGGTTATATTGTTGAGATCTCTTCCTTCTCATATGGCTGTTGTCTTGTGTTCAAGGTGATCAGGCAGTGTAAGCAGGAACTTGACATTCAATTCTTTCCTGTCATAGTACTTGCCATGTATTTGTAGTTCAGTTAAGAGCTTACTGAACCTTTCAAACATGGAAGTTAAGTCTTCACCAGGCTTGGCCATGAATGCCTCATATTGTGATATCAGTATTTGCCTTTGGTTGTCCTTAACTTCTTCACTTCCTTCACATAGTAAAGCTAACCTGATCCACATCTCCTTGGCAGATGTGCAGCTTATCACACTTCCACACATGACTTTATCCAACGTGAGATAATCGAGCAAGATGAGTTGCAAGTGATCATCTAGCACCATCTTCTCCTTCTCAGGTTCCAAAATTTCCGAGGGATCTTTAGGAACCCAATGTGCAGGAATGATTTCACCATTTACTGTTGTGGCTTCAATTTCCTTTCTTGGAATGAAAGGACCATTCTCGAGGATACCTAGGTATAGTGGATTCACAGCTTTGATAAACAACAAGATCTTTCGTTTCCAAATGCTGTAGTTCTCTTTATCAAAAGCTGGGATCTTGATACTGTTTGATTTCTGCATTGTCGTCGTGATCTCAGATATGTATGTTAATCTGAAAGCTCTGATACCAGTTGTTGGTCCTTGTGTATTGCAGAAGGGGGGGATGAATGCAATACTGATAAAATTCAATCTCAATTTCAACAACCAAAACTAAGATTTAACGTTATCAGTATTTATGTATGCATTCACAAACAGTATGATCTAAAGACAAGTTTCACAAAATAAATGTTTTTATTTATTTTGCAAAGTGTTGCTACAACCTCAAGAGAGAATTCTTGAGCTTCTGTTTTCTTCAAGACACTCACTTGCCTTCGTTACTTTTCTAGAATGAATTGATAGTCTAAGTATAAACTAATCATATCACTGTCAACACGGGTTTGTGAAGCTGCTGTCATTATCAATTGGCAGCTTCTTACAAAGTGTCTACCCATGTGACTTTCCTAAATTGCTAACATGTCAGATAAACATTACAAAGAAAGCAACCTAGATTCATTCTATTTCCAGCTAAAACAATTCAGCAAATAGAGACTTGACCTTACTCTTGAATTGATTCGCTTTTGTTTTGTAGTGCTTGAAGCTTCTGTCGTAGTCTTGCAGACTTGGTGCAGCTTAGGGATACTGCAACACGCCTGTTTCTTGAACATTGAAACTATCACGAGATTTGACTGAGAAAGATACCTAGAACAAGGATCTTTCTCGAGACAGTTACTTTTGCCGCAAAGCTTGCTGTCACAGGAATGTTCTTTTGGTGACAGTATGAGTTCCCCGCATAGAGTGCTGTCGAGGTTTCCAAACTTGTTGTCGAGGGCTAAAGTTGTTGTCGCGTAGTCTTCCGCCAATGTTGCTGTCAGAGTGAATATGCTGTCGTGACTTGCAAGATTTTGTCTTCTTGTAATCTTACTGTCAATGCTTATGACAGTAACCTTTATTCATGCTGTCATCTAATATGCATTCTTTGAGGCTTGAACACAGCAAGTGAACTTCTTCCAAATTACACAATTAAAATGGCATTGCATACTGATTACAAGAACATACTTTGGCTGTGACAGTATGTTCTACTTAATTAAAAATTAAGTACATACAAAGTTAAGTTGTTTCTATGTTATCACCCATAAATCCTAACAGTACCATAAACTCTTATTTCACGTAAAATTCTATGTTGTTTTTTATAATAATAATAATCTAATTTAAATCTACAATAAATTATATTGTTACTGTACGAATGTATTATATTGTTATTAAATTATATTACTATTGTACCAAAATATATTATATTATTATATTTTATATCATGTAATAGATATTATCCCATGCTGGAGGAGTTACCGTGCATGTTTGGGGTATCTTAAAAAAGTTGACTTATACCTTAAAATGAATAAGTGTCATATAAGTGATACGTGGATGAATTCTTAAGTGTTTGGATAAATTTACTTATAAGTTAGTTACAAATTTGTTAATTTTTATTTTAAAAATAATTATTAAATACAATGAGCTAAATATATACATTTTAAATTAAAAAAATATTTAAAAACACAAATGTAAAAATAAGAAGTATTTAAACACAAAGAAATCAATCAATAGGTCAATAAGTTAAGGAAAATGTATGTTGTTATACTAACATTCAACTTATGAACATATAAGTTATAAGTTGGTTTATAAGTTGGGTTAGCAAACACCCTACATAAGCTATTATGAGATTATAAGCTATAAGTTGGCTTTTATTTAGGTTGTCATACAGACCCAAAATATGATCACAACATAAGCAAACTATAGTACGTGTAATTTGTAGTTTAGGCCATCTAAAGTTTGTATTGTTATTGTAGTTCTAATTCTTTTATAATCTTAGTGTCTTGGTGAATTGAACTTAAAATATGAAACACCAACGAATATGATTGTAGGTCGTCATTACCGATGAAGTGATCATTGTCAATCACCAAAGTACAAAAAAAGTTACTAATCGAATACAAGTTATGGACAGGTAAATTTACTTTTCAGCATGCCAAGTTTTTGTTAATACAAGTTGTGTAGAAGTAAATTCACTTTTCAGCATGCCAAGTTGTTCCCATCTGCATGCGAATCAATTTCATAGAAAAGGTTCGAATATTTACATCACCAATCACAAGTGCATAAATTGAATACAATTAAATTTGCCCTGTTATATTTATTCTTTATTCATGACTAGCCTTTTATATTTAAATAGTCCCAAATGAATTTAACTATATAGCATGTACGGTTAGTTAATTCAATTCATGAATAGGTTTAAAATATTTAAATAATCCATACTTTGTACGATATTGAGCTAATTTCTTAGTCCCCTATATTTTTTCCTTCTAGCTATGCCTTTATAATTGGAAGACAAAATGTGTGCATACAAAAAAAAGATATCGTCAAACAAGAGATCCTGAAACTATTGAGCAGTGAGATGAACGTAATGATTAAATTCACAAAAAAATTATGTCCCAAGTATTACTATCAAAAGTTTCTTTTTTCTTAATTTTTAGAATTATTCGATTCAGAAAATGATCTCTTGTGTTTTATGTATAAATAAAAAGTTGTTTCTAGAAATAAAGAAACTCAACTGGATATCAATCTTCTAAATTTTAGCCCATGTTGTATATACAAAATTTTAATTATATATACATAGTTTACACTGTATTTGGCCGATTTCTTAGTCCCCTTATAATTATCCCTTACAGTTACGCCTTCAAAATTAGAATTGTAAAGATCTGTCGAAAGAGAAAGATATCGTCAAACAAGAGATTCTTAAACAATTGAGCACTAGAATAAACATAATGAGAAACATCTCAAAAAAAAATATGACACATGTATTGGTGACGAAGTTTTTTTTGTTTATTTTTATATTATTTTTCAATTCAACTAATGACCTCTTACATTTCAGAGAAGGTTGTTTATGGAAAAACAAATTCAATTGAATGGGAATCTTTTGGATCTATATACAGGTTGGTGTTTTAGTTTTAAAATTAATTTGATTTTAATTACGTTTTCTATATAATAAAAAAACTATTTCTAGAAATAAAGAAAATCAACTGGATGAAAATCTTCTGGATCTTATCCCAGGTTGAATAAACAAAATTTTAATTATATGTATACATATATAGTGTATATTACATTTGGCTAATTTGTTATTACCCATATAATTATCCCTTATAACTACGCTTTCAAAATTGGAAGTTAAAAGATCTGCTGGAATGAAAAGATGTCATCAAACAAGAAATTCTGAATTAATGAGCAGCGAAATAAATGTAATGAGAAACGTCGAAAAAGATATATGGCACGGGTATTGTGACGTAGTTTCTCTTATATATATATATATATATATATATATATATATATATATAATTATTCAAAAATTACAACTATTAATCTCTTCGTTTTCTATATAATAGAAAGTTGTTGCTGAAAATAAAGAAATTCATTTGGATGAGAATCTTTTGGATCTAAATACAAGTTGGTGTTTTAGATTTTAAAATGATTTTGCTTTCGATATTGAAATATAAATAATCTACCATTAACATTTCATTTGATAGTGCTTCACAATTCATTGAGATTTCGTTATGTTCTAAAGGGATAACATATAATTTTTTTACAATTAACTGAATAATAATAATATTTTCATGAGTGAAATATTTATAAAATTCAGTAACTAATTTCATGAAAATAATAATGTAATTGTAAATAATTTTAAGTCAAAATTTAAAATAACATAATTGATAATATCAATTAAAACATACTATAAATAAATCGCCATGCTTCGCATGGGTTATCTTCTAGTAATTATAATATGACATTAGTATATGGTGCCAAAATACCAAAAATTTGAAAAAAGGGGTGTTGGGTAAGGGTGAGCAAAAAACCGAATTAAAACCGAAACCGAACCGAAACCGATAAAAACCGAACCGTAAAAAACCGAAACCGAGTTGAAACCGAACCAAAACCGAAAATTAAAAAACCGAACCGTTCTTGAGGTTTCGGTTTCGGTTTTAGGTCCTAACCGAACCGAAAAAAACCGAACCGAACCGATCCGATTAATAAAAATAAAGAAATAAATATGTTATATATTCTACTAGACCAAATTTTATGAGTAGTGGGAGTAGATTAATAAAGATCCTGACATTCCTTTTAATAATTATACTATTTTGTTCTTGTTCTTGTTTTTGAAGTTTTAATTTGTAATAGTTGATTAATAAATGTAGTTTAATAAACTTCTATATCTAGGTATTTTATATGTTGCTTTATTTTTGGATGTGATGATTTTTCTTGGCTTTCCTCGAAAAACTATTTACTTATACAAAGACTTCAGCTAGACTCGAGATTGTTGAATTTCTAACATTGTCTTATATACATTTCAAAGAAAATATTTTTGAAGATCATGTTAAATTTTCATTATTCTCGGATCATGTTGGACTTAAATAATTTATTATGAAAACTTTGTATGTTTATTTTGGACGAAAAAATAATTTGTAACTTTGCAAGCTTAAAAATTCGAAGTCATTTTATTTATTTTGTTATGTTTATTTGAGGCGGTTTTAAAACCGAAACCGAACCGATTCTAACCGATCCGGTCATTTTAAAACCGAAACCGAACCGACGGTTTCGGTTGCGGTTTCGGTTTTCGATTTTAAAAACCGAGGATATGCGGTTTCGGTTTCGGTTTTAACCTAAAACCAAACCGATCCGACCCGCGCTCACCCCTAGTGTTGGGGACATTTAAATAGGAATATAAATAGTGCAAGGGTGGTGGATGGACCGGCTAGCTACAACTACAAATGAATGATTCCATACGCAATGCATGTAGTTACTGGATAAGTGTCTGTGTTCGGGTTCAGAAATCCAGTGTTTCTGTGCCATCTGTTTTTTGTTATCTTCTGCTCCCTATGCTCCACATCTTTCTCATAAACATGCTCTTCTATTCGCTCCAAAACTCTATTTTCAAAACTTTTATCAATTTTTTAAGTTGCTTGCTTGCTTTCTCATTTTTTGTTTACTATGCACTGCCGGTGTGGTAAAAAGCGGGAATCGGAGTTAATCGGTGATGGCACCCTCCAGGGATTAATCGGGTAATCGGGGATTAATCGGAATGATTAATCGGGTCATTAATCAGAATAAATAATATTTTTTATATATAATTATATTCATATATATAATTGTTTCGTTATTTCAACTAAACATATGTTATTATCATATATTTATGCAAATATGTTAAAAATATTATATAATTTTAATAAATAAAATTTTGAAGGTTTAACTTTTTAATTAGAGATCAATTTAAGAGGAAAATTAAGAGAATTTACGATTTTGACATCTAAAATTATAATTACATGTACAAAAATAATGGTTTTCCCTATCATTTAATCAAGTTTCTGCATTTTAAATTTTCTAATTATTTTTTAAAATTTTAAATAATTTTTAATAATTAGCCCGATTTTTGACCGATTAATCCGATTTTTGACCGATTCAGCCGATTTTTGACTGTTTTTCTGAAAAAACGATTAATTGACCAATTTTCGTTTAATCAGTTCGGTGATCCGCCGTCTACGATTAATCCCGATTAATCGCCGACTTTTAGAACACTAAATAATTCGACTTTCATGGTGTAACAATAAAACAATTGTTTCTTATCAACAAAACAATCATAAAACAATTGCTTTTTTTAAAAAAAAAACACCAGCGATTTAGTTGGCATGATATTTATTACTCGAACATTGTATTATTAAATATTCAAAATCCGAGTGTCCTTTTTTTATTAAATTTTATGCAGGTGGCAAACTCCTTGAACATTGTATTTTGCTATATTTCATCAATGAAAAAAATTAATCTTGTCTAAAAAAAAAGTAAATTACACATTACTAACAAAACACTGTACCATTATCATATATTTCTATTTTAATATTTAGGGGTGTTCGCGGTGCGGACAATGCAGTTTTTCTCTAAAATCGCTGACCAACCCGCGCATGCGGTTTGATTAAATTTTCAAACCACGACCGCATAACTCAAAAATCACGTAAATCATACCACATAAATGAGGTGCGGTGTGATGCGGTCTAACAATATCAATACAAATAAAAATTATAATAAATTGCAAAAACGAAAGTTACAATAAAATCTGCAAAATTTATGTTAAACAATTCTTTTAAATTATAGAAAAAAGTGGAATTTGATTTGAAATAATGAAAAATATTTTTAACAGTAACATTAGAAATGAAATAACTAAAATGATTAAATATCATAAGATATCATTTCAAAATGCACATCCCATGATCCCAACAACTACTAATTATATAATAGCGTAAGTTTAAATATATATATATATATATATATATATATATATATTAAAAAAATTAATTTTGAGATTGTATTATATAGCGATCTGAAAACAAAATGGTTATTTGTTTAGCTCATTTTTTGTTTCACAATCAGGTTGTAGTTGACAGTTCGGGAGTTTATCCCGACTGGGATTCAGTATTTTAATAAATTTTTCCCTTTACGTCAAATATATATATATATATATATATATATATATATATATATATATATATATATATATAGGCTAGTGATCAAATACAAACCTTTTTTAAAATACAAACTAAGAACCAATTTAAGCCCTTAGATTAATCTAATCTAATGGCCCCCTATATACACAACACACAACTAAAATACACCCTCCCACACTCAATCACAACTATTCCCCTTCTTTTTTAATTTGACTTTTCCCGTCAATCGGAGAGTTTTTTTTGAAATCCGACTTCACCGTATTTTTCTTCATCTCCCAACGATCGATTTGCATACCATATGTGCTATGTTTCGACGCGATTTGAAAAAAAATTATTTAGTTTGTAGGTTTGTAATCTAAGAGTGGTTTGTAGTAGAATAGCCCCCTATATATATATAATGAGAATACATTTTCCGAGGTTACCTCGTGAAACTTCCTTAGGTAATTAAACTAAAACCAATATAAACATGACTGATGACACTTATGTACAAGCAGATGTATTATATTTATATGTATATCACGTATTAAGGAAATAGAATATTTTTTTAACTGAAATTGTATACACATTTACACAAATTAGGTAAGTTTATTATGTTATTTTAGATAAGTTTCCTGAGATAATCTCAGGAACTTTATTCTCATATATAATTATATATATTTATTTAAATTAGATATAATTACTGACTTGCTGTAGTACTGTATGGTGTGATTTGAACCACGCTACTTAAATGCCAAATCACAACCCGCACTGCACCGCGCGGTTTGTAAAAAATTCAACAACAACCGCACCACAAAAATTAAAAACCACATTTTATGGTATTGTTTGATGCGGTGTAGGCGGTTTGTGCGGTGTGGGCGGTCCGATGAATACCACCACTAATACTCCCTCCGTCCCCCTCAATTTTTTACATTGAGGTTGGGCACAGAGATTAAAAAAAGTGTAATGTAATGAAGAAAAGTAAGGAAAGTGAGTAAAATGGTGGGATCAATTAATATTTAATGTATAAAGTTGAGATAGTAGAGAAAAGTAGTGGATGTAATTAATTTTTATATTAAAAAACTTTACTATTTTAGGGAATTTTTAGAACGTAAAGAATTAAGAAAGACATCCCAAAAAGGAAAGTATAAAGAAATGAGAGGGATAAGAAGTATCACCTAAGCTTTCATACATATATTCTACTATTCTAGCTAGGGTTGTCAAAAAAATTCAAAAAATCCGATATCCATCCAAAATATCTGTATTCATATCCGGAATAAATCGGATTTTATCCATATTCGAAATAAAACGAATAGTATCCGTATTCGAATCCGATAGTTGCGGATACGAATATGGATATAGGCGCATCCGTATCCGATAATATCCGAATCCGAAATTAAAAAAATATGATAAATAATATATATATATATATATATATATATATAATTACATATAATTTAGAATTTATTTATTAAGTTTACAGAATATATATATATATATATATATACACATATAATATAATATTAAAGGAATGGCCATAGGAATGGGCGCTCATTAAATAATATATTTATATAAGTTGTAGATAATTGTAAATATATATATATATATAGTTTATTTTATTTTATTATTTTATTTTTATCTTTTTTCAATTTTTTTGAATTAAAATTTAATATAAAAACTAAATATTTTAACTGAAATTCGGATTCAGATATTATCCGTATCCGGATAGTATTCGACGGATTCAGCTTTAAATATTTTTATTTAAATATTTTTGAATTCGGATACGAATTCGAATACGAATTCAGATTTTCGGATTCGAATTCGGATACTGACATATCTATATCCAAATTATGCGTTTGAGCAACCAAACTCATCACTATTTCCACCAAATTAGGCCACCACATCATTTTTCAAATACGAAAATAATTTAAACTAAATTAATAAATAAGAAGAACACAAAAAATGAAAAAAAATGCTTTAACTATATTATTGCAATGGATTATTAATTATTTTTATTCTGTACTACACGAGACAAAATTTCGTCAATCAACATATGAGGTCCCACACGCATGTGCCAACTGTACTTCCTTCTTCCCATCACACTCTACACACACCTATACATACACCTATACATACAAATACCATTTCTCTTCATCTCCCTCATTCTCTCTTTTTCTCCATTACTCTCTTCATTCTATCACCACCCCTTTATTTCCCTTCCCAAATAACCCCACCCCATCTTCTCCAATCACATTTCTCATCACTCAAAACCCCCCAAAAAAAAACACACACTAATGAAGTACCCACGAGTTAGGCTCCGTATAATCCTCTTTATAACCTTAATTCTTGCATACCCATCTCACTCTGATGATGCTTCAGTGATGCAAGACTTGAAAAAATCAATTGACTCGCCTGACTCACTGAGTTGGACTGACTCGGACCCATGTAATTGGGCTCATATTCAATGCTCGAAAGATAATCGGGTGACCCGGATCCAAATTGGGAACCAGAAGCTAAAAGGGTCACTGCCTCCGTCTTTAAAAAATCTTACTTCTTTACAAGTGCTCGAGTTACAGTATAATGAACTCACTGGGTCATTACCGAGCTTGTCCGGGTTAAGTTCACTTCAATCTCTTTTACTTCATCATAATAAGTTTAATTTTATGCCCATTGATTTTTTTGATGGTATGAGTTCTTTACAAGATGTTTATATAGGTTACAATGCTTTTGATTCTTGGCAATTACCTGATAGTTTAAAAAGTGTTAGTACTCTTCAGAAATTTTCAGCTACTAGTTGTAATATTACTGGAAAAATTCCTGATTTTTTCGGTAGTGATACGTTTGCTGGATTGACACTTTTGGACCTTGCGTTGAATTCGTTAGAAGGGGAATTGCCTGGTAGTTTTTCGGGGTCTTTGATACAGACATTGTGGTTAAATGGACAAAATACTGAGGCTGGGTTGAGTGGTAGTATTGCTGTTTTGCAAAATATGAGTGAGTTGACTGAGGTTTGGTTGCATTCGAATTCGTTTAGTGGACCTATTCCTGATCTTTCGGGGTTAGGACAGTTGCAGAATTTGAGTTTGAGGGATAATAGTTTGACGGGGATTGTGCCTGTTTCGGTTATTGAGATGCCTTCGCTTGTGATAGTGAATTTGACGAATAATATGTTACAAGGGCCAACACCGAAGTTTAAGGATTCTGTGAGTGTGGATATGGTTGGGAGTAATAGTTTTTGTCTGGATGATGCGGGTGTTCCGTGTGATTCTCGTGTTAATGTTATGCTTGCTGTTGCGGAATCTGTTGGTTATCCAAAGAATTTTGCGGAGAATTGGAAAGGAAATGATCCTTGTACACCGTGGTTGGGGATTACGTGTAATGGTGGGAATATTACGGTTATTAATTTTCAGAAAATGGGTCTTGCGGGTACTATTTCTCCAAACTTTTCTTCTATTAAGTCATTGCAAAGGTTGATTCTTGCAAATAATAATCTTACTGGTGTTATCCCGGACGAGCTTACACATTTGGTTAATCTAAAAGAATTAGATGTTTCAAACAATCAGCTTCATGGTAAAGTTCCGTCATTCAGGAGTAATGTTCTGGTCAAATTTACTGGTAATGTGGATATTGGAAAGGATAGTGGTCCTAGTACAACACCAACAACTCCTACGGGCAAAACTCCCGGTTCATTCCCTGGTTCCACTGCAGAGGCTCCTCAAGGTAGTGAGAACAAATCTTCAACGGGGGTAGTTGTTGGTTCGGTTGTTGGTGGTGTTTGTGCGTTTGTAGTTGCAGGGTTCCTGGTTGTTTGCCTCTACAGAGCTAAGCGCAAGCGTTCTGGTGTAGAACAGCATCCTGGTACAACAGTGATTCATCCACGCCACTCAGGATCAGACCAAGATGCTGTGAAGATCACAATTACTGGTTCTAGTGTTAATGGTGGTGGGTCTACTAGCGAAACTTTGAGTCTTGGAAGTAGTGGACGGAGAGATATGCATATTGTTGAGGCTGGAAACATGGTAATTTCCATCCAAGTCCTGAGGAATGTGACTAACAACTTTAGCCAAGATAATATATTGGGAAAAGGTGGTTTTGGAACTGTTTACAGTGGTGAATTACATGATGGAACTAAGATTGCAGTCAAGAGGATGGAATCAGGGGTGATGAGTGAGAAGGGTTTGGATGAGTTCAAGTCTGAGATTTCTGTTCTTACCAAGGTCCGACACAGAAATTTGGTTGTGCTTCTCGGATATTGCCTTGATGGAAATGAGAGATTACTTGTTTATGAATATATGCCTCAAGGTACTCTCAGTAGATATCTGTTTAACTGGGAGGAGGAAGGTTTGAAACCTCTTGAATGGACAAAAAGGCTAACCATTGCACTGGATGTTGCTAGAGGCGTTGAGTATCTACATGGTTTGGCCCAACAGAGTTTTATTCACAGGGATCTTAAGCCATCTAACATTCTTCTGGGAGATGATATGCGAGCTAAAGTTGCAGACTTTGGACTTGTCCGTCTTGCTCCAGATGGAAAAGCTTCGCTTGTAACCAGATTGGCAGGAACTTTTGGGTATTTGGCACCAGAATATGCAGGTGATTCCATCTATAATTTCGTGCTTTTTATGATTTAATTTTCATATTTATTTTGCTTGTTAAGGATGCACAAAAGGAATATTTGTTACCTTAGTCCTTATCCATGATTGTACATATATGTATGAAATCTTGCCCTGTTTTTTAATTCGTCGGTCATATCCTTACTGTCCATTTTTAGCCTACAATGAGTAGTAGATTAATTAAATTATTATCTTCTCTACCTTGAAAATGAATTCCTCATTTGGTTCATAGTGACGGGCCGAGTAACTACGAAGATTGATGTCTTTAGCTTTGGAGTGATTCTTATGGAGGTGATCACTGGACGAAGAGCACTAGACGAGACCCAACAGGAGGACAGTGTGCACCTTGTCCCATGGTTCCGCAGAATGCAACTTAACAAGGAGACATTCCGAAAGGCAATCGACCCAACTATTGATCTTGATGAGGAGGCCCTCGTAGGTATTAGCACAATAGCTGAATTGGCTGGCCATTGCTGTGCAAGGGAACCCCACCAAAGGCCTGATATGAGTCATGCAGTTAATGTTCTTTCATCTCTGGCTGAGCTCTGGAAGCCATCAGAGCCTGATCCTGATGACATATACGGAATTGATCTTGATATTACGCTGCCACAGGCAGTTAAGAAGTGGCAGGCACTTGAAGGAATGAGTGGCATGGACTATTCTTCCTCTGGTATTGGCAGTAGTGATAATACTCAAACAAGCATACCCACAAGGCCTTCAGGGTTTGCAGATTCTTTCACTTCATCAGACGGACGTTGAGGCAGAGAGAGTTATTGAAGGTCTGGAAAGTAGGGTTCTTATTGATGTTTATTAGAGGTTTGTTATGTTCATTCTTTCTGTTTCTTACTTGTTGCTTTTGCAAGTTCTTTTCAAAAATTCCTATACTTTTCTTGGCGGTTCTTTATTGTATTTCTAATAGTATCCGACTCCCCATGCCCATTGTGGAGTTTGAAATGCAAATAGGGAACCGTTTCTCGTAATTTCTGTTTTGTAATTTCTGTTTTCTTAGTGACGATCCTTTTTGTTCATTCTTGTTACTATCTGGTAGCTTTCTTGCATTTATTCAGTTCAAGGCTGGAATAGTATATCATCTTGCCTAGTAGCTTGTGTCTAACTCCTAAGTTTATGTTTGTTGCGTCCATATTAATTAACATTTTCTTGACATGTTATTGCTAGATATGTATTATGTTACCTTGCAAGCCAAGGCTCTCTAGTCTTGCTGCCTCTTTTTGTTTAAAATTCGAGGTTCAGTACGAGATGTCAAGTCACCAGTTTAGTAGTTTGTTATTATATTTTTAATTGACGTAGATTTAGGCAGTAGGAATATTAGTCACAAGTTAATAGATGGTGAAGTCACGTCTTATAAGCCGTGTAGTTCACTACTATTTATATATTGGTGCCACATGTTTTGGATATATTATACTTTCTGAAGAGAATATTGTGCATCAGGAGGCATGTTTACGACATAGATTAAGACACTTTTCGCTACAGCAGCCTCACTCTTAGATATCTTTACTTAATACATATCTTCTCATTTTAGTCAAATGATTAAATAACATGCTATTTATAAAATTGGATGGCGGTGGTTACATGTTATCATCGCAGTGTTGCTTTGTTCTGTTGTGTTGATGAGTATGCATATTATATATGTACTGGTTGTTTTCAATGTGGTCTCTATTCCAGCTGGGTGGATGCATCATGCATTTGCAACAATGACTACTGATTCTAAAATCACCTCTCATTATTTATATCTAACATGCTTACAACTATTTGATTTTCACAGATTTGGTGCCGGTAATCATGGTTCTCAGTGCTTGACTTATTTGATTAAACAGCAATTTTCTATTTCTTTTTCTCCCGTATTTTATGTTCTCAATTCTCAATGCTTGACGCAGATTAAACTTCTAGTTTAGCACTGGTCCTTCAACCTTTTATGTTGTTTGTTTTATCACTAATCTGGACGTCATGGCCGTGATACACAAATTTATTTATGTTTAGAAGATCAAATTCGGGCCTTCAACCTGGGTGTCTCGTGCAACAATAGTAACATTTTAGGTTTTGGTGTATATTGCTTAAATTTAAATACGCACACATTCATGCATTTACAACGACCTATACTATCTGCTAGGCATTTATAATTAAATTATATCTCTTTATTTCTTCACCTGGATATTAGGCAACCTTGTTGAAGGCAGATGATGTGCATCCTAGTTGGACCTTGTGTGATAATACATGTTTTTTTCCGTATAGTGAAATTAGTGGAAATTCTAATTACCAACTCCAAATCTCACATCCGATGAATAGTCTTACACTTACACATGTAACATTCTTTACACGACTGACTACTTTCATAGGTTCAGAAATCGCATGTATTTGGAAGCTTCTTCGTCGTACTCCTGTAGAGTAAATTAATTAGATTAATATGTGTTAGTCTTTTTGCTACTACTAGTACCTTAACATGTCAAAGAAAATCAATTAGTTGATTAACAAAGATGAAGGATTGTTATGATTAGGTTTTGGTGGGGGACGGGGGCAGTGGGTGGGGGGAGATTGCAGCTAAGAGAGGGCACTTGAAATGAAAATAAAATGGAACAACGAATCTGATTGTTTTCATTTTGTTTCTTGGTAGCTTTGGATACCGAAAAGGCCCACAATTCACATGGCTGCATCTTCAATCACTCACTACTTGTATACTTTCTGTTTTTTTTTGATTGATTGCACTCCTGATAGACTTTTGATATATTCAATCCATACTCGATTTTGTGCTAGTCTTGTACGTTAGAATTAGTCTTGCTCAAGTGTGTTGAAGATCAAATAAATTAGGTGAAAAATAAAAAGATCTCGATTTTTTATCTTCTTTGGTAAACGGTAACATGCAACCGAGCCTTGTAATCACGCAGGCAGAATCCATAAATCTATAAATACATCAATAACTGAACAACACATCAGTGATCGCTGATCAGTCAGTATCTTTATGCAACACCTACACACACAGATAAAAATCTGAGAATCTGAGTTGGGTTCGTTCCAGCTTGAGGTAAAAGCAAGATATTAGATTCTGGTCGGCTTAGAGCATCCGATAGGGATTTGTCAAGAGGTTGCCAACGTTAACGTGACATGATATTACATATCGGAGTTGGTAATTTGCCCAAAAGTTGTCAATCAATGTTATCAACTTTTGATAACTTTTCAAAATGGTTAAAACACGTATATAAGCACAAAACATATATATCTTTAATACTTATTTTAGTTTAAAAGTTATTTATAATGCAATTATAGGATCAAATAAGCAACAATTAAAGGTTGTTTTTTTAAAACAATAATTAAAGATTACTAACTATTGAAGTGTTTTTTGAACAAATGTTATCAAAGTTGATAAGGAAGAGAGATAAAATAAAAAATTAATTTATGTAATGATGTGAAAAGGATCGACCACTACGAAAAATATCCTTTATTATAATACCTGAGTCTACCACATATCAGTTAACCAATCAGAAAATTTTGAATTATTTTAGGACCAAGCAGAGGTCAATCCTAATTTTTAGACCAATCACAAGAGCCTACAAACTTTCCTCATATAATTTAATTAACCAAGGTTGGTTAGACTACATACAACACGATTAACCAATCAAAATTCAATAACTATTTTATTATCAATCAAAATTCAATAACTATTTTATTTTTAATTAGAATTCACTACGAGTATATGTATAATTTTTATGACTTTAATCAATAATTTATATTTTTTATTGTTTAATTGTTTAAGGTCGTAATTTAAGGTTTTTACACCGAAAGTGTGAGGGTAATTATCTATTATTTACTGTAAAGTCAAAAAAATACGATGCTAATTGATTATATTAAAAAATTTAAATCCATTCAGTATTATGTTTTTCTATTTCGAGATTTTGTTTATCAATTAAAATTAAAATTATTTTATTTTTAATTTTAATATAATCTTTTATTATATTTATATACTTCGAGATTACGATCATTTGTTGTACAATATATACTTTAATCTATAATTTATGTTTTTTTTATTTAATTGTTAAAAGTCGTAATTTCGGGTTTTTACATAGATGTGAAGCTAATTATCCAATATATTATTTATTGTAATTAAAAAATTCGATGTTAATCGATTATGTTAAAAAAAATTAAAGAAAATGTTACTTCTTATTTATCATTCTCATCCTATTTTAATAATCATGGTTAGTTGACAATTATAATTTAAATCCAGTAATTACTTGATTTAAACTATCCATGTATTACATATTTGGTTTAGTCAAAAACAATATTTGTTAATAAATCACTTTTTATTTAAAATTATTCACAATTATATTACCATATTTATAATTAAAGTTTCATAAATATTTATTAATCAAACAATTTGATTACTATTTTACATTAAATACGATATTAATAATTCAATTTCAAGTATAAAATTTATAATACATAATTTTAATAAGTATTTGTTATTCATTTATTTACATGCATATTACATTAATTATATAGATTAACATTTACATTATTGTATGCTTTAAATAAATGTTAAAATTTTAAAAGTAGAAAACCCATTTTAATACAATTTCTGCCTCAATTTATCAATATATAACTATTTTAAATTTGTCTAATCTTCGTAAGTATACTTATTTTGAATTTAATCAAAATTATAATTTAAAAGTAAATAAAATTAATTTTAGTACAAAATATGTTGACCAAGTACTAAAATTTTAATTTACCGATTTAAAAATAATTTAAACCTATCTCATACAAATTATATGTGGGGTCAACTATATTGTTTTCCAGGTCATTGTAAAATAATATTAGCAATATAAATTCGATTAATAACATAAAATTTTAAATTATTTTAATACATAAGTAACTTTTAACATTGTACGTGAACGAATACATCATCTTTTTAAGTACTTTTAATTTTTTAATAAGATATATATCTTCACATTAACTTGATAATATATTTTATATAAGCATATTATGGATCTCTGAAGTTCAGATAGTAAACCACCTTACTTCTTCTTTATTTCGTTATCAATTAGGTGTAGTCATTAGACTCATCACTTTTTCAATATTAAAACTTTTAAAATCTTAATGCAAATAGAGACCATATATTAGTTATGAGTTTTTAGTGTTGAAGAAGTAATTCGGGGAACTCTGTATCATTAACCATACATCCATACATATAAATGCAAATGTGGTAAAATCATCTCAAACACGAATAGAAGGCATAATGTTTAATAAATCAATTTTTTCGAAAATATTTTTCTTCTTATCCTCTTTACCATAATTATATATAATTATATTAGGTTTAGGGTAACCATGTATATTATTAATTGAAGTGAAGTAGTTAAAAGATTGTGAAGTGGTGGGTCAATATCATCAAATGTTGACGAGAACCTTTGTAATAAAGGTAGTGACGTACTAAATACAAAATCCTAAAAGTATAGCATATTAAATGTAAGTTTAAAATTTATTCTAATGAATTTAAAACCTTCATCATAAGAAGAAAATGAAAACCAATATCCTGAAAAATTAAAAATCATTACAGGAGAAATTCAAACATTCATTATATCTTTGAATGATTGAAAGTTAGTACATTTCAATACAATATCTTTGTATCTTTGAATGATTGAATGATTCAATTCTAGAGTTTCAACGCCCTCAAAAGAATTTAAAATCACCTCATACAATGTTAATTTTGACGTGGTGAACATAAAATTTTCAGTTCAAATAATTAATTGTGATTTTTGTCCAACATCAAATTTGTCTTTCTCATTCTTAATAACTCAACCATTTTGTTTCTTTTCAAGCAGGTGCATGATTCAACTAATAATGATAATTTTATTGTGTTAATCCAGAGTCAAAATCGAGAACAAATAAACGCATATCCACGTCAATGATGATGGTGTTAAAAAGAAGTATAATTATAAAATGGGTTAGGACGTTTAACATTCTTATTAGTTTAAAAACTGATGGTACATTTCAAACAAATTCTAATATCGTATTTTATGTTATTTTGTTACGATGACAACATTTTATATATATGTTCAATCAATATTTTATGCGTTGAATATTTAATTTTTAATTATAAATATTTAGTTTTTAGCAACCAATAACATAACTAGGGATTAACGTCAGATCACTTCAGGGTCGGGGAGTGTTATCCCTGCACCCGACCCCGAAATCAGTCCTGAACCCACCCCGATCCCGTATGGGGCGGGCATCAAATCGGGATCGGCGCGGCGGGGAGAATACTTATCCCTAAACATAACTTATATTTACATGCGTGCGTATTTTTATTAAATGTATCTGGAAAAAAAAATTAATATGAGTTCTATTATATAATGTATTTTTAATTATTTCAAAAAAAATTAGATTTAAATTTTAAGCGTGTGCTTTCGGTGCGTAGCACGGGTAAAACGCTAGTTAGCTTTAATGTATGAGCCCAGAGAATTTATGTTGTCCGTGTATTAAGAAAACTTTTTTTTTTCAGGGCAAACACTGCCGCAGGTGTCTATTCAATGAGTAATGTCATCCCAACTAATTTTTTTTTTTCAAAATTTGTACAAAATGATATGATTGATACTTGACAAGTTTTAATTCGTGACCGTATAAATATATGCGAGGTTCTATTTTTTTATTAAAAAAGTTATCTTTAAGGATGAATTTGGGAGATATTTTGAAAATTTTTATTGAATACTCTGACATTTTTCCTATTCAATATATCCTTTCATATCAATAGCGGCACCTTTCTTTCATTTTTATTTATATTAAACAAGATTGAAGTAGAGAAATGTTTTATGGACTATTTATCTACTCCCTCCGTCCCAGCAGAAAGAAAGTTAACATTTGAAAGAGGATACTCAACACGTATTTTAAGGCTCCTTCAAAGTATAGTTTCATTAATTGTTTTAAATTTTTTTTTTCTTCTGAATAAAAATTAAAAATAAATAATAAAACTATATTTTATAGGAGCCTTAAAATACATGTCGACCCTTTCATTTCAAATATTAACAAATAGATGGGACCGAAGGAGTATAAGCATCGCATGTAATTTGAATAGTTGACATACATAGCCTGCAATGTGATGCAAATTGACTTAATGGAATTGTAAATGTATTTGCGCATTCCTTATCAAGGGAAGTCCCACTCGAATTATTTCACGGCACAAATATGTTTTTGTTATTAAAGTTGATTGTAAATTTGTAAAAGATTCACAGACTCATGTTTCGCCGAAATCCAAACCCTCACACTTGTTGTTAAGCCAATGTATCAAATACGGGGCATATGGTTTAAGTTAAAAACATATGTCGAGAACGAAAGTAAATACAAATACAATATTAAAAATATAAATATTGAAAACCAAATTTTAATTTTTAAAATTTTGTAAAATATAAAAGACATGATTAATGAAAATTTTAAAATCCTAAATTCCAAATGAAAAGGTTCAACCGTTCAAGCACTTAAGTAGTTAAGTGTGTGTAACATTAAGAAGCCCAATATCATTTGCAAGTATACATTTGTTAACTGGATATGCAATTATCCGCGACCGAAGCCCATTACATACATTTACAAGAAATAGGAAGACACTTGTAAATCTATGTATTTTATTGTTTTCTTCATTAATTATGGTAAGTTTTGAAATCAAATTTTAGATTACTACAAACAAATTAAGTTATGCACATTAACATATTTACATTTGGTATATCCAAAAATTAGATCTCCAAAAAATTTATATTCATTTACTCCCTCCGTCCCATTTTTATTGTCCACCATAAAAAACCCACCTTTTATTCAATCATATAAAATAAACTTATAGTTACCAAAAAGTTATATTGCTTTTCATAAAAATTAACATAATTAACACATAATTTACCATATAAACTAAAAGTGGACAACAATTTTGGGACGAACGAAAAAGGAAATTTTGGACAATAAAACTGGGACGGAGGGAGTATTTGATCTTCTCAATTTATTTTCTCCTCCTTCAACACTATCAAATCAATATTCAATTTTGATTTTAATATAATTAAAAATGAATTAACTTAATTTAATTTTTTTAATCTCAATATACATTTTTTTCTATAAATTGATGATATATGCATGTCTAAGATTCCACTATACGATGAAAATTTTTTAGTTTTAATTTCTTAATGCTTAATCATATAGTATTTTTTTTTATTTAATTGGTACATCAATCAGACGACAAGATATAAATATTTATCACTTAAGTTATCTAATCATCACAAAATTATGTTAAAAAAGAAAATAAATCATCTTGGATCTTTTTTTGATAAAAAAATCAAAATTAAAATTTTGAATAATTTATCATATTGACCAAGATTTTTTTATACTTATATGGTGAGTTTTGAAAATAATTATATTTACTTATAAGTATAACTTCTTTCCTCTAAAATAAAAATAAAATATACATAGTTTATCAAATCAAATTTTATATTAACGGTCCTATACATCTACTAATAAATCACTTTTGTTTTCTCAAAAATAAAGATAGTCATTGACTTAATTGAGTCAAACAATTTGAATCAAGATTTACAAAGTTAAAAATTTCTCGAATATCTTTCAAACACATCTTATATCTTCATAGTTGAACCTCCTATCGAGCTAACGCTATATCTCGAAAGACACATTCGAATCCAAATTCAAAATCTTAAATATATTCTATAAAAAAAGAATTTATAAATATTTTAATACTTTTATCAACATCAAACTCACCTTCTCCTAACAGTAAGTAAACTCAAGGTCAGATGTTGCAAGCAAAAAGATTAATTTATCGTGGAAAAAAACAAACAATTACAAAACTAATTTCTACCTATAAATTATAATTGTAGGTTTAATCATTAAATAAATCAAAAGAATGTGACATACTTAATAAATAAATAAAATTGGAAGCCCGTTCGTGGAGCGCGGGCAAGAAAACACTAGTATATGATAGATGCAGAAAACAGAACCATTCGTCTGCACTTATTTATTTAAAAATATCGCACGGGTTATAAGCCGGTTAAAATAGAAACTAGAAACAAAGTTAATACAATCATCAATCAATACTATTATATAAAGGAGAAGACGGGGCGGTGAGGTGGCGCTCTTAGATCGCTTCGTTCTATTTTTCTAATTTTCTCAATTTTTTGAATTAATAATATTAAAAATTCGAAAAAATCTCAATTAATTTTTAAATACTTACTAATAGAGGAAACATATAATATTTTGCCATTTAAAATCCCTACTAATGGAGAAAGTAAATATACAATAGATCTTTACTAATGGAGGAAACTAAATATCACTAACAGAAGAAACTAAATATTCAATTATAATATTCTTGCCTTCAAAATATCTAAATTAGAAAAAAGTGTATTACCTTACATTATTTTGAACTTTCCTATATTATTATCTAAATATTCTCATAATACTTTTTTAATGAAATTACTATCTTAAAATACTGATCTCCTAAACTTTCTTTTTTTATGTAATATAATAGAAAATACAGGAACGTTTTGGTAAATAAGAATTTAATAAATTAGATCGGTCTTGCATAAGAAATTAAGTAATTAATACCAAAAACTAGAAAAAATCTCAATTGCCTTTTAAATATTTACTAATGGAGAAAACTAAATATACAATTTTAATATTCTTGCATTTAAAATCTCTACTAATAGAGAAAAGTAAATATAATATTCTTGCATTTAAAATATCTACTAATAGAGAAAGTAAATATACAATAGATCTTTACTGATGGAAGAAACTAAATATCACTAAAAGAGGAAACTAAATATACGATTATAATATTCTTGCCTTCAAAATATCTAAATTAGAAAAAAAAAGTGTATTACTTTACATTATTTTGAACTTTCCTCTATTATTATCTAAATATTCTCATAATAATTTTTTAATGAAATTACTATCTTAACATACTGCTCTCCTAAAATTTCTTTTTTATGTAATATAATAGAAAATACAGGAACGTTTTGGTAAATAAGAATTTAATAAATTAGATCGGTCTTGCATAAGAAATTAAGTAATTAATACTAAAAACTAGAAAAAATCTCAATTGCCTTTTAAATATTTACTAATGGAGAAAACTAAATATACAATTTCAATATTCTTACATTTAAAATCTTTACTAATAGAGGAAAGTAAATATAATATTCTTGCATTTAAAATCTCTGCTAATAGAGAAAGTAAATATACAATAGATCTTTACTGATGGAGGAAACTAAATATCACTAAAAGAGGAAACTAAATATTCGATTATAATATTCTTGCCTTCAAAATATCTAAATTATAAAAAAAAAAAGTGTATTACCTTACATTATTTTACACTTTCCTCTATTATTATCTAAATAATCTCATAATATTTCTTTTCAAATGAAATTAACATCTTAACATTCTTTTCTCCTAAACTTTCTTCTTTTTTATGTGATATAATAGAAAATACAGGAACATTTTGGTAAATAAGAAGTTAAGAAATTAAATCGGTCTTGCATAAGAAATTAAGTAATTAATACGAAAGATTAGAAAAAAAAAAAACTTAATTGCCTTTTAAATATTTACTAATGGAGGAAACTAAATATACAATTTCAATATTTTTTCATTTAAAATCTCTACTAATGAAGGAAAGTAAATATAATATTCTTGCATTTAAAATCTCTACTAATGCAGAAAGTAAAAATACAATAGATCTTTACTAATTGAGGAAACTAAATATTACAAATGGAGGAAACTAAATATTCAATTATAATATTCTTGCCTTCAAATATCTAAATTAAAAAAAAAAAGTGTATTACTTTACATTATTTTGAACTTCCCTTTATTATTATCTAGATATTTTCATAATATTTTTTTTCAAATGAAATTACCATCTTAACATTCTACTCTCCTAAACTTTCCTTTTTAATGTAATATAATAGAAAATACAAGAACATATTGGTAAATAAGAAGTTAAGAAATTAGATCGGTCTTGCAGAAGAAATTAAGTAATTACTTGGTAAATAATTAATTATCTTTAATACTTTCATACAAACAACTAATTAATATTATAAATATACACCTAAACTCTGTTAATTGTCTACTGCAATTTTTGTTGTCAACATTGTTCTTCTTTACTTTTTTGTTTGTTCATGTTAGAAGTGTGTATATGAGTACATGAGTATGAGACCTTTTCCTTTATATTATTTATCTTATTACGTTTGTATTATTACGTTTGTTTGCAGGATCATATTAAAATCTCTGACAAGATAAGTTATTTGCTATTAGTGTTGATTGAGTTAAGACATGAATTAATAAGGAGGGGGATTCATCAGCTAAAATAATAGGCCCGAACAAGGTGATTTTCACGTACATTCAGTTGTGAATTGATTTAAATGTTTATGTGTGTACGTTATTAGTTTTGAATTTATAGTTAAAAGTTGATACACTTGTATACAAGGTAACTCGAAAGTGGAGAGTTCATCATGTCTTCAAAAACAAATTTTATCATTGTTTTTTAACGTTTAGATAGTTATTGCTCTAATTTTTATGAGAAAATATTATATCTTTTATTAAAATATTTTATGTAATTCATACACGAAAATTCAAAGATAAAAATTGTATATTAAGAAATTTATAGTGTGTGTATTTCGAAAATATCATGTTAAGATTTATTCGACTGAAGAATTTATTTAGTGTGTGCATTTTTAACAAAATTCAATAAATCGGTGTATCTATAACAAAAGTCATACATGAATAAGAAACATTGAGAAGCGGTCATTAATATTTTTTTTAAAGGAAGAGGTTGTTGTTGTTTTTGTTGTTATTTGTTTTGATAAAAAGATATCATTATTAATAAAAAATTCTCTCAGCAACAAAAAGGATGTGTGTTCATATTTTTTGATTTTTTTCTTACTGGGAGTAGATTTGGAGGTAGTGAAAATTTTAATAGCTCTGAAGGTATAATTGTAGTTTTTGATTAAACGATCTAGAACTTTATATATATACTAGCTTAAAACCCGTGCGATGCACAGATTGTTAATTGTTATTTTATTATTATTTTTTTAATATTTTATAAATTGTAATTGTGCAAAAATAAGTAGGCATGTTAAAATAACTAAACACTTTTAATTAATTAAAAACATTAAAACAGATTTTAAAATAAATAAGTATGGGTTTGCCCGTTATATTTTTGGAAAATGAGGGGTTTTAGTAAGAAAAAATAAAAAATGTAACATATATTTAGTTTAAAACGGTAAATGCCCGTGATATTTTTGGGAAATGAGGTTTTAAAATTTAATAAATAAAAGTATTTAAATATGTTTTAAAATAAATAATTAAAGGGTTTCCTGTGATATTTTTGGAAAAAGAATGGATTTTAGTGAGAAAAATAGAAAAAGAAAAATTGTGAAAGGCAATTTCCCGTGATGTATTTAGAAAAGGATGGACTTTGTTAGAAAAAATATATAATGTGTTTTAGCTGAAAAGATAATTGGTTATAAATAGGTATTTGATTATTTATATTTTAATATTTTTAGTAATTGCATTTGTTAAGAAAAATAAGTAGACATGTTAAAATAGGTAAGTTTTTTAAAAAATAATTATAATATTAAAATAGGTTTAAAAATAAATAACTAAAGGTTTGTCGCTGATATTTTTGGAAAAAGAGGGGTTTTAGTAAAGAAAAATAGAAAAACAAACATGTTTTAGTTAAAAAAGGTAATTGTCCGTGATATATTTGAAAAAGTAGGGGAATTTGTTAGAAAAAATAGAAAAATTAATGTATTTTAGGTGGAAAAGGTAATTGGTTATAAATATGTAATATTATTATTTAATAATATATTTCTATAAATAAGTAAGGTTAATTAAGTAAAAACACGAAGTACAGTTAATTAAGGGCAATTAAGTAAAATCACAACATACCATACCGACCAACCAAACTTTTAATGTTTCGTCTATTATATAATAGTATTGATATATATATATATAGGCTAGTGATCAAATACAAACCTTTTTTAAAATACAAATATATATAATTCAAAACAAAAATTAATTTTATATTAGAAATATTATTTTATTTAAAAACGTATTTTATAGAATATATTTTGAGAAAATTTAGAGATATTATTATAAAACCGCTGCGAAGCGCGGCTTAGTAAACTAGTTCTATAAATATAATAAAATTAATTCATCAATCGGTATGAAGTATGAACTGCCGATTAGACAAGAGCTAGGGCTTGATAAATCACGATCCCTTAAATTCGTTAACTGTAGACGTAGTTGTTAAACATGCATGCCCTTCCTTAATCAGTTGATACTCAGTTATCTGCAGGAAGTCCTAACAAATGGAGTACATGGAAATAGACCTGACAATGGACAGTGTCGTGTACTTTCGTATCGTGTACTTTCGTGTTTTCGTGTACTTGAATGTAAAACCCATATCCAACCCGTTTTGAATTCGTGTACTAAATTTTAAACCCATATCCAATTCAAAACGTGTTGTGTACTTTACGTGTCGTATTCATGTACATTAAACAAAAATATAAATATAAATTTAATTTAATTAAAATTTATATATTATAAAACTATTTTAATTATGTAAATTTTTATGAAATGTGTATTAAATATGTATTACGTATAATTTTACAAAAATTTGTAAATATAACTTATATATATAAATGTATACTTCTTATATATAAATGTATAACTTACTGTCAATTAGTCGTGAAATTTTTATTTATTGTTCATATGTATATAAATGTATATACAAAAATTTATTTTTTGAATAATTTTTTAGAAAGTTAGTATTCAAAAAATAAATAAATTATATTAACATATAAAGTATGATTAAAAAAATTAAGGATAAATACTATAAAATTCTTAATTTAATTTAATTTAATTGTAATTAAATTTAAAACATTATTTAATATAATTACATAATATAATAATAAAATTTCGTAAAAATTGTGTATATAATTTTTTGAATGTATTTAATAAGTCAATATAGTAAATATTATTAGTTAATATTATTCACTTCTATTATACCAAGTTATGTTATATTTTAACTTCATATTATTTTTTAGTATTTATTTTTTGATATTCCATTACTATACATATAATTAAATATATATAAAAAATGTGTTATCAATTATATTAGCAAACTTCAAGTACACAAATTGCTCAATTTTAATAGTTAAGATACACAAAATGCATCATTTGAATAAATAAATAATGGAAATACACAAATTGTTTGTTTTTGCATACTTGAAGTACACAAAGTGTACAATTGATAGTTTAGGTACACAAAATACAGAAGTTGTATAATTTAGGTACACAAAATGCTATTTACTCTTAAAAATATAAATATTGAAAACCAAATTTTAATTTTTAAAATTTTATAAAATATAAAGACATGATTAATGAAAATTTTAAATTTTAGAATCCTAAATTCCAAATGAAAAGGTTCAAGTACTTAAGTACATTCAGAAGCCCAATATCATTTGCAAGTATACATTTGTTAACTGGATATGCAATTATCCGCGACCGAAGCCCATTACATACATCTATTATATACTCCCTCCGTCCCAATGGGTTCTTTACGTTTGCTTTTTGCACGGAGACCAAGGAATATTCTTAAAATAAGTGAGGTAGTGGATGTAATAGTGTATTTTATTGTTAAAATAAATGAAGTAGTGGGTGTAATAATAATTTATTGTTAAGATAAGTGAGATAGTGGGTGTAATAGTATAAAGTATTGAAAAAGTGGAGTGAAGTAGTGGATGTAATAATGTATTATATTATTAAAAGTTACTATTTTTAGTAATGTAAAGAATTGGTGGGACGTCCCAAAAAGGAAAGTGTAAAGAATTGATTGGGACGGAGGGAGTATCTTATACTGCAACAAGCACTTTGTGAACCATTTTATTCAACACTTGAAATTGTTAATATCCGAATTTTAATGATGATAAATGTCTGAAAGTTTATCTTAGTAATTGATATAACTTAATCAGAAAAATGAATGTTTTAAAATAATTGATTTGATCTTACTTGATTTCAGGATATTTGACTTGTTCAATTCTAATATTGTTATTAATGATTATCCCAAGATATTAGATCAATCAAGACTTATTCAAATCTGTTTATATCATTTGCCTTATCTTTTCTAACAGATTGTTTCATAGCCGTTTCAATTCAAAATCTTCAAACAGCTATTTTCAGGAAGATATATATATTCATTCAGGTGGTGTGACAACTAGAGCAATCAGATTACAATCTTCTACCAAGCTTTCGAGATCAAATCAGTTTTTGTTTTAGGAGATTCATTATTGTTTGAGTTGTATTAATTTACTTTATCTATACTTGTGCCGGGTTGTGGCAAATAGATAGGATTACAAAATTCAACCTAAGGTACTAGCGAGCTAAGGTTATCTGCTGCTAGTGGACAGTTGTGTCAAGGGAAGGGTTCTTCCAAGAGGTTATCATTTTTGTAATCGGGATAAACTGTAAGTGTATTATTAATTGATAATAATATATTCTCTGTGCTAGTTGGCATAGGGACTTGGACGTAGGCCATAGACACTGGTAGGGGCCGAACCAAGAGAAAAGTCTTGGTGTTATTTATATTTCTGCAGAATATTTCTATTCAGTATTTGTTATATATATAACTATTGAGACAGTTCCATTTAACAAAGAGGCAGACCCTTTGTCAATTGAGACAGACTCTTTTATATATTGTGCTTAGTTAATTTCAATTGGTATCAGAGCAGGTGCATTTAACATTTTTTTTAAGTGTTTATTTTGCTAGCGATCAAAGGCACAATCTAATTGGCAAGAACGTCACTCAAACAACATTCCTCCTCTTCTTCTTGGAGCTGAAAATTATAATGATTGGAAGTTTCGAATGAAAATTTTTCTCCAAAAGGATGCCTATGAATGGGATGCTGTTGAAAATGGGATCATCATTCCTATGAAAGATGGAAAGCCTAAACCAGTCAAGGAACTTACTGCTGATGAAGTCAATTCTCTGAACTACAATGCTCGAGCAATGAATTCTCTTCTAAATGGTTTAAGCTCTACTGAACTCAGAAAAGTCTCGGCATGCACGTCTGCTAAACAAGTCTGGGATACTATCAAAGTCAGTCATGAAGGGACATCCAAAGTTCGTGAAGTGAAGCTGGATCTATTACTAAGTGACTATGAAAGCTTCAGACTTGAAAAAGATGAAAGTATTAAAGAAGCTCAGGGACGATTTCTTATATTGATGAACTCTATTGCTCTACTCGAAAGACATATTCCACAAGCTGAAATCAATAGAAAGATTCTTCGATCACTGCCTAAGAAATTTGCACCTAAAGTTACCACTCTTCAAGATTCTACTTTAATTTCTTCTATGGAGACACTAACTCTTTTTAGTGAATTGGAAGAATTTGAAAATCAATTACGCAGGTACGACGAAGAAGATGAAATTCCTAGAAAGAAGACACTTGCTCTTCGTGCTGATGAGTCTGATGAAGATTCTGATGAAGACATTGCACTTCTTACAAAGAAATTTCAGAAATTTTTGGCCAAGAAGAAATCTGCAAGTCGATTCACTAAATTCAACTCTCCGAAGAAAGATGTCAAGAATAGCTCTAACGATGACGCATGTTTTGAATGTGGAAAGAAAGGTCATTACAAGAAGAACTGCTTCAAGCTTAAGGCAAAACAGAAAGGTTCTGGATTTCAAGATAAAAGAAAGAATAAAGCTTTTCTTACTTGGAGTGATGATGAATCAGAAGCTGAAATAGATTCTGATGATGAAGTAGCTCAATTATGTCTGGCTGGCATTGAAAGCAATCCTTCTGATGATGAAGAGGTAAATACTATTTCTAATTCTTCAAATTATGATATTACAAGAAATATTGCATTGTTGCAGGGACAAAACAAGAAATTACGAGAGAAAAATGCTTATCTAAAACAAACTCTCAACGAAGTTCTAAATGAGATGGATGACTCCATGAAAGATGAAATGCTTACAGAAGAAATCAGAGTTCTATCTGAAAAAGTGTCAAAACTTTCAGAAGAAAATGATTACTTGAGGAACGAAATAGAAATGAAGGATGCTTGTCTGATCACTCTGAAACAGCAAACATTTGCTGAAAGCAAGAAAGCAAATACAGATCAACAGTTTTCTGATCTTCAGAATAAGATTGTTCTCCTAAAGCAAGATCTATCCAAATTTGTTCATGGTGAAGGTACTCTTGATGCACTTTTAGCAGAACAGAAATCATCCTTGGATAAAGAAGGCTTAGGCTATAGCTCAGTCAGAAAATCTGTCTTTCAACGAGGAAATAAGAGAACAGTTTTGAAATACTCCATGCCTTATGAAAAATGCAAAGACTGTGGAAAGATAGGGCATATATCTGCTCAATCCAATCTTTGTGGTATCAAGGACCACACTTCTAACTTTCACTCTACATGTAATATTGTTCAAATGTGGATTAGAAAAGCTGATCGTCATTTATATAACATTGTAGACACTAACAAATCAGGACCCAAAATGAGATGGGTACCTAAATTTAAAATATGACTGTTTTGCAGATTTGTTTGAAAGCTCATATTCCCAGAAACAAATGGATCATAGACAGCGGTTGTTCTCGTCACATGACAGGAGACAAATCAAAATTTATCTCTATAGATGCTAAAGATGGAGGTCTAGTTACTCTTGGAGATTCAACTACTGTTCGCATTATAGGTAAAGGTACCATAGGTAATGACAAGTTCTCCATAAATAATGTCAGGTTAGTTGATGGTTTAAAGTATAATCTTATCAGTGTTAGTCAGCTAACAGATACAGGTCATGATGTCAAGTTTGGTAAGAACATGTGTTTAATTACTACTACTTCGAATCATAATCCTTTAATAGCCAAGCGACAAGGCAATATCTTTGTATTAGATTTTGATGAACAGAATGAAGAAATCTGCTTAGCTTCAATTCAACATCAACAGAACTTGTGGCATAGACGCCTAGGTCATGTTCATATGGATCTCATCAACAAAATCTCTTCTCATTCTTTGGTCAGAGGTTTACCCAATCTCAAATATAAAAAGACAGAACCTTGCACAGCTTGTCAGATAGGTAAACAGGTTCGTACTTCTTTTAAAGTTAAGAAGCAGATATCAACAACTGTTCCATTGCAAATGTTACATCTTGATTTATTTGGTCCAGAAAGGTATGTTAGCTTAAGTGGAAAGAAATATGCTTTTGTAATTGTTGATGATTTTTCTCGTTTTACATGGGTACTATTTTTGAGAACTAAAGATGAAGCCTTTGTAGAATTTCAAGATCTTATTTCTAACCTTGAAACCAAGTTTTCTGTTAAGCTTCAAACTATCAGGAGTGATCATGGAGGTGAATTTGAAAAGGAGTTTGTCACATATTGCAAATCCAGAGGCATTACGCATGAATTTTCTGCTCCTCGTACTCCACAACAAAATGGAGTAGTCGAACGTAAGAATAGAACTCTTCAAGAAACTGCTCGAACATTACTGCATGAGAGTAAGTTACCTCGAAAATTCTGGGCTGAAGCGGTAAATACTTCTTGTTATGTTCTTAATAGAGTATTAATTCGTCCTATATTATTGAAAACTCCATATGAATTATTGAAACAGAAAACTCCTAACATAAGTTATTTTAGAGTTTTTGGATCCAAATGCTTTATTTTAGATACTCAGCCCAACAAAGGTAAATTTGATGCTAGAGCTACAAAAGGTATTTTTCTTGGATATGCTGCTAATAGTAAAGCTTATCGAGTATTTAATACTGTTAAAGATAAAGTGGAAGAGTCTATTAATATTACTTTTAATGAGACTCACAATGATCTAGTCAGAGACGAGGATGATTTTGCAGATATTCCTTCTCAGACTCAAATGAGACAGCCTCATTCTCCAAAAGGACAGTCTCATTCTCCTCAACACAGCTCTCCTTCTACTTCTGGATCACCTTCATCGACCTCTATCGCTCAAGATGCTTCTAGTAGATTTGCTTCTCCAGTCCCAATGCAGGCAGATCAATTTCAAACGGATAATTCTAATATTGAGGAAATGCATTCTATTCATCTGCCAAAGTCATCAAGAACGGTGAAGAATCACCCACATGACAATTTACTTTCTGATCTTGATCAAGGAATCACAACTCGCAGTAGGTTACATAATCTATGTGCTTTCTATGCTTTTGTTGCTGATTTTGAGCCTAAAAATGCTCAAGAAGCTGTTCAGAATGAACAATGGTCTATGGCAATGCAAGAAGAATTAAATCAGTTTGAACGCTGTGATGTCTGGGAATTAGTTTCTCCACCTCCGGATGCTTCTATCATTGGCACTAGATGGGTTTTTAAAAACAAGAAGGATGAATCAGGTAATATTATTCGAAATAAAGCTCGTTTAGTTGCACAGGGTTATAATCAACAGGAGGGCATCGATTACGATGAAACTTATGCTCCAGTCGCTCGTCTGGAATCTATTCGCATTCTCATGGCCTATGCTGCTCAATTGCAATTCAAGCTTTATCAAATGGACGTCAAAAGCGCTTTTCTAAATATTTTCTTGCAAGAAGAGGTTTATGTCAAGCAGCCCCCAGGTTTCGTTCATGAAAAATATCCTAATTTTGTATACAAGCTCAAGAAATCTGTCTATGGACTCCGACAGTCACCTCGATGTTGGTATGATCGTCTCAGTGATTTTCTTGTGAATTCTGGCTTTACTCGTGGTACACTCGATCCTACTCTATTTATTTTTCATAAAAATAATGCTATCTTACTTGTTCAAGTATACGTTGATGATATAGTCTTTGGGTCAACAAATGAATCATTGTGTACTTGGTTCTCTGATTGTATGCATAAAGAGTTTGATATGAGTCTTATGGGCGAACTTCAGTTTTTTCTTGGATTGCAAATTAATCAAACTGCTGCAGGGATTTTTATTCATCAAAGCAAGTACATTCGTGATTTGCTTACCCGGTTTGACTTAGAAAGTATCTCTTCTAAAACTACTCCAATGAGTGTTTCTGTCAAACTCCATGCGGACAAGGAAGGTAAATCTGTAGATATTACTAAATATCGAGGTATGATTGGTTCTTTGTTATATCTTACTGCTTCTCGTCCCGATATAATGTTTAGTGTTTGTATGTGTGCTCGCTTTCAGGCTAACCCCAAAGAATCACATTTGAATGCAGTTAAACGGATATTTAAATATCTCAAGGGCACTAGTACTTTAGGCTTATTTTATCCAACTGCCTCTTCTTTTGATTTAACTGGTTTCTCAGATGCTGATTATGCAGGTTCTTTAGTTGATCGAAAAAGCACTAGTGGTGCATGTGAATTTTTAGGTAATTGTTTAGTAGCATGGCATAGCAAGAAACAAACTTCCATAGCATTATCCACAGCTGAAGGGGAATATATAGCCGCTGGTAGTTGCTGCACTCAAATTTTATGGATGCAACAAACTCTCACTGATTATGGTATTAAATTTTCAAATATTCCTATTTATTGTGATAATACTGCTGCTATTAATATTTCTAAAAATCCTGTCAAACATTCACACACTAAACACATTGATGTTCGACATCATTTTATTCGTGATCATGTTGCTAAAGGTAATATTCAATTGATTTTTATTCCGTCTGAAAATCAACGTGCTGATATTTTTACTAAACCTTTATCTGAATCTCGGTTTTGCATGTTACGACGTGAGTTAGGCATGTGTACTTTTTAATTATTTTTTTGTGTTTCCTCTGGGTTTATGTGTTGTGCATTTATTGTTTTTGATGAGACACCCACCTCTGTCTATTCCACTTTCCTACTGATACACGCTTGTATTCTCGTATCCCCATGCACTGTCTTTTGATTGCCAAACTCTTCAACTTCTCTTCTCTTAAAACCCCTCTTTCTATTTTTCTACTTTCTCTTTCTTCTTCATTCACCTGTTTTCTCATCTTTTTCACTCTCAATGGCAAAAACAAAGAAAATCTCTAAACGCCCAACTCCATCACAAACACCATCCAAACGACAAAGAACTGCTCCGTCTGTGGTATCCTCTGATTCATCTCTCAATTCGTCCAGAAGTACAAGACCCACTTTGGCGAAGTCTATGCAACGCTCGATTATCAAAGAACGTCTGGTTGATCTCCCGTTATTACAAGATGCTGGTATTGTGAAGTTGTTTGATTCGGTTGGTTGTGCTTCTCTTTTATCACCGGAAATACTAATTTACCCCGACTTGGTACGTGAGTTCTATGCACATCTTTCTATTCGTGGTGATTGGGTTCATTCTCTAGTTAAAGATATTCCGATTGTGTTCAAACCTGAGTTGCTATCCTCCATTGTTGCTGTTTCTGCTAAAGGTCCCTGTCCTTTTTCAACTTCTCATCAACCTGTGTCAGACATTGAAGGTTTTTCTTATGATCAACAATTGGCTTTGATTCTTTCTGATGGGTATTCTTCTAAACCTTCAGTTTCTCTACTTACACCTCAGGCTTTATGTTTGTTTCGTTTAATTCATACAAATGTTTGTCCCCGTAGTAGTGGTAGGGATCGCCTCACTCATCAGGATTCGATTTTATTGGCTCTTTTTGTTTCGGGTTTTCCGTTTGATGTTTCTTCTTTTCTAATCAAACAAATGATACATTGTGTTAATCATGATTCTATGAATTTGCCCTATCCAGCGTTGTTAACCAAATTGTTTCGCTATTTTGATATTATCTCTGACTCTGATGTTTCTGAATCTATTGTTGATACTTTTGATTTAAAGGTATTAACTGCAAACAAACTTCAACTGGTTAATAACAGTTTAGTTTTTAACCCTGTTGTTAAAAATGTTTCTTCTACTTTTGTTGGTTCTTCCTCTGTCTCGATTGAGACAAATCCTCATTTTGTTGCGTTGACCAAGAAAGTTGATGACAACACATATTTGCTACAATCTGTCAATTCAAAGCTTGATTCTGTTTTATCCTTACTTCAGTCCACAACTTCTCACTTTGAATCTGTTGACACTCAGCTGATCTTTTTAAAATCTCTTTATTCTAAACTTTTTTCATCCATGAATTTTGAATTTGGTAATGTGCAAGATGGTTTAACTCATGCTGCCAAGGCTTGGGAGAAGGAGTTTGTGAAATTATTTTATATTCTTAGTTCCGAAACCAAGTTCGTGTCCAAGCAGGTTTCATCAATGGTACATAAGAAGGATTTACAGTGGCATTCTCGTGAATGGATGGACGACAGCACTCTTGCGGAGATCACTACACCTCTTCCATTACCAGCTATTCCTCCACCAGAAGCTCTTGGATTCACTGCAGAAGAATATCGTGCGAAGATTTTTGACTGGCTTTCTGCTAGGGATGGTAAGTCGCCTCCAACAAACTTTTATTCAACAATGTTTACCGAGTATGGACAGCCCCCAGTTGTTCCTTCAGCTGCTTCTCGCAAGGGCAAAGCCAAACAGTCTCCAGTTGATATTGATGATTAAGTTTTTTTTTATGATTTTGAACGGGGGAGAAATCTGAACTATTTTGACTTTTGTGGTGTATTTTGTTTATTAACTTTTAAGACTTATGTTTGTGGTTTCGTGAATGGTTTTATGGTTGAAATCAGGTTAATATTTTGATGCATATGTGTTATTGTTTCTGATTAAGTTTTATGTGGTATTACATGAACTTTAAATGTTTTATTGTTTTTAATCTTATAAGTTCATTGTGATAGGGGGAGTTTCAGTGTTTTCAGATATGGTTCATCATCATAAAAAAGGGGGAGATTGTTAATATCCGAATTTTAATGATGATAAATGTCTGAAAGTTTATCTTAGTAATTGATATAACTTAATCAGAAAAATGAATGTTTTAAAATAATTGATTTGATCTTACTTGATTTCAGGATATTTGACTTGTTCAATTCTAATATTGTTATTAATGATTATCCCAAGATATTAGATCAATCAAGACTTATTCAAATCTGTTTATATCATTTGCCTTATCTTTTCTAACAGATTGTTTCATAGCCGTTTCAATTCAAAATCTTCAAACAGCTATTTTCAGGAAGATATATATATTCATTCAGGTGGTGTGACAACTAGAGCAATCAGATTACATTCTTCTACCAAGCTTTCGAGATCAAATCAGTTTTTGTTTTAGGAGATTCATTATTGTTTGAGTTGTATTAATTTACTTTATCTATACTTGTGCCGGGTTGTGGCAAATAGATAGGATTACAAAATTCAACCTAAGGTACTAGCGAGCTAAGGTTATCTGCTGCCAGTGGACAGTTGTGTCAAGGGAAGGGTTCTTCCAAGAGGTTATCATTTTTGTAATCGGGATAAACTGTAAGTGTATTATTAATTGATAATAATATATTCTCTGTGCTAGTTGGCATAGGGACTTGGACGTAGGCCATAGACACTGGTAGGGGCCGAACCAAGAGAAAAGTCTTGGTGTTATTTATATTCTGCAGAATATTTCTATTCAGTATTTGTTATATATATAACTATTGAGACAGTTCCATTTAACAAAGAGGCAGACCCTTTGTCAATTGAGACAGACTCTTTTATATATTGTGCTTAGTTAATTTCAGAAATTACATAACTGCCCCTCCAAAGTCAAATGTTATAAAAATGTAAGAAAATTTTGATCTTGATGGGAATCGAACCTAAGACACTTCAATACTAATTACTAAGAATTTCAAGTCACCTATTTAACCATTGAGCTACTTGGGTTTTTTTGTTGTGGTATAGAACCCATTAGTATGGTAATGTCTTTCACAAATATTATTTTACACTTTAGTTTTTATTCAAGATTATTTCATGATAATTTCATTTGTCTGATTATTAATAAAAGTGGTTATTGGTATAAAGTATATCCAATAGACTCGTATCTCTTTAATTAAATTTAATTATGTTTCTTCCTTTATATTCACAATTTTAAGACAAAGTACAAATGCATTTTTAGTCACATAATATCACTTTTTAGTCCGAGCATCCAATAATATAAAATAATACAAAATAGTAATCATTTTGTCTCAATTATATTCATACATATCAGATAATATAAGCACCTCTATAGTTGTTACCCTGAATAGAGATACGTAATCCGGATTCAGGTCGGATTTTTCGATATCCGATAGAGCCGGACTTTTTTAAATCGAGACAAATTTTCTCTAAAATATTTATACATGTAGATAGGGTCGGGTCAGGAGGGGCCAAATCGGATTTTTACAAATTATTTTAGATATTGATAACTTTAACATTAACTTTACCTTTTTTTTTTATTTTTTCGGATTTAATTAAAAAAATTAAGCTTTTATCCGATATTTAATTGAAAATTCTAGCTTTTTGGATTGGACTTTTATCCTTATCAAGACTACGTCCAAATCGAGATTAAATTTGGGTTTATTCGGCTCGAACCGGATCGGGGTTTTGTGAAAAATATGCGATTCATTTAAGCCTGCGGGCTGGATCCAATTGAGGTGGACTTTTTTTTAATCAGATTTTTTCTGATTTTTTTAACTAGTTCGAACAGTTTTTTTCGAATACGAATTTGTGTGCATCTCAATCCCGCCACCTCATGCATTAAGGACATGTATACTACACCGGCCGCTTATAGAGAATTATGGAGCCCGGAGAGTATTGGTACTTTCGAAATGGAGCATTTATTTGACACCTTTAACTAATTCCTATCTGATTATTAATTAGCTTATAAAACAAATCATCAAATACATTCAACTAAGAACAAAATCTTTTTCGGACTAATACCAAACCGATCTTCCTTGCAAATCTTCTCAACCATGTCACATAGTGTCACCAACAAATTCAAACTGGTGGCAGGATCACCACAACAAACTGAAGAATACTTATCATCACAAAATTAAACTGACATGAACTAGGTGATAGTGTGACAAATATTGACATCTATATCCAATATCACTTATTATATTTTTTTTTAATATTGTTTTTAAAATTTAAAACTATCAACATATTTACTTCTTTTCAATTATATCCTTATATATAATAAGCGTAAACATGGATTTTATCATTATTTTACATTTATTATTGTTTAATTATAAGATATTAACAACTTATAATTATATATGCATTTTTGAAATTTTAGCTACTAATAAGATAAAAAAACTGTAGTATTATTATGATCCAATATATTATAAATCTCGTCTTCAATAGATAAATTTTATACGTTGGTCATTTTCGAAAAATCCACTATAGTATATAAAGTATTGAACCCGAAAAATGCAAAAAAGTTTTATATTTGTATATAAATAAAAAAATTTGTGTTGGAGATTTTTACAAGAAAGTTGAAGTTGTCATCGTACGACTAAATCAAATCTAAACTAAATTGGTTTAATTTTTTTGAATATCTATGATAAAATATTAAAAGTACTAAATGTTAAATTATTTGTGTCAAGTGGCAATTGTAAGGTGAAACGAGTAACTTATCACGAATCAGTTTAGCATTATCTTGAAAGGTATAAGTAATAGTTTTCTAAAATAAATTATATCCACACCTGTACAATTATTATATTCAACGTGTCTACAAGGAGACCCTTCTTAAAACGGGCAAAGTGATATGCATTCGTTTAAATAGTGTATCCACACATACTAATACAACTTGTACTTCTACATTTTTACTCTATTATGCACACCGATCAAATTTTACAACACCCACTTAACGACTACCCCATGAACTACAAACAGGTAAATGGAGTGCTAACGTTCCCCCTGCAATGAAAATGATAAAAGCCGCCCAATTCTCTTTCAAAGTGACACTAAAACCATCTTCTCATTCCAATACAATTGGAAAAATTATAATCGGCGGAATCTTGCAGTACACAAGGTCACGACTACCCCATGAACTACAAACAGGTAAATGGAGTGCCAACGTTCCCCAGGCAATGGAAATGGTAAAAGATGCCCGATATTCTTTCAAAGTGACACTAAACCATCTTCTCATTCAAATACGATTGGCAAAATTATAACCGACAAAATCTTGCAGTACAGAAGGATCGTGCGTGCTAACAAAACATGTTAATTAGTCAAAATATTTGCGCCTACTCAGGTCATAATAACAACCTTATAGACTGGGATTTTGTAAAACATGTATCATCAAACCTTCGACATATTTCCTACTGATATACAGTTACATGCTTATGTCTTTTCTTCTACATGCATTCCACCAAACGATGAGACCAACATAACCGAAAATAATTAGAGCATGCCCGTGCCTCGCACGGGCTATAAAGCTAGTTTACAAGAAATAGGAAGACACTTGTAAATATATGATAGATGCAGAAAACAGAACCATTCGTCTGCAATTAATCATTTAAAAATATAGCACGGGCTATAAGCCGGTTAAAATAAAAACTAGAAACAAAGTTAATACAATTCTATAAATATAATAAAATTAATTCATCAATCGGTATGAAGTATGAACTGCCGATTAGACAAGAGCTAGGGCTTGATAAATCACGATCCCTTAAATTCGTTAACTGTAGACGTAGTTGTTAAACATGCATGCCCTTCCTTGAATCAGTTGATACTCCGTTATCTGCAGGAAGTCCTAACAAATGGAGTACATGGAAATAGACCTGACAATGGACCGTGTCGTGTACTTTCGTGTCGTGTATTTTCGTGTACTTAATGTAAAACCCATATTCAATCCGTTTTGAATTCGTGTACTAAATTTTAAACCCATATCCAATTCAAAATGTGTCGTGTACTTTACGTGTCGTATTCGTGTACATTAAACAAAAATATAAATTTAATTTAATTTAATTAAAATTTATATATTATAAAACTATTTTAATTATGTAAATTTTTATGAAATGTGTATTAAATATGTATTACGTATAATTTTACAAAAAATTGTAAATATAACTTATATATATAAATGTATACTTCTTATATATAAATGTATAACTTACTGTCAATTAGTCGTGAAATTTTTATTTATTGTTCATATGTAATTGCTTATATATTTTTTAAATATGTAATACTATAAATAATATATATTTTAAAATATTTATTTACTTCATTAATTCGTGTACTTTCGTTCCGTGTCGTGTACCTATTGTGAAAATCCAAACCCGACACTAATTATATTCGTGTTTTTTCATGTTCGTGTACTTTCGTGTTCGTGTACCAAATTTTTGTACCCAAACACTAATTATCCGTGTCGTGTACCAAATTGCCAGGTTTACATGGAAATACGCCGAGAATGCGCAAAAGGACCTAGCGCTTGTTATTATTGTACAGATACACGACTGTTGCTTACTGAATATGATGACAAGAATAGAGCAAGATAATGAAGGATTTATCAATCAGGGAGATCTTATCTTGTTTGCTCCATATAATAAATTGAGCTTACAGAACAAACAAAACGTAGAGCTTACGGAACAGACAAACCAGTCAAACAACTCAGACAAGACAAAACAGCCTAACAAATTAGCCTAGCTAGTCACCCCACACACCAACTACCAGCTAGCTTCCAAAGGATAAATAAGAAATCAACATTTATTATTTTGTAAAATATATTTTTAACACCGATGTAAGTAATTAATTAAACCAGCCGGCCCTCTTACGATCGAACACACAGATTTTCAACCAGTTGCTATTTATGTCAAGTATAGACAGCGGCGTCGAAACAATGCAGTGACAACTTTTCTACTTGGTAATTCTAGGGTATAAACTAGTTGCGTCCACATCACTGATCAGTCGTGATATCAAAATAAGAAGTTTCAAAGTCTTTGAAATTGGAAACCGACGTTACACGTTCAAAGGTGCGTACGTGCATGCAAAATGAATTTGAACTTGGCTCAATAAAATAATTTTTTTTATATGTTTCCATAAATTTAAAGTATTGAAATAAATAGGAGATATAATGAAATCTTACTAACACTACGTTACTGCACTACACGTCGTGAGAACAAGCACCTGGACATTCAAAACGGTATCGTCTTCTTACTAAAGATTCAAATAAATTGACTAAGAATTTGGACTACGTTTGCTTGAAACCAGAACAAGGAATACTACTACGTTGTTTATTTATATATTATTATTATTATTATTATTACTTGTACTAGTCGATAACCCATGCGAAGCATCGATCGAGAATAAAAATTAAATTACTGAAAATAAAATTTAAAATATAGAATAGTAATAATAATAAATATTATTTAGATATGTAGTTGTAAAGAATTAAAACATGAAATTAAGATGGAAGTTGATAATAAATAAATATTATTAAATTATGTAATTACAGAGAATAGAATCCCGAGTGAAATCAAATAAATGAAATTTAAATAAATAAATAACTTGCGTAAGTATGTAAGAGATCTTTAATTTGATACTACTGTACAATTAACTTTTCATTTGGTATCACTTGAAACTTTTGACTTTCAAGTTGCATCATTATATTTTTGACTTCATCCACAAAAATACCATGTCGTTAATCCATCGTTATAAATTTATGAAATTTTCCATTAGATAAATTTTCAACTTTCAAGTGATATTATTCTACTTTGAGTTTTAACTCCAAGTACCACTATATTAATGAATCTAATAAATTTGATGAATCACTCCTTATTTTTGGTGGACAAAGATATACCCAACAATATTTTGAGATCAGCCACTAAACTAAGTAGTTTGAACAAATTCATCGGACTCATTAAAAACGTGGTATTTGGGAGCTGAACCGCAAATTAAAATGGTGTCACTTGGATATCAAAATTTGTAGAGTGGTATCAAATGAAAAAATCTCATAATTTTGTAATGATCGAGTGAAATTTGCTTAACGGAGTGATATTGTGTGGACGAAGTCAAAGCATAACTGTGCCACTTCGAAGTAAAAAACTTCGAGTGGTACCAAACACAAAAGCCAATTGTACAATAATATCAAATGGAATATCTCATTTTGTTATTGAAGCAAATCGAACCCGAGTTTCAAATGAAATCAATTAATTTAGTTATATTATAATAACCAAAATCTGGCTTTGATACCATTGTGTTCTAACAAAAGCAATTTTCCTTATTTATAGAATTCCCAATCCGCTAATTGCTTTTATACTTCTCCCAACTCCTGCCCGAACTTGAAAATTTCTCCAAATTCTTGACCCGAATGGAATGAGGAACAGATCGAGATAAGGTGGCGCGTATGAAATGTTCATCCGTAATAGTAAGAGAGATGATAATTATATTAATATAAGGTTTTTAGATAACTTATAGTATAAGAGGTAATTGTTATAAATATAGAGTTCTTAGAGATAATTTTAGAGATACATTAACTGTATTATTGATTTAGATTAATATATTAGAAGATGTATTGGTATATAAAAATTAATATTTATGAATAAATTCAAATTATTAATATATTCTCAATTGTTAATACTATCATACTCGAATTTAAATAATAATTATATTAATTTGAAGTTAAGAGAATTATATTAAGTTAATAATTATATGTATCTCTCGGTATATATCTATAAAATACCATTAAGAGAATTTTCTACTTTTAATAAAGATTTTAATTTGATTTTAAATAATAATTATTATATAGATTAATTTGAAATGAAACTAAATATATTAAGATATTAATAATTATATGGATATGACAATATATATGACATACCATACCATTTAAAGAGGGTTTCCACTTTTAATAAAAAGTACAGATTCTCGATCCGCGAATTGCTTTTATACTTCTCCCCGATCCTGCCCGAACCTGAAAAATTCTCCAAATTTTTGACCCGAATGGAATGAGGAACAGATCGAGATAAGGTGGCGCGGATGAAATGCCCAACCAGAATAGTAAGAGAAATGGTAATTATATTAATATAAGTTTCTTAGATAACTTATAGTATCAGAGGTAATTGTTATAAATATAGAGTTCTTCGTGGTAATTTTAGAGATACATTAATTGTGTTATTGATTTATATTAATATATTTGAAGATACATCGGTATATAAAAATTAATATTGATGAATAAATTCAAATTATCAATATATTATCAGTTGTTAATATTAACATACTCGATTTTAAATAATAATTATATTAATTTGAAGTTAAGAGAATTATATTAAGTTAATAATTATATGTATCTCTTGGTATATATCTATACAATACCATTAATAGGGTTTTCTACTTTTAATAAAGATTTAATTTGATTTTAAATAATAATTATTATATATAATAATTTGAAATGAAGCTAAATATATTAAGATATTAATAATTATATGGATATGACAGTATACATGACATACTATACCATTTAAAGAGGGTTTCCACTTTTAATAAAGAGTACAGATTCCTAATCCGCGAATTGCTTTTATACTTCTCCCCGATCCTGCCCGAACCTGAAAAATTCTCCAAATTTTTGACCCGAATGCAATGGGGAACATATCGAGATAAGGTGGCGCGGATGAAATGCCCAACCAGAATAGTAAGAGAGATGGTAATTATATTAATATAAGGTTCTTAGATAATAACTTATAGTGTACGAGGTAATTGTTATAAATATAGAGTTCTTAGAGGTTAATTTTAGAGATACATTAATTGTGTTATTGATTTATCTTAATATATTAGAAGATACATCGGTATATAAAAATTAATTTTGATGAATAAATTCAAATTATCAATATATTCTCAGTTGTTAATATTAACATACTCGAATTTAAATAATAATTATATTAATTTGAAGTTAAGAGAATTATATTAAGTTAATTAAGTTAATAATTATATGTATCTCGCAGTATATATCTGTTAGGAATTATGTTGATTCTTGATAATAACCAAACTAACTTAGTAAAATTTGTATAAGTGAAAATGTAACCTTCAACGGACCATTGGACTTAGAGTGAGAAAACAAGCTTTTGGACTCTACCTACTGTACAATTCCATGTAGTTCAATTTAGCTTATAAACTTGGAGTATATAACCAACTGTAGCAATGTTTTTGATATGAAGAAATCAGACTTTGTTTTCTAGAGCTAAAGCAATATTCTGTTGTAAATTGTTGAAGCAAAAACATTGTAACTGCAGTTGTGAGTTTGTTCAAAAACTACATTGAGATTTTTTCAAACAAAATCTCTCAGGTGGAACAATCAATCCACCTGAATTTTTAATTCTTGTGTAATTTATTTTATGCAATTTTATATTTCTGTTCTAAGTTAAACTTTGTCTGCAAAAGAATTGGAAATTTAAAGAATTGTATTCAACCCCTCCCCCTTCTATAATCCTGTGATTTCATTGTTAGTGAATAACAATTGGTATCAGAGCAAGCTTCTAACATACAAGAAGTTTAAAGATCAAGAACAATCAGAATCTTGGGAAAGAAGGATAATAGAGTAAAGATACCAGTTCTAGACAAAGACAATTACTTTCACTGGAAAGTAAAGATGCATCTGCACCTCATGTCTACGGATGAAGGGTATGTGGATTGCATTGAGAAAGGTCCTCATTTGCCAGTGAAGCCAAACACTGGAATTTCTCTGCAAGGAGAAGGAGCCCTAGACACAATTCCTAAACTACCATCAGAATGGACAATGGAAGATATAGCTGAAATGCATAAGGATAAAAAGACCATGAATATTCTATTCAATGGTCTAGAAACTGATATGTTTGACAATGTTATCAACTGCACTACAACCAAGGAAGTCTGGGACACAGTTCAAACTCTGTGTGAAGGAACTGAGCAAGTTAGAGAGAACACAATGCAACTTCTCATACAACAGTATGAACACTTTCACTTCAAGAATGGTGAATCTCTGAATGATACTTTTAGCAGATTTCAGAAATTATTAAATGGATTGAAGTTGTATGGAAGAGTGTACCAAACCAATGACTCAAATCTCAAATTTCTAAGAGCCTTGACCAAGGAATGGAAGCCTATGATGTTTCCTTGAGGAACACTCAAGAATACAAAGACTTTACTCTTGAAAGGCTTTATGGAACTTTAAAAACCTATGAGTTAGAAATGGAGCAAGATGAAGAGATTGAGAAGGTACAGAAGAAAAGTGGTTCAGTAGCTCTAGTGCTAGTGTGGAAGAGGCTGAGGACATGAAGATGAAAGGAACTGCTAAAGCTACACCAAACAGTGATGTTTGTGAAGGTAGAGCTGAATCAAGAAAAAGCAAGGGAAAGATGTAATAACCCAAATTTTTGGAAAAATTAAAACTTTTCTTATTATGATTAAGTACAACAGTGAATAGTGAATTTGGTGGATGAATAGTGATTTTGAGGGTTAACAAAGTTTTTCATGCCACCTATGTACGAGACGTGGTGTGGATATTCCGAAGTCATATTAGTGATCTACGGAGTAAATAAGTGAATGCAAAGACGATCGGAATTCAGAAATTCCAAATTTTATTTTGATGAAGTATTTGACCGGGCAGCGAATTATATATTATTATATTCAAGAAATGAGATATTAAAATTGAGGATTTGAGGATTTAATATTTTGGAATTTTATTAGTTTATTAAAGTCGATTTAAGGATTCGATTATTGGAATGAATAGTGAATAGTTACTATTCACTGCGCGAATCGCGTAGAGTTTTATTCGCTCATTTTGGGAAATATTTCGAATCGTTTCAAGAGGAACAAGGCAACATTTACAGGATTGAATATAGACATGGAAGTAACATGTAACAAGATTAATTCGAGGGATGCAACGTTTGGATCATCCATGTGAAAAGAAACGAACTAGTAAAGCTGCTTTGCCACCATGACCCTCCACTGCTTGACACGTGTCCTGCTTTGCCACCATGATATCTCATGGATCAACATGTGTCCTGATGATAAGGCTTAATGCTGATGACTCACCAAAACAAAGACTTGACCACAAAATATCATTTCAATTATCAAAACAACCAAAAGTAAAACCATTCCATTTTTCTTCATTTTCGGCTAAAGTACAACTGCCGGATTGTAAAATCCATATCTCCTTCATTTCTTGGTGGAAAATGGCGATCTATAGCTTGTTGGAAAGGTCTTGAGATAACCTACATTTCCTATTTCACGCGTTTCTTCCATTTGAGCAAGGTAAGACCTTCATCTTTCCAGTTCTTTAAACCGGTGTATAGTAACTCCGAGAATTCATAACTTGTTCTTGATTTTCTTTTGCAAGTTTAAGGATGATAACCATGGATGAAGACTCTTTTGAGGCTTACAAGCTCTTGTTGTGTGTTTAAGGATTCAAGAAAGGTATAAACACCTCTGCCCCTTTTGTTTATATGAGTTTGAAGTGGTTTTGATGTTTATGTAAAGTTAAGATCATGATTAAGTAATTATATGAATTGTTGGTTGAGTTTGGAGGATGGGTTATGAATTTGTTTTGATTATTCATGGAGGATTTGACTGAGTGGAGGGTGTATAAGGTGGATGGTGAGTTTGGGATTAATTGGTATTGATTTGGTTGTGTTTTGGAAATGGAAAACGTTACGATTATAGCCGTCGTAATGCCCATTTGATTTAAGGTTGTTTTGAGCAAGAATTACGAACTGTTCTTGGAATATTTTTGAGCAGAACTGACCAGGAGCCTGTAGGTCTTGTTTTAAGGTTTGTTTTGGTATAAAGATCATGCCTATACGATTTACGGTTTAAGAGAAAAGTGAGTTTTAGTAAACGTCGTTCGGAGGAACAACCCTTCTCTGGTCAGTCACTTTGAGGCTACATTTGGACCACTTAGAAGCCATATTAAAATGTGAATCTTTGAGGAATAATACTAGAGACAGTTAGGAAGGCTCACGAAAAAGATTCGTATTAAAAAGATTATTTTTCGATTTTATAAAAATGTTTTAGCCGAGGTCGCGCAAGTGAAAATCCCTAAGAGCATGACTTAGAAACCGATGTTGTAAATGGTTAAGTATAACTTGGATTGGTGAATGGATTTCGAACCAAACTTGTGATATAAGTATTGGACGAATAACATGGACTTAGTATGAGCCTATAACGAGCTAGTAATGCCTTGGTTGTGTTTCGCTTACGTGTTTAAGCATTTAGTACAAGTGGATTATCCAGGGGATTAATCGTGCGTTTTCTTTGACTTTGTCTAGATTGTCCGGCATCGTCGCGAACCCCTATCACTTCTCGAGCATCAGGCAAGTTTTCTAAATCTATACTTTGAAGTATTGATTATATATTACTGCTTTTGCCATGTGTGGAGTTATACAGTTTTGCGATACATGTTATATATTGTATAAAATAGAGTTGATTTTGGTTTATATACGAGCTTTGAGATAATGTACTTATGAACCGGTATACCTTGTAGCTCTATAGATAAGAGCATGTTTATTGTTTCGACTCTAGACCGGGAGTCGATATTTTGTTATATAGATAGTCGTGGAAACCCGGAGGGATTCCAGCGGCAGAGTACTATTCATCTTGAGGAATATTATTATTAAACATTATTTATGTTCCGGAAAGTATTTATTACTTGGAAATGAGTTGATTATGGGCTTCTAAGCTAGATATGGGATATCAGCTATAAGCCAGGATTTTATATTTGCCCTAGGATAAGGGCATGTGATTTTCTTGAAAGATCAGAAGGGATTATATTTGTATATGATAAAGGTTATTTTCCGATAAAGATATCGGGTAGCTGTTATTCGAGGGTTAATTATTTTATTTAAGAATATTATTTATTAATATTCATTTTAAGAATATTATTTATTAATACTCATTTGAGGATTATCGACTTGCAGAATGTTATATTCATCTGAGGATTATGTAATGAATAGTATGTTTGAATATTCATTTGAAAGTTATTAAATTGTTTATTGAATATTACCTTTGAACAATCATTCGAGGATTGATTATTTATTTAATGAATATTACTTTTGAATATTCATTTGAGACTTAATTATTTAATGAATATTATTTTCGAATATTCATTTGAAATTTATTAATTAATGAATATTATTTTGAATATTCATTTGAGGTTTACTTATTTGAGGAATATTACCTTGAATATTCATTCGGGGTTTATTAGTTAATGAATATTATTTTAAATATTCATTTAATCCTAATTTATTTAATGAATATTATCTTTGAATATTCATTTAATATTTATTTACTTAATGAATATTATTTTCGAATATTCATTTGAAGGTTACTTATTTAATAAAGATTATTAATTATTTTTAAATCAAAAAGAGGTTCCCAAAACAATGTTTTTCCATTTAAATCTGTCTTTTAAAGGGGATTTAAATGCTCGCTCAACTATCAAAAATATGGGAAACCTGATTTAAGTGACTGCTACTCTTTTTAAACTCTCAACTCAAAACTGTCAGGGGACAGATATTTTCTCGAAGCTATGTAATTGCTGCAAGTCAAATATTGTGTTACCACCTCAACAATCGAGGGGTAAATTCCTGGAACAAGTCGATATCCATTAACAAGCAATAGCTTGGGAAATATTGGAGAATCTTCCTTTCCAACCTAGATATCACTACTTAGTGGAGTCGTATCAACAAGTGTTACACTTGGGGAAAGGAGGACGATCTTTACGTTTCAGAGTCACGGATTTCATCTGAACTAGGAGTGGTGTAAGTGGTCAAGTTGCGTGGGCCCATCCAACTTTTATTGCCCCAAATGGGCCGGGAGGTCACAGTAAGGCGGTAGACAATGTCAGGCTGTCGTGATTCTTCCATCTACATGTAGAAAACTATTTGAGCGGTGCGACCTGCTACTGATCATAGCAAGGTTAGGCACAGCGGACGCGGTAGCAACTCCAGTATTAGTTCATCATCCATTTTGGATAATTCTGCAACATGTACTGAAAGGGACCACGGATGACTCCATTGGTACAGGTTTACCGATCATGTTGTCAGAGGGATTCTGCAACATGTATTGAAAGGGACCAAGGATGACATTGTGGTACAGGTTTACCGGTCATGTTGGCAGGGGGTCGAAAAGTGTTCAAAGTAAAGTTACAATGAATCCTTGCAACTTCATCTTTTATTTTATGAGTATGACTCTGATAAAACCTGATTAAGGATATATATGCCTAAGTGGATTTTGGGTTACGGAAATATTATATTAATTTTCCTCGTAACTTCCTCTTTTATATCATATGACTCTGTGGATACCTTACATAACATGAGTTATGGTAAAGGAGTTGTTTATACTGAATCATCTTATAACTTCTTTTAAGTTATGTGTTGATATTCTGCTTACATAGCAGATATTTTTGGAAGAATTATATTGGTTTACTTTGAAACCTTATCTTTTATATTATACTAGAACTTTGTTCATAATATAGCAAAAGCTTGCAGAAATATTATGAAATGATATTTGAAGTACATTAATGGTACTGTTTTTGGGAATACACTCCGATCAGGAAATAATTTCAGTATCGAGATATTTTGACAAATTATTGTCTTATACCCGCTTTATTCTGGGTTGAGTTAAAGGCAGGATTATGCCATATTTTTATTACCTTGCTGAGCTATCGCTCACTCTTGCTATTGTTTTATATATATTATATAGCAGCGAAGCAGGATGCCAATGGGACGGCACATACCCCGCAAGGCGTTTCCATAAACAGTTTCTAGCAGTGATCCCGAAGAGTAGTACGAACCAATCGAATCAGGCTACGGCTTTTGGCATTCAACTTATGCATAGACATGAATGGTATTAGTGGACTGTAAGCATCAGAAGGCTAAGTTGGTAATGTAACAATACTTAGAAATTGTATCAGTATCAGATTCAAAAGACATTTGGGTATTGTAATAAAAGTTATTTATTCCGCAGTTGTTGTATTGTGTCGTTTCTGAGACTCTAACCTGTGTGTGTGTGTGTGTGTGTGAGACATATGTTGTGGGGTCATGAGCAGGTGAATTATGAATGGTGTGAGTAATACAGGTAAGGTAAGGAGTACATGGATTGTGACAACCCTAAATCCCTGACCCCGGATTTGGGGCTGTTACAGAGATGGTATCAGAGCGTTAGGTTACAGTCCTCAGAAACGATAGGAGATCGAGTCTTACAATACCCTTAATAATGATAAGAAAATCTAGAGCTCAAATTAAGTTTGTAGTCGGGTTAGAGGACATGACCCTGACTGTTTAAGATGAAGCCCGAGAGGGGACTTCTTCTAGGAAACCGTACTTAGGACTTCATGGTTAGTCACCTCGATTCGTATAGATTGATGGGATTCTGAGATATCAGACCCTGAGGCCTTCGAGTAGGCAATTGATGATGTGTTCCTTGAAATGGACGGAGACCTGATAAAGGAGATCCATAGGAGGATCTAGAGGAAGACCCCATGGTGGGTCAAGGAAAAAGTCTTGTAGGGAACGTGTTGATTGATAAAGATGTGGTATGTTACTTGAGGTCTTATAATAAGACCGGACGAACCTTCAGAGGTCAAATAATTGCCGATACGAGAGTTTAAGGATCGTTCATGATTCATCAAGAGGTATGACAAAGAAAATGGAGTAGAGTCTCCAAAGCAGAAGAGGTAGAGGCAGTATAGCCAGTATTAGTGGATTGATTCGACTTGAACGAAACCTGTTACTCGTAGTCGGTTATAGTTGCCCGTAAGGAGGCGGCATACGTAAGAACCAAGGTGTTCAGATTTTCACAAACGATTAAGGGTACTTAGTTGCCTAAGAATAGTGGAAGGAATTGCTTTGGCTACGAGGCTTCAATTCCCCACGACCAACGATTCCACTGGAAATAGTGTCTATTACATCATTGAGGGATTTTATTATCTCAAGGAAAATTTTGGGTATATGTACCATGCAAATGTTATTGTAAGACAAGCACGCTAAGACGGAATCGAGAACGAGATTTACCACCCTCAGGAAACCAGGAAGGAATTATGAGGATAGAACAGAAAGGTCGGAAATCAGATCCGAGCATTACTAGTAGGTAAATAGATTGATCAAATTTCCCTGATTTTTGGAAAGGAATTCAGCAAATTTTGGCAAACCTTGTCTTTCTGATTACCAGAGGATGTCACCAAAGAGAGTGGAAGTTAGAGCGAACCCTGTGGATTGGGTAAGATAGCCGTTATATGGGTTGGTGGACAGACCCTGATTGCTATAATTGATTGTAGAGATAAAATGATGAAGTTGAGATTGGACGGTAAAGGCGAAATATATTTAAGGACCAAGACGGAATGAGAAGTTCCGGGATTGACTTAAATGAAAAGGCTATTGTGCCAAAAGTGTTAAGCTTATGTAGCACACAGGATTGATATGGGAGAAGGAATATTGGATATAAGGATGATTGAAATAGAGACCGGATTTAAGCCTGTAGATTCTAACGATCTTCCGGAGTACCGCCCAGTCGACATGAGGAATTGTCATTGCTATGGGCAACAACGGTATCGAAGTCTTCTAATAGAATAGAACGCTTACTTGGGATGTTTGCGCCGAGTCGAATAGAACTCCCTGCGATTGCAAATGTTGATGGTGTAATTCTTAGCGACTACTATAAGTCGGCAATGACGTAAGTATCGAACACCTTAGGATGCGTGGAAAAGAAAAGCTTTGGAATTGAACGATTATCTATTAGAGGAGCCGACGTAAAAGGCATCCGTAGAGACTTTGGTAATACCCTCCCCATTTGCAAATTATGTGGGATACTTCCCCAATCTATGATCTATCTTGACCTCTCTCCAGGAAAGAATTCTGATAAAGGGTATATTCCCTCTTCGAAGTTGTTTTATAACACTTGTGTTAAACCATATTCAGTTTCACTTGTGTCAGAGGTTGTCACAATGCCTACTTTCAGGCTTTCGGAGCCCTGTCAAATGATGTTATTTAAGCTTTCACTTTTCTTCAAATAATGAATGACCCTATGGTGATACATCACCACTTGTTTGTTGAATACCAGTATCTTTATGGCTATCCTTTTCTTGTAAATCGCACCTTTGGAATCTGCTCAATTTTAATCCAAGGTGTTCCCTTAAGAATATTGTCGAAAAGACGATAATCATTAAATTGATATCGAATTGCTTTCATACTTTCCAACTTCCACTGAGACGAACAACCCTATACTTATAGGGGCTACAAGGACTATCTGTCTGTGTGATAGAAGTCTGATGGGACGCCATCACTTGTAAGTTGTGAAATACAAGAAGGCTAATTACCTTTAGTAATGTCTCAATTGAGGCACGCAACGTTGAGTTCTTATGATCATATTGATCTCTCGGTAAAATTCTCTTACCTCCAATAAGGTTACCTTAAAACTCATAACCTTATGATCACCAGTGTGTGACATTTTCTTTGATATGGGAGCTATCTTTCAAAGCCCCATAAATTTTGTTATCCTTATTGAATTTCAAGGGGAGGCCAACCAGGTCAAATAAGTCAAAATTCGCTGATAGGAATTAGATTCGCAACGAAATCGCCTATGACAGGAGCGAATCCCTAAGGCGAATAGAATATTAGTGACATATCAATGAAATTGATTTATTATCCCAAGGATGTTATGATAATGGAAAGCATGTCAATTGATATATGTGAAAGGAATAGCGATGTGCCGTGAACTCCAGTGACGACGGTGTTAGATAGATGCCCTATAGTGGAATTGAGATTTTGGAGGAGTTGTTACGAATGGACACTACCTCTGGGTTAGCAAGATAAGTACTGGCGATGAAGTCAGAGGGAGCTGGTATTGTGACTTGGGAAAGATGCAGCGTGTTGTTTTTAGAGTAATAATTTTCGGAAATATATGCAGACCCGGATGAAAATGAAAGTTAAAGAGTTAAAACAAGAAACCATGACTGTGACCGAGTATGAGGCCAAGTTTTCCGGATTATTGAGGTTTGTTCCGGAGTTTGTGAACACAGAAGGAAAGAAAGCCAGTAGGCTTTAACCAGGGCTACCTCCAACAAGCAGCCCACTGTCAGGACCTTTAAATAGCAGGTGCCCTTCTATACTGATTAGACGGAGCTATTGTATCGTTGTATATCAAGGAGTTGCATGACAATTAAACCTTAAGGCCGAGCCACTAAGGGAATAATTACAAGTAGAAATAGCCATTCGAGGGATTTTCCCATAAGACTGGTACATCCAGGTTGTGAACTAGAAATATGAGGTCGACACTTTTGATAGACCTGATTCCTTTCAAGTTGGGAGAAGTTGATATTATAATAAGGATGGGTTGGTTGACACCCAATGGAGCCAATTGATTGCAAAGAAAAAAAAAAGTAATAATTAAAGGATGGAGGCAGATTTAGAGATTCTTGAATATAGTTCAGACTAAGAAACTATTACGTCAGAAATACGAGGCTTAATTAGCTCTTATGGTTGACGCCAAGAAAAGAGATACCAAGTATAAAGGGAACTACAATGGTTTTGGGAGATTGTACAAGGTTTTAATGAGCTACCAGATATCGATTTGGATGACATGAGAATGAATACCGAGTATTCAGAGTATAGTGGGAATGAAAGAGTTAGTGACTCAGTTACAAGAATTGTTGAGCAAGGATATGATAAGACCCAGTGCACCACCGTGCAGAGCCCGGTGTTGTTGTGAGAGAGAAAGATGTTAGCACAAGATTATGCATCGAACCTCGAGAGTTGTATGAGTTCGACATGGAGAATAGGTACCCTTGTAGATGATTGTTTGATCAGCGGAAGAACGCTGTGTATTCCAAATTTATTTAAGAACTGGATATCAACAGTTGGAAGTTAAATCCGAGGATATACCCGAGACTGCGATTCGTACTAGGAATAGACACTTCGAGTTTTCAGCGAGGTTATTTTGGGATTGACTAATGCACCTACAAATTTTATGGAATGTAATGAATTGGCTTTGAGTTATCCGTGATAGTAGATATCATGAAATGGAGAAATGGCTAGAATTGACCTAGGATTATGACAGTAAGATACACTACCATCCGGGGAAGGCCAATGTGGTGGCCGATACCCTTAATTAAAATGAGACAGAGATGGATTCCGAATGATCGGGAATTGAAGGATGAGATTTTACACAAAACCCAAGTTAGTCCAACAAACTAGAAAGACAAAAGATTTCACCAACAAGCGGCTAGTGACAACCAAGACAAACAGAGAAAGTATGCGGACTAAGCCCGCGAGTATAGAGATAGTACTACTATTGATAAGCTAAATGGCAAGTTGATGAATGACAAGCAAGTTATGCTGGTGTATTTCTGTACAAACAAGATAGAGAATATGAGGTTAGAGATTCGTGATGCTAAAGAGCCTTGACCAAGGAATGGAAGCCTATGATGTTTCCTTGAGGAACACTCAAGAATACAAAGACTTTACTCTTGAAAGGCTTTATGGAACTTTAAAAACCTATGAGTTAGAAATGGAGCAAGATGAAGAGATTGAGAAGGTACAGAAGAAAAGTGGTTCAGTAGCTCTAGTGCTAGTGTGGAAGAGGCTGAGGACATGAAGATGAAAGGAACTGCTAAAGCTACACCAAACAGTGATGTTTGTGAAGGTAGAGCTGAATCAAGAAAAAGCAAGGGAAAGATGTAATAACCCAAATTTTTGGAAAAATTAAAACTTTTCTTATTATGATTAAGTACAACAGTGAATAGTGAATTTGGTGGATGAATAGTGATTTTGAGGGTTAACAAAGTTTTTCATGCCACCTATGTACGAGACGTGGTGTGGATATTCCGAAGTCATATTAGTGATCTACGGAGTAAATAAGTGAATGCAAAGACGATCGGAATTCAGAAATTCCAAATTTTATTTTGATGAAGTATTTGACCGGGCATCGAATTATATATTATTATATTCAAGAAATGAATATTAAAATTGAGGATTTGAGGATTTAATATTTTGGAATTTTATTAGTTTATTAAAGTCGATTTAAGGATTCGATTATTGGAATGAATAGTGAATAGTTACTATTCACTGCGCGAATCGCGTAGAGTTTTATTCGCTCATTTTGGGAAATATTTCGAATCGTTTCAAGAGGAACAAGGCAACATTTACAGGATTGAATATAGACATGGAAGTAACATGTAACAAGATTAATTCGAGGGATGCAACGTTTGGATCATCCATGTGAAAAGAAACGAACTAGTAAAGCTGCTTTGCCACCATGACCCTCCACTGCTTGACACGTGTCCTGCTTTGCCACCATGATATCTCATGGATCAACATGTGTCCTGATGATAAGGCTTAATGATGACGACTCACCAAAACAAAGACTTGACCACAAAATATCATTTCAATTATCAAAACAACCAAAAGTAAAACCATTCCATTTTTCTTCATTTTCGGCTAAAGTACAACTGCCGGATTGTAAAATCCATATCTCCTTCATTTCTTGGTGGAAAATGGCGATCTATAGCTTGTTGGAAAGGTCTTGAGATAACCTACATTTCCTATTTCACGAGTTTCTTCCATTTGAGTAAGGTTTCATCTTTCCAGTTCTTTAAACCGGTGTATAGTAACTCCGAGAATTCATAACTTGTTCTTGATTTTCTTTTGCAAGTTTAAGGATGATAACCATGGATGAAGACTCTTTTGAGGCTTACAAGCTCTTGTTGTGTGTTTAAGGATTCAAGAAAGGTATAAACACCTCTGCCCCTTTTGTTTATATGAGTTTGAAGTGGTTTTGATGTTTATGTAAAGTTAAGATCATGATTAAGTAATTATATGAATTGTTGGTTGAGTTTGGAGGATGGGTTATGAATTTGTTTTGATTATTCATGGAGGATTTGACTGAGTGGAGGGTGTATAAGGTGGATGGTGAGTTTGGGATTAATTGGTATTGATTTGGTTGTGTTTTGGAAATGGAAAACGTTACGATTATAGCCGTCGTAATGCCCATTTGATTTAAGGTTGTTTTGAGCAAGAATTACGAACTGTTCTTGGAATATTTTTGAGCAGAACTGACCAGGAGCCTGTAGGTCTTGTTTTAAGGTTTGTTTTGGTATAAAGATCATGCCTATACGATTTACGGTTTAAGAGAAAAGTGAGTTTTAGTAAACGTCGTTCGGAGGAACAACCCTTCTCTGGTCAGTCACTTTGAGGCTACATTTGGACCACTTAGAAGCCATATTAAAATGTGAATCTTTGAGGAATAATACTAGAGACAGTTAGGAAGGCTCACGAAAAAGATTCGTATTAAAAAGATTATTTTTCGATTTTATAAAAATGTTTTAGCCGAGGTCGCGCAAGTGAAAATCCCTAAGAGCATGACTTAGAAACCGATGTTATAAATGGTTAAGTATAACTTGGATTGGTGAATGGATTTCGAACCAAACTTGTGATATAAGTATTGGACGAATAACATGGACTTAGTATGAGCCTATAACGAGCTAGTAATGCCTTGGTTGTGTTTCGCTTACGTGTTTAAGCATTTAGTACAAGTGGATTATCCAGGGGATTAATCGTGCGTTTTCTTTGACTTTGTCTAGATTGTCCGGCATCGTCGCGAACCCCTATCACTTCTCGAGCATCAGGCAAGTTTTCTAAATCTATACTTTGAAGTATTGATTATATATTACTGCTTTTGCCATGTGTGGAGTTATACAGTTTTGCGATACATGTTATATATTGTATAAAATAGAGTTGATTTTGGTTTATATACGAGCTTTGAGATAATGTACTTATGAACCGGTATACCTTGTAGCTCTATAGATAAGAGCATGTTTATTGTTTCGACTCTAGACCGGGAGTCGATATTTTGTTATATAGATAGTCGTGGAAACCCGGAGGGATTCCAGCGGCAGAGTACTATTCATCTTGAGGAATATTATTATTAAACATTATTTATGTTCCGGAAAGTATTTATTACTTGGAAATGAGTTGATTATGGGCTTCTAAGCTAGATATGGGATATCAGCTATAAGCCAGGATTTTATATTTGCCCTAGGATAAGGGCATGTGATTTTCTTGAAAGATCAGAAGGGATTATATTTGTATATGATAAAGGTTATTTTCCGATAAAGATATCGGGTAGCTGTTATTCGAGGGTTAATTATTTTATTTAAGAATATTATTTATTAATATTCATTTTAAGAATATTATTTATTAATACTCATTTGAGGATTATCGACTTGCAGAATATTATATTCATCTGAGGATTATGTAATGAATAGTATGTTTGAATATTCATTTGAAAGTTATTAAATTGTTTATTGAATATTACCTTTGAACAATCATTCGAGGATTGATTATTTATTTAATGAATATTACTTTTGAATATTCATTTGAGACTTAATTATTTAATGAATATTATTTTCGAATATTCATTTGAAATTTATTAATTAATGAATATTATTTTGAATATTCATTTGAGGTTTACTTATTTGAGGAATATTACCTTGAATATTCATTCGGGGTTTATTAGTTAATGAATATTATTTTAAATATTCATTTAATCCTAATTTATTTAATGAATATTATCTTTGAATATTCATTTAATATTTATTTACTTAATGAATATTATTTTCGAATATTCATTTGAAGGTTACTTATTTAATAAAGATTATTAATTATTTTTAAATCAAAAAGAGGTTCCCAAAACAATGTTTTTCCATTTAAATCTGTCTTTTAAAGGGGATTTAAATGCTCGCTCAACTATCAAAAATATGGGAAACCTGATTTAAGTGACTGCTACTCTTTTTAAACTCTCAACTCAAAACTGTCAGGGGACAGATATTTTCTCGAAGCTATGTAATTGCTGCAAGTCAAATATTGTGTTACCACCTCAACAATCGAGGGGTAAATTCCTGGAACAAGTCGATATCCATTAACAAGCAATAGCTTGGGAAATATTGGAGAATCTTCCTTTCCAACCTAGATATCACTACTTAGTGGAGTCGTATCAACAAGTGTTACACTTGGGGAAAGGAGGACGATCTTTACGTTTCAGAGTCATGGATTTCATCTGAACTAGGAGTGGTGTAAGTGGTCAAGTTGCGTGGGCCCATCCAACTTTTATTGCCCCAAATGGGCCGGGAGGTCACAGTAAGGCGGTAGACAATGTCAGGCTGTCGTGATTCTTCCATCTACATGTAGAAAACTATTTGAGCGGTGCGACCTGCTACTGATCATAGCAAGGTTAGGCACAGCGGACGCGGTAGCAACTCCAGTATTAGTTCATCATCCATTTTGGATAATTCTGCAACATGTACTGAAAGGGACCACGGATGACTCCATTGGTACAGGTTTACCGATCATGTTGTCAGAGGGATTCTGCAACATGTATTGAAAGGGACCAAGGATGACACTGTGGTACAGGTTTACCGGTCATGTTGGCAGGGGGTCGAAAAGTGTTCAAAGTAAAGTTACAATGAATCCTTGCAACTTCATCTTTTATTTTATGAGTATGACTCTGATAAAACCTGATTAAGGATATATATGCCTAAGTGGATTTTGGGTTACGGAAATATTATATTAATTTTCCTCGTAACTTCCTCTTTTATATCATATGACTCTGTGGATACCTTACATAACATGAGTTATGGTAAAGGAGTTGTTTATACTGAATCATCTTATAACTTCTTTTAAGTTATGTGTTGATATTCTGCTTACATAGCAGATATTTTTGGAAGAATTATATTGGTTTACTTTGAAACCTTATCTTTTATATTATACTAGAACTTTGTTCATAATATAGCAAAAGCTTGCAGAAATATTATGAAATGATATTTGAAGTACATTAATGGTACTGTTTTTGGGAATACACTCCGATCAGGAAATAATTTCAGTATCGAGATATTTTGACAAATTATTGTCTTATACCCGCTTTATTCTGGGTTGAGTTAAAGGCAGGATTATGCCATATTTTTATTACCTTGCTGAGCTATCGCTCACTCTTGCTATTGTTTTATATATATTATATAGCAGCGAAGCAGGATGCCAATGGGACGGCACATACCCCGCAAGGCGTTTCCATAAACAGTTTCTAGCAGTGATCCCGAAGAGTAGTACGAACCAATCGAATCAGGCTACGGCTTTTGGCATTCAACTTATGCATAGACATGAATGGTATTAGTGGACTGTAAGCATCAGAAGGCTAAGTTGGTAATGTAACAATACTTAGAAATTGTATCAGTATCAGATTCAAAAGACATTTGGGTATTGTAATAAAAGTTATTTATTCCGCAGTTGTTGTATTGTGTCGTTTCTGAGACTCTAACCTGTGTGTGTGTGTGAGACATATGTTGTGGGGTCATGAGCAGGTGAATTATGAATGGTGTGAGTAATACAGGTAAGGCAAGGAGTACATGGATTGTGACAACCCTAAATCCCTGACCCCGGATTTGGGGCTGTTACAAAAGATGTATGAGGAAGATGAATCTTCCAATCAGGATGAGATAGATGAGCATTTAGCTTTTCTGTCAAGGAGATTCTCTAAGCTAAAGTTCAAGAAAAATCCTGAGGTTACCAAACTCTTCAAGAAAGACTTTCAACCAAACAAAAATTTTGTAGAAAGGTCTAAGTTCAAGTGCTTTAACTGTTGTATGGGAGGTCACTTTGCAAATGAATGCAGGAAGCCTAAAACTGAGAAGAAGGACAGGAAGTTTGAGCTTGTTGATTACAAAAAGATAAAATATTTTGAACTTCTCAAGAAGGAAAGGGCATTCATAACTCAGGACTATGATTGGGCTGCTGATTGGAATGATTCTGGTGAAGACACTGAGTATGTCAACCTTGCACTGATGGCTGATTCAACTGAGCAGGAAGCAAATTCATCAAGCAGTTGAAGGACAAATTAGAAAACATTGAGGTTAGGGCTGAGGGTAAAAAGAAGAAAAACAGAAATGGTAAAGTATGAATTAACAAACACAACAATTACACTCCTGATAAATATGCTCCTAGAAAGACATGTGTTAATTATGGTAGTGTTAATCATTTATTTACTAACTGCAAGTCTGTTAAGAATGCTAATGTTCAAATGCCTATGCCTATGCCCCAAGTTCCTATGCCTTTCATGCCTAATATGTTTGCACATAATGCTCATGCATCAAATCTGTATGCTAACATGCCATTTGTTCCTAATCCTTTCATGAATGCATTTAACATGCCACAAATGCCATGGAACATGCCAAACCTGAGCACTATGTATGAACAACATTCACAAATGCCTGCATCAAACATTTATGCACCTGAGATCATGCACAAAGATATGTCTCAAAGGTCAACACCTAGGGCCAAGGTTGATTTTAATCAATCAAAGCCTAAAGTGCAAAATGACTTGAGTCATAAGGTGAAGGCTAACAAGATAGGACCCAAGGAAACTTAGGTACCAAAATCAACTTGATTTGGTTGTGATGTGTGCAGGGAAAAAGAAGGGATCTATGGTACCTGGATAGTGGTTGCTCTAGGCACATGACTGGAGAGAGCTGGCCCTAGCATTATATTTGGAGATGACATCAAAGGTTATACAAAGGGATATGGCTTGATTGTAAAAGAAAATGTCATCATTGATGAAGTAGCACTGGTTGATGGACTCAAGCATAATCTGCTAAGTATTCATCAACTATGTGATAAAGGTTTTTTAGTTTCATTTTCACAAGAAGCATGTGTTGTCTCAAACAGAAAGGACAAGAATATGGTGTTGACATGCTACAGAAAGGGGAATGTGTACATTGTTGACTTTAATTCAACAAATACAGAAGCAGTCACTTGTCTTTTCAGCAAAGCAAGTAAGGATGAAAGTTGGGTGTGGCACAAGAAGCTGTCCACATTTGAATTTCAAATCTATGAATGACTTGGTGAAGAACGATCTGGTTAGAGGTATTCCACAATTGGAGTTTTCCAAGGATGGATTGTGTGATGCATGCCAAAAAAGGGAAGAAAAAGAAGGCCTCTTTCAGAAGGAAAATGATTCATCAATTGATCAACCTCTACAGCTCCTACACATGGATTTATTTGGACCAGTAAATGTAATGTCAATCTCAAAGAAGAAATACTACCTTGTGATTGTGGATGATTTTTCTAAATTTACATGGACTTAATTTTTGCACTCCAAGGATGAGGCAAGTGAAATCATAATCAATCACATCAAGGTTGAAAACAATCATCCCGAGTACAAAGTCAGAAGAATCGGGAGTGATAATGACACTGAGTTCAAGAAATCAAGTATGAAGTTGTTTTGTGAAGAAAATGGGATTGTTCATGAGTTCTCTACAGCAAGAACACCACAACAGAATGGAGTGGTGGAAAGGAAAAATAGGACTCTTATTGAAGCTGCAAGAACAATGCTAGATGAATCAAAGTTACCTACTTATTTCCGGGCTGAGGTAGTTAACACTGCATGTTTCACTCAAAACATTTCTTTGATAAATCAAGCAAAAAGAATGACTCTATATCAATTATTGAGGAAAATGAAACCAACATTGAATTTTCTACATGTCTTTGGATGTAAGTGTTTTGTATTAAGAAACCAAAGTGAAAATCTTGGAAAATTTGAAGCAAAGGCAGATGAAGCCATTTTTGTTGGATATGCAGCTGGAAAAGCCTACAATCACAGAATCAACATTTTTATGGAATTTGTACATGTTATTTTTGATGATGCAAAGGTTCAAGGACTTACAGATGAGGGTTTTCATGAAACTCTCAGATTTGATAATGAGGTTGAGGGTCTGATGTACAATGGAGAAGATGATGATCAAGAAAGTGAAGAAGTTCCACCAAGAGTCAATATTTCAACAGTGGACAAATCAAATAGTACAAGTGTTTTGGAGCCATCTGTTGAAGGGTTAAATGGAGCATCAGTTGAAAGACAAAGTCCTGTATCCGTTGAAAGACAAAGTGATGCATCCATTGAAAGTCATTTTGAGGCATCTGTTGAAGGATCACAAAACTGAATGGCCAACCCAACAAACCCAGGGGGAGTTTCTCTAAGTCAAAACTCAACATCAAACTTTCATGATCACAATCATGACAATTAAGCAACTTCTTCAAGACCCCCTTTAACACCTCAAAGAAAGTGGACAAGAGATCACCCATTTGAATTGATAATTGGTGATGCCTCTACAAAAGTCCAGACTAGAAGAACCACTCAAGATGAATGTTTATATAGTATCTTTCTTTCACAAGATGAACCAAATAAAGTGGAGGATGCTCTTCTAGATCCAGATTGGGTATTAGCTATGCAGGAAGAGCTAAACCAATTTGAAAGAAACAAAGTATGGAAGCTAGTACCTAAACCTAAAAACAGAAGTGTTATAGGTACAAAATGGGTATTCAAAAACAAGATGGATGAAAATGGCATTGTGACAGTGAATAAAGCTAGATTGGTTGCCAAAGGATACTCTCAAGAGGAAGGAATTGATTATGATGAAAAATTTGCTCCTGTTGCAAGACTTGAAGCAATAAGGATATTCATAGCCTATGCAGCCCATGCCAATTTCAAAGTCTACCAAATGGATGTCCAAAGTGCTTTTCTGAATGGGGAATTGAAAGAGGAGGTGTATGTCAGTCAACCTCCTTATAATAACCCGAATTTTTGGAAAAATTTAAAACTTTTCTTATTATGATTAAGTGCAGCAGTGAATAGTGATATTGGTGGATGAATAGTGATTTTGAGGGTTAAGAAAATTTTTCATGCCACCTATGTACGAGACGTAGTGTGGATATTCCGAAGTCATATTAGTGATCTACGGAGTAAATAAGTGAATGCAAAGACGATCGGAATTCAGAAATTCCAAAATTTATTTTGGTGTAGTATTTGACCGGGCAGCGAATTATATATTATTATATTCAAGAAATAAGATATTAAAATTGAGGAATTGAGGATTTAATAATTTGGAATTTTATTATTTTATTAAAGTCGATTTAAGGATTCGATTGTTGAAGTGAATAGTGAATAGTTACTATTCACTGCGAAAATCGCGTAGAGTTTTATTCGCTCTTTAGAAAATATTTCGAATCGTTTCAAGAGGAACAAGACAACATTTACAGGATTAAATATAGACATGGAAGTAACATGTAACAAGATTAATTCGAGGAATGCAATATTTGGATCATACATGTGAAAGGAAAGCGAACCAGTAAAGTTACTTTATCCGAGCCAGTGCATGCTTGACAAGTGTCAAGAGATGAGGCAACCAAGGTGATGACTCACCCCCTTTTTACCACAAAATATCAGCATCATTAACCAAAACAAAAGAAAAAGAAAGAGAAGAACTCTCCTCTTCCCCATTCTGCCCAGCAGAAGCATCAAGGAATGAAAAATCCATAACTCCATTTCTATCCATCCTTAAATCACCAAATTTTAACCATAGCTTCTCCACTCCATGGGCAACATTCGTTCAAAATTTCATGGCCAACAAAGGAGTGTAGCCTAGTCAAATCCCTTCCCCAAGTCGGAGAACAGAAACTGTCCTGCTTTTCCAGTTTCGACCACTCACCTTAGAAAGCCAATAAGTCGAGCTTCAAGAATCCCCTGGTGATGAGGTAGGACTCAAAAGAAAGCCCTTGAAGAGTAGAAAGTGTGGTAAAACGTTGAGAACCAAACTCTTGTTTTTCGATTTTATATGGATTTTACAAAGTAACGATGAATAGTAACTTGTATTTTGTTTTGTTGTTGGATATTGAGTTTGTGGCTTCTGTTATAGCCAAAATTCGATAATGGGTTTTTAGGTTAGGATCGGGTCAAGTATGAATTCAATTATGTTATTTTTGTAATTAGGGTTAAGTTTGGGGCTTGCCCTCATAGGGATAAGGACGCGCCCTCTTAGGTTGTCCATCCCTTGAGGGCGCGCCCTCATGGTAATGATAACTCTACATGGATGGAAGACTTGACGGAGAATAATAACTTCATTCGACACAAGGAAGACTTAGGGCTTGTCCTCATGGGGATGAGGGCGCGCCCTTTAGGGCGTCCACCCCTTGAGGGCGCGTCCTCTTGGATTGAAGTTGCAATTTGATAATGAAGGATGGTTCCCTTGCTTAGTATTGGCAAAATATTGAAGAATTCCCTCCTAGGATGTGCCCTAGGAGGGGGATGTCCGTGGCTGAAGGCCTCCTCCTGTATTCAATGGGTGCGCCCTCATTGGGGATGTGGGGTTAATCTTGGTGTGTGCTTTGGGAGCTCTGTTCCTGTACTCAATGGGCGCGTCCTCATTGGGGAACTTTGGAGTAATCCTGCACTTTGCACCCAAATACTTGGGATTACTTGTCCTGCTATCTGGTGGGTGCTTCTCATTCGGGGGACAAGGATGCGTCTAGCATTTAAGGTAAGTCATGGCTATACCTGCGTCTATGAATTAAGGAAATAGTTGGTAATGGATAGGACTAGTCCTCGACGGGGGAAGTTTCCTTATCCATGAAGTCCTGATGTCATAGACGAGCCTTGGGCCTTTGTGACTAGGCCTTATCGTTAGACATTCCTAAAGTAAGCTAAAACTCTAAGTAAGGAAACAGATGGAAGTCCTACGTTCAAGTAAGGAAAGATAAGGAAGGCATATGTTTAAGTATGGAAAGAATCCTATACATGGAAAGCGGTGGAAAAGTCTTACGTCCAAGCATGGAAAGACAGCAGAAGACTTCGGATGGGCTCCGAAGATCAAAGACCAAGCCCATGGAGGAAACTTCCTCCCCAAGAACTACGTTGGCTTGATTCCCTATAAAAGGGATACGTAGGCAAATTGTAAGGGGTCGAATGTTGAGAACTCTGAGGCAGCCAACATAAACCCTAAGCAATCTCAGCCACCAATCATACACAACCACCATACTCCGACGAATTTACCACCTAAGGACCACCGTTGTAGATCTTGATTCCAGCGACGAACCCCAAACTTTGTTAATACCAAATTCCTCCGTTAACAAATTGGCGCTAGAAGGAGGGGTGCTAATTAAGATCTAAATCTTTGGAGGAGAAGATGTCACAAAATCGCAACGAACGTCCTAGGGATGAGATCTTATCAGAAGACAGTGAAGAGAGCAACCATGCCCGCCATGAGGAATACGTTCCCCATAATGTTCCAAATCCATCTTCTGGAACACCTATCGTAGGAGGACAACCACCGGTGCTCATAAGTAATTCTGACTTGATGGAACAACTCTATCGCATGGGTGATGCCTTGAATGGCTTCGAAGCAAGGCTGGATACGGTCGAGAGAGGCGAAGGAAGGGGTCGGGTCAGGCGACAACCCCATAATCACCATCGTACAGGTAGAGGCACCACGGGTCAGGGGAGGTTTCAGAATGTTACCCCAAGAAGGTTAGAGTATCAGGAGGATGGAGTCCCTATTGTTGAACTCCCCGATGATGAGACGGGCAGTCAAGATCGACCTAGGAGGGAACGACGTCCATCCCCACACCCTCATAGGTCAGGGCGATCCGAAAGTGAAGTTCGAAGGGCTGATGAACTCCACCGAGACCAAGAACAACGATTGAACAGGTTGAAGGATCGTCTCGGTATAAGACTTAACAATGATGATCTACGATTGTTGTTGGTCGAATGGCAGAGGGACAGAGAGGTAAGAGGGGAACAACCTCTTGATCCACAGCGTGAGCCCCCTGTTGACAGGTCGAGGCCCCATGGACAAGATCGTACTCGACCTCATAATAATTCAAGACGTAACTTAGAAGTGCGACCTCATAATCCACAGCGAGAGCCCCCTGTAAACAGGTCGAGGCCCCATGGACATGAGCAAGCACCTTCAAGAGATGACCCACGTAATGATCGAGATGCGAGGCCCCGCGATCATGAGCGAGCCCCCCAATCAGAAGGGTTAGGAAGGAGAAGGGATATGGAGCTGGGTTATAGGAGCAGGGACGTCGATCGAAGGAATATGTATGATGCTCCTTATCGTGGAGGACCCTCTGGAGGAAGGGATCCGCACATAACATCTGTCTCGTCCCATAGTAGATCAGGAGGACGGCAGGAAGAACCAAGGACTCGCCCCCACAGTCAGGAGAAAAGGACGCGCCCTACTAGTCATGATGGAAGGACGCGCCCTCCAAGTCCCAATCCAAGGATGCAAGAGACTCCTGCAGCCCAAGGAGAGACCCAGCCTCCTCAACCTCCGCCTACCAATAATACTCAGACTAATGTCCAAACTATCCCAGGTGTGGGAAGCTTTAATGTGGATGACCTGAAAAAACTCCTCACACATCTTGAGGGAGGGAGAGTTACTTCGACGGCTCAGGCTCCTTCTCCATTCTCTACAGCAGTAAGGGAGGCACAACTTCCAACAGGGTATAGGAATACAACCAACGACTTACGCTTCCATGGGAATGCCGACCCTGTTGAGTTCTTGGGAAGATTCAACATAGAGATGGATGTATATCAAGTGCCTGACTTGGCTAGATGTCGTCTTCTGGCGGCGACTTTTAGAGAGAGTGCGCAACAGTGGTTTCAAAAGCTTGGACCAGGTGTGATTAAGATAAAAAGTCCGACTCCCAAGGGAAGGGGAAAAGTTCTAAGAGGAAGGATAGGTCTCCAAGCCCTGACTACCAGAGGAGAGGGTATAGTCCAAACAGGGTGAATGTCACTAATGCAAGGAGAGGTTGGACTCCACCAGACTATGACAGATTGAATAGATATCAAACAGGGAGTTATAAACTTGCTGCTTCTGTTGAGCATATCTTTGAAGTAAATAAGGACAAGGGTTTATTCAAGAAGCCAACACCATTATCCTCGTGGCAGAGCAAGGACAAAAAGAGGTATTGCTCATATCATGAATCTACTGGACATAATACCCACGAGTGTCGACAGCTCAAGGAAGAAATTGAAGAATTGATCAAGGCTGGATACCTAACTGACTGGATTGTCAGAGAAGTAAAAAAGCATAAAGACGACACTGACAGGAGGATGGAAAGAGAACACGCTCCTGAAAGGGATGATGACAGATCTAAGGACGTTCAGTTTGCCCGGGCTGGAAGCATTCATACTATCTTTGGAGGACGTCATTTTGGTGGTGACAGTAACAACGCACTGGAAAGGTATGCCAGGGAAGCACGTCATAAGCCCTTAACTAATGTGAACAGCTTGGAACTTAAACCTCCCAAGTTGTTCAGGGGGGAATCAGTAGATATTACATTTACTGAGGAAGAAGCAAGATGGGTACATCATCCTCACAGTGACGCCCTAGTCGTTGCCATACAGATTGGTCCTATGAATGTACACCGAGTATTTGTGGACAATGGAAGTTCGGTGAATATTCTCTACTACAGCACTTATAAGAAGTTGGGTTTGCCTGATAAGGATATTTTCCGAGAGGATGCTTGGATTTATGGTTTCACTGGAGAAGCTGTCAGAGTTATGGGTGCAATCAAGCTCCCGGTTACACTTGGTGAAGGTCCTCTGTCTGTGACTCAGATGATAGAATTTATGGTATTGGATCAAGAATCTGCCCACAATGCTTTGGTAGGAAGGCCTTTGCTGAAAGAGATGAAGGTAGTTACTTCCATTTATCATTTAATAATGAAATTCCCTACTCCAAATGGGGTTGGTTCAGTTCGAGGGTCACAATATGATTCAAGGGAGTGCTATCATAGAACTGTCAAGGGTTTTCGTCGTAATGGATTAGGAGGACGCGCCCTTCCCCAAGAAGATGCCCAGGGATTGCTCAAAAATTCTAAGGGAGAGATTCATGTTCATTACACGGTTCAAGAGCCAGAAGATGATGTCCCTCAGCTGAGGGCGCGCCCTAAGATGTTACTATTGGAGACGCCCCTCCTAATTGATGAACTTCAAGAAAGAATTGTTGAAAGCACCTATACCCTTCAGGACGCGCCCTCAAGGAAGGAAGAGCTTGTTGAAGATGCACCCTCAGGGAGAGAGACATTTAATGACATCTTCCCAAGGGAAGAAGGGTATGTGGAGGACGCGCCCTCAATAGAGGATGAATTTGTGGAAGACGCGCCCTCAAATAGTGAAATGCCTGTTGAAGATCCTCGTATTTTTGATCTTGATCTTGATCCAAGAATTCCTATCCTACAGGAGAAGACAGGTCCTGCGGAAGAAACAATCTCAATCCCGGTAGACGCAGCAGATCCCAGTAAGGTTCTCAAAATTGGATCACAGCTAAGCAATGAGTTGAGAACGGGCTTGACTAATTTTCTTATGACCAACCTGGATGTGTTCGCTTGGAGTCATGCTGATATGATAGGAATTGATCCTAATGTCATGTGCCATCATCTAAACATATATCCTAATAAGAAAGGAATGCGTCAGAAGCGACGTGCAATCAGTGGAGAAAGGGCAGTAGCTTTAAAAGAGGAGGTCGACAGACTCTTGGATGTGGGTTTGATCAAAGAATCCTTCTATCCCGAGTGGTTGGCAAACCCGGTGTTGGTGAAAAAGCCTAATGGGAAATGGAGAACTTGTGTGGACTTCACGGATTTGAACAAAGCTTGCCCAAAGGATAGTTTCCCACTCCCTCGGATTGATCAGTTGGTGGATGCTACGGCTGGACACGCTCTCTTGAGTTTCATGGATGCTTACTCAGGGTATAATCAAATTCCCATGTATGGACCCGATCAAGAACATACATCCTTTATTACTGACAGAGGTTTGTATTGCTATATTGGAATGCCCTTTGGTCTTATCAATGCAGGGGCAACATATCAAAGATTGGTGAATATGATGTTCAAAGAGCAGATTGGCAAAACTATGGAGGTGTATGTAGATGATATGCTTGTTAAGTCCAAGGACGCAGTAGACCACGTGAGGCACTTGGAAGAAATGTTTGGAATTCTGCGCAAGTACCGGATGAAGTTAAATCCTCAAAAGTGTGTCTTTGGTGTTGAGTCGGGGAAATTTTTAGGCTTTATTGTGAACCATAGAGGAATTGAAGCTAATCCGGAAAAGATCAAAGCACTCCTTGAAATGAAGTCCCCTACCAGTGTAAAGCAGGTTCAAAGCCTTTGTGGACGGATTGCAGCTCTAAATCGTTTTGTCTCAAAGTCTTCTGATCGTTGCAAAGAATTTTTCAAAGCCATTAGGGGGGTTGACAAGGATTTCATGTGGACTCCTGCTTGTGAAGATACTTTTCAGAAAATCATGGAACAGTTAGGTAAGCCCCCACTCTTGGCCAAGCCCGTGGATGGTGAAGTACTGATTCTTTACTTGGCCATCTCTATTTACTCCATTAGTGCTGTGTTAGTACGAGAAGAGGATAGTTTGCAGTCACCAGTTTATTATGTAAGTAAGAGGTTGTTGGATGCAGAAACCCGATATTCTAGCATGGAGAAGTTAGTATATGCTTTGGTGCTGGCTGCACGAAAGCTACGTCCCTACTTCCAAGCTCATAAAATTGAAGTACGAACTTCTTATCCCATGAGACACATTTTACATAAACCTGAAGCTTCAGGAAGGATGTTGAAGTGGGCGATTGAGTTGGGACAATATGATTTGGAATATGTTTCTCGGACGGCAATCAAGGGACAAGCCTTAGCCGATTTTATTCTGGAGTTTGAAGATGAGAGTATGGGACGAGAAATCATTCTGGTGCACCCTAACCCTCTCACTCAGGAGGCAAGCCCTTTGATAGAAGAGTATCCTTTTCCTTGGTGGACCATGTATGTGGATGGAGCAGTTAACAATGATGGGGCAGGTGCTGGAGTTGTCTTGACTTCTCCTGAAGGTCACCTTCTTATGAGTGCTATCAATTTCAAATTTTCGGTAACCAATAATGAAGCTGAGTATGAAGCATTGATTAATGGTTTGAAGTTGGCTTTGGAAATGAATGTGAAGAATTTGGTGGTATTCAGTGATTCGAAACTGGTTGTTCAGCAGGTTGAAGGAGGGTTCCAGACTAGAGGACCAAAGACAGAGGCATATATGATGAGTGTACGTCGCTTGATTCAACAGTTCAACATAGTCAGACTTGAAGGAGTTCCTCGTGAAGAAAATTCCAAGGCCGATACTCTGGCCAGGTTGGGTTCCCAAAGAGACACGGTGTTGATGGGAGACATTCCATTGGAAGTTCAAGAAATTCCTAGTATCCCCGAGATGGAGCTAATGGTTGTAGATGAGGTACCAATGAAGACTTGGATGACTCCTATCCAAGAGTATATACAAAAAGGAATTTTACCCGATGATAAGGGGGAGGCCAGACGTTTGAAATACCAAGCAGCAAGGTATGTGGAATATGATGCGGTTTTATACAGGAGGGGTTTTAATCAACCCTTACTAAGGTGTGTTGACGGAGACGAGTGCAACTATGTCTTGAGAGAGGTTCATGAAGGAATATGTGGTAATCACTCGGGGGGTAGTTCCCTTGCCATGAAGGTGTTACGACAAGGATATTACTGGCCAACCTTGAAGGATGATGCTATGAAGTTTACAAGAGCATGTGATCAGTGCCAACGCTTTGCAAACTACTCATCTATTCCTGCTACGACATTGACTTCAATGATAAGTCCTTGGCCTTTTGCTATGTGGGGAATTGATCTTATTGGAGAGCTTCCTATGGCTAAGGGGGGTGTCAAGTATGCTGTTGTAGCTGTGGATTATTTTACCAAGTGGGCAGAGGCTATGCCCTTGGCAAAGATAACGGCTAAGAAAATCAAAGATTTTGTTTTTAATTCCATTGTGTGCAGGTTTGGGATTCCTTTCAAACTCATATCTGACAATGGGAAGCAATTTGACAGCAAGGAGTTAAAGAAGTTGTGTGAAGATTTAAAGATTAAGAAAGATTTTGCAGCAGTCTATCATCCTCAGAGCAATGGGCAGACTGAAGCCATCAACAAGATAATCAAGCACACACTGAAGACCAAGTTGGAAGGAAGCAAAAGTAACTGGCCCGAGGAGCTACCTATGGTATTATGGTCCTACAATACCACACCAAGATCTACTACTGGAGAGTCTCCATTCATGTTGTCTTATGGCTTTGAAGCAATGGTTCCTGTGGAGGTCGGATCTGGATCATTCAGGAGGGATCACTATGACAATGAATCTAATGAGGTCAACCAACGGCTTCATCTTGATTTTCTGGAAGAAACACGTGCAATATCATCACTAAGATTAGCTGCATATCAGAAAAGAGTGGCAAGGTTTTATGATCGAAGAGTGAGGGTACGTCGTCTCAAGGTTGGTGATTTGGTGCTACGAAGGGTGATGCCTCATACCAGAATTGCCAGTCATGGGGTTTTTGGTGCCAATTGGGAAGGACCTTACAGGATCAAGTCTGTGCTTTGGGAAGGAACTTTTCACTTGGAAGATTTGGGTGGTAATCCTATACCAAGAGCTTGGAACGTGGAACATTTGAAGAAATACTATCAATAGGGAATGGTTTTGTACCCCCTATGTTATCTATCTAAATAAACTAGAAGAAATAAATTTCCTCCTAGTCTAGGGGGGTAGTGCATGTACATCCTACCTTGGATAGTTGAGATTTTCAAGTTTTTATTTCCCCAAAGAGCATTAGCCTTGGGACCAGTGTGGCTTTCACACCGGAGCGCATTATTTATAAAGATCTTATCAAGAATTTTGAATTTTAAGATTATTATGTTTGTTTGAGTAATGTTTTGATTGCTTGTTGAAGACGCGCCCTGGGATATTTAATGTTAAGACGCGTCCTATGATGGTAGATAAATCTAAAGAACACATGCTGAAAGGACGCGTCCTAAATGATTCCTTAAACATAATATACTTTCAGCAAATTAACAGGGATATAAATAAGCAAGGCAGTTAAGAAAAGCAAGCATACAAATAATAAAAGTTTGAAACAAAAGAGAGCCTAAGTTTGTTTACAACTTGCAAAGCGTCAAAAGAGGGCATGCACCTCATAATGTTTAAAGTCACAAGAAACTTAAGGCGCGTCCTTATCATGAGGGTGCGTCCTTGGCAACATCAATTTTTGAAGAGTCGTGCTCTTGCTCGGTTGGGTTAGCTTCCTCTGGTCTTGGAGACGCATCATCAGAAGGCGCGTCCTGATCACCATCAGGTATAGGAGAAGCCTCTTCTAAGCCAAGAAAAACTCGTTTTGCCTTGATTTCAGCAGCCTCATCGACTTTGAATTTAGAGATCCATTGCACGGTCTCTTCTCCAAACTTTGAAAAATCATAGTCAGGATCTTGAGCCAGAAACCCTGAAGCATAATTCCGGAAGCCTTTCATGAAGGACGCGCCTTCAATTTTCTTTTTCTCCTTTGCCCAACCATTTTCCTGGTCTTTCAAAAGCTCAGCTACTTGGTTGTTTAGATTGTTGATTTCTTCTTTAAGGCCATTGATAGTAGCACCAAGTCCATCTATGATTTCCTCTTGTGTCTTAATCTCATGATCATAGTAGCTTTTTGTCTGCAAAAGCTCATTTTTTAGTTTATCCAAGGCTTTACTACGATCATCAACCTGTTTTGAAAGCCTGCATTTTTCTTCTTCAAGGGCTTCAAGGCGCGCCCTATCTTTTTGGAGAAGGCTTTGACGGTTAAGAGCAGAGATAAGCATCTCAGAAGAAGCCTTAATGATTGCTTCGTTTTCTTCTAAAGGATCCCTTTGTTTCCATTTGAGAACTTCATCATCAGAAACAAAGGGAATAGATAAAGGACTTGAAGTAGCCGAGACCAGGGAGAGTGAGGATGGTTTTAATTTTTTCGAGGACGCGCCCTCTGTGGTGACAACCGCCTCAGGTTTCTCCTTTCTTTTTCCGTTCTTATCCTTTTCCAGATCAATTACTGTCTGGGGATTTGCAGTTTCAGCCACAGGTTTCTTAAGCTCTTTTCTATGAGCACGCGTCTTGGTCCTTTTAGTAACCCTCGCAGTAGGGGCACTCCCCATCTCAAGACCCCAACCAGCAGGAAGACCATCCATATCTGAAAAAGTAAAAGCTACATTATATTAGGACGCGTCCAAAGCAAGTGTAATAAATAAACAAACGTAATCAAGAAGTTTAATAAAGTACAATGGAGCAAACAAAATTAAGTAAACGAATTCACCCTGATTAAAGGGCGCGCCCTTAAAGGTTTGGGTACCTTTTTCAGATTTATTCTCATATTCCTCTTCATCCTCGTCAGAATCAGAATCTTTGCCACCTTTGATTGGCACCCCCTTCCTAAACCGTTGGAAAGGGATAATAGTTCCAACTTCCTTTTTGAGAATCCCAACTCTTTTAAGATTCTCCTCAGAAATTAGAGTTTTTAGGTGGAATCTGGATGAAGGAAGGGCAAGGATCTTATCAGCTCTCTTCTTTGCTTCACCAAAGAGTTCTTTCGTATTTCTATTATCTACACGAAGTAAAGAAACGAATACAATAATAAAAGGCGCGTCCTAAGTAAGTGAATTAGTTAAAAATAAAAGAGAAGGCGCGTACTTACTATAGTTACAATTGAACACTACTCTGATTCTCTCTACGTTCCAAAGATAGAAGAATGGTTCTTTCCAGTTCTTCTCGTGACTAACCTTCCCATTGGAGAAACCAATTCGGTTATGCTTATGCTGTGGTGTTAGAAAAAAGTATCCTTTTGAACTTTTTCTGATGGCAAAGAAATAGCTGAATTCCTCCATTGTTGGTGGAGTGGAGATTCCTTCGTCATTATATAAAATAAATAATGCAAGAGCTAGTTTATAAGAATTTGGAGAGAGTTGGATGGGGGCAATGTCATACCATTGGAGGATACTTTTGAGATAAGGGTGAAGGGGCGCACCCACTCCCAATGCCATTAACTTGGGAGAAGTCACCATTCTAGGTGTTTTGAAAGGTTCGGGCCATTTGAAGATGTGTGGCCTCATAAGGGAGGGAGGGCGTGCCCATTTGCCCTCCATTTGATAATAAGTCATACTCCAAGTTATCTCCTCAACAGAAACGGTGGATGACATGGCAACACAAAATAACTTGTTGTTTTGCTTCCTTAATCTTCTTTTCTCGGCCTCTGAAAGCGTATCCTTGTATTGGCCCCAATCAAGGTCAATTTCTTCCTCAGCAATTTCAGGATGAATGAATGGAATAGGGGAACTCTCAGGAGGGAACGTACGATCATCTTCGTCTATATGAGGATATGGACTATCTGAGGACGCGTCTTCACAATTAGATTCTGTCTCAGAATCGGACGCGCCCTCAGAATTTGACGATTCAATTTGTTTTCCTCTTTTCTGTCGAAAAATAGTGGCCTCTGTATCTTCTATGACGTCATTACCCTCGTCTATAACCGGTTTAAATTGTTGGGGGCGCGTCCTACTATGATGGCTTGTTACTTCCAAATTCAGGTCATCGACATGTGGAAGGGATGAATTTGAAGTCAAAGGGGATGACATGGTTTCTGTGTCACCTTTGAATGGAGATGCTTCGCGTAATTGTTCTATCGCTTGAGTATGGAAAGATTTAATTGAGGAAGAGCTTTGTGCTGGAAAAGAGATTGAAGGTGGGGAATAAATCCCCAAACGTTTGTTGAAGTCCTTGAAAGGATGAAACGGGGAAGACGCGCCCTTACCCTCCAGCTGAAAAGAGAAAGGAAAAAATGGTAAGGACGCGTCCTGTAAGGAAAATATTAAAAATTGGGAGAATTCGTCATGGGTGAATAAGGTAATAAGGGCGCGCCTTGACAATATTAACGTGATTAGTCCCAAGTCGCATAAAGACGCGCCCTAAGTCTACGAATTATAAATGAAACGACAGAAACACAATTTGAAATCAAACTATGGCAAGTAAAGATCTGACGCTGATAGATACAAACACACATACACACATTTCATCAAGAACACATAAAAGGTTTAACAGTCATATTCTCGATTTGGTCTAAATATATGGTAAAAACATGAAATGATGGTATGAAATCGTACCTTTGAAGTTGCTGAAGAAGAATCGAGAAGAAAAACGTTCAAAAACCGAAGATTTGGTCGGATTTTTGCTTGAAAAGACGAACTGCGGCGACTAGGTTTTTCTTTCTGAGAAAAGAGTAAAGTGAAACGTGGAAAGCGACTTTTAGGTATTTATAGAGGAAGCTGCGCCTAATGGAAGACAACTGTCAATGCACGTGCTATCACATGGCAAAGTCAGGACGCGTCCTACGTGAAGACGCGCCCTAGGCAATAGAAGTTGGGATTTTTTGACGAATAAAGAAATTCAATGTATTGTTTTTAACTTCACACTGAATTGGGGGGTAGTTGTTATAGCCAAAATTCGATAATGGGTTTTTAGGTTAGGATCGGGTCAAGTATGAATTCAATTATGTTATTTTTGTAATTAGGGTTAAGTTTGGGGCTTGCCCTCATAGGGATAAGGACGCGCCCTCTTAGGTTGTCCATCCCTTGAGGGCGCGCCCTCATGGTAATGATAACTCTACATGGATGGAAGACTTGACGGAGAATAATAACTTCATTCGACACAAGGAAGACTTAGGGCTTGTCCTCATGGGGATGAGGGCGCGCCCTTTAGGGCGTCCACCCCTTGAGGGCGCGTCCTCTTGGATTGAAGTTGCAATTTGATAATGAAGGATGGTTCCCTTGCTTAGTATTGGCAAAATATTGAAGAATTCCCTCCTAGGATGTGCCCTAGGAGGGGGATGTCCGTGGCTGAAGGCCTCCTCCTGTATTCAATGGGCGCGCCCTCATTGGGGATGTGGGGTTAATCTTGGTGTGTGCTTTGGGAGCTCTGTTCCTGTACTCAATGGGCGCGTCCTCATTGGGGAACTTTGGAGTAATCCTGCACTTTGCACCCAAATACTTGGGATCACTTGTCCTGCTATCTGGTGGGTGCTTCTCATTCGGGGGACAAGGATGCGTCTAGAATTTAAGGTAAGTCATGGCTATACCTGCGTCTATGAATTAAGGAAATAGTTGGTAATGGATAGGACTAGTCCTCGACGGGGGAAGTTTCCTTATCCATGAAGTCCTGATGTCATAGACGAGCCTTGGGCCTTTGTGACTAGGCCTTATCGTTAGACATTCCTAAAGTAAGCTAAAACTCTAAGTAAGGAAACAGATGGAAGTCCTACGTTCAAGTAAGGAAAGATAAGGAAGGCATATGTTTAAGTATGGAAAGAATCCTATACATGGAAAGCGGTGGAAAAGTCTTACGTCCAAGCATGGAAAGACAGCAGAAGACTTCGGATGGGCTCCGAAGATCAAAGACCAAGCCCATGGAGGAAACTTCCTCCCCAAGAACTACGTTGGCTTGATTCCCTATAAAAGGGATACGTAGGCAAATTGTAAGGGGTCGAATGTTGAGAACTCTGAGGCAGCCAACATAAACCCTAAGCAATCTCAGCCACCAATCATACACAACCACCATACTCCGACGAATTTACCACCTAAGGACCACCGTTGTAGATCTTGATTCCGGCGACGAACCCCAAACTTTGTTAATACCAAATTCCTCCGTTAACAGCTTCCAAAGGTTGTATTAAGCAAGGATCTAAGGTTACATAAGGAATTTAGTAGTAAGCAAGCTTGGAGAAGGTATAAATCTTGAAACCCTTGAAGTATTATGGGGTTTATGGATGATTAATGGTGTTATGCATGTTTATAGCCTTAGTTGTTGAGATTGGGCTTTGATTTAAGTTATAATCAGTTATATGAACGGAAAGGCATTGCTTGGCCTCAGTTCTATGTTATATAAGATGTATGTGTTGTGTGGAGTGATCGATATACATTTTGGATGATTTGAAATTTGGGAATATCCGAGTTATAGCCGTCGTAATGCCCAAATTTTTACCTACTGATTGGTTCCCTGTTGTTCCTCTGTTAGAGCTCGACCCTTGAGTCCTACTGCCCATGATTGTGTAGTTTATGTTATAAGCTTCATAATGATATGTGGTTCGCCTAATTTGGCCGAACGGTTTAAGAGTTATGCTAGTTTTAGTAATCGTGGTTCGAGAGGTTTCATCGCAGAAATGTAACCACTTTGATGCTAAGTCAAAGACCTTTAAGAGTCGAATTAAAATGTGAAACTTTGTGATATAATGCTAAGGACAGTTAGCAAGCCTTGTGCGAAGGTTTCGAGTCAAAAAGATCATTTTCCGATTTTATAAAAATAAGGAAGCCGAGGTTGCACAAGTGAAAACCACTAAGAACATGACTTAGAAACCAATGTTGTAAATGGTTAAGTATAACTTGTATTCGAGGATCGATTTCGGACTAAACCTACGACTTAAGTAATTGTCGATTAACATGGACTTAGTATGAGCCTATGACGATCTAGTAATGCCTTGGTTGTGTTTCGCTTACGTGTTTAAGCATTGAGTACAAGTGGATTATCCAGGGGATTAATCGTACGTTTTCTTTGACTTTGTCTAGATTGTCCGGCATCGTCGCGAACCCCTATCACTTCTCGAGCATCAGGCAAGTTTCTAAAACCATATTTTGAAGTATGCATATACTAGATGCAAGTTTTCAAAACCTATATTACTGTTGTTGTGATAATAACTGTTTTCAATTATGATATGCGATTGCGAGATATATAAATTGCATACTTGTTTTCGATTTGCTATGTATAGCAATACTTGAGGTTATGACTTGAAGTTGGGGCTTATAAGTTAGATATGGGATATCAGCTATAAGCCAGGGTTTTATATTTGCCCTAGGATAAAGGCGTGTGATTTTCTTGAAAGATCAGAGGTGATTATATTTTGTATATGATAAAGGTTATTTTCCGATAAAGATATCGGGTAACTGTTATTCGAGGGTTAATTATTTTATTTAAGGAATATTATTTATGAATATTCATTTGAGGATTATTGACTTTAAGAATTTTATTTATTAATATTCATTTTAAGAATATTATTTATTAATATTCATTTGAGGAGTATCGACTTACAGAATATCATTTATATTCATTTGAGGATATTGACTTTAAGAATATTATCGTACATATTCATCTGGGGATTATGTAATGAAAAGTATGTTTGAATATTCATTTGAAAGTTATTTAATTGTTTAATGAATATTACCTTTAAATATTCATTCGAGGATTGATTATTTATTTAATGAATATTACTTTTGGATATTCATTTGAGATTAATTATTTAATGAATATTATTTTCGAATATTCATTTGAAATTTATTAATTAATGAATATTATTTTGAATATTCATTTGAGGCTCAATTATTTAATAAATATTATTTTCAAATATTCATTTTAGGATACTTACTTAATGAATATTATTTCAAATATTCGTTTAAGGTTACTTATTTAATAAATATTATTAATTATTTTCAAATCAAAAAGAGGTTCCCAAAACAATGTTTTTCCATTTAAATCTGTCTTTTAAAGGGGATTTAAATGCTCGCTCAACTATCAAAAATATGGGAAACCTGATTTAAGTGACTACTACTCTTTTTAAACTCTCAATTCAAAAACTGTCAAGGGACAGATATTTTTCGGAACAATGTAATTGCTGCAAGTCAAATATTGTGTTACCACCTCAACGATCGAGGGGTAAATTCATGGAACAAGTCGATATCCATTAACAGGCATCAGCCTGGGAAATATGAGTGAATTTCCTTTCCAACTAGATACGACTACTTTGTGGAGTTGTATACTTGGGGAAAAAGGGAAAGGAACTTTATGTTTCAGTGTTATGGATTTACTCGAACTTGGAGATATGTAAGGGACTGAGTAGCGCCGGTTCCCTAAGGGAATTACAATATGGCCGACGGACTGGTGAACGGGTCTGTTCTTCCCTTAGATGATTATCAGTGCCCGACCGTAGGATAAGTGGAGAGTAACAGAATCGACCGTCTATGAATGGGTCTGTTCTTCCTGCCTACAACCGATTGGCGGGGAGGTAAGTCGGTGTAAGACTGATTATCTTCCCTTCTACGTAGAAAAACAGCAGGGGGATACAGCTTGCGACTGATCATCGCAGGGGTATCCTCGGCGCCTAGCATCTCCATCTACAGTTCACTATTCATGAAAGAGCACATTTTATGCAAGTTTTCAGAAAAGAAAGTTTATTCCAGTCATTCAGTTCTATGCAAGTTTTCAGAAAGAGAAAGTTTACTCAAGAGTATTCCAGTTTATTTCAGTATATGAGTTTACCAGAAAGAATATGAATTTATGAAAAGGTATATGATTTTTGGAAAAGATATATGGAACCAGATGAGCTTAGAAATGGATTGGAAATATTTTCCATTGTATTTATTTCCAAATTATGATATGAGGTAAATGTTTGATATGAAAGATGATATTGAATTTTCCTTATAACTTCATCTTTCAAGTATATGTTGATAGTCTGCTTATATTTTATATAGCAGATATTTTACAGAAAGGATATACTGAGTTATCTTATTATTTCATCTTTTATACTATACTAGAACTTTGTTCATAGTATAAATATTGAAAGTTGCAGAGTATTATGAAATGATATTTGAAATACCACAATGGTACTATTTTTGGAATACATTCCGATAAGGAAATAATTTCAGTATCGAGATATTTTGACAAATTATTGTCTTATACCCGCTTTATTCTGGGTTGAGTTGAAGGCAGGATTATGCCATACTTTTATTACCTTGCTGAGCTATCGCTCACTCTTGCTATTATTTTATATATATTATATAGCAGCGAAGCAGGATGCCTATGGGACGTCACATACCTCGCAAGGCGTTCCCATAAACAGTTTCTAGCAGTGATCCCGGGAGTAGTACGAACCAATCGAATCAGGCTACGGCTTTGGTATTCAACTTATGTATAGACATGAATGGTATTAGAGGATTGTGAGCATCAGAAGGCTAAGCTGGTAATGTAACAATACTTAGAAATTGTATCAGTAACAGATTCAAAAGACATTTGGGTATTGTAATAAAAGTTATTTATTCCGCAGTTGTTGTATTGTGTCGTTTCTGAGACTCTAACCTGTGTGTGTGTGTGTGTGTGACATATGTTGTGGGGTCATGAGCAGGTGAATTATGAATGGTGTGAGTAATACAGGTAAGGCAAGGAGTACATGGATTGTGACAACCCTAAATCCCTGACCCCGGATTTGGGGCTGTTACACTCCTGGTTTTGAAGATCCAAACTATCCAGAGTTTGTCTATTTCCTACTCAAAGCACTTTATGGACTGAAGCAAGCACCTAGAGCCTGGTATGACACACTTTCACAGTTCCTTTTAGAGAATCACTTCACTAGAGGTACTGTTGATAAAACTATCTTCTTTAGAAATGTTATTGGCTCTAGTATACTTGTTCAAATTTATGTGGATGACATAATATTTGGGTCTACAGATGAGAAACTTTGCAAAAAGTTTGCCAAACTTATGTAAAGCAAATATGAAATGAGCATGATGGGAGAAATTATCTATTTCCTTGGCTTACAAGTTAAACAAGTGAAAGAGGGAATCTTTTTAAGTAAAAAAAATATGTTTATGATCTTCTTAAGAAATTTGACTTAATGGATTGTTCTCTTGCAAAAACTCCTATGCCAACTACCACTAAGCTTGAATTGAATACTAAGGAAATATATGTGGACATTTCAAGCAATATAGGCATGGTAGGCTCACTTTTGTATTTGACAGTTAGTAGACCTGATATTATGTTTGCTACTTGTTTATGTGCTAGATTTCAGGCTGATCCTAGAGAGACTCATTTAATTGCTATTAAGAGAATTTTCAGGTATATCAAGGGAACACCAAACCTTGGCATTTGGTATCCTAGAGATTCTGGTTTTGATCTAATTGGTTATTCAGATTCAGACTATGCAGGGTGCAAAATTGACAGAAAAAGTACTACAGGCACATGTCAATTTCTAGGAAACAAGCTTGTGTCATGGTTCAGTAAAAAGCAGAATTCAGTCTCTACTTCAATTGTAGAGGCTGAATACATTGCAGCTGGAAGTTGTTGTGCACAAATACTTTGGATGAAAAATCAACTTCTTGATTATGGTTTAAGAGTTGATAAGATTCCAATCTTCTGTGACAACACTAGTGCAATTGTCATAACTGAGAATCCAGTGCAACACTCAAGAACCAAGCACATTGACATCAAGTACTCCCTTTGTCCCTCTCATTTCTTTACAGTTTTTTTACATTGCTTAGCACGCATTTTAAGGCTCCTATAAAGTATAATTCTACAACTTATTTTCAAAATTTTCTTTTTCTAAATAAAAATTTAAACATTATACTTTTATTCAGAAGAAAAAAATATTTAAAATAATTTATGAAAATATATTTTATAGGAGCCTTAAAATGCGTGCCGAGCCCCCGTCCCCTAATGTAAAGAACTCAGGGGGATAGAGGGAGTATCATTTTATCAGGGAACATGTGATGAATGGTACTGTGGAACTACATTTTGTTCCAAGTGAGAAGCAACTTGTAGACATTTTCACCAAGCCACTTGATGAATCAACATTCTCAAGGTTGGTAAGTGAGCTAGGTATGCTTAACTACTCTTAACTACTTTGAATGTTTGCTAGTCTGTAATGCAGCTAGTGTCATGTTGATTTTACTGAGAATTGTCTTTCTCAGAAAAAGTAAGAATTTTGTCCAAGTCAAAATTACTCTTTCACCGTTGAAAGTCATTCATAACACTGGGTTTTTACTTTTTGATGGATACTAACTTTTTGTTACTTCAACGAATACGCTGAATGTCAAAGGGTTATTATCTCATTCGTTGAAAGTCTTGCTCTAATCTTAACCGTTGAAAGTCACTAATGTATCCGTCGCTATATACATATAGTCGTGTGTATATAACTGCAGTTAATTTGTGGCTTTATTATTATTATTTTTTAAACGGTTACTTTTTTGCACCAATCAAATGATTTATCTTAATTATTTTGATAAACTTAGTAAATTATTTGGGAGAAGTATAAATTCATTTTTACTTCTAACTGCCCATTTCTATCATTTCCCAAATTCACTAAGGCAAAAACTCTCTTCTCTCTCCCAAAGCACAAAACTCTTTCTCTGCAACTGATCTCTTTCTAGCAATGACACCAACAAACAAGACCATGTCACTTACTGGGTATATCTATGAGAAGAACAACTTCGTTGCTTTATTGGATCTTGAAGACCACACAGAAGCATAACACGAAATGATGAAGTTCATTCAAGGGTGCAAGATTTCCTATGCCATTCTTGCTGTTCCTACCCTGTTCTTTGAAGTGATAGAGGAGATATGGGTCTCTGCAGTGTTTGATTCTGAAAACACTACACTCACCTTCAATCTTAAAGGTAAGGAACATGTCATAAATGCTGATGTTGTTACTGCTTGTTTGAATTTGCCTAAAAATAACTATTTAACTAAGCATACTGATAATGACATTGTTACCATGGTTAATACTATCAATTATGCTAGAGAGACTAATAATTTAGGGAAAATCATGAGAAAGGGCATGAGAAAAGAATGGAGTTTCTTTTGTGATGCCTGTATCAAGGTTTTCTCTGGTAAAATTAGTAATTGGGATGCTGTCACTACTTATATGCTTGACATGATTTACATGCTCCTTAATGATATATATTTCAACCTAGGATCCATGGTCTTAATAGAGATAGGTGCTAAATTAGGCCATAAGAAATCTAGGAACAGAAATATTTACTTTTCTAGGTTTATCTTGTTATTAGCTAACCATGTAGAGTAGGACATGCGAATTGAGTTCCCTGCCAACAAGGTAGAAAGTTGGGTTCAAAATAAAAGAGTCCTTGTGGACTTGAATAGGATGAACCTCAAAAGTGAAGTAAGGCTGGTCTACATGCCTATAATGGAGGCAACTTAGGTAACTCAGGTAACTTCTGCTTCTACTATTTCCCAACCTCAAATTTCTTTACCTTCTAGTGCCACAATGGAGGCTGACATTGTCCCACAGCCTCCTACCCAGGCGAAACCAAAGTTCAAAAATCCAAATCTAAAAGGCCAACCTCGGGTGCTTCTCAAAAAGCTCCTGTTGTAAAAACCACTTCTAAACCTAAGGGGAGTGTTCAGGTAGAAGTGAGTGGTGAGGGAAGGGGTGAAAATCAAAGAAACCCCAAGGACAAGGAAGGAGAGGTAAGTGAGTCCCAGCCTAGCCACCCTATATCTTCTCAAAAAGATATAGTGGTTGAAAAGGATTTACACACATCCCTAGTGACATCTTTTCAAAAAGATGTCACTATTGAAAAGAGTTCCTAACCGGGAACACAGAACAAGCGGGATAGAGACACCAGTAGCCCTAAAGATATGTCCAAGGCCTATATTAGGAGAAAGAAGGCTAAGACAACTAGGGATGCACAAGGTGCACACACAGTGCAGACCAAAGTCTCTGATTTTGTGTCTGCACCATCACAAACTCAGCTTGATGTGGCTCCAGTAAATGTGGAGTCACAACCCCGTTTTCTCAACATACAAATTGAAACAGAAACACCAAACTCACCAACTCTATCTCTGGATGTGGACATGATTCATACATCAATTCCAGATTCTCCATCACTCAAATTCATGGAGGAGCCCCATTTTGAAATTGGTGGTCATAATCTTTTAGATAATTTGTTGGACCACCAATCTATCATTTTTGAAACTCTGGTTAAATATGTGGCACCTAATTTAACATCAATCTTCACAGATTCTACCTTAGTTTCTCTTTTAGCTGCTCATTCTTTTTCTTCTTCAACGGATATCTCTCATCCGTTGATGAGTGTTTCTCCTTCAACGGATATGTTTCACAGCAGTCATCTGTTGATACTCACATCTACTACTTCAACGGATACTCCTCATCTATTGACAGTTTCTTCTACACTTGGAAATTTAATAACTCCAACTCCAGTAACAAGTGTAGATGAGCTAGTAGTTGTTGAAACACTCCTAGGGTTGAGGGCAGGGAGTGACACACTTATGAGTGAGGGGCTGGCTTGTAGCCAGGCAAAAGGAGAGTGTGTGCATTAGGGGCAGACTATTTCTTCCAGTCTGGAAAAAGGAGAGCTTGAGAGTTCCACCTTAGAAGGTGAAGGTGAGGGTGTGAGAGGTGTGAGCCAGGGGGAGCCCCTGATGCAAGAAAAGAGAGATCATGAAAGAAATGCAGGTATAGGTATAAGGATGGAAGATACAACCATTTCAAATGTTAATGACTGTCAATGAGGCTGAAATAGAGAGGTTGTTCCAGTTAGAATATCAACATGAACTGGATCAAATCAACCTGGATGCTGAGACTTTACTCATCCTGAACCAGCCTATCAAGTGTTGGCTGGCCAGGGCAATATGGAGACAGAAATGACACTGAACTTAGTGCATACTACTGAGTCCATGTTAAGAGCTAAAGATGCAATTTCACAACTGCCTCCAGGAGCTGGTGAAGACTTTAGCTATGACAACTCCTTTGAAGATGATGGTGCAAGTGATTCAGATGGGTGGGGAAGGAAGAGGTGAAGGCCCTTCCACCTCAGAAATCACACCTGATTAGCTCTTTTCAAATGAAGCCAAATTTGATGAGATCAACATGGTGATTCTAAAGCAATATCAACAAGCTTTTACTGAATCATATACATCAACTTCTACAAGGAAGATCATCATGTCCAAGTTCATGACCTCTCTTCAACTTCAGAAAATGCAGGTTCTTCATCAAAGAACTCAGACAGAAGAGGTCAAACTGAAGATAGATGATCTCAAAGATGCTGTGGGAAGAAGGATAGACACTGCTTTTGCTCTTACCACAATTAATACCCTAAAGAGGAAAGCAGTCAATGAAGATTCCCTTTCAAAGTCTGTGGAGACTCTTTCTAAGAGAGTGGACAAGATGGAGCAGAAAATGGACACCTTCATTGCTAATCAACAAGCAAAGGCTCAACTCCTACAACAATTGTTGCAGGCTACTGGCACTATTCAAACCCTTGATGATAACAAAAGGGGGAGAATGTACCAGTGGTCTCTGAACCAACACTTTCAACAACTCAAAGACTGCCATAAGTTGAGAGGGAGTCTGCAAATCTAAGTGTGACATTAACTGTGGGGGATAAGCCATCACCTCAAATAATTTGCCAATCCAAGTGAGTTTCAGCTCACAAGGGTGGTTCTTCCTCCAGTATCACTTCCTGAAGTCCATCCTAGTGACTTTGATTTTTCTGGGATGAGTGAAGAAGAGATGAGGATCAAACAAGAACAGCTAGCACTCAAGACTAAGGAAATAAATGAGAGAATAAATCAAAGAATCCTGAACTCTGAGAGGCTAATTAAGGAGTCTATCTTCAAAGCTGTGACCTCATCTCCAACTATCTCAACATCAGATCCCTCAGAACCAGCTCCTGTTCACACTACATTTCTCAAGGTGATAACTCCAGAGATAGTCTATCCAGAGAGGCTTTTTGTTGTTGAACCCTCATATCTCAAGGAATTTGAACCTACTCTAGGAAAAAGGACTGGTTCTCCACTTATGCATCATAGCAAAAACAAATTAGAATTGGACTTTCCCTTTCCCAAGCCTGATGAATTTAAGTTGATGGGAAATTTAATTTAAAAGTTCAAAGGGACTTCTGATGTAATGGCTAGAGAAGGGATGGCTGTAATCTACAGAAATGGCAAGGCACTGCACATCACAAACAACCACCCCAGATTTAATGAAGCCAAAAGAGAAGAAATCTCTAGACTATTGAGAGAAGCCAACCCTGATGGTTATGAATCTACACCTGAAATACAGGCTAGATTGGCAGTAGAACTATGACATGAATTGGAAAATGAAAAGAGTGAAACTGAAGAAGGAGTGGCCTCTCCTCCTAAGAAGAAGAAAAACAAAGGAAAGACAGTGTCTAAGAAAAATCCTATAAGGATGCTAAAGGTCAAAGCCAGAAGGAGGCATGTCTTCCTCGAAGAAGAAGAAGTGGTGAAGAAGACTGAAGGCAAATCTGTTATAATTGATGACATAATGAATCATTCAACTCAAGGAGACACAACCTTCCATGGAACTCCTGTTGAACTTAAGGATGAGCCCATAGAGTTTGATGATTTGGTATTCTCTGAGATCATATTGGAAGCTGAGAAGAAAAAGAGAAAAAGGGAGCCAAAGAAGAAAACTCTTAAGGGACCAATCAAATTCCAACCTGTTCTTCAAGTTGTCAAGCCAATTAAAGACAAAGTAGACTATCTCTACATTGCTGACATACAAGAGTACTCAAACTTGTATCTCTTTCTAGATGAACTGATGGAATTCAGAGATGAAGAGGGATGTAGAAGATTCTTCAGACTGGAGGATCAACTATCTAAGGCTAGTACTAAATATCTTATGTGGTTGCAATCTAAGCTAGACCCTAAAATTGTTGAAGAAGACATCTTCTACAGAGAGCTCCAAAAGCAAATTGAGGCCAATTATGATAAAGAATGAAGGAAGAAGACTCAGCCTCCTAGAGAGAAGAAGATATAAATCTGCTCAAACTAGAGGAACACTCTCTGTAAAGTACTTCACACTTCAAGTTTTTCATATTTTTCAATACTGCAGCTTAAAACAAATTTTGCATTTGTCTGTATATCTTTCTTAGGAGTATTTTGTTATCATCAAACCCTGAATTTATGTCTGATTCTCAACCAGGCCTAAATTGGGGGAGATTTTTAGGAATTATGTTGATTATTGATGATAACCAAACTAACTTAGTAAAATTTGTATAAGTGAAAATATAACCTTTAACGGATGGCATGTCATTAAAGTATCTGTTGAAGGGTAGCTTATCCGTTGATAAGACTAAATGTAGCATACTCTTTCTATTCTGTAAATAGCAGTTGAAGTGTATTAGTATAGGTTGAACAAGTCATGTTGACTTACAAATAGATATGTAGAATAGGGAGGCTACTTGTAAATATTATGTGCCTTGTAATTTTACATAAGTGAAATTGTAATTCAATGGACACTCATTCAGCCATCAACGGATGCACCCTAGAAAGCTTCAACGGATGTACTCTGGAAAGCTTCAACGGATGCAACCATAACACTTTCAACGGATGCTAGAAGATCAACCTCAACCGATGCAAGTTCAATAATTAACAGTTGACATTGTGAAAGGGACAGTCCTGACAAGTCACATAGGTTGATGAAACAGAAAGAGCATGGAACCAGCATTTTGGGAAACCCTGAAGAAAAGGAAGCATTCTATTTCCTTATGGTCAAAAGAGATGATTCTACAAGGACAATCAGCTAAAAGACAATTCTTTACAAGGACCATTGGACTTAAAGTGAGAAAACAAGCTTTTGGACTCTACCTACAGTACAATTCTATGTAGTTCAATTTATCTTGTAAACTTGGAGTATATAACCAAGTGTAGCAATGTTTTTGATGTTAAGAAATCAGACTTTGTTTTCTAGAGCTAAAGCAATATTGTTAGGGTTGATACATTTGGAATGATGATAACAAAATACTCAAGACAAGAATTTGATCATGATATCGAAGCTGAGAATCAAAAAGATAAAATCACATCCGCTGATAATCAGGATGCTAACTAGAAGGCATTTTATCTATCCAAGGTCTAAAAACCATATCAAAAGTATGGAAGATATTCTGTCATCAAGTTAGGAAACAATTCTGAAGCAAGCCAACAGACATCTAATCAAGCACCAAGTGTTTCAGTGGTAAGTTTGCCAAAACAACTCAGTAATGGTGAGTCAATAAGGATGACAGATGTTTTATCTGAGGATGAAGCTAAAAGTATCCGTTCTACGGATAAAGCTATGGAAGTCTTATCTCATCTACGGATAAAAGCTAAAAGCATCTCATCTCGTCTACGGATAGAAGCTGAGGACATCTTATCACATCCACGGATAGAAGCTAAGGACATCATATCTCATCAACGGATATTCCATTTACGGATAAAGCCGAAGATAGTCTATCTATGGATGCAGCCAAGGATGTCATGTCCTATCTATGGATACAGAGTGGGATATTACTTCTATTGATATTCTGAGATTACTTTTCTACGGATAAATGAAGTAGAATAGTAGTTTACGGATAAAGAATTAATACGCCTACTGATATTCATCTCATTCAACATGAAAAACAAATCTATGTAAAGAAATCTTTTGGAATCTTCTTTATTTAACAGGTTGAATGGAGGACTGTTAGATCAGAGTTCAATGATCGTCAGAAGCTAGACTCAACTGATCAGGATTGCTGACGTCATCAGTATTGCATGGTCATCAGTATTTGATCAAGCGTCAGTATCTTATTGATCATCAGGATTCCTACTCAGACTATGATCAGGATTGATCATCAGAACTTGAAGCTGATCAGGATTCCTACTTCGAGTTATATTTGGAGTCTAGATAAACATGGAAGTTTATTCTATTTGTTCCTGGTTTGTAGAATGTAGCTATCGATTAAGGATAGGTTTCTATCTTTGTTATTGATTAGGACTTATCTTATTATTGATAGAGAAGCTGTGTGCACTATATAAACACAGTCTTGGTTTCGATTTATGTAGAATTCGAAGGAGAACATAATCGAATAGAAGCTCTTGAGAACATAGAATTTCTTGAGAGAGTTTTTGTAAACTAGCAGCTCTCAAGAACATCAGAATTTCTTGAGAGAGTTTGTAACAGTTTTATATCAGATTTAATAAAGCTGTTATCTTTCTTTTCATATTTGTGATATATACATTAAGAAGTCGATTATCTTACTCTATTGTATTCAACCCCCCTTCTACAATAGATTATTACTGGGCAACAATTGGTATCAGAGCAAACTGATTTAATTCTGAATCAGATACGATCTAAAGATGTCGACAACCAAGTATGAAAGCATGAAGATTCCCATCTTAAAGATATCAGAATATCCTACATGGAGGGTAAAGATGCTGATGTACCTGGAGGCTATGGATCCTGACTACTTGGACAGGATTCGTGATGGACCATATATACCAACAAAGTTCGTAGAACGAACAGATACAGTACCAGAACATTATGTGGTCAAAGCTAAAGCTGAATGGACTCCAGAAGAAAAAGCTCATGTACTCAGGGAACCAAAGATAAAGAATATCTTGCATAATAGCCTTGATGCTGTCATGTCAAACAGGGTGATTGCATGCAAGTCTTCAAAAGAAATCTGGGATACTTTGGAAACTCAGTGCCAGGGATCTGCATCTGTTAAGAAAAACAGAAGGGCTCTATTGATTCAAGAATATGAACAATTCGATGCAAGACCTGAAGAGAGCCTGACTGATCTATATGATAGATTCCTGACACTATTGAACAGCTTATCCTTAGTTGACAAAGTATATGAAACTGAAGATTCAAACACCAAATTTCTTAGAGCTTTACCTGAAGAATGGGATACTCAGACCTCAATCATTAGACACCAGTATGATCTGAACATTGTGTCTCTTGATGAGATCTATGGGATGCTAAGAACTCATGATCTTGAAGTTCAACAGAGGAAGAACAAGAAAAGCAGCAAGGCAAAATCAATTGCTTTGAAAGCAGAGGCTAAATCAAAAGGAAAAGCTATGGAGGTCTCTAGAAGTAAATCAAGAGTAGCTGAGTCAGATCCTGACGACTCTTCATCAGATACTGATGGCAATCCTGATGCCAATACTGGTGATGATTCTTCTGACTCAGACATGGAAGAGATGGTTGCTATGATTGTCAGAAACTTCAGAAGGATGAAGTTCAGGAAGAATAGAAGACAAGGCAACTTTCAGAAAAAGACCTTCAAAGCAGACAAAGACAAGTATATCAAAAAGGACAGCAAGGGTAGCAAATTTGACAAGTCAAAGGTTAGATGCTACAAGTGTAATGGTATGGGTCACTTTGCTTCTGAATGCAACAAGACAAAGGCACTCATCACATCAAGCAAGGATTGGATGGACTCTTCCTCAGAATCTGATACTGAGGTAGTCAATTATGCGTTAATGGCCAATGCTGATGTAACTGCTGCTCCTGATGATAAGGTACTAAATACTATCTTTGATTTTGATACTGACAATGCTTCTGAGTTAAGACGTTTTCTAAAGTCATTACATATTAGCTTTAGAAGTCAAACTGCTGAGAATTCTAGAATCTTATCTGAGATGTCTGACCTTAGAAAGAGGAATGAGATATTAGAAGCTGAATTTTCTCGTATGCAAGAAGTACAAAAAGAATGTGATAATGCTAAACACATGCACTTAGAGATGATATCCAAATGTACTTCCCTTGAAAAAGAACTTGAATATGCTAATGAGAAAATCAGAACCTGGACAGACTCTGGTAGGAAATTTCATGAGATTAATACCTCTAAGAATTGGAAAGAGTGTCTAGGATATAAGTCAGATGAGGATAAGAAATTGAAAGAGAAAATTGTCATTGATGAGACAGTCAGTCCAAAGACCTATAGACATGTTATAGACTCAACCAAATCTAAGATTACTCCTGTTAATTTTGTTTTTGGTAAGGATTCCAATTCTACTTTTGAAAAGGGATCTACCTCTACTCAAGGAGTTAAAATCGTTAAGTCTAAACCTGTCTTCAACAAAGTCACTAAGAATGTAGGTCTATTGTCTCAGAAACAGCTTAAGGATAAAATCTGTGAGGTTACAGATAAGAAAAAGGAAGCTACTGTTAAGAGAAACAGGAATGGTAAAATTGGGATCAATAAAGAAAATGGTTATAAGTATATCCCAAATGCACCTAGAAAGAGTTGTTTTAACTGTGGTAACTCTAATCATCTTGCTATTGATTGTAAAAAGAGTAAGAAGAAAATTGCTGAAATTCCTAAGTCTGATGTTAGGAATAGATCAGTATTTTACAAACCACAGAATTCCTGTTTTCATTGTGGTAGTCTATGGCATTCTATTTATACATGTAAAGAGTATCATGATTTGTACTATAACTTTTATGATCCATTGCCTAAGTTTGAAAGTAGTACAAAGTCTGATAGGACTGAAAATGTCATAGTGAAGCATGCTTTTGTTAATACTGATACTGACAAAGCAAATCCTGATGGAGTAAATCCTGTCAGGACTGCTAAAGTCAAAAAGTCTTCTGCTGTTAAATTTAATAAAATGCATGAACAAGGAATCCAACGAGTGTGGGTTCCTAAACATTCTGACTAGTGTTTTACTATTCTGATGCAGGGTAAAAGGAAAAATGTGTTAGTCATGGATAGTGGATGTTCTGTGCACATGACTGGAAACAAAGCCCTGTTATCAGAATATGAGGAAAAAGCTGGCCCAACTGTGTCTTATGGAGATGGCAACATTGGACAAACCTTGGGATATGGCAATATAATCATTGGAAATGTCATCATTGAAAAAGTAGCTCTAGTGAAGGGACTAAAACACAACTTGTTGAGTATTAGTCAAATCACTGACAGAGGTTATCATGTCAATTTCTATTCCACACATTGTGAAGTAGTCAGTAAAGCAACAGGAAAGATAGCACTAACTGGCTACATGCATGGTAACATATATGAAGCCAACATTCTCTCAGATACTGATGGCTCCCCTACATGTTTCATCAGTAAAGCTTCAGTAGATGAAAGTTGGAATTGGCACAAGAAGCTTTCTCATCTCAACTTCAGCAACATCAATGAGTTGGTTAAGAAAGAGTTAGTAAGAGGATTACCTAATGTCTTGTATACACCTGATGGACTCTGTGATGCATGCCAAAAAGCAAAACAAAGAAGGACATAATTCCAGAGTAAATCAGAATCCTCTATTGAAGAACCATATCACATGCTACATCTTGATCTGTTTGGTCCAGTCAACATCATGTCCATCAGTAAGAAAAGGTACACTCTTGTAATTGTTGATGAATATTCTAGATTCACCTGGGTGTATTTTCTGCACAGAAAAGATGAAACTCCTGAAGTTCTGTTGGATCATGTGAGAATGATTGAGACAACCACAAAGTACAAAGTCAAGATTCTGAGAAGTGATAATGGTACTGAATTTAAGAATTCAAAGATGGAAGAGTTCTGCAAATACAAAGGAATCATTCAACAATTCTCTGCTCCTGGCACACCTCAGCAAAATGGAGTAGTAGAAAGGAAGAATAGAACTCTTATTGAAGCTGGCAGAACTATGTTGGAAGAAGCTAAATTACCTACATATTTCTGGGCAGAAGCAGTCAACACAGCTTGCTATACACAAAATCTCACATTGATAAACAGACATGGTGTTACTCCTTATCAGTCACTCAAGGAAAAGAAACCTAGTCTGAAGCATCTGCATGTGTTTGGCTGTAAATGTTTTGTTCTCAGAACTCATCCTGAACAGCTAGGGAAATTTGAAACAAAGGCTGATGAAGGAATATTCATAGGTTATCCTACATCAAGAGCCTTTAGAGTTTTTAATTTGAGAACAAGGACTGTCATGGAGTCAATAAATGTATCTTTTGATGACAAGAAGATAACTGGAATCATTGAAGACTCGCATGATAGATTGTTATTTGAAAATGAAGCTTCCAAGGAACCTGAAGAAAGTGAATCAGATCCTGTCAATTCATCAGATACTGATGGGTCACCAAATCCTGATGACTCACCAGGTACTGATGGTGCTAATACTGATGATGCAAACAACAGTAATACAACTAGTAGTGCTAATGTTGAGGGGGAGCAACAACATTCAACTACAAGTTCAGAGTCAACTCAATCATCAGGACAGAATTCTTCAGATACTGATTCAAGTGAAGATCCTGATAACACATCAGGAGGGCATAGCAATAATTCAGGGAGAGCTTCAAATCAATCAAATTCTTTCAATCAAGATAACACCAATCCAGGGGGAGCATCTACTTCAAGGAACAATTTGACACCAGCAAGGAAATGGACAAAAGATCATTCTCCTGATTTGATAATTGGAGATCCTGATGCAGGTGTTCAAACAAGAAGTGCAACTCAGAATGAATGTCTATACAATAACTTTCTGTCCAAGGAGGAGCCTAAGAAAGTTGAAGATGCACTTAAAGATGCTGATTGGGTTACTGCAATGCAAGAAGAACTGAATGAATTTGAAAGGAATGAAGTCTGGAAACTGGTACCAAGACCAAAGAATAGATCAATTGTTGGTACAAAGTGGATTTTCAAGAACAAGACTGATTCTGATGGAGTCATTATCAGAAACAAAGCTAGACTAGTTGCAAAGGGGTATTCCCAACAAGAGGGAATTGACTATGATGAAACTTTTGCTCCTGTTGCAAGACTAGAAGCCATCAGGATATTTCTTGCTTATGCAGCACATAAGAAATTCAAGGTTTTCCAAATGGATGTTAAAAGTGCTTTCTTAAATGGTGAACTGGAGGAAGAAGTTTATGTTGAACAACCTCCTGGTTTCATTGATCCTAAATATCCAGATCATGTCTACAGACTGGATAAGGCACTTTATGGACTAAAGCAAGCTCCAAGAGCATGGTATGAAACCTTAGCTCAATTCTTACTGGAAAGTGGATTCAAAAGAGGTGCAATTGATAAAACTCTATTTTATTTGAATCATGGTAAGGAGTTGCTGTTAGTTCAGATTTATGTTGATGATATCATTTTTGGGTCAACAAACAATAAGCTGTGTGAAAAGTTTTCCAAGCTTATGCAGTCAAGATATCAAATGAGCATGATGGGAGAAATGAGTTACTTTCTGGGTCTTCAAGTTAAACAGACTGATGAAGGGATTTTTATTAATCAGTCTAAATACACAAGGAATTTACTGACAAGGTTTAACATGCAAGACAGTACTCCTGCTTCAACTCCCATAGCTACAGCTACCAAACTTGATCCTGATCAAGGTGAAGAGGTAGATGTAACTCACTACAGAGGAATGATTGGCTCTTTATTGTATCTCACTGCCAGTAGACTAGATATCATGTTTGCAACCTGTCTATGTGCAAGATTTCAAGCAAAACCTAGAGAACCACATCTGATTGCAGTCAAAAGAATTTTCAGATATCTCAAAGACACTCCTTCACTTGGCCTTTGGTATGCAAGGGAATCAGATTTTGGGTTGTGTGGTTATTCAGATGCTGATTTTGCAGGATGCAAAATAGACAGGAAAAGTACTTCAGGAAGTTGTCAGTTTTTGGGTGGAAGACTAGTTTCATGGTTCAGTAAAAAGCAGAAATCTATTTCCACTTCAACTGCAGAAGCTGAGTACATTGCTGCAGGAAGTTGTTGTGCTCAGATAATGTGGATGAGAAATCAGTTGTTAGATTATGGCCTGTCATACTCAAAAATCCCTATTTATTGTGATAACCAAAGTGCTATTGCAATGACAGGAAATCCAGTTCAGCATTCTCTTACTAAACACATAAGTATCAGATATCACTTTATAAGAGAACAGGTTCTGGAAGGAACAATTGAACTTCACTTTGTTCCTACTGATCAACAACTAGCTGATATATTCACCAAGCCACTGCCTGAAGCTACTTTCAATAAGTTGGTGAATGAACTTGGAATGATGAATTTTGAGAATTTCTGAGGAAAAGCTACAGAGAGGAAATCCTGATAACTGTCAAATCCTGATGGTTATTCAGAAAGGTATGTATCTTTGATCAAATCCTGATAGGTCTCAATCCTGACAGGAAATCAATTGGTCAAATCCTGATGCTCAGATATTGAAGCTGGTATGAAAACCAGAGGTTCTATGCTAATTTGTCATTAACACTCCTGGTAAACTCTGGACAATTAGATTATTACTTAGTCTTTGATTAAGTTTTCAGTCTTAATTATCAATTTCAATTTCATTATTATCAGAGTTTATTATTTATCATCACTATATCACTATGAGTGTTACTAACAAATTTTGCAGGCAAGTACAGGAAGAAAACAATTGAGAAAATAGACAAATCTATTATATATTTGATACTGCAACATGCTACTTTGTGAATGATTTTATTCCATTGAAAATTACAAATTTAACCCTATTAGCCAGCGTTATGTATGCTCGTAGAATAGCTCTCGGCGTGGTGTGAGTGTTTTTGGGCAGCGATTCTCTCAAACCCTTGTTTCTGAGCCGTCCGATCATCATCTTCTCGTCCGGCCACAACGCCGGCGGGTCGAATTAATTGCAAAGTGTCTGCAACTTTTGCTCCTCCTACGTCATCTGCTGTTGATGTAAAAGGTCCAATCACATAATTTATTTGCATTGCTACCTTATCTGATTGCTGATTTATCTTTATTTTTTTGTATGTTAGTGTTTAAAATGACTGATTATTATGTTGGAATTGTTTGATTCTTTTTCCAATCACATGTTTACCACTCAATCCAAACTTTGTATTAGATTCATAAACGTTTTTTATTTCGGGTAATTTTTTTATTTGATTACTTTCTGCAATGGCAAGAGTATTGTACTCGAGACACTGTAAGGATTTGTTCCCTAAACTGGTTTTTACAGGAAATTTAGTAGTAATTCATCTGAATAACTATGTTGGATTTGTTAATTTCTCAATGTCGTCTTTAACTATTGTCATTATAACTTTCAGGGTTATATATTAGTTTTAAACAATGTTAAAATTTGTAGATTTTTATGGGAGGAATGGTAATAGAATATTAAATGTATATATACGTCTTTGTTCTCAGAGAAAGCTGGGCTAAAGGATTATCTACACATAACTGACTTCGACAAAGACACAATTGTCAAGATCTTAGACCGGGCTAAAGAGGTCAAGACACTGATTAAATGAGGAGATAAGACGTATCTCCCATTCAAAGGAAAAACAATGGCGATGATATTTGCTAAGCCCTCCATGAGGACGCGTGTTTCTTTTGAGACTGGTTTTTTCTTGCTTGGTGGCCATGCTTTATATTTAGGACCAAATGATATACAGATGGGTGAGAGAGAAGAAACTTGTGATGTTGCTCGAGTTTTGTCCCGCTATAATGATATAATTATGGCTCGACTATTTGCACATCAGGTACGCTGGTGAGTTTTTTTGGTGATTTTGTTAATGCATGTAGGATAACCTATTCCTATGGGATATGAGGTATTATAGGAAGCTACACAGGCTGTAGTGTCTTCTGACACCCGATTAGCCATGTTACAAATAATATTAAAAACTATGGGATCAGAACGTTCTATATACAGCAGCAATGCAAGCAATTTGGTAGGAGTATTACTTAAGTTTCATGCAAACACAAAAAACACACTTTCTACATATTTGCTCAGTTGTTTAGATCCGATGATGTATGCAGAAACTGAGCAAGGTGTAGCACAAGCAATCATTTGTTCTGTCGTTGACTTTAAGAGAGATCCGTGGCCAATGATTTCTGACAATGCCAAGGATCTTGTCAATGCTTAATCCAGATCCAAAACAGAGGCTTACGGCTCAGGAAGTGCTTGGTATATAGTCTTTACTGCAATTTATATAAATGAAATTACTACAATTAGTCAATTACTATTACTATTACTACTTTTATTATTTTTATACCAACATTAAACATGTGTGATGCATGGAACCCTTATTAATTTCTAACCTAATATTTATATATCATATGAGAAATATTGATTTGCATAATTTTTTAAATCATCAATTTAAAACATGTTAATTTGCTCTGCTCCAATTTCTCTGAACAACTTGCAATGCTTTTTCAATTGGCTAAAGTCTTATAATGGGTTTAAATTAATTCATTTTATTTTACTTAGTGACAAACTCCTCTTTAATTTTTTTTCTTTTTTTTAAAATGTTACTTGGCCAAGAAGTACAAAATACTATAAAATATAGTTAGTAGACATTGTTTGATTTTTAAACAATTTATACCAACAATGATGACCAGTCGACCACGGACGAAAAAAAAAAATCTTTTATTATTTTATAAAGGATGTAATTTATTATATTTGTTTCTGCCTTTGATGGAGCAATTAAGGCTAGCTTCAGCACTGAAGAGGATAATTGTCAAGAATATTCTTGTACGAATTAAGGAGATATTACTATTTGTTTCTTATTTATATTTTTAAATGCAGATCACCCTTGGTTACAGAATGCGAAGAAAAATCCTAATGTGTCTTTAAGGGAGGTTGTAAAATCAAGGCTCAAACAATTTTCTGTTATGAACAAGCTCAAGAAAAGAGCTTTAGGGGTAAGTATCTTTCTGAACTGTTGAGCATGACTACAATCAGTCCTGGATTAGTATTTTACATCTGTTGATGTGAATTATTGAATTTAATTAAATAACAGGTAGTTGCCGAGCATTTATCAGGGGAAGAAGTAGCAGGAATCAAGGAAGCATTTGCAATGATGGACACCAACAAAAAAAACAAAATAAGCCTGGATGAACTTAGAAATGGTTTGGCGAGACTAGGCCATAACATACCTGATCCAGACCTTGAAATCCTAATGGAGGCGGTTAGTATCTGTTGTCTTTTTCAAAGTTTTCTTCAAATTTGCTCTCTTTTACATGTCATCGGTCATTACTTCCAGTGATCTTTCTTTGCTCGCTTAAATGTTATAATCATTTTGATGCACCCATGGATAATAGATTCTCGATATGTAAAATCTTGTATTTTCAGAAAAAGTCCATTTTATGAATTGGAAGTCTATATTTGAACTACATTTATAGGAAACAATTGCACCAGCTTAGACTATGCTATCGCTAAAATTTTATAGTTGGAGTTGGAATATCCTTTTGAAATCATGGTACTTGTAGCTATGTTTCCAGCAACTGAATGCAATCTTACAGGCCGATGTTGATGGTGACGGAGCTTTGAACTACGGAGAGTTTGTTGCTGTTTCTGTACATCTTAAAAAGATGGCTAATGATGAGCATCTACACAAAGCTTTTTCATTCTTTGCTCATAACAATAATGGTTACATAGAGATTGATGAACTCTGACATGCCTTGAGTGAAGAAGATGGTGCTAACAGTGAGGAAGTCATCAATGCTCTAATGCATGATGTTGACACTGATAAGGTCAGTAGTGCTCTTATGTGCAATGTTTTAAGAGGAGTTGTATATTGTCAGAACTATTTTAAGCTACTACCTATTTGACAATTTTTTTTCTCGGCTAATTTTAATCCCTGGGTCAGATATAGCTTCTTTATGTCCTCTATACCTATTTGATTTTTTTTTCTTTGCCATCTCAAACCATCGGGACAGGTTATTCTTGTGTCATCACAGCCCCAATACCAGTATTGGAGGCATCAGTCTCTACTGTGAAGACTTTAGAATAATCTGGCAACTTAAGAACAGGAGTATTTGTCATGGCCTGTTTAAGTGCTTCAAAGGCGTTGGTAGCTTCTTCAGTCCAGGCAAAATTATCTTTTTGCAGCAACACAGTCAAAGGTTTAGCAATGGATCCATATCCTTGCACAAACTTCTGGGTGAACATATCTAGCAGCATGAGAGAAACTAGCCTTTATTGCTTTTTATTAATGAATATGAAAGTTCCGTACAGATACTGCCATCAACCCTTGTTTTTGTTTCTGCATTGATAGAGTGACATGATACATGCATAGTAACATATAATGGGATTACAAGGATATGAAGTTTACATAATTGGATATACCTGGCGTAAAGCTTCTCAAAAAAAGTGAACTATAGTTGTCAAAGTCTGGTTGGTGATTTGACCCCTCCGAGAATTCACTAAAGATTGAAGAGTTGGTGGCTGGAGAGGAAACTGGGCAGTCATGGGAAGAGAGGAGTTGCAGTTTTGAATTGCACAGCTATGGTATATATGACACGTGTTATAAGAGGATAAACTGCATTTTAAAGGCTTCTGAGGTTAGCTTCCTTTAACTTTTTACCTTATATTTTGTTTCCTTCTCTATCTAAGTATTATTGTATTAATTATATATAGGATTGGCTCTTGGTAAAATGAATCGAAAATGCAATAGTGACATGTAGTTAGCTCATCCGGCTTGCTTAGGCAACATGAGAGTACCTTTTTAACAAAAAAAGGGGGGAGGTGGGTTTATATGGTTATCAAGATCGTGTGGTTGAGATGATTCAGCCGACAAGTGGTGCTTCTGTAAACATGAAACAGGAAAAAGATAGTCCTTACCCTAGAGCTGCATATATTGTACTTGTTTTTACTGAAATAAGGCACCAAAAATTGAAAGTAATAAGCAAATTTAACTTTGTTGTTTGTTAGTGAGGAACAAAAAAGAAATATGCATGACACTTGTGATGTTTGTCCGCTCTTTATTAATGAGCTTCGTGTCGTGTGTTTAAAATTTAAAGCTGTTTATAAATGTTTCTTAGCTATTTCAATATTTGCTCACGTCTCAATAGGGTTTGTTAAGTATTCTCCATTTACTTCTCAGAAAATGGTAAGAATTGAAGTTATTGCTGTTAAACAAAATTAAAGAGTTGACAAAATATCAATCTGATCTCACCATCCTTCCCATTAATTTTTCCTTTGTTGTCTCTTATTTCCATCAAACTATGGTTTACTGCACAAATTTTCTTTATTTGAGGTGCGATTTGTTTTGCCTCTTATTTACACTACCAATCAACCATATTGAGAAGCGTGCAAGCTCTCCGCATTCTGATGAGGGCACTTCAATTTTAAAGTGAAGCGATGTGATTATATTCTTACGTATTGGTTCTTCTACAACTACTTTTGTAGATAGTAGTAATGGATTACTAACCTACTTGCTGACTGTCATTTTTATGCTTCTTTTCCCCCATAAACAGCTTGGTCGGACAAACTCTACGGTGACTTGTATGTTTCTGTGTCAAAATACATTTGCCTTTTTGTAGATTTTCATGTATTACTTTTAATATATTATATGATTATGTCAGCTTTTCTGACTTTTAAACCTTGCCGAGTTTTGGACCTTCCACTTTTTTCCTTCTCGCAGCCTTTAAATAAATTTCTCCACTTACTGCATTTCCAAAAACTGGGCCCATACCTTGCATTTCTTTTTCTTCAATTTATTCTCAGGAGTCGGGACTAAAATTTAAAATCTCAGGCTAGGAGATTTTGGCATCCAATGCCTACTATTTTGGGAAACAATATCTCAAAATGGGTAATGTTTTCGGTGTCACTCTTTTTCATTATACATTAGCATAATTTTAAATTCTAATAATAAATTAGAGTGCTACATTAGGTAAGAAATTACTATATGACCTCTAGCCAGGGAGAAACGACAATTGTTTACTAGATTTGGCTAGGAATTTGTACATGATTTACGATCAAATTAGGATTAGGAAATACGGCTAAGTTCATATTTAGATACAATTATTTTTTTAGAGAAGATGCTCTTGTACTGCGTGGGAAAAAACTTCTTACTAAATTTACTATAAATTTGCTAATAAATAAAAAATTTATGGGAGAAAATATAAATATCTTACTTGTGGATATTACATAAACCAATGTGCAAATAATTTGAAGTTAACTAAATTCTATTTGGACATTAGGGGAATGAAAATTTACTATTCGTTGTGCATAGATTTCCTAGAATGTAATTCATCTATTTTTACATTAGTTCGTTAATGATTTGAGTCAACATTTGAACCCTGTTAATTGCCAAGTTTTTGCATAGTTAAGTACAGATTTTTATGATTATTTTTTTGTGTTTGGCATAATGTAATATTATTAGATTACTGGAAACATTATCTGACTTGTGATCGATCTTCTGTCCTGGCATGTTTTGGGAGCGTGGCTGATCATGTGGAGTGTGTATGTATATATATATGATAAGAGCCTTACAATATTAAAAGTGTGAAGAAATGCTTAGCAAAAAAAAAGTGAAGAAGCACTAATGCCATCTTTTCAAATATTTTACGGTCATTTTATTTTCTCAAAATGCATCTGTGTAATATAAATGTAGTACACAATACACACAATCACAAATAACTTTGTACAATATTATCTCAATAGCTGTGTCTTTTTAATAGGCCTATGTTATAATCCCAGTTAACTTCTTCTTGAAGCTATTTCGAAGGAAACAATACAAGACATAGGTAGCATATACTCGAAAATATGTGGCCTCAATTATTTATTAAGAAGGTTTAGATGATAAGGAACTACTGCAAGAAAAATAAAATTCCCAAATGAAATGTTGTAAGTTCCTTAAAGTGATCTGAATGTTAAGAATATCTTGACAACTGAAAATCAGGTGAAGTCATTAAGTTGATATCTTGTTAGCACCCTTGGGCGCTATCCCAGCACTCGAGATTCGTCTTCACTTTTAAGCCGTTGTTTCTTTGAAATTCTGAAGGCAAGGACAGAAATGAACAAATAAAATATTAGGTCGGTAGAAGGGCTAATAAGTTAAAAAAAAGGAGTACCCTACAGAATGACTTGGGAATTGAAAATCATGTGAATTAGACAACTGAAAATCCGTGTTGTTTCTTGAAAACCTAGAAGACACGGATATATGATTTGGAGCATCAAATTAGTGGTATGGATAATACGCTCCAACAGAAAAAGCGGCATCAGAGCTTAAAAGGTTAAGAAATATTCCGAAGAGCACTCTCCTAATTGTTAAAATGGAGAAGGGTTTAATTATTACTTGGCTTACAATACGAATCATTATTTTTAGTGTGTTAGTTTATTGTTCAGGTTGAAATCCAAATCTACATTTTATTTCAGGGCTTACATTCTAAGAAGCCATGATCATCTTCTTGAAGCTCATTCTTTTTTCTCAAATATGTTTTTTTTGAATTTTCAATTCATGCTTTCTATTAGTTAGCTGATCTTTTTGTGGTGGTTGAATTGGTAACTTTTCAATGGTTGATAGGACTGGAATCCCTGCTAGAGGAAGTCGTGAGGTTGCATGCATATATTTAAGTTCAAGAGATCATTTCTACCTTATAGGTCCGGAAGCTCTTCTAGAGGAAGCCATGCGGGTGCATAAATTTGAATTCAAGATGTATCTGGATCATTTCTACATTTCCATGTTCCGGTGAGTATAATTTAGCTCTCATTTTTAGCTGTTAACTATGTTGTCCTCTTCTCTCATTTTCCTAGATCATTTCTCTCACTTCAGCACTCAATAACATTTTCCTCTTCTCTTTCGCTATAAGCATTAGAAGCAATAATTTCTGCAATATAAAACTTAAATGTTTAGGACTTCATAGATGAGAGGAGAAATGGAAACATATAAAGGGAATTGTACTTTAAGTGGCTCATTTGACATTACATAATGAAAACTACAGTTGAAAAAACATCGCTATATAAATTGTTATTGTTCGTAGTCTCCAATATTCATATATTTACACCTTGGGGAGCCTAACATTACCTAACGGGTCTGAACTTTGTATCTTTCTAATTGCTGCTTAACGTGTGTACCTCTTGCAACGCAAAAAAACATATAGCCAAAATAATTTACAAAATATATATATAGAGAGAGAGAGAAGACTAGTAGCTGGCACAGTTTAAAGTGCCTGAAATTGACGTGTTTACTGATAGAGTGATATATATCACTGTGAGTGAAGTTTTCCGGTGTCTGTAAAATTTATTATTTAAGACAGGTTTAATATTTTCTCTTGTGGTGTTAATTGCAGGCTTTAGTAAGGTTACCACCTGGTTCTTTTATTTTAATTGAGCAGCATTCTGTTTGTGGAGTGGGGACTGGAGTTGCTGTGTCTCCTTCCTCGCCTGCCTAACTTAATTGATTAAGTACAGGTCAAAAGACAGTAACTGCTATCTATGGAATTTACTTATATAAGTGTCATGAATGAGTTTGTTATTGCATAACTTTGCATATGGTTGTTTGTTATCTATGATCGATATGCTGAAATAACTTCTCCACGGAGGAGTCACTATTCATCTTGATAAATAGAATTAGAGCTCAAACAGACACTATATACGTACCAAACAAAGAAAAAAAGTTGCTCGTGAGAGGCTTGAGTATGCTTACCAGTGTGAAAGCACTGCAACAGAAGCTTTAACGTGCAAGGGTAGCAAATGACAAACTTCATCATGTATGAGTCATGTCATTGTAATTTTAATCATTTTTAATGGTATAGTTGTAAATTTCTTGTGCTCATGTAAATTATGCATATCTAGAACATGCCCGTGCCTCGCACGGGCTATAAAGCTAGTTTCATTAATACTTGAAGATTCATTACACATGAAAAATGGAAATTACATATTTGTTTTCCTAGTCTATTTTCTACTCAGGAACTCGTGCTTTACAGATAAGCATGAACACGTGCCCTGCAAATTAGCATGAATGCTCCTGAGCAGCTTCACAGTCCATCAGGATTGGAAGATTTCTATGTCCATCCTTAAAGGACAAGAAGAGGAACTGATGCACTTGAAGGCGGATCGTCATCGTGATCACCGGGATGCTTCCTTGCCTCCACCGTGCATGAAGCACTTGCATCAAGCACTTTCTTTCTTCTCCTCTCTCGCTCTTCAACGAGATCCTCATCCTCTTCATCATCCTCATCGTCTTCATCCTCTTCATAGATGAGATTCTCAAGAGGATTCCAGTCAGGATTGGCTTGCACAAAGTCGTGCCACACCACATCAACCATAGCGTTTATAAATGCTTCATATTCCTGAGGGTCAGGAACTGGTTGTGGCTCCATATCAGCAAGTGCCTCCTCCATCTCCTGCCAAATCAAGTCAAGCTCTTCATCAGGTATGTTGTTTTGATTGTTGGCAGCCATTGAAAAATGAAAAAGGTGAAAAGTTTTTGGTAAATTTTTATTCTTTGGAGAGGGTTTTTGTTAGATAGATGCTGTTATGATTAACAGTTCTCTTTTATAGAGAATGTGTTTTAAGACTGCAGGTCAGTTTTACAATCTCAAGGAGACGGTTCAGTTTTCCATAAATATTTTTGCCTCGTTTGGTGGTAAGCGTGTTTTAATTCTATGACCATTAATTTGGTTATTTTTCTTAAACCAAAACGCTATTCAGGATTGTTAAAATAAATTTTGTTTTCTTAAATAAAATTTTATTTTAATCTTATTGAATATTTTTTTTCAATCCTGATATGGCAAAATATTTTGTGCGGAAATGCTTTTATTCCTGATGAGGTTAGGTTTTTCTTACATCAGAAAATGCCTACTCGTTATGGACTACTTTCTAATGCTATGAGGCAAGGCCCAACCCACCTTGTTCCTGACACAAGCATGCAACCTAAACAGTCTAAACAGTTAACAACCACCTCTAATGTCTCTCAAAAGACTTTAGTTGTAAAATCAAAGAAATCAGCTAGAACTGATGTGTCTGGAAGGCAATCAGGTTCAAAGGATTTTTCCTCTACACCACTCACTAAAAAGAAGATACAAGGGGGTGTACAAGGGGTCCTGGTGAAGAAAGCTGGTAAGGTTGTTAGAGATGTTCCTGTGAAAAGGAAGTTAAGGTTGATTGATGAAAGTGATTCAGAGGATGACTTACCTATATCCTCTGTGATGAATGTGAACAAGGGAGTTGCTGATACTGCTACTAAAGCTGTGGTACCTTCATCAAAACCACAAAAGACAAGGAAATTATCAAAGAGCAGGTATCATATTCCTTTGACAGTGCAAATGAAGGATACTGATATTCAGACATCAAATCCTGATGAGTCATCTACTCCTGATGCTCTAGCAAATCCTGATGTTAGTATTCCTGATGCAACAACAAAAGTTGTCTCTATATCAGAATCTCCAGCCTCTCCATCTCAGATTAGAGAAATTTCTTGGGAGAAGGTTTCTACAACTGCTTCCTTGGTTGGTCTTACACCTACATCAAAGAAAAAGAGGAATGCAGAAGAGTTAGTCTATCAGAGACAGAAGAAACTGAAAGGATCAAGCCCACAAGAACCTGAATTTTAGAGTAATTCAGCAGCTACTGTTGATCCTGCCACACAAGAACCACTCAATCAAAGTTTGAGTGAAGGCTTAGCTAGTGGAATGGTCACACAAGAACCATTTTCTCAAAGGGAGAATGAAGACATCAACATTCCAGCTACACAAGAACCATCTTCTCAATGTGAAGATGCAGGCAAAGCTACAGCTTCTGTTGAAAGATTGGTCGAGAACATTGTCAATGAGGGAAGCACACAAGAACCTTTAACTCAAAGTGTTGAAGCAGCCTCTGAACCTCAAGCTCCACAAGAACCATTGGTAGCAAATACTGATGCAAGCATATCAAATCCTGACGATGTTCATCCTGACGCTAGTGGTGCTCCTGATAATGAACCTATTTTTATACAGCCACTTCGTTCAAGACCAATGGATCATCCTATCTCAGAATCACAGGATAAACTGAAAGGTATTGCAATTTCTGATCCTGATTTTACTCATGGTACTGATGATGATGATACTTCTGATGATAGTGATGATGATAATGAGAATCGAAAAGAGAAGGAACAGCTTGCTACAACACTCAAAATTAGTCTTGGAACTAATTTTGGTTCATCAAGTACATATATGGCTAGCAATGCTTCCACTGGGAAAGATCAGAGACAAGATTTTTCTATTCCTTCCTTTGATCCTGCAGAGGCATTTAGACAGAATGAATGGAACAATTCATGGCACAATTCTGATGAATCTATCAGTTTTTCTTCTGCTATTGAACATGCCTGTAATGCAGTGAAATCTATAGAGAATCAAGACTTGAAGAATCATCTGAAGGCTACTACTCTGTTATCCAAAAGCCTGAAAAGTGAGATTGATTCTATCAAGGGTTCAACTGAAAAAGTGAGGACTGATATCTTTAATAATTTTACAAAGGTGCCTACTACTTTACAATTGAGGGTAGTGGAATCCCAAGTGAGATCTGTTGTTTCAGAACAAACCTCCATCACACAAAGAATTGATTCTCTGGATACTAAGGTAACTGAAATTCAAGCCTCTCTTTCCTTAATTTTGCAATTATTGTCAAATCCTGATGTCAAAAAGGGGGAGAAGGTTATTCAGACAAAATGTACACCTGATCTAGTATTAAGAAATAATGATGATGATACCGGAGATGATGGTGGTGACAAAGTGATACAAGGAGAAACCTCTGATGTAAAACCCCAGATTTTTGGGTAGAATTAAAACTTTTATTGTATGATGATGTATACATATGTGGATGGTGGTAATGGTTTTTGGAGAATTAAGTATGAAATGAATATGGATGTCAGTTTTCAAACATTTTGAGAATAATAAGAATGGACTGATCGTGTAAATAAGAACAATCAATCTGGAAGATAAGAATACAATACTCCAGGGAAGAAAAGTATTTTTATGTCATCCAAATCAATATCTGGAATACATCCGACAACTACGTAAACAAGATAGCGTATGCCCGAGAAAGCACTAGAACGTTTTCTAAGTGCAAGGAGTAAAGAGAAGTAAACCAGGAATATTGGAACGAATATTGATCCAAAGGATTATAGAAAAACCACTGATGAATAGTAACTTTTGATGAATAGTAAATTTTGTCGTTTAAAAGTTTTTCAGACCACCCTATATACGGGTCGATATAATGAACTTTCAAAGCCGTATTAGTGATCTACGATGAAAATAAAGGAATGCAAAAGCTGTCAGAATCGGAAAAATAGCATTTCCGTTTTCTCCGAAATTTCACCATTAACGGACGGATTAATTATTATTTGAGAATAATTGAGAATTTAAATTATCAATTCCATGGATATGGATTTAATAAAAGAATTAGAGATATTAAGAACGATTGCGATAAACTACTTCGATAGAACCCTTAAGAAACCCTGCGAACATTTTACGAGATTAAACGGAGACGGAACAACGAGACATTTACAAGATTTAATATAGACATGGAAGTAACATGTAACAAGATTAGTTCGAGAAATGCAACATTCGGATCATTCAGGTGAAAAGAAACGAACCAGCAAAGTTACTTTAACAGAGCCGTTGCATGTGCGACAAGTGTCGAAAGAAGAAGATGCCAAGGACCATGACTCATCACTTTTCTATGACTCACCATTTTAACACAAAAAAATCAGCATTCTAATTAATCAACCAAGACAAAAGAAAAGAAAGAAACTCTCTCCCCCACCCCATTTTCAGAATTCTGCCCAGCAAGAAAGTAGAAGAGAAAAGAATTCATAACTTGAGATTTATTCATCCTAAAATCCCCAAATTTGGACAATATCTTCCTCACCTCATAGGCAAGGTACGCTCAAAGTTTCATGGCTATCCAAGTAGGATAACATGATCAAATGTTCATTCAAAGTTGAGGAGTGAATAGTAATTTCAAGAACTAACTTTTGTTTCTTGATTTCTTTAGTTGATTCAAGCTATATTAAGGTTATATAAGAGCTATACAAGGACTAATAGGCTCATACACACTCCAAGGAAGGTATAACTCTTGAAACCCTTGTTTGTAAATTCGATTTATATGATTAGTTTTAAGTATAGTTTAGTCGGTGTAATCGTAAGAACGATTAAGTGATTTTGATGAAAGTTTGAGGTTGTTTTGATAATAAACAAGTAGAGGTTGGTTTTGACAGATTGATGATGGTTATGGATTGGTAATGATGTTGAGGATTTGATTTGGTGTATTGGTTTGGTTGATTATGTAAAGTTTATGATTAAACTTTGGAATCGTTAAAACATAGCCGTTATAATGCCCGATTTTCCCTAGCTCTGTTTTGTCTGTGATGTTCGGACATAAGGACTTCTGTCCAGAGTCACCACTGCCTAGTATTGTGTAGGTATTGTTTCAAGGTTCGTTTTGATATAAAGATCATGTGATTCCGAATTACGGTTTAGGAGAAACGAGTGTTTTAGTTAAGGATGTTTCGAGAAACCGAGCTATACCACTTAGCCAACTTTGAGGCAATGATCAAACCCCTTAAGTGACCAATCAGAATGTGAAACTTTGTGTTAACATGCTAGGTATGTTTAGGAGGACCCTCGAAAAGATTTCGTGTTAAAAGGATTTAATCTCTATTTTATAAAAATGTTCGAGTCGAGCGTGCGCAAGAGGATTCTTAAGGAGTTAACTAGAAATCATGTCTTGGTTTAAGTGAAGTACATACTTAGTTTCGTGCAAGTATTCAAGTGATTAACCTTGGATCTTTTGACTATGTATAGATCGCCGGATTGACTCGAGGCACACTACCCCTACCTCACCACCAGGCAAGTTTTCAAAACCTATACTACTGTTGTTGTGATAATAAACTGTTTTCATATATGTGATGTAAATGCGATATATAAATTGCATGCTGCTTTTGAACTGCTATGTATATATAGCAATACTTGAGAATATGATTTGATGAGGGGCTTATAAGCTAGATATGGGATATCGGTTATAAGCCAGTTTTGTATATAATGCCCTAGGATAAGGGCGGTTGATTTTTCTCTAAGAACAGAAGTAATTATATTTCGGTATATGTGAAAGGTTATTTTCCGATAAGGATATCGGGTAACCGTTATTGAGGATTAATTATTTTTATTTAAGAAGATTATTTATTTAATTAATGAATATTACTTTTGAATATTCATTTAAGATTTAATTATTTAAGGAATATTATTTATTAATATTCATTTGAGGATTATCGACTTACAGAATATTATTTATTAATATTCATTTGAGGATTATCGACTTACAGAATATTATTTAATAATATTCATTGGAGGATTATCGACTTACAGAATATTATTTATTAATATTCATTGGAGGATTATCGACTTACAGAATATTATTTATATTCATTTGAGGATATTGACTTTAAGAATATTATCGTACATATTCATTTGAGGATTATTTATTTATGGATATTATTTTTTTAATATTCATTTGAGGATTATTTATTAATGAATATTATTTTTGAATATTCATTTGAGAATTATTTATTAATGAATATTATTTCTGGATATTCAGTTAAGGTTTACTTATTTAATGAATATTATTTCTAAATATTCATTCAAGGTTTGTTTATTTGATGAATATTATTTTCGAATATTCATTTGAAGGTTTACTTATTTAATAAATGTTATTAATTATTTTCAAATCAAAAAGAGGTTCCCAAAACAATGTTTTTCCATTTAAATCTGTCTTTTAAAGGGGATTTAAATGCTCGCTCAACTATAAAAAATATGGGATACCTGATTTAAGTGACTGCTACTCTTTTTAAACTCTCAACTCAAAACTGTCAGGGGACAGATATTTTCTCGAAGCAATTTAGTTGCTGCAAGTCAAATATTGTGTTACCACCTCAACGATCGAGGGGTAAATTCCTGGAACAAGTCGATATCCATTAACAAGCATCGCTTGGGAAATATTGGAGAATCTTCCTTTCCAGCCTAGATATGACTACTGAGTGGAGTCGTACCAACAAGTATTACACTTGGGGAAAGGAAGACGATCTTTACGTTTCAGAGTCATGGATTTCATCGGAACTAGGAGCATGTGTAAGAGGTCGAGTCGCGCCGATCCATCACTTATTTGCCCCAAATGGGCCGGGAGATCCAGAAAGGCGGTAGACAATGTCAGGTTGTCGTGATACTTCCATCTACATGTAGAAAACATATTTTCGTTGTACAACCTGCTACTGATCATAGTAAGGGGGTACGACGGGCGCGGAGAAGACTCCAGTATTGGTTCATCATCCATTTTGGATAATTCTGCAACATGTACTGAAAGGGACCACGGATGGCTCCGCTGGTACAGGTTTACCGATCATGTTGGCAGAGGGATTCTGCAACATGTATTGAAAGGGACCAGGGATGACACCGTGGTACAGGTTTACCGGTCATGTTGGCAGAGGGTCGAAAAGTGTTCAAAATGAAGTTACAATAAATTCATGCAACTCCATCTTTTATGAGTTATGACTCTGAGAAAACCTGATTAAGGATATATATGCATAAGTGGATTGTTAGTTACGAAAATATTCTATTAATTTTCCTCGTAACTTCATCCTTTACGTTATACTTGTTTCTTATCTGTTGAAGGCATAACATGTGGCTACAATATATCTTTGAATTGTTATAGTTTGATTATCAGTTATAAGTTATTTTTGGTGGGCTCTATTGCTCACCCTTGCTTTATTTATCTATATCACAACAACAGCTAGAGCAGATGGCCCGCAACAGTCACACCCTGCGAAAGCGGGTAGCAGTCGTCAGAGATTTACCCGTTGATGTCGTAGCCGCCATAGCTGAGGTAGTAACCACCAGTGTTTTAAGCTTCAGCTTTTGTGTATCAGACTTATTATATTTATGATTAATGTAATCAACGGCAAGAACTTTTAAATGCACTCTGTAATCTTTTGGGTTTGTAATAACTTATAACTTGTGGATCCTATGACTAGATACTTGTTTCAATTTCATCTCTGGGACTATAACTAGTTGAGTGTGTATGGTGATGTATTGTGGGGTCACAGCATGTAGTTTAATTGTTTTGATTCAAGTGCAAGTATTATTGATGGGAATTGAGACCGTAACGACCGGATCTCCGACCCCGGATCCGGGGCTGTTACATCTGATGCTGCGGTTTTGAAGTCTACAATTCAAACTTCTCAAAGTCAAACAACGCAGTCAACTCATGTTTCTGATTCTGGAGTTAAGACAGTAAGAACATTGGTGCAATCTCAGATCCTGACGGAAGATCAAATCCTGACACCTGGTCATGGACATATCCTGACACCTGGTCATGGACATATTCTTGCTACAATTCCTGAAGGTGATGAAGATGTAATTATTGATAATCCTGAAGATGCATCAAATTTATTCCAGAAGTTTTCTACAAAAGACGGTAGAATTGTTACTCTTTATCACACTGATAAAAGAGTTCAACAATTATTTGCCAGAAAAGCACTCTCTACAGCAAGTGAAGAATATCCAGATCTCTCACATGAAGAATTCTTGAGACTACAAAGAGAGACAATGGAAAGCTATACTGCTCCTGCTAGAGGTAGAGGAAGCAGAGGTAGGAGAGGTGCTAGAAGAAGTAAAAGAGGTTCTTCAACTCAAACAGTACCTAGACAGACAAGGTCTAGAGGGTTAAGAATTGAAGAAATTCCTGAAGCTTCACAAAATCTAACAGATCCTGTTATCAAGGATATCATGGAGAAAGAAGACAAGGAATTTGTTGAAGAAGAACCTGAATTGAGAAGGAAATCAAGTAAATCAACTCTCAGCAATACAAATCAAATTGAAGATTCTAATCCTGACAATATTCAAGATCCTGACGAATCTGAAATTCTGCAAGAGGTTGATTTGATAATCTTATCTACTGTTGTTGATTGTCACAACAAAGAAGTAGATGAAGAAGAAGAAGCCAGAAGAAGAGATATTACAAAAAGAACATATGAAGATTTCAATCTCTATCTACAAAGGCTTAAAGTTTCAAATGAAAGAAAATGGAGAAATACAAGCAGGCAAGAATCTTTATTTGAAAGAAGCTACGCTCATGAAAAGGAGAAATACAAGAAGTGGAAACATATAAGTACACTAAGGTGTGATAAACTTATCAATTTTCAGTCTGGTGGAATTATAACAAGTGCTTCAAGTGTTGTTGATTTGTCTGATATGGCTAGATCAAAAACACTCTGGTTAAAGATGTTTTTGAATCTGAAGCAAATGTCAAGTTACACAAGAGGAGGTATTGGACACAGGGATGCTGAATTTCTAAACATGACTTATGTTGATCCTTACTCCTTAACTGAAATTGGAGGTACTTTAACTTCTGAAAACCTGAACAATTTATTAGCTGTTGATATAGTTATAGATTGTCATGATGGTTTTGAAAAGAAAGAAAAGCTTCTATACTTCATGAAAGATGGTAGTGTGAAGATTCTATCTATTCAAGATCTGCTGATGAAAACTACACAGGAACTGAAATATGTTCACTATCTGTTAAGATGGAAGAACCAAGTGTATAAAGTATGGGCTGACATGATTTTGTCAACTATAAGAAGAAGACTGGATGGAAACAGTAATTTCAATGGTAATTATATTCCCATGTACTTAAATCAAAGAGGTCAGGATGTGGAAATGCAAAGGGGTACTGCTGTTAAAGAAGTAACTTTTGGTATGACCCAACTTACTCTCAATCCTGATGGGAAGGAAATTGCTTATCTTTTGCTTGAAGAGCACAGTCTACAGAAAAGCTCCATACAGAATCTCAGAGCAGCTATCTACCAGATTAATGAGGAAGATGAAGAACTCAGAAATCTTAAGGAAAGACTGATTCAAATTCTTGAAGAAAAAGAAGAAAGTTTATTATCCAATTTCTTGAAGATGAATCTGTTCTATCAAAAAGCTTAAACAGATAAGTTGTTTCTGAAGATACTTGTACATTTTGATACATGTTTTTGACATCATTGAATATTTGGAATCTATACTTTATTTCACAAAGTATGAGATTGGGGGAGATTGTTAGATCAGAATTCAATGATCGTCAGAAGCTAGACTCAACTGATCAGGATTGCTGACGTCATCAGTATTGCATGGTCATCAGTATTTGATCAAGCGTCAGTATCTTATTGATCATCAGGATTCCTACTCAGACTATGATCAGGATTGATCATCAGAACTTGAAGCTGATCAGGATTCCTACTTCGAGTTATATTTGGAGTCTAGATAAACATGGAAGTTTATTCTATTTGTTCCTGGTTTGTAGAATGTAGCTATCGATTAAGGATAGGTTTCTATCTTTGTTATTGATTAGGACTTATCTTATTATTGATAGAGAAGCTGTGTGCACTATATAAACACAGTCTTGGTTTCGATTTATGTAGAATTCGAAGGAGAACATAATCGAATAGAAGCTCTTGAGAACATAGAATTTCTTGAGAGAGTTTTTGTAAACTAGCAGCTCTCAAGAACATAAGAATTTCTTGAGAGAGTTTGTAACAGTTTTATATCAGATTTAATAAAGCTGTTATCTTTCTTTTCATATTTGTGATATATACATTAAGAAGTCGATTATCTTACTCTATTGTATTCAACCCCCCTTCTACAATAGATTATTACTGGGCAACAAGGACAGTCTCAGAGATCACCATTACACACCCGTGACTGGAAGATGATGGATAACGACGTAAAAAATGTATGGAATAGGGAGTCAAACTGTAAATATTCGGAGGCTCAAATTCCTACAAATGAAATATGAAGTCATCCATTATCCTCTATGTCTAGAAGGATAAATAAGAGTTATAATAGCTACCTAGAAGTTTAACTTCTAACTGGACACAAAGGAAAAGCTTGACAAACATGAAGACCTATATGCAATACTACATGTTCACGTATCTCAGCTGATAGTGACTTGACAGTCGTGTACCCAAGGAAAGGTCTCTTTCATGCAGATGTCACATGGGCTTGGAAGCTAGGTCAAATTGCATGGACTTAGTAATTCTTGAAGAGAGAAGCACACTCAACCAGAAAGAATTCTTTGGGACTATACAAGTTTATCTGTGATGCCAACTAACGCATTTCCCGAATAGAATAGCTTCTGAGTCGAGCATGTGAACAAGCATAACCGAAAATGTAATATTTTATTATGTTGTAGGTTTTGATTGTAACATACAGTTGATGTATATAAGACTGTATGGAGTAGCATAGAAGAGTGTGAAGAGAGCACCAAGCTAAAAGAAAAACACTTAGGCTCTCTATCATCATCTGTATAAGCAGCTGGAGTTTGTTGTAAAACAAAACCAGAGAATTCTTCAATATACATCTCAGGTGAGCATCGGTAGGAAGAAAAATGGAGCATCCGTAGGAAGCAAAATGGCTTCTGGTATCCTTGACATTAACCCGGAGGAATTCAACGCTCTGTCCACTGTGGACAAGATTCTCCTGCTTTAGGAGAAGATTGATCTCCTTATCCAGGAAGAGCAGGATGAAATTAATAGGATGAGAGCAGCCCTAGCCATTCTAATGGCTCGCAACCGCTAGGGAGGTCCTGATGGAGGCCCTGAAGGAGCCTCTGGGGAAGCGGCAGCAGCAACCTAGCTATTGTCAGACTGCTTCTCCTGAGGAGAGGGCAAGGGACTGGGGGCTGGGATATTTTGTTTTCAGTTTTTGTTTGTTTTTTTTATGTAATTTGTAGTTTTTTTAATGAATGAAAGGGGTTTTCCCCCCTCTTTATTATCTTGTTTGTGTGGTGCGTTTGTTTATTTTTTTTGCATGCTTGAATTCATTGACATGGTTAATCTCTTAAAAACGGCTTGCATGTTAACCGGATTCAATCTCTCACAACAAGAACTTGTAACAAACGTCTCATAAAAACAAACAAAAACAAAATTAAAAAAATTAAAAATTACACATATTTTTTTTGTTTCGATGAATTGATCAAAGTGTGACTCATGTACACTATCTGTCTAATCATCACCTTTGGTTGAATTGTCAGGAAGCCCTAATTGTTCAACTAATAGACTAGTGAGCTCTCTGAGCTACACAGTACCTGTTTCATCTGTTTTGCATGAACTCAAAGAAGAAACTTCAGAAGAAAACTTGAAGAAATTTGAACGAATTTGACAATCTAATCAAGTTAGGTATTTGAAGCTTCTGATGAACTTCGTTAGGATGTTGTAACAATTAACGGGAAAACTGGTAATCTTGGACTTTGAGAGAATAAACCTTCAATGGAGAAGGCTCTTAAAAGTTCATCACTGATAAAGAAATCTTTTGAAATCTTCTTTATTTAACAGGTTGAATGGAGGACAGCCTCAGAGATCACCATTACACACCCGTGACTGGAAGATGATAGATAACGACGTAAAAAATGTATGGAATAGGGAGTCAAACTGTAAATATTCGGAGGCTCAAATTCCTACAAATGAAATATGAAGTCATCCATTATCCTCTATGTCTAGAAGGATAAATAAGAGTTACAATAGCTACCTAGAAGTTTAACTTCTAACTGGACACAAAGGAAAAGCTTGACAAACATGAAAACCTATATGCAATACTACATGTTCACTTATCTCAGCTGATAGTGACTTGACAGTCGTGTACCCAAGGAAAGGTCTCTTTCATGCAGATGTCACATGGGCTTGGAAGCTAGGTCAAATTGCATGGACTTAGTAATTCTTGAAGAGAGAAGCACACTCAACCAGAAAGAATTCTTTGGGACTATACAAGTTTATCTGTGATGCCAACTAAGGCATTTCCCGAATAGAATAGCTTCTGAGTCGAGCATGTGAACAAGCATAACCGAAAATGTAATATTTTATTATGTTGTAGGTTTTGATTATAACATAGAGTTGATGTATATAAGACTGTATGGAGTAGCATAGAAGAGTGTGAAGAGAGCACCAAGCTAAAAGAAAAACACTTAGGCTCTCTATCATCATCTGTGTAAGCAGCTGGAGTTTGTTGTAAAACAAAACCAGAGAATTCTTCAATATACATCTCAGGTGGGCTTTTTCCGAGAAACCCACCTGTAAAGTTTAAAAAGTTTGCTTGTCTCCTGTATTTCGTTTTAACTTGAAGAATTCATTTATGTTCACGGCTTGACTGAATTTTAGTTAATTTGCATACTCATATGTTCATACTGTAAATCGTTTTAAAAAGTTTTGTAAAGTTAACTAGATTGTATTCAACCCCCCCCCCCTTCTATAATCTAGGTTGCATTGTTCTGGGAATAACAATTGGTATCAGAGCAAGCTTCAAACATACCCGAAGTTTAAAGATCAAAAGCAACAACAACCATGGCGAAAGGTGACAACGAAGAAGCTGGGAAAGATGGATCAGTTCCAAGTGCTCTTCTCAAATGTTCAGAAGACATCAGAGAAGACAAACACAAGGGCAGCGATATTTATTCTCAATAATCTTGTCCATGGCATGTATGAAGATTCCCTGAGCCTCAAATCTCATTTCGATCAAGGGGATATCATTCATACAAATCATGGAGAAACTGAGCAAGTCCAAGAGAAAAGATTGTGCCTACTCACACAGAAACCTGACGTGTTTCGCTATGAAGTGGGTGAAGAATTGTCTGATTTTCTTTCAAGATTTCAGAGATTTTTACAAGATTCAAAGAAGTGTGGGAAGGAGTTTTCAAGCAAGGACTCAAACTTATTGTTTGCAGAATCTTTACCCAGAATCTTTACCCAGAAAATGGAAGCATATCTCTGTGTTCATCCACTACAAGAAATCTGGCAATAGACGACACCTATCAGACAACACCCATGGAAAAAAGTGTTGCCCGAAATGATCAGACAACTGTTATTTTCCTGCAAAAAATCGTATTGTGTAATCCAACATTCACACAATGGGCCAAAACAGGGGTGTTGTGTAAATGCATAAGTATTTTTAAGATCAGACAAGCCTTAGAAAATAAGTGTTGTGTAAATGCCTGCAACACAATATCCAGGAAAACCGTTGTTGTATTCAGACAAGTGTTTTTAGGTATGTTGTCTAATTATAAGTCATACAATATGTTATTCACAGTGTTGTGTGACAGTGAACCAACACACAACATTTTTTAGAAATATTATGTGAATGAAGCATAGACAATACTTCGTAAAAAGTATTGTTAGAATGAGACAAGTGGTTTCCAATGTGGTATTGTGTAATGATATTTAACACAAGTGCTTTACATAGTGTTGTATGATCTTAATCCAACACACAACAGGTTCTGGCCTATTGTGTGTTTCACCTCATACAAGTGTCTTCTGTTTAAAAATGTTGTCTGATGAACTGTACATGAAAAAAAAATATATTTAAAAGATGACTAACCTACCAAATTGGCATCCAACAAATCAACAAAGGCCAAACAGAAGAACTTCTGAACAAACCAACCAACAATCTATCAAGAGTTATAGTTACAAATTAAAGAGCACAAATTAATTTATTACATTACGAAAGTTGTATTAGTTCATCAACATCATCTCGAATGTAACTAGTAGGCATGTCTCCTGTTTAGGGGCAACTGATTTTATTTCCATCCTGTCCATTCTCCAGTGCAAACATCAACAATTCGTCCACTCCTCTTTGGAACTCTTTTGTTCTTCTATCAGCATTCATCCAAGACTTGTCCATCTTTTAAAATAAAAAAAACAAATGTAATCAGCACATAGTAACACTAACAAACACAATTTCAAACTAACGTAACACTAACACAATTTACTTGTTAAAATCAACAAACACTAACACATACATTTAGTTTAGCATAATAGAAGCTAATTTCTATTATGTGGATTTTTGACCATTATCCTATTCCTGTTTAAAGATAGCACTAAAGGTGAAAATTGATGATTAATGAAAACTGGTAAGCTTTGATTTTGAAGTCAATCAAGGAAGACAGAGTTGGAGCATATATAATAGACTAATTTCTAAGACAAACAAACACAATTTCAAACTAACACTAACACAATTTCTCAGATCCCCAAATACAAGTATGAACCCTAATTTCAAATTTTTGAAACAAATTTCATCAAAAATACCTTAATGGAGATGTCGATGGAGCTCATTGAAACTACGAAGATGGAGCTGCTTCAAAACTACGAAGATGAGATGCAAGGACGGAGGTGTCGCAGGGTAGTGGAGTGAAGATGGTACAGAGGTGGAGCACAGAGGACAGAGGTGGAGCATAGAGCACAGGTGGACGGAGGTGGAGGTGGACGGAGGACGACGGAGGTGGAGGTGAATTGACGGAGGAGGACGAAGGAGGACAGAGGTGGAGGTGATTGAAAAGTGGGTGTAAAACTTAAGTTCAGATGTTCAGACAAATATCTCGATGACATATATTAATGTGTCATTTTGTCGAGCTAAATTAGTTTTAATAACTTTTAAAAATATAATTGTTTGATCATATATAAAATTAAACTCATTTTCCTAATCGATTTAAATATAATTATTTATTTTATTTTTTTAATTTTGAAATATTTATCAAAACGGTCAAACCTGGGTTTGACCGTACATTAACCTGGTCAACCGTACCTGTTTAGGGGTTAACGGTCAAACCTGGGTTTGACCATACATTCACCTGGTCAACCGTACCTGTTTAGGGGTTAACGGTCAAACCTGGGTTTGACCGTACATTCACCTGGTCAACCGTACCTGTTTAGGGATTAACGGTCAAACCTGGGTTTGACCATACATTCACCTGGTCAACCGTACCTGTTTAGGGGTTAACGGTCAAACCTGGGTTTGACCATACATTCACCTGGTCAACCGTACCTGTTTAGGGGTTAACGGTCAAACCTGGGTTTGACCGTACATTAACCTGGTCAACCGTACCTGTTTAGGGGTTAACGGTCAAACCTGGGTTTGACCATACATTCACCTGGTCAACCGTACCTGTTTAGGGGTTAACGGTCAAACCTGGGTTTGGCCGTACATTCACCTGGTCAACCGTACCTGTTTAGGGATTAACGGTCAAACCTGGGTTTGACCTTACATTCACCTGGTCAACCGTACCTGTTTAGGGGTTAACGGTCAAACCTGGGTTTGACCATACATTCACCTGGTCAACCGTACCTGTTTAGGGGTTAACGGTCAAACCTGGGTTTGACCGTACATTCACCTGGTCAACCGTACCTGTTTAGAACTAAACGGTCAAACCTGGGTTTGACCGTATATTCACCTGGTCAACCGTACCTGTTTAGGACTAAACGGTCAAACCTGGGTTTGACCGTATATTCACCTGGTCAACCGTACCTGTTTAGGACTAAACGGTCAAACCTGGATTTGACCGTACATTCACCTGGTCAACCGTACCTTTTTAGTACTAAACGGTCAAACCTGGGTTTGACCGTACATTCACCTGGTCAACCGTACCTGTTTAGGACTAAACGGTCAAACCTGGGTTTGACCGTACATTCACCTGGTCAACCGTACCTGTTTAGGGGTTAACGGTCAAACCTGGGTTTGACCGTACATTCACCTGGTCAACCGTACCTTTTTAGTACTAAACGGTCAAACCTGGGTTTGACCGTACATTCACCTGGTCAACCGTACCTGTTTAGGGGTTAACGGTCAAACCTGGGTTTGACCATACATTCACCTGGTCAACCGTACCTGTTTAGGGGTTAACGGTCAAACTTGGGTTTGACCGTACATTCACCTGGTCAACCGTACCTGTTTAGGGATTAACGGTCAAACCTGGGTTTGACCATACATTCACCTGGTCAACCGTACCTGTTTAGGGGTTAACGGTCAAACCTGGGTTTGACCGTACATTCACCTGGTCAACCGTACCTGTTTAGGGGTTAACGGTCAAACCTGGGTTTGACCGTACATTCACCTGGTCAACCGTACCTTTTTAGAACTAAACGGTCAAACCTGGGTTTGACCGTATATTCACCTGGTCAACCGTACCAGTTTAGGACTAAACGGTCAAACCTGGATTTGACCGTACATTCACCTGGTCAACCGTACCTTTTTAGTACTAAACGGTCAAACCTGGGTTTGACCGTACATTCACCTGGTCAACCGTACCTGTTTAGGACTAAACGGTCAAACCTGGGTTTGACCGTACATTCACCTGGTCAACCGTACCTGTTTAGGGGTTAACGGTCAAACCTGGGTTTGACCGTACATTCACCTGGTCAACCGTACCTTTTTGGTACTAAACGGTCAAACCTGGGTTTGACCGTACATTCACCTGGTCAACCATACCTGTTTAGGACTAAACGGTCAAACCTGGGTTTGACCGTACATTCACCTGGTCAACCGTACCTGTTTAGGGGTTAACGGTCAAACCTGGGTTTGACCGTACATTCACTTGGTCAACCGTACTTGTTTAGGGGTTAACGGTCAAACCCTAAACCCTTAACCCTAAACCCTAAACCCTAAACCCTAAACCCTTAACCCTAAACCCTAAACCCTAAACCCTAAACCCTTAACCCTAAACCCCAAACCCTTAACCCTAAACCCCAAACCCTAAACCCTAAACCCTATGGACATACCGGACTATGGATCTTTGAGACCGTATGGCACGGGCTTCGAAATCCCGGTTGGAGAATATGGGTACAGTTAAGAGGGGCGTAGTCCTGTTTAGGACTAAACGGTCAAACCTGTGTTTGACCGTACATTCACCTGGTTAACCGTACCTTTTTAGTACTAAACGGTCAAACCTGGGTTTGACCGTACATTCACCTGGTCAACCGTACCTGTTTAGGGGTTAACGGTCAAACCCTAAACCCTAAACCCTAAACCCTATGGACATACCGGACTATGGATCTTTGAGACCGTACGACCCGGGCTTCGAAATCCCGGTTGGAGAATATGGGTACAGTTATTTTACATTAATATTTTCATATTTTTTATTAATATTTTAGAATATTTTAATATTTTATATTAATATTTTATATCAGCCCACATAAAATATTACACATAAATATTTATTTCTAAAATTTACTAATTAAAAATAAATATTATATCTTAATATACGTTACAATACTTACATAATTACAACATCTCCCTCCCCCCAGAATCACTCCCCCCAAAATCGTTTCCCCAAATTTTCATTCCCCCTCTTTTCCCCAAATTTTCCCCCCCAATTGACCTAATATCCCTCCCCCCAAAATCGAGAGCTCCCCCTAAATCACTCCCCCAAAATCGAGAGCTCACTCAGGTATTCCACAACTCATCCCCCTCTCCCTCCCTAGATCGTCGCTCTCTCTCTCTCTCTCTCTCTCTCTCTCTCTCTCTCTCTCCCTCTCTCTCTCCATCTCTCTTTCTGTTATATGCTTATGGATACTATGATATATGGTTATGCATGCTCTTAAATCGATCTCTACCTCTCTCTCTCTCTCTATCTCTCCCTCCCCATCTCTCTGTCTCTCCCTCTATGTCTCTCTCTCTCTGTCTATCCCTCTCTCTCTCCATCCCTCTCTCTCTCTATATCTCTCCCTGCCTCCCTCTCTCCCTCTGTCCCTCTCTCTCTCTCATTATGTTTAGCTTAATTAGTTTTGTTTTGTTTTGGTTATGTATTGTTGGGATTGATTTACTGAATTAAGCTCCCTCAAAGATTTTTTTTGCCGTCGTAAAATCATCATCTATTCGACTTCACATCAGGTGCAATAGATGATGATTTTACAACGGCATAAGCAATCTTGTGGAATGTAATATGCTTAGTGTAATATGCTTACATTTATATAAATAATTCACTTAACATGTGGTGTTGTAGATTGATCATGAAGCCGAAGAGAAAATCCGCTCCCAAAGCAAGTACGACAACCATTATGAAGGCACTAAAAAAGAACTCACCGGTTCAGTCTACCCCTGCAGTGAAGAAAATAAAGAAAAAGCCGACGGAGTCATGCCCTGACCTGAAGAATAAGGTGGTGCAGTTTTCCCCTAATCGACCGGTGACACGGGCTCTTTCAGCATCCCCTGTATCTGTGAAGAAGTCTATTTCAAAGAACCTACAAGCCACTTTATCTAAGAAAAGGAAACGAATGGAGCAACCGTTGGCTACGAAAAAGGAAACTGGACTGAAGCTTTTAAAGCGCGGACCTGTAACGATGCACAAGATTATTAGGCGTAAGATGTTGGGAGAAAAGCATTTGGTGAGTTTCAATGAAAAGGGTCAGCCTTACGGTAAAGCAGCCACGGAAATGGAATCTTATATTGGTGTTCTTGCGAGAAGTAAAGTCCCAATCTGCTATGCTTCCTGGCTAATTGTTCCGACTGAAAGGAAAAACAAGATTTGGAAATGTGTGGAGGTAAAACAAATTACATCTTATGAAGTAACTTTTCATTCATGACCACCTATTTAGTTAATACATGTATGCTAATTAAAATACTTATCTACGTAGATGGCGTTTGATGTACCACCAACCGCCAAGAAGGTGGTTTTCAAATCTGCGGGCAAAAAATGGCGAGAGTTCAAGAGCCGCTTGTCAACCAAATACGTCCTGCCACACCATGATCAGCTTGATTTGCTACAGTTTCCTCCTGCTGACTACACCTTTATTGAGAAGGATCATTGGGACATGTTCGTTGTTGACCGTCTGTCAAAAAAATTTGGTGTAAGTTTTCTTACCATATTTGTTTTTGAATTTCTGAGATTACAAAAATATATAGTTGAACAGCTTTGTTACTAACATTTTGATCATTGTTCCTTAAGGTGATCCACGAAGAACTCACAAAAAGGAGGAAGTTGAGCGAATATCCTCATAACATGTCAAGAAAAGGTTATGCTAACCTAGAACAGGAAATGGTTAGTAATCATACATATATCCCTTTCAAACATGCATGATAATTGTGTTTAATTTTACGATGACTTGTATGTTAAACAATACAATAATACTTTGTTTTACAGATTCTCGCTCTTGGTGATCCTGAGGAATTTGACATAGATCGAGCGGATACGTGGCTCCGTGCGCGGCAGGATGAAAATGGGAATTATAAGTCTGTAAAAGTTGCAGAAATTGCAAAAGATATTGTAAGTTTTTCATTTATTTTATATTTTGAGTTCTTTCAATGTGATATCTATTTTTTTAGTTAACGTACTTATATTTTTTATGTCACTTTTGTAGGAGATAATGAAGAAGAGGGTTAGGGATGGAGAAGTTTCCGTGGAAGGCACAAGCGATGTCTTGACCAAGGTTCTCGGTAACCCTGAGAAGAAAGGAAGGGTACGTGGACAAGGTACTTATGTCACGCAGTCTACATACTTTAATCTTCCACGGAAGAAGAAGACCGGCAAGTCAATGGATGAGAGGATTCAGGAGGGCATTAAGAAGTATATGAGAGAGGAATCAGAGAGGATAGTCCGAGAGCGAGATTCCTTTTGGTCTGCTGAGGTTGAAAAGCTGAAAAGTGCTTTATGTGAGAAAATTGATTCTGAAGGTAGTCCAAATATTGGATCTCAGCAAGCAAGTTGTTCTAAGGGTATCAAGGAGTTGGAGTTGGCAGGTGCAAAGAAGAGACTCAATCTCCTCGAAGGTGATTATAATCTTCCTGAAGGGGATCAAAAGAATGGGAAGGTTGATGTGGAAGAAAAGAATGAGAAGGTTGTGGAGGGTGGAGAAAGGACTGAGAAGATTGTTGACGTGGTAGAAAAAATTGAGGAGGCTGTTGAGGGGGTTCATTTGGAGGATGATCAGGAGCTGGTTGTAAATTTGTGTGTGGAAGATGATAATGATACAGAGTGGGGACTGGCAATTAACTCCCCAAATAATATTGTTGCACACGCTGCTGTTGATACAAAGAGTCAGATTCTTCATGGGAAACCTTTGACAAAAGAGAATGCCCGAGTCTCTATCACTCGTGTAATTCAAGGATCTGAAAAGATTCCTTTTCCAATCCAAGATGAGATCATAACTGTGGAGCAAGCTGTCGGGACTTATATTGCATGGCCAAAAGATCTCATAACGGAATTGAAGACAACCACTGCCAGACAGAATGGAAGTACAAAGGTTAAATTCGTTGTAATCTATTAAATCATAATTAAAATAAACATATTAGGCAGTTTACTTTAACGAACCTAATATATTAGGCAGTTTTCATTCACAATTGTTTTTTAATGTCATATTTCAGGGAAGCAAGAAAAATGGACAAAAGAAGTGGAAGAAGGTGGAAGATCTGGGATTAGTCCCAGAGTATTGGGTGGACATTGGTCCTGACTTTCCCCCTGCCATGAAGCGTTTGTGGCTTTGGGCAAAGGATGCCTTGGCGGACGGCCGAGCATCTACTTTTCTGATATCCGAAGAAGCTTTCGGATCAACTGCTAAGAAGGCTCTTTTTTTGTCGGATATTCATGCTTTGAGCTGTGGGGGTGAGATGTCAGGGGGCATCATTTGCTTATACATTAAGTAAGTATCGACGTTCAAAAATTTATTTGACTTTGTAAATAGTTCTTAAATGAAAATGGACTGCTTGTGTAATGACTTTTTTTATACAGTTTTCTGCAGGTATATTTGAAAAAACACAAGATGACTGATATGATAGCGTTTGTTGATCCTGATAAGATTGGTGCCCTCGGTTGTGGTAATCCAGCAGAGAGGTCGCGATCCCTATCTCTCAGGTTCAAGAATGCTCAGCCTGGCCAGTATTTTCTCTTACCATATAACTCCGGGTCAGTTCTTTTTTTTTTTTAACACTTATATGCTATCAAGTCTATTAATTTTATAGGAGTGACCATGTGATCTGATTTATTAATATTCATAATTAGAAAATTCATTATGAATTTAGATCGGACACAAGAACAGTCGGGGTATATATAATTGAACACAGTTCGTTTAATTTTTTTTTTTATGATTTTATTTATAATTTTATTTTATTTAATGTGTGGTGCTAGTGTTAATGTTTTTTAAATGCACACTTTAATATAGTTTAATTTCATGAATTATTAGGAACCATTGGACACTCACCGCTGTAAATCCAGATGCTCAAATCGTTTACCAGATGGATCCTTTGAAGCGCCGAATTACAAGTGAAGAATGGACGGAAGTGGTCGACAAGTGAGTATTTTATATTAACTTAATTTCATTTGAGAGCACTTCTTAAGTTAAATGTCATAAATTTGATTTACATTATATTTCGTAGTGCCATCAATCTCTATAATGACGATGCGAAGAAGTTTACCAAAAACAAAATTACATGGGAGAACCTGGCGGTATTATCCTTTCCTTAATTAATTTTTTTTCTATCTCTGAATTCCACAAGGACAGTGTAGACATATAATTAATTCTACATGTTCTTCAGGGAATTCCTCTTCAACCTGGGTCCAAGGACTGTGGCGTGTTTGTGATGCGTTATATGAAGGAGATATGTCTTGATAAGGAATTGAAATTTGCTAAGAAGGTAACAATGCATTTTTTTTTCTGATATCCTTGTGTTTTGTGGTGAAGATATATGACTTCCAATACATGTTCCATTTTGCAGTGGCGACGCAGAAACAACTTGCACTATGGCATGCCTGAGCTTAATGATATAAGGACTGACTTGGCGAATTATATGTTGAAGCACCTGGCTCCTTGAACTGTCGTCTTTTATTGAACTTGGTATTTTGACCTGAACATGTTCTTGGTAGTAGCGGAAATTAAACTTTTAGTCCGTCTCTTTTGTGGATGTGTTCCGTAAAAATATGACTTATGTATTAGTTGTTTTGGATGTGGATAGACTTTAATTATGTACTTGGTTGGTTGGTTGTGTACGTTTGTTGGTGGTGTTGGCGTTATAAGGTGAAAAAATGCTTGTGTAGTTTTGGTTGATGGTATGGTGAATATTGGTCGTAATGGATGGATTGAATTGGTTTCTATTGTTTGTTTCTTGCATTTTCATTTTATAGTGTAGTTTGGTTTTCTGTCCAGAACCATTGTTTAAGTTGTTTATCAAGCAATGCTTTTATTAAAATCTCTTGTGAGAAAATGACTCACACAACAGGAAAATAAAAATTACTTAATGTTAACAGTTGTAAAAAATACAAACAAACAACATGTACCATTTAACAAAGTAATGTGGGAGAAGAATACACACTGCAGGTTACAACCACAAAACTGTTGTCTCTTTTAACAAAGAACAAACACTTAATGTCTATAACCATTGTCTTCATGAACAAATAACAACATGTTATACTCTGCAAAACCATTGTTTGAAATAATTTCAAACAAGAGTTATATACTAAGAAAGTGTTATCCTTCCTACCGTACAACAACATGCCATATGAGATAACATGTTGTACATCTAACCATAAAACAAATGGTTTTTTGCTAAGAAACCATTGTCTGTACTGACATACAACAACATCCTTGATCAAGTAAAAGATTGTATCTTTTCCACTTAAACAATAGGTTTTTTTTCAAAAACCATTGTCTTTCTGCTTAATAACAGCAATATATTCGTTAAAAAGTGTTGTGTTATTGGAGTTTTGACAATAGGTTTTCAAAGAAGTGTTGTTGTTTCTGGGTATCAGACAACAGTTTTCAGGTGACTTTTACTTGTCTTTCAACTTTCACACAACAGTTTGCCGTGTATTGTCTGAGGTGTGTATCAGACGACTTCTCAATAGTCAACAGTTTTTGGTATGTTCAGACAACACGTTTTGCCTGTTGTCTATAGCAAAAATCCTTGTAGTGATCAAAAACACCCTTGAGTCCAAAGATCTAAATCTTAGCGATCTGTTAAGCCCTCTTGAAGACATTAATCTTGAGGCTATGCAAGATGCAAAGATTATCAAATATGAAGGGGATATAGAAACCAGAGATGTGGTCATCTCCAACCAAGATTTGAAAGAAGAGGAGATAACAGAAGCAGCAAGCTCAACATTCAACTTGAAGATCTGTGAATGTATCAGAACCACATCAGACAAGGTCAAGGAAGGAATGGCACTGGAAGATAAAGTCCTTTTTGAACAAAGGGTTTCAGCTGAAGAGGGTTGTTCAACGTCAACAGAGGAATCTATCAACCTTGTACCCACGGCCTATGAAAATCAAGAAGCAAGTTCAACCAGAAATCAGGTATTTTCTCTGGAACCAACAAAGCATGTTAAAGAAGTATGTTGCAGCACTGCAATAAGTTTAATTGATGAATTACATGATGTGCGTATTTCTTTTAACATTCTCATTGAAGAAAATGTCAGACTCAAAGCAACTAATTTTGTGCTTAGTGAGATAAATGCTATGTTGGAAACTCAAGTCTCTGATTTTGAGAAAACACATGTTGATTGCCTAAATGCAAAACGAGAACTTGAGGCTGTCTTAAGAATAGAAGTGGTTTTCAAAGAGCAGCTGAAAAAGGAACAAGAGGTTATTGCGAGATAGAATAATTCCAGTTACATTGTGTCCAACATTATCAAAACTCAAGGAATGGACACATTTTGTAAGGAGACCTGGAATTGCAATAACAAGAAGCTAGAGGATGTGGAGACTGTTCCAAAGATGGTAAAACCATTTAGGAGTAATCAGACTCTAGAGAAACTGAGCAATAAGGTTGGACCAGGTTTTAAAAACCGTGTTCAATCATTAAGCAGCAAAACCATCAAGGAAGAAGAGTCAAAGGCAGATGAAGAGGAGAGCATGAATGAACCAACAATGATTAACTGTAATAGCAGCTACCCATCAGAAGAAAGTACTTCCAGAAGGCCATGCATTCGATGTGGTAGAGTTAATCACTTGTATACTTCTGGCAAATTTGTTCAAACAAGGTCTACTCAACTGCTTATGACTGATATGCCTGTCATGCATCACATTTTTGCTCACAATGCTCGAGATTCAACAAGATATGCTAACATGCCATTTGTTCCTCATCCATATTGGTATGAATTTAATATGCCTCAAATGTCATGGAGCATGCCTGACTTGAATGATCTGTATGCTCAAACATTTCCTTGTCGAGCATCAAACTTTGATATTTTAGAGCAACATGTGGATGCCAATCTTCCAAAGCCAGTACCAAGGGATAAAAATGGTTTTAATCCTTTGGAGTCCAAAGTTCAGAAAGAGAAGATGACAGTCATAAAAGCTAAAAAGCCAAGACTCAAGGAAACTTGGGTACCTAAACCTACTTGATCCGGTTTTGAAAGTGTGCAGGAGGAAGATAAGGAAGCTCTAGACTCCAACTAGAGTTTCTATCCTGCTCACAGAATGCTCAGAGGAACGTAGCCCCTCTACTTGTATGTAGAGATGATATTTGTAGTCATGATTAGGGAATGAAGCATGACTTTGGCAAACAATATCATCAGTTAGGGTTGAAGCACTAGTTGATGGATATAAGCATAACTTGATATGTATCAATCAAGCATGTGACAAAGGAAACTTTGTATTTGTAGCCTGCATTGTCTAAAGAAAAAAAGACAATGAAGTGGTAAGCACTGGACACTTGATAGAAAAGTGTATGCAGCTGATTACAACTCTGCTTTGGTGGATTGTATGCCTTGAGTTCTATGTGATAAGGCAAAATCAGGACAACAGTAACCAGTGCATCAGAAGCTGTCTCAAGGAAGAATCTTGATAAGAGGAACCCCAGGTTTTTGCCAAGGATGGGTTAAAGGATGCATGCCATTAAGGGAAGCAAGAGAAGACCTCTATTAAGAACGAGACAGATCATACGTTTGATAAACTCTTTCAGCCACTGCACATAAAATCTCCTCAAATGATTTAGCTCAAGAATTCATTATGAAGAGGTCTTATGAAACAAATGACAACATCTGCAGGGACTTTGCTTGGAAAATCAGGGTAACTCATTGAGCTCTGGAAAGTTGTGGATGGTGCTACTTATTGCAGCCAGAATGTTTTCTTGATCATATAAGCACCTGAAGGAGGAATCATCAAACTGTGTGAATAGGTGAAGCCAACAATTTTCTCTTGTCACTTTCCTTAGCCAAGGAAGTAATAGAAGCTTAGCTAAAGGAGATCAGAGAATTTGCGTTGGGAACTAACTTGAAGAACATTTAGTCCATGATCGAAGACTTAACTCTCTCCTGGATGTTAAGTTTAACAGACATCTGGATAAAAGTTCCCAAGTAATTGATGAGTGGAAGAAAAGATCTTTGCTAGTAGAAGTAGAGGTGAAGCTGAGAATGGTGGTTTCTTCTACGTTCATTTTTGACTATCTTCCATAAGAAATGACAACCATCTATAGAAGAAAATATGCAGCCAACCATGGTATCTTATGTTCATTCCTGAAGGGTTTTATTTTTGGAACATCTACTCAGGGGGAGCATGTCTCAGAAAGTGTTAATCTACTTCTGCAACTTCAAGAAGACATCCTGTCAAAGATCAAATCTCTTATCTACTCAGAAGCCCAGTTTGGGAAAGCAACTTAAAAAGAGTGCATGAAGCTGGAAAAGCCTACATGGTTTTGAATCACTAAATCAACACTGTTATGGAGTCTATACAGGTTGTTTCTGATGATGCTAGAAAAATCAAACTTATTGATGAGAGATTTCTTGGAGTTCTCATATTTAAGTTTGAGGTGGAAGGTGGTTATTGGTATGATGAAGATGATGATTATGTGGATGAATCAGTACCTCCAAGAATGATTGTCTCGACTTTGGATGATTCAAGTTCAAATGAGCCATCTATGGAAAGTGCAAATGGAGCATCTGTTAGAAGCCAAATGGAGGAAGCCAAATGGAGCATTCGTAGGAAGCCAAAATGGAGCATTCGTAGGAAGCAAAATGGAGCATCCGTAGGAAGCAAAATGGCTTCTGGTATCCTTGACATTAACCCGGAGGAATTCAACGCTCTGTACACTGTGGACAAGATTCTCCTGCTTCAGGAGAAGATTGATCTCCTTATCCAGGAAGAGCAGGATGAAATTAATAGGATGAGAGCAGCCCTAGCCATTCTAATGGCTCGCAACCGCTAGGGAGGTCCTGATGGAGGCCCTGAAGGAGCCTCTGGGGAAGCGGCAGCAGTAACCTAGCTATTGTCTGACTGCTTCTCCTGAGGAGAGGGCAAGGGAATGGGGGCTGGGATATTTTGTTTTCAGTTTTTGTTTGTTTTTTTTATGTAATTTGTATTTTTTTTAATGAATGAAAGGGGTTTTCCCCCCTCTTTATTATCTTGTTTGTGTGATGCGTTTGTTTATTTTTTTTTTGCATGCTTGAATTCATTGACATGGTTAATCTCTTAAAAACGGCTTGCATGTTAACCGGATTCAATCTCTCACAACAAGAACTTGTAACAAACGTCTCATAAAAACAAACAAAAACAAAATTAAAAAAATTAAAAATTACACATATTTTTTTTGTTTCGATGAATTGATCAAAGTGTGACTCATGTACACTATCTGTCTAATCATCACCTTTGGTTGAATTGTCAGGAAGCCCTAATTGTTCAACTAACAGACTAGTGAGCTCTCTGAGCTACACAGTACATGTTTCATCTGTTTTGCATGAACTCAAAGAAGAAACTTCAGAAGAAAACTTGAAGAAATTTGAACGAATTTGACAATCTAATCAAGTTAGGTATTTGAAGCTTCTGATGATCTTCGTGAGGATGTTGTAACAATTAACGGGAAAACTGGTAATCTTGGACTTTGAGAGAATAAACCTTCAATGGAGAAGGCTCTTAAAAGTTCATCACTGATAAAGGAAAGGTCACTAGTACAAAAATGATTTTTTACGTCGTCTCTTATACGTCGGACATATGAGAGACCGACGTATATACTACTATTATACGTCGATTTGTTGAAGATGCGACGCACATTGCCTTTTTTAAGTATGTTTTACGTCGGTTCAAAAATACACCCGACATATATAATAATCATATACGTCGGCTTGAAGATTACCGACATATAAAATAACTTTTTACGTCGGTTTTTTGAGAGCCGATGTATAAGATTTTAATTTATACGACGGTTTTTTGATGAGGTGACGTTTAAAAGCTTTGGAAATTAAAAAAAAAATCATTTAAACATGTTGGATGTTGTGACGCCCCCCAAATCCCGGGGTCAGGGAATTTGGTTGTCACCTGAAATCTCAAATAAAATCAACCTGTTAAATACTAAACCAATACAAATATTACATCTGCGACCCCAACTCTACCAAGAATCTTTAAAGGTTATAGTGCTAGAAACAAGAATCCAAAATTTACTAAACTTTAACTTCCTTTTTACAACAATACTCTTTACATAAAATCTATAACACTGATATAACTTCGATGTGAAGTATACCAGGCAAAACTAAATATATACAATATAATATTTACTAGAAATCAACTATATACAATACCCTTACACTAGATCCAAATGCTCTGCATCAACTCATCTTCCCAACGTCATCTTGACTCTTTCCGCTCCATAGCTATGCAATTAAATACTGGCAATCTACCTTTTCACTGGAGGGTTAAAAGGTAAAACAAGCAAGAGTGAGCAAAAGAAGCTCAGAAAGTATATAGTACTGCACAAGATAAAATAATGATGCAATGATAGAAATATAGATGAACTCAGCTGGCCAAGAAAATGACAATAAATGAAAGAATTAACTTACTGGCAAAAATGAACAATACTAATAATTAATATCAAACTGTAAGTTAGAATTGGATTTTTACTGACGCAATGAGTTATAGTGGATGATCAGTCACACTAAAACTCCGGACCATACCCACGGTATGTCCAAGTACTGAACTGGATCCAAGGCCACTTTGGCCTACATAATACTGATACTCTGACTAGCGTCTGCAGTCCTTAAAACATTCAATTTTAATTAAAAACTTCCAATTCCAACTTAATACTGGGAGTTAGGTGTCGGAACAATCGACCACCTCATTAATTCAAACTATTACTTTCAACTGTCTGATTAACTTTATCAACTGGATTAGGGTAAAACAAATGCATAAGAATTAAATTCCCATCACAAGGAATCAAGGTAAAATCTGACAGTACAAGGTGCTGCAAGGTATAAGTTATGAAATGAAATAGAATTTGTCAAATCAAGAACAATAGGTTATCTCAATCTCAGGATAATAAAAGAATCTGGTTATGAAACAGTAATTAAATTAAGAATTGAAAACAGGAACCTTAATACGATACTCTGAACAAAAGAGTACAAGTTAGTAAACTTGCCTTCGGTCCTTAGCTATTACGTAAAGCCGAAGTAATACCATTATCTTCTTCTGTCTTATGTCATCACAATTTTCTATTCTGATAACTCTTGGATTCGACGCATATGCGGTTGCTACGAGTCTGCACTACCGAGATCGTGCCCGCCCAACTATTCACTAGTTAAATATAAGATATACTTTAGCCTTCGTACTATAACTTCTACTAAATATAAATGTTTATAAAATTAAGCGAATGTATTTTCTACAGAAAATTGGCCATGACCTATTCGTAACGTGGACATTGCCCTGCTTTAAAATACCAAAACTTTCTAACTCAATTATCCACAACAATCCACAATCTAATCAATACTCAATTAATCTGCCTCGACTTGCAGTAAACATATAAGAAATAATTTTGCTTCAACTTGCAGAAAACATATAAGAAAATAATCCTGTCTTGACTTGCAATAGCTCTATTTAGAAATAAGCAATCACGTACAACATTTATCATATAGCACGTCCATCATCTAATTCACATAATTTCATATACTTCAGATAACACATAGCACATGCTTAGACCGATAACTCTTATAATTATACACATTTAATAGCTACACACTTAACACATAAACATCTTTTATTCATGTATGCATTCAGACTAGCATATCATATAATGTACATTTACCAAATAATGTTCATTTAATAGTTCTGCCGGAAATTCGGCAGCACTCCCTCTATTTATATAATAATCCACCTGTTTCAAACTAATACCAACAACCAAGAATTTATTTACAACTAACCTTATTCATATAATTTAACTTAATCAACATGAACTCACAATTATAAAATAACATACTCAACTCCATATATCATTCAAACACATAGAACTTATCAATTCACATGCCACTATACAATACCAAACTTATTATTAGAAAATAAACATTTAACTCCCGAGACTATTATTAAACCAATTAATAGCTCGACTCTAAGTACCAACCTTTTCATAGTATTCATAAACTCGGTTAAACACATACCAAATCCAAAGATCATCATAATACATTCACGACTCCACAACAATTTACACAAGTCACATAACACGTAATAAAATTGAAACTCTTTTTGGAAAATATTTGGTCTTCCTTTTATAAAGATTTGAATATAACATCTATGGATCGAAAAACAATCATTATACTTTAAATCTAATTATCACTAGATTAAATAAAATTAATCAAAACCAACCAATTCAATAAATCAAACAATTAATCAAATCAAGTAAATAATAAAACAATTTTTGAAAATATTAATTGAATTTGATTTATAATCAATCAAGATTAAATAATAATTAATTAATAGAATTCACTAATTAACTACTCAGTTAATTGGTCAATTAAATCAATTACATTACTATTTAGAATTGATTAAGAATAATCAAATTCAACTACTCTTTAACTCTAACAATTATAAAACAAATAATAAAATAAATAAATAGATTTTTCGAAAATTCGGCATGACCCGTTCGTAAACAGGACTAGCCAGAAATTTTGCATGTACTATGCTGCGTCCCCAGTCACAGGACGGATCACATAGTACAGCACAACAATAACCTGTATATTTAATAGAAAAATAACAACACAATCACTTTAACCAATATCTATAATAATTCCCCAAGCTGGGAATCGACCAGAATACTGAAGTTACCAATACAGCTGATTTACAACTCAGCTAACTTTAAATACCTCAGTTTACGATATACAACTATGATCTGAATTTGTTCGAAAACAACTAAAATTTATAAATACTTTATAAACTCTGCACCACACTATTTATTAACATATTCCAGGAACTTGCACAACCAATCAAATCGATTAATATTAAATAAATAAGTTTATTGTTAGATCAGAATTCAATGATCGTCAGGAGCTAGACTCAACTGATCAGGATTGCTGACGTCATCAGGATTACATGGTCGTCAGGATCAAGATGCATATCAGGACTGGGATCAGGATTGATCATCAGGACTGGAAGCTGATCAGGATTCCTACTTCGAGTTATATTTGGAGTCTAGTTAAATAAGGAAGATTATTCTGTCGGTTCCTGGTTTGTAGAATGTAGCTATCAATTATGGATAGGTTTCAATATTTGTAATTGATTAGGACTTATCATTGATAGAGAAGCTGTGTAGTATATAAACACAGTTTAGGTTTCGATTTATGTACGTGAACATAATCGATCATACACTTGAGTATATGTGTAACCTAGCAGCTCTCAAGAACATCAGAATTTCTTGAGAGAGTTTGTAACAGTTTTATATCAGATTTAATAAAGCTGTTATCTTTCTTTCATATTTGTGATATATACATTAAGAAGTCGATTATCTTATACTATTGTATTCAACCCCCCTTCTACAATAGATTATTACTGGGCAACAATTGGTATCAGAGCAAACTGATTTAATTCTGAATCAGATACGATCTAAAGATGTCGACAACCAAGTATGAAAGCATGAAGATTCCCATCTTGAAGAAATCAGAATATCCAACATGGAGGGTAAAGATGCTGATGTACCTGGAGGCTATGGATCCTGACTATTTGGACAGGATTCGTGATGGACCATATATACCTACGAAGTTCGTTGAACGAACAGATACTGTACCTGAACATTATGTGGTCAAAGCCAAAAGTGAATGGACTCCAGAAGAAAAAGCTCATGTACTCAGGGAACCAAAGATAAAGAATATCTTACACATTAGTCTTGATGCTGTCATGTCAAACAGAGTGATTGCATGCAAGTCTTCAAAAGAAATCTGGGATACATTAGAAACTCAGTGCCAGGGATCTGCATCTGTCAAGAAAAACATAAGGGCTCTTTTGATTCAAGAATATGAACAATTTGATGCAAGACCTGAAGAGAGCTTAACTGATCTATATGACAGATTTCTGACACTATTGAACAGTTTATCTTTAGTTGATAAGGAATATGAAACTGAAGATTCAAACACCAAGTTTCTAAGAGCTTTACCTGAAGAATGGGACACTCAGACCTCGATCATTAGACATCAGTATGATCTGAACACTGTGTCTCTTGATGAAGTCTATGGGATGCTAAGAACTCATGATCTTGAAGTTCAACAGAGAAAGAACAAGAAAAGCAGCAAGGCAAAATCAATTGCTTTGAAAGCAGAGGCTAAATCAAAAGGAAAAGCTATGGAGGTCTCTAAAAGGAAATTGGTTGAAGCTGAGTCAGATTCTGATAACTCTTCATCAGATACTGATGGCAATCCTGATGCCAATACTGATGATGACTCTTCAGACTCAGACATAGAAGAGATGGTTGCTATGATTGTCAGAAACTTCAGAAGGATGAAGTTCAGGAAGAATAGAAGACAAGGCAACTTTCAGAAAAAGACCTTCAAGGCAGACAAAGATAAGTATACCAAAAAGGACAGCAAGGGTAGCAAATTTGACAAGTCAAAGGTTAGATGCTACAAGTGTAATGGTATGGGTCACTTTGCTTCTGAGTGCAAAAAGACAAAGGCACTTATCACATCAAGCAAGGATTGGATGGACTCTTCCTCAGAATCTGATACTGAGGTAGTCAACTATGCTCTAATGGCCAGTGCTGATGTAACTGCTGCTCCTGATGATAAGGTACTAAATACTATCTTTGATTTTGATACTGATAATGCTTCTGAGTTAAGACGTTTTCTAAAGTCATTACATATTAGCTTTAGAAGTCAAACTGCTGAAAATACTAGGATCTTATCTGAGATGTCTGAACTTAGAAAAAGGAATGATATATTAGAAGCTGAATTTTCTCGTATGCAAGAAGTACAAAAAGAATGTGATAATGCTAAACACATGTACTTAGAGATGAAATCTAAATGTACTTCTCTTGAAAAGGAAATTGAATATGCTAATGAGAAAATCAGAACCTGGACAGACTCTGGTAGGAAATTTCATGAGATTAATACCTCTAAGAATTGGAAAGAGTGTCTAGGATATAAGTCAGATGAGGATAAGAAATTGGAAGAGAAAATTGTCATAGATGAGACAGTCAGTCCAAAGACCTATAGACATGTTTTAGATGAAACCAAAACTAAGATTACTCCTGTTAATTTTGTTTTTGGTAAGGATTCCAATTCTACTTTTGAAAAGGGATCTACTTCTGCTCAAGGAATTAATATTATAAAGTCAAAACATGTCATGAAGAAAGTCACTAAGAATGTAGGTCTATTGTCTCATAAACAGCTTAAGGATAAAATTTGTGAGGTGACAGATAAGAAAAAGGAAGCTACTGTCAAGAGAAACAGGAATGGTAAAGTTGGGATCAATAAAGAGAATGGTTATAAATATATCCCAAATGCACCTAGAAAGTGTTGTTTTAACTGTGGTAACTCTAATCATCTTGCTATTGATTGTAAGAAGAGTAACAAGAAAAGTACTGAAATTCCTATTTCTGATGTCAGAGTAGATCAGTATTTTATAAACCACAGAAGTCCTGTTTTCATTGTGGTAGTTTATGGCATTCTATATATACTTGTAAAGAGTATCATGATTTGTACTATAACTTTTATGATCCATTGCCTAAGTTAGATAGGAGTACAAAGTCTGATAGAATTAAGAATGTCATAGTGAAGCATGCTTTTGTTAATACTGATACTGACAAAGCAAATCCTGATGGAGTAAATCTTGTCAGGACTGCTAAGGTCAGAAAGTCTTCTGCTGTGAATGTTAATAAAATGCATGACAAAGGGACCCAACAAGTGTGGGTTCCTAAACATTCTAATTAGTGTTTTGGAATTCTGATGCAGGGTAAAAAGAAAAATGTGTTAGTCATGGATAGTGGATGTTCTGTGCACATGACTGGAAACAAAGCCCTGTTATCAGAATATGAGGAAAAAGATGGCCCAACTGTGTCTTATGGAGATGGCAACATTGGACAAACTTTGGGATATGGCAATATAATCATTGGAAATGTCATCATTGAAAAAGTAGCTCTAGTGAAAGGACTAAAACACAACTTGTTGAGTATTAGTCAAATCACTGACAGAGGTTATCATGTCAATTTCTATTCTACACATTGTGAAGTAGTCAGTAAAGCAACATGAAATATAGCACTGACTAGCTACAGGCATGGTAACATATATGAAGCCAACATTCAATCAAATACTGATGGCTCCCCTACCTGTCTGATAAGTAAAGCATCAGTAGATGAAAGTTGGAATTGGCACAAGAAGCTTTCTCATCTCAACTTCAGCAATATCAATGAGTTGGTTAAGAAAGATTTGGTGAGAGGATTACCTAAAGTTTTGTATACTCCTGATGGACTCTGTGATGCATGTCAGAAAGCAAAAAAAAGAAGAACATCATTCCAGAGTAAATCAGAATCCTCTATTGGAGAACCATATCACATGCTACATCTTGATCTATTTGGTCCAGTCAACATCATGACCATCAGTAAGAAAAGGTACACTCTTGTAATTGTTGATGAATATTCTAGATTCACCTGGGTGTATTTTTTGCACAGAAAAGATGAAACTCCTGAAGTTCTGTTGGATCATGTGAGAATGATTGAGACAACCACAAAGTACAAAGTCAAGATACTGAGAAGTGATAATGGTACTGAATTTAAGAATTCAAAAATGGAAGAGTTCTGCAAATACAAAGGAATTTTTCAATAATTCTCTACTCCTGGCACACCTCAGCAAAATGGAGTAGTTGAAAGGAAAAATAGAACTCTTATTGAAGCTGGCAGAACTATGTTGGAAGAAGCTAAGTTACCTACATACTTCTGGGCAGAAGCAGTCAACACAGCATGCTATACTCAGAATCTCACATTAATAAACAGACATGGTGTTACTCCTTATCAATCACTCAAGGAAAAGAAACCTAGTCTGAAGCATCTGCATGTGTTTGGCTGTAAATGTTTTGTTCTCAGAACACACCCTGAACAACTAGGGAAATTTGAAACAAAGGCTGATGAAGGAATTTTCATAGGCTATCCTGCATCAAGAGCCTTCAGAGTTTTTAATTTGAGAACAAGGACTGTCATGGAGTCAATACATGTATCTTTTGATGATAAGAAGATAACAGGAATCAATGAAGACTCTCATGATAGATTGATTTTTGAAAATGAAGATACCATGGAACCTGAAGAAAGTGAATCAGAAGCTGTCAATTCATCAGATCCTGATGGGTCACCAAATCCTGATGACACACCAGATACTGATGGTGCTAATACTGATGATGCAATCAATAGTGATACTTCTAGTAGTGCTAATATTGAGGGGGAGCAACAACATTCTACTACAAGTTCAGAGTCAACTCAATCATCAGAACAGAATTCTTCAGATACTGATTCAAGTGATGATCCTGATAACTTATCAGGAGGACATAACAATAATTCAGGGGGAGCTTCAAATCAAGCAAATTCTTCAAATCAAGATAACACCAATCCAGAGGGAGCATCTACTTCAAGAAACAATTTAACACCAGCAAGGAAATGGACTGCAAGTCATACTCCTGATTTGATCATTGGAGATCCTGATGCAGGTGTTCAAACAAGAAGTGCAACTCAGAATGAATGTCTATACAATAACTTTCTATCCAAGGAGGAGCCTAAGAAAGTTGAAGATGCACTTAAAGATGCTGATTGGGTTACTGCAATGCAAGAAGAACTGAATGAATTTGAAAGAAATGAAGTCTGGAAACTGGTACCAAGACCAAAGAATAGATCAATTGTTGGTACAAAGTGGATTTTCAAGAACAAGACTGATTCTGATGGAGTAATAATCAGAAACAAAGCTAGACTAGTTGCAAAGGGGTATTCTCAACAAGAGGGAATTGACTATGATGAAACTTTTGCTCCTGTTGCAAGACTAGAAGCCATCAAGATATTTCTTGTTTATGCAGCACATAAGAAATTCAAGGTTTTCCAGATGGATGTTAAAAGTGCTTTCTTAAATGGAGAACTGGAGGAAGAAGTCTATGTTGAGCAACCTCCTGGTTTCATTGATCCTAAATATCCAGATCATGTCTACAGATTGGATAAGGCACTTTATGGACTAAAGCAAGCTCCTAGAGCATGGTATGAAACCTTAGCTCTATTCTTACTGGAAAGTTGATTCAAAAGAGGTGCTATTGATAAAACTCTATTTTATTTGAATCATGGTAAGGACTTGTTGTTAGTTCAGATTTATTTGGATGATATCATTTTTGGGTCAACAAACAATAAGCTGTGTGAAAAGTTTTCTAAGCTTATGCAGTCAAGATATCAAATGAGCATGATGGGAGAAATGAGTTACTTTCTTGGTCTTCAAGTTAAACAGACTGATGAAGGGATTTTTATCAATCAGTCTAAATATACAAGGAATTTATTGACAAGGTTTAACATGCAAGATAGTTCTCCTGCTACAACTCCCATAGCTACAGCTACCAAACTTGATCCTGATCAAGGTGCTGAGGTAGATGTAACTCACTACAGAGGAATGATTGTCTCTTTATTGTATCTCACTGCAAGTAGACCAGATATCATGTTTGCAACCTGTCTGTGTGCAAGATTTCAAGCAAAACCTAGAGAACCCCATCTGATTGCAGTCAAAAGAATTTTCAGATATCTCAAAGGCACTCCTTCACTTGGCCTTTGGTATGCAAGGGAATCAGATTTTGGGTTGTGTGGTTATTCAGATGCTGATTTTGCAGGATGCAAAATAGACAGGAAAAGTACTTCAGGAAGCTGTCAGTTTTTGGGTGGAAGACTAGTTTCATGGTTCAGTAAAAAGCAAAAATCCATTTCCACTTCAACTGCAGAAGCTGAGTACATTGCTGCAGGAAGCTGTTGTGCTCAGATAATGTGGATGAGAAATCAGTTGTTAGATTATGGCCTGTCATACTCAAAAATCCCTATTTATTGTGATAACCAAAGTGCTATTGCAATGACAGGAAATCCAGTTCAGCATTCTCTTACTAAACACATCAGTATTCGATATCACTTCATAAGAGAACAAGTTCTGGAAGGAACAATTGAACTTCACTTTGTTCCTACTGATCAACAACTAGCTGATATATTCACCAAGCCACTACCTGAAGCTACTTTCAATAAATCGGTGAATGAACTTGGAATGATGAACTTTGAGAAGTTCTGAGGAAAGCTACAGAGAGGAAATCCTGATAACTGTCAAATCCTGATGGTTATTCAGAAAGGTATGTTTTCTTTGATCAAATCCTGATAGGATACAATCCTGACAGGAAGTCAACTGGTCAAATCCTGATGCTCAGATATTGAAGCTGGTATGAAAACCAGAGGTTCTATGCTAATTTGTCATCAACACTTCTGGTAAACTCTGGAAATAAGATTTTTACTTAGTCTTTGATTAAGTTTTCAGTCTTAATTCTCAATTTCAATTATATTTTTTATCAGAGTTTACTATTCGTCATTTTAGATGTCAATATCAGTGTTACTAACAAATTTTGCAGGCAAGTACAGAAAGAAAACAGTTGAGAAAATAGACAAATTTCATTAATTCTTGAAGATTCATTACAAATGAAAATGGAAATTACATATTTTTTTTCCTAGTCTATTGTTCTACTCAGGAACACGTGCCCTACAGATTAGCATGAATGCTCCTGAGCAGCTTCACAGTCCATCAGGATTGGAAGATCTCTTGTTCCATCCTTAAAGGACAAGAAGAGGAGCTGATGCACTTGAAGGCGGATCGCCATGTCCACCGGGACTCTTCCGTGCCTCCAACTTGCATGACATACAAGCATCACGGATTCTCTTCTTTCTTTTCTCAAACTCTTGGATGAGCTCCTCATCCTCTTCATCATCCTCATCCTCTTCATAGATGAGGTTATCAAGCGGATTCCAGTCTGGATTGGCTTGCAGGAAGTTGTGCCAAACCACATCAAACATTGCGTTAACAAACGCTTCATGTTCCTGAGGGTCAGGAACTGGTTGTGGCTCAATGTCAGCAAGAGCCTCCTCCATCTCTTGCCATATGATATCGAGCTCAACATCAGGTATGTTGTTTTGTTGTTGGTTGGCAGCCATTGAAAAACAAAGAAGGTGAAAGGTTTTCGTAAGTTTTTCTCTGGAGAGGGTTTGTGTTTTAATAGATATATGATGTTTATGCTTAACAGTTCTATTTTATAGAGTATGTGTGTTAAGGATGCAGGTCATTTTCTCAATATCGAGGTGACTGTTCAGTTTCTCATAATTAATTTGCCTCAGTAATTGGTAAGAATGGTTACATGGGTATTATGCTATTTGTTTAGTAATCATTTTAAAAAAAAAATACCTATCAGGATTATCAAAATAAATTTTGTTTTCTTAAATAAAATTTTATTTTACCTCATTTTTTTTATCTTGATAAGGCAAACAGTTTCATATGAAATGCTTTTATTCCTGATGAGGTTAGATTTTTCTTACATAGGAAAATGCCTACTCGTTATGGTTTAATTTCTAATGCTATAGGGCAAGGCCAATCACACCTTGTTCCTAACCCAAGCATTCATCCTAAACAGTCTAAACAGTCAACTGCCACCTCTAATGTCTCTCAAAAGACTTTAGTTGTAAAAGCAAAGAAATCAGCTCGAACTGATGTGTCAGGAAGGCAATCAGGTTCAAAGGATTTTTCCTCTACACCACTCACTAAAAAGAAGTTACAAGGGGGTGTACACGGGGTCCTGGTGAAGAAAGCTGCAAAGGGTGGTGAGGTTGTTTCTGTTAAAAGAAAATTAGTTCTCAGGGATGAGACTGATTCAGAGGATGACTTACCTATATCCTGTATAATGAATGTGAATAAGGAAGTTGCTGATACTGCTACTGAAGCTGTGGTTCCATTGTCTACACCACAGAAGAAAAGAAGATTATCTAAGGGCATGTATCATATACCTTTAGAAAAGAAGCAGGATACTGATGTACAGGACACTTCTATTCTGAATGAGCAATCAGTTTCTACTGCTCAAGCAAATCCTGATGTTAGTATTCCTGATGCTGCACCAAGTCAAGTGGTTACTGTTTCAGACTCTCCAGCACAGGACTCTCCAACAAAAAGACATGTTGATATTTCATGGGAGAAGTATGGTGCTGCTGCTTCCAAACTTGGGATAAAACATCCAATGGAAAAACTAAGGAAGGCAGAAGAGTTAGTCTATCAGAGACAGAAGAAACTGAAAGGATCAAGTCCACAAGAACCTGAACCTCAAAGTGGTTCAGCAGCTCTTTCTGATGATCCAGCCACACAAGAACCACTCAATCAAAGTTTGGGTGAAGGCTTAGCTAGTGGAATGGTCACACAAGAACCATTTTCTCAAAGGGAGAATGCAAACATCAACATTCCAGCTACACAAGAACCATTTTCTCAAAGTGAAGATGCAGGCCCAGCTACAGTTTCTGAGAAATTTCCTGACACAGCTCAAGGGATTTCTGGTGCAGATGAAGTTCAAAGATTGGTCGAGGACACTGTTAATGAGGGAAGCACACAAGAACCTTTGACTCAATGTGTTGAAGCAGCTTCTGAACCTCAAGCTCCACAAGAACCATTGGTAGCAAATACTGATGCAAGCATATCAAATCCTGACGGTGTTCATCCTAACGCTAGTGGTGCTCCTGATGATGAGCCTATCCTGATACAGCCACTTCGTTCAAGACCAATGGATCATCCTATCACAGATTCACAGGATAAAATGAAAGGTATAGCTATTCCTGATCCTGATTTTACACATAGTACTGATGATGATGACTCTGATGATAGTGATGATGATGAGAATCGAAAAGAGAAGGAACAGCTTGCTACAACACTCAAAGTTAGTCTTGGAACTAATTTTGGTTCATCAAGTACATATATGGCTGGCAAAGCTTCCACTGGGAAAGATCAGAGACAAGATTTTTCTATTCCTTCCCTTAATCCTGCTGAGGCACTTAGTGTTAGATCAGAATTCAATGATCGTCAGGAGCTAGACTCAACTGATCAGGATTGCTGACGTCATCAGGATTACATGGTCGTCAGGATCAAGATACATGTCAGGACTGGGATCAGGATTGATCATCAGGACTGGAAGCTGATCAGGATTCCTACTTCGAGTTATATTTGGAGTCTAGATAAACATAGAAGTTTATTCTGTCGGTTCCTGGTTTGTAGAATGTAGCTATCGATTAAGGATAGGTTTCTATCTTTGTTATTGATTAGGACTTATCTTGTTATTGATAGAGAAGCTGTGTGAAGTATATAAACACAGTTTTAGGTTTTGGTTTAACAACCAATATTACACTCGAGTATTTTGTGTAACCTAGAAGCTCTCGAGAACATAGAATTTCTTGAGAGAATTTTTGTAAGCTAGCAGCTCTCAAGAACATCAGAATTTCTTGAGAGAGTTTGTAACAGTTTTATATCAGATTTAATAAAGCTGTTATCTTTCTTTTCATATTTGTGATATATACATTAAGAAGTCGATTATCTTACTCTATTGTATTCAACCCCCCTTCTATAATAGATTATTACTGGGCAACAATTGGTATCAGAGCAAACTGATTTAATTCTGAATCAGATATGATCTAAAGATGTCGACAACCAAGTATGAAAGCATGAAGATTCCCATCTTGAAGATATCAGAATATCCTACATGGAGGGTAAAGATGCTGATGTACCTGGAGGCTATGGATCCTGACTACTTGGACAGGATTCGTGATGGACCATATATACCAACAAAGTTCGTAGAACGAACAGATACTGTACCAGAACATTATGTGGTCAAAGCTAAATCTGAATGGACTCCAGAAGAAAAAGCTCATGTACTCAGGGAACCAAAGATAAAGAATATCTTGCATAATAGTCTTGATGCTGTCATGTCAAACAGGGTGATTGCATGCAAGTCTTCAAAAGAAATCTGGGATACTTTGGAAACTCAGTGCCAGGGATCTGCATCTGTCAAGAAGAACAGAAGGGCTCTTTTGATTCAAGAATATGACCAATTCGATGCGAGACCTGAAGAGATCCTGACTGATCTATATGATAGATTTCTGACACTATTGAATAGCTTATCTTTAGTTGACAAAGTATATGAAACTGAAGATTCCAACACCAAGTTTCTAAGAGCTTTACCTAAAGAATGGGATACTCAGACCTCAATCATTAGACACCAGTATGATCTAAACATTGTGTCTCTTGATGAGATCTATGGGATGCTAAGAACTCATGATCTTGAAGTTCAACAGAGAAAGAACAAGAAAAGCAGCAAGGCAAAATCAATTTCTTTGAAAGCAGAGGCTAAATCAAAAGGAAAAGCTATGGAGGTCTCTAGAAGTAAATCAAGAGTAGCTGAGTCAGATCCTGACGACTCTTCATCAGATACTGACGGCAATCCTGATGCGAATACTGATGATGATTCTTCTGACTCAGACATGGAAGAGATGGTTGCTATGATTGTCAGAAACTTCAGAAGGATGAAGTTCAGGAAGAATAGAAGACAAGGCAACTTTCAGAAAAAGATCCTCAATGCAGACAAAGACAAGTATATCAAAAAGGACAGCAAGGGTAGCAAATTTGACAAGTCAAAGGTTAGATGCTACAAGTGTAATGGTATGGGTCACTTTGCTTCTGAATGCAACAAGACAAAGGCACTCATCACATCATGCAAGGATTGGATGGACTCTTCCTCAGAATCTGATACTGAGGTAGTCAACTATGCGTTAATGGCCAATGCTGATGTAACTGCTGCTCCTGATGATAAGGGTAAAAAGAAAAATGTGTTAGTCATGGATAGTGGATGTTCTGTGCACATGACTGGAAACAAAGCCCTCTTATCAGAATATGAGGAAAAAGCTGGCCCAACTGTGTCTTATGGAGATGGCAACATTGGACAAACCTTGGGATATGGCAATATAATCATTGGAAATGTCATCATTGAAGAAGTAGCTCTAGTGAAGGGACTAAAACACAACTTGTTGAGTATTAGTCAAATCACTGACAGAGGTTATCATGTCAATTTCTATTCCACACATTGTGAAGTAGTCAGTAAAACAACAGGAAAGATAGCACTAACTGGCTACAGGCATGGTAACATATATGAAGCCAACATTCTCTCAAATACTGATGGCTCCCCTACATGTCTCATCAGTAAAGCTTTAGTAGATGAAAGTTGGAATTGGCACAAGAAGCTTTCTCATCTCAACTTCAGCAATATCAATGAGTTGGTTAAGAAAGATTTAGTAAGAGGATTACCTAATGTCTTGTATACACCTGATGGACTATGTGATGCATGTCAAAAAGCAAAACAAAGAAGGACATCATTTCAGAGTAAATCAGAATCCTCTATTGAAGAACCATATCACATGCTACATCTTGATCTATTTGGTCCAGTCAACATCATGACCATCAGTAAGAAAAGGTACACTCTTGTAATTGTTGATGAATATTCTAGATACACCTGGGTGTATTTTCTGCACAGAAAAGATGAAACTCCTGAAGTTCTGTTGGATCATGTGAGAATGATTGAGACAACCACAAAGTACAAAGTCAAGATTCTGAGAAGTGATAATGGTACTGAATTTAAGAATTCAAAGATGGAAGAGTTCTGCAAATACAAAGGAATCATTCAACAATTCTCTGCTCCTGGCATACCTCAGCAAAATGGAGTAGTAGAAAGGAAGAATAGAACTCTTATTGAAGCTGGCAGAACTATGTTGGAAGAAGCTAAATTACCTACATATTTCTGGGCAGAAGCAGTCAACACAGCTTGCTATACACAGAATCTCACATTGATAAACATACATGGTGTTACTCCTTATCAGTCACTCAAGGAGAAGAAACCAAGTCTGAAGCATTTGCATGTGTTTGGCTGTAAGTGTTTTGTTCTCAGAACTCATCCTGAACAGCTAGGAAAATTTGAAACAAAGGCTGATGAGGGAATTTTCATTGGTTATCCTGCATCAAGAGCCTTCAGAGTTTTCAATTTGAGAACAAGAATTGTCAAGGAGTCAATACATGTATCTTTTGATGATAAGAAGATAACTGGAATCATTGAAGACTCACATGATAGATTGTTATTTGAAAATGAAGCTTCCAAGGAACCTGAAGAAAGTGAATCAGATCCTGTCCATTCATCAGATACTGATGGGTCACCAAATTCTGATGACTCACCAGGTACTAATGGTGCTAATACTGATGATGCAAACAATAGTGATACAACTAGTAGTGCTAATGTTGAGGGGGAGCAACGACATTCAACTACAAGTTCAGAGTCAACTCAATCATCAGGACAGAATTCTTCAGATACTGATTCAAGTGATGATCCTGATAACACATTAGGAGGACATAACAATAATTCAGGGAGAGCTTCAAATCAAGCATATTCTTTCAATCAAAATAACACCAATCCAGGGGGAGCATCTACTTCAAGGAACAATTTGACACCAGCAAGGAAATGGACAAAAGATCATACTCCTGATTTGATAATTGGAGATCCTGATGCAGGTGTTCAAACAAGAAGTGCAACTCAGAATGAATGTCTATACAATAACTTTCTGTCCAAGGAGGAGCCAAAGAAAGTTGAAGATGCACTTAAAGATGCTGATTAGGTTACTGCAATGCAAGAAGAACTGAATGAATTTGAAAGGAATGAAGTCTGGAAACTGGTACCAAGACCAAAGGATAGATCAATTGTTGGTACAAAGTGGATTTTCAAGAACAAGACTGATTCCGATGGTGTCATAATCAGAAACTCAGCAAGAGCCTCCTCCATCTCCTGCCAAATCAAGTCAAGCTCTTCATCAGGTATGTTGTTTTGATTGTTGGCAGCCATTGAAAAATGAAGAAGGTGAAAAGTTTTTGGTAAGTTTTTATTCTTTGGCGAGGGTTTTTGTTAGATAGATGCTGTTATGATTAACAGTTCTCTTTTATAGAGAGTGTGTATTAAGAATGCAGGTCATTTTTACAATCTCAAAGAGACGGTTCGGTTTTCCATAAATATTTTTGCCTCGTTTGCTGGTAAGCGTGTTTTAATGATATCTATTAGACCCGGCAATTTATGACACGACACGAAAACACGACACGAAACGACACAAAAAATTTAGTGTTTGTGTTTGCATTTTCAGTACACGACACGAAAGTACACGAACACGAAAGTACACGACCGAGATTTAGTGTCGGTTTTGTGTTTACCCTATGGGTACACGACACGACACGAAGTACACGAAATAAATAAATATATATTTATATATTAATATTTATATTAGATATTTTAATATTTACATTAGATTAATTAATATTTATTACATGTTTATACATAATTTTAAAGTTTTATCTGTAAATATGACGTAAACACATATTTTTAATACATATTTGTAAAAATTTAATTGAAAATTTGAAAATTTAATTATTTTTATTTAAATATTTTTATTTTTATTTTTATTTAAAATTACACGAAACACGACACGAAAAGTACACGACACGAAAGGTACACGACACGAAATGTACACGAACCTAAATGGGTCGGTTTTGTGTTTAGCATCCATGTACACGAAACACGAAAGTACACGACACGAAAATACACGACACGAACGAATTGCCAGGTCTAATATCTATGCCATTAATTTGGTTATTTTTTTAAAAAAAAATCGTTATTCAGGATTGTTAAAATAAATTTTGTTTTCTTAAATAAAATGTTATTTTAATCTTATTGACTATATTTTTTAATCCTGATATGGCAAATGATTTTTAAGGCAAATGGTTTCATAGGAAATGCTTTTATTCCTGATGAGGTTAGGTTTTTCTTACATCAGAAAATGCCTACTTGTTATGGATTACTTTCTAATGCTATGGGGCAAGGCTCAACCCACCTTGTTCCTGACACAAGCATGCAACCTAAACAGTCTAAACAGTTAACAACCACCTCTAATGTCTCTCAACAGACTTTAGTTGTCAAATCAAAAAAATCAGCTAGAACTGATGTGTCTGGAAGGCAATCAGGTTCAAAGGATTTTTCCTCTACACCACTCACTAAAAAGAAGTTACAAGGGGGTGTACAAGGGGTCCTGGTGAAGAAAGCTGATAAGGTAGTTAAGGATGTTTCTGTGAGAAGGAAGTTAAGGTTGATTGATGAAAGTGATTCAGAGGATGATTTACCTATATCCTTTGTGATGAATGTGAACAAGGAAGTTACTGATACTGCTACTAAAGCTGTGGTACCTTCATCAAAACCACAAAAGTAAAGGAAATTATCAACAAGCAGGTATCATATTCCTTTGACAGTGCAAATGAAGGATACTGATATTCAGACATCAAATCCTGATGAGTCATCTACTCCTGATGCTCTAGAAAATCCTGATGTTAGTATTCTTGATGCAACAACAAAAGTGGTCTCTATATCAGACTCTCTAGCCTCTCCATCTCAGATTAGAGAAATTTCTTGGGAGAAGGTTTCTAAAATTGCTTCCTTGGTTGGTCTTACACCAAACTCAAAGAAAAAGAGGAATGCAGAGGAGTTAGTCTATCAGAGACAAAAGAAGCTGAAAGGATCAAGCCCACAAGAACCTGAATTTCAGAGTAATTCAGCAGCTACTGTTGATCCTGCCACACAAGAACCACTCAATCAAAGTTTGGGTGAAGGCTTAGCTAGTGGAATGGTCACACAAGAACCATTTTCTCAAAGGGAAAATGAAGACATCTACATTCCAGCTACACAAGAACCATCTTCTCAAAGTGAAGATGCAGGCAAAGCTACAGCTTCTGTTGAAAGTTTGGTCGAGAACATTGTCAATGAGGGAAGCACACAAGAACCTTTAGCTCAAAGTGTTGAAGCAGCTTCTGAACCTCAAGCTCCACAAGAACCATTGGTAGAAAATACTGATGCAAGCATATCAAATCCTGACGATGTTCATCCTGACGCTAGTGGTGCTCCTGATACAGAGCCTATTTTGATACAGCCACTTCGTTCAAGACCAATGGATCATCCTATCTCAGAATCACAGGATAAACTGAAAGGTATTGCAATTCCTGATCCTGATTTTACTCATGGTACTGATGATGAAGTTTCTGATGATAGTGATGATGATAATGATAATCGAAAAGAGAAGGAACAGCTTGCTACAGCACTCAAAATTAGTCTTGGAACTAATTTTGGTTCATCAAGTACATATATGGCTGGCAATGCTTATACTGGGAAAGATCAGAGACAAGATTTTTCTATTCCTTCCTTTGATCCTGCTGAGGCATTTAGACAGAATGAATGGAACAATTCATGGCACAATTCTGATGAATCTATCAGTTTTTCTTCTGCTATTGAACATGCCTATCATGCAGTGAAATCTATAGAGAATCAAGACTTGAAGAATCATCTGAAGGTTACAACTCTGTTATCCAAGAGCCTGAAAAGTGAGATTGATTCTATCAAGAGTTCAACTGATAAAGTGAGGACTGATATCTTTAATAATTTTACAAAGGTGCCTACTGCTTTACAATTGAGGGTAGTAGAATCCCAAGTGAAATCTGTTGTTTCAGAACAAACCTCAATCAACCAAAGAATTGATTCTCAGGATACTAAGGTAACTGACATTCAAGCATCTCTTTCCTTAATTTTAAATTTATTATCAAATCCTGATGTCAAAAAGGGGGAGAAGGTTAGTCAGACAAAATGCACACCTGATCTAGTATTAAGGAATAATGATGATGATACTGGAGATGATGGTGGTGACAAAGTGATACAAGGAGAAACCTCTGATGCTGCAGTTTTGAAGTCTACAATTCAAACTTCTCAAAGTCAAACAACGCAGTCAACTCATGTTTCTAATTCTGGAGTTAAGATAGTAAGAACATTGATGCAATCTCAGATCCTGACGGAAGAACAAATCCTGACACCTGGTCATGGACATATTCTTGCTACAATTCCTGAAGGTGATGAAGATGTGATTATTGATAATCCTGAAGATGCATCAAATTTATTCCAGAAGTTTTCTACAAAAGACGGTAGAATTGTTACTCTTTATCACACTGATAAAAGAGTTCAACAATTATTTGCTAGAAAAGCACTCTCTACAGCAAGTGAAGAATATCCAGATCTCTCACATGAAGAATTTTTGAGACTACAAAGAGAGACAATGGAAAGCTATACTGCTCCTGCTAGAGGTAGAGGAGGCAGAGGTAGGAGAGGTGCTAGAAGAAGTAGAAGAGGTTCTTCAAATCAAACAGTACCTAGACAGACAAGGTCTACAAGGTTAAGAATTGAAGAAATTCCTGAACCTATTCAACTCTAGTAGTTCCTGACAGATCTACTTTTGGTGATGATGGAAATATTGAAGAAGAACCTGAATTGAGAAGAAAATCAAGAAAATCAACTCTCTGCAATACAAATCAAATTGAAGAATCTAATCCTGATGTTGTTCCTGATAATATTCAAGATCCTGATGATTCTGAAATTCTGCAAGAGATTGATTTGATGATCTTATCTACTGTGGTTGATTCTCACAACAAGGAAGTAGATGAAGAAGAAGAAGCCAGAAGAAGAGAAATTACAAGAAGAACAAGTAGAGATTTCAATCTCTATTTACAAAGGCTTAAACTCTCGAATGAAAGAAAGTGGAGGAACCCAAGCAGACAAGAATCTTCACTGGAAAGAAGCTATGCTTTTGAAAAGGAAAAAGACAAGAAGTGGAAACACATAAGTACACTGAGGTGTGATACACTTATCAATTTTCAGTATGGTGGAATTATTACAAGCGCTTCAAGTGTTGTTGATTTATCTGATATGGTTAGATCAAAAGCACTCTGGTTAAAGATGTTTTCAAATATGAAGCAATTGTCAAGCAATTCAAAAGGAGGTATTGGACACAGAGATACTGAATATCTGAATATGTCATATGTTGATCCTTACTCCTTGACTGAAATTGGAGGTACTTTAACTTCTGAAAACCTGAACAATTTACTAGCTGTTGATATAGTTATAGATTGTCATGATGGTTTTGAAAAGAAAGAAAAGCTTCTGTACTTCATGAAAGATGGTAGTGTGAAGATTTTATCTATTCAAGATCTGCTGATGAAAACTACACAGGAACTGAAATATGTTCATTATCTTTTGAGATCGAAGAATCAAATATGCAAAGTATGGAGTGACATGATTTTGTCAACAATAAGAAGAAGACTGGATGGAAACAGTAATTTCAATGGTAATTATATTCCCATGTACTTAAATCAAAGAGGTCAGGATGTGGAAATACAAAGGGGTACTGCTGTTAAAGAAGTAAATTTTGGCATGACTCATCTTACTCTCAATCCTGATGGGAAGGAAATTGCTTATCTTATGCTAGAAGAGCATAGTCTTCAAAGAAACTCCATATTGAATCTCAGAGCAGCTATCTACCAGATTAATGAGGAAGATGAAGAACTCAGAAATCTTAAGGAAAGACTGATTCAAATTCGTGAAGAAAAAGAAGAAAATCTGTTATCCAACTTCTTGAAGATGAATTTGTTCTATCAAAGAGTCTAAACAGATAAGTTGTTGTTGCAGATTCTGTACATTTTGTATATATGTTTTTGACATCATTGAATATTTGGAATCTATACTTTATTTCACAAAGTATGAGATTGGGGGAGATTGTTAGATCAGAATTCAATGATCGTCAGGAGCTAGACTCAACTGATCAGGATTGCTGACGTCATCAGGATTACATGGTCGTCAGGATCAAGATACATGTCAGGACTGGGATCAGGATTGATCATCAGGACTGGAAGCTGATCAGGATTCCTACTTCGAGTTATATTTGGAGTCTAGATAAACATGAAGTTTATTCTGTCGGTTCCTGGTTTGTAGAATGTAGCTATCGATTAAGGATAGGTTTCTATCTTTGTTATTGATTAGGACTTATCTTGTTATTGATAGAGAAGCTGTGTGAAGTATATAAACACAGTTTTAGGTTTTGGTTTAACAACCAATATTACACTCGAGTATTTTGTGTAACCTAGAAGCTCTCGAGAACATAGAATTTCTTGAGAGAGTTTTTGTAAGCTAGTAGCTCTCAAGAACATCAGAATTTCTTGAGAGAGTTTGTAACAGTTTTATATCAGATTTAATAAAGCTGTTATCTTTCTTTTCATATTTGTGATATATACATTAAAAGTCGATTATCTTACTCTATTGTATTCAACCCCCCTTCTACAATAGATTATTACTGGGCAACACTTAGACATAATGAATGGAACAATTCATGGCACAGATCTGCTGAAGCTGTAAGTTATTCTTCTGCTTTGGAACATGCCTATGATGCAGTGAAATCTATAGAGAAACAAGACTTGAAGAATCATCTGAAGGTTACAACTCTGTTATCCAAAAGTCTCAAAAGTGAGATTGATTCTATCAAGAACTCCACTGAATTTGTGACGAATGATATTTCTCAAAATTTTACAAAGGTGCCTACTGCTTTTCAGCTAAGGGTAGTAGAATCCCAAGTGAAATATGTTATTTCTGAACAAACCTCCATCAACAGAAGGATTGATTCTCTGGATACTAAGGTAACTGACATTCAAGCCTCTCTTTCCTTAATTTTGAATTTATTGTCAAATCCTGATGTCAAAAAGGGGGAGAAGGTTAGTCAGACAAAATGCACACCTGATCTAGTATTAAGGAATAATGATGATGATACTGGAGATGATGGTAGTGACAAAGTGATACAAGGAGAAACCTCTGATGCTGTTGTTATGAAGTCTACAATTCAAACTTCACAAAGTCAAACAACGCAGTCAACTCATGTTTCTGATTCTGGAGTTAAGACAGTAAGAACGTTGGTGCAATCTCAGATCCTGACGGAAGAACAAATCCTGACACCTGGTCATGGACATACTCTTGCTACAATTCCTGAAGGTGATGAAGATATTTTTATTGATAATCCTGAAGATGCATCAAATTTATTCCAGAAGTTTACTACAAAGGATGGCAGAATTGTTACTCTATATCACACTGATAAAAGAGTTCAACAATTATTTGCAAGAAAAGCACTCTCTACAGCAAGTGAAGAATATCCTAATCTCTCACATGAAGAATTCTTGAGACAACAAAAAGAGATAATGGAAAGCTATTCTGTTTCTACTAGAGGTAGAGGAAGCAGAGGTAGGAGAGGTGCTAGAAGAAGTAGAAGAGGTTCTTCAACTCAGACAGTACCTAGACAGACAAGGTCTAGAGGGTTAAGAATTGAAGAAATTCCTGAACCTATTCAAACTTTTGTAGTTCCTGACAGATCTACTTTTGGTGATGATGGAAATGTTGAAGAAGAACCTGAATTGAGAAGAAAACCAAGAAAATCAACTATATGCAATACAAATCAAATTGAAGAATCTAATCCTGATGTTGTTCCTGATAATATTCAAGATCCTGATGATTCTGAAATTCTGCAAGAGATTGATTTGATGATCTTATCTACTGTGGTTGATTCTCACAACAAAGAAGTAGATGAAGAAGAAGAAGCCAGAAGAACAGATATTACAAGAAGAACAAATAGAGATTTCAATCTCTATATTCAAAGGCTTAAACTTTCGAATAAAAGAAAGTGGAAGAACTCAAGCAGACAAGAATCTTTACTTGAAAGAAGCTATGCTCATGAAAAGGAGAAAGACAAGAAGTGGAAACACATTAGTACACTAAGGTGTAATACACCTATCAATTTTCAGTCTGGTGGAATTATTACAAGTGCTTCAAGTGTTGTTGATTTGTCTGATATGGTTAGATCAAAAGCACTCTGGTTAAGGTTGTTTTCAAATCTGAAGCAATTGTCAAGCAATTCAAGAGGAGGTATTGGACACAGAGATGATGAATATCTGAATATGTCATATGTTGATCCTTACTCCTTAACTGAAATTGGAGGTACTTTAACTTCTGAAAACCTGAACAATTTACTAGATGTTGATATAGTTATAGATTGTCATGATGGTTTTGACAAGAAAGAAAAGTTTCTGTACTTCATGAAAGATGGTAGTGTGAAGATTTTATCTATTCAAGATCTGTTGATGAAAACTACACAGGAACTGAAATATGTTCATTATCTTTTGAGATCGAAGAATCAAATGTGCAAAGAATGGAGTGACATGATTTTGTCAACAATAAGAAGAAGACTGGATGGAAACAGTAATTTCATTGGTAATTATACTCCCATGTACTTAAATCAAAAAGGTCAGGATGTTGAAATGCAAAGGGGTACTGCTGTTAAAGAAGTAACTTTTGGCATGACGCAACTTACTCTCAATCCTGATGGGAAGGAAATTTCTTATCTTTTGCTTGAAGAGCACAGTCTTCAGAGAAGCTCCATATTGAATCTCAGAGCAGCTATCTATCAGATTAATGAGGAAGATGAAGAACTCAGAAATCTTAAGGAAAGACTGATTCAAATTCTTGAAGAAAAAGAAGAAAATTTGTTATCCAACTTCTTGAAGATGAATCTGTTCTATCAAAGAATTTAAACAGATAAGTTGTTGCTGCAGATACTTGTACATTTTGTATATATGTTTTTGACATCATTGAATCTTAGGAATCTATACTTTATTTCAAAAAGTATGAGATTGGGGGAGATTGTTATATCAGAATTCAATGATCGTCAAGAGCTAGACTCAACTGATCAGGATTGCTGACGTCATCAGGATTACATGGTCGTCAGGATCAAGATGCATATCAGGACTGGGATCAGGATTGATCATCAGGACTGGAAGCTGATCAGGATTCCTACTTCGAGTTATATTTGGAGTCTAGTTAAATAAGGAAGATTATTCTGTCGGTTCCTGGTTTGTAAAATGTAGCTATCAATTATGGATAGGTTTCAATCTTTGTAATTGATTAGGACTTATCATTGATAGAGAAGCTGTGTAGTATATAAACACAGTTTAGGTTTCGATTTATGTACGTGAACATAATCGATCATACACTTGAGTATTTGTGTAACCTAGCAGCTCTCAAGAACATCAGAATTTCTTAAGAGAGTTTGTAACAGTTTTATATCAGATTTAATAAAGCTGTTATCTTTCTTTCATATTTGTGATATATACATTAAGAAGTCGATTATCTTATACTATTGTATTCAACCCCCCTTCTACAATAGATTATTACTGGGGAACATTTATACACCGACCTCAGTCAAACATGGATTTAAAAATCTATTTACTAAACAACATATTATTAGCTACTTATCATCAAAACAAATTTACAAATCAACGCGTAATTAATAAAACAACTTTATAAACATCACAAATCATTAAATCGATTTGTTAACTAATCCCATAAAACGAATTTATAAAAACAATACGTACACAAAGAAATGGATTAAACACTATTAATAATTACGATCACAAATAATTAACTAACACTTTAAATAGCACTTTAACCAAAATGAGATCAAATGCCACAATTAAATCTCGGCAACCTACAGTGAAAACAGAACAAATAAAATAATAATGAAATTACATTACTATTAACCATCCAAATTATATCGAACAACCTATAATTTCACAAAATCTGCACAAACCATACAATAACAATTAAACAGAAAATTTGAAATACATAACTAAGAAATGAATCATATTAACACATAACAAGGAAACGAATTACATATATGACTACTGCAAAAAAATCGAATTTTAATACTCACGTAACTAAAAAAAACGAAACCAAACTATTGAATATCACAAGAAATCAACAAACGAATTATTAATGATTCCTACGGAAAAAACGATTTATAATAACACGATTTATTAATAAAACAAATTCGTAACTATCACATAATAACTAAAACAAAAACGAATTATTAATCAAAATTTTTGATTATACCCAAAGAATTTGAAATCGGGAACATAGGTGGTTGGCGGCCGGAAAAGACGCCGGAAAATGAACAAAACAGCGGCTGGAGCTTTGACAGAAAACCACTGGGCCGGAATTGAATAGAAAGCGGCAGCGTGCAGCGGTTTTTGCAGAAACAGATGCAGGGGTGGGAATATCGCGACGGTGGAAGAAACTAACGGAGGGGGGGGGGGTTTCTTTTCTCCCGAGTGTTCTTTTCTTTCCTTTTTGTGTACTGCGTGTGTGTGTGCGTTGTGTGGTGAGTTTAGTTTTAGGAATAAATTAGGATGGGGGTTAGGTAGAATAGATAAGGTTAGCAACTCAACACATTAATTAGCCCACTGACTGCAATTAACGGGACTAATACGATACTGAAAAGTAATTCTTTTTAAACGAAATAAACTCTAAAATAATTAATTTCAACTAATAAATTATTATTAAACCAAAATTATTCTAAAAACATTTAAATGCACAAAATTTATAATTAAATAAATTTTGAACTAATTTACTTAAAACGAATATGTCAGGCTCGAATTTACTAATAATTGTCAAAAATAAATTTTTAACACATAATACCACCTCACATATCCACATAATATTATTTAAACATTTAATCACACAATGCAGCAAATTTTTAATTTACTCGAAATAAATAAATATTACTATTTTTTATTACTCAAATAAATAGGAAATTCGCACCTAATTTCCCAGATAAAATAACCAGCTTTCACAAATATTTTTTAAATAAAATACCCCCATAATTCCATTCCTCCTCTATGAGAAAAGCAAATAAACATTTAAATAATAATATAAATACCTTGAAAATTCGGGTTACTACAGATGTACTCGCCACTCGGTAAGTACTCTTGACTTGTTACCATCCCTAAATGCTCTAGCCTCTGTTCCTTTAACTTCCAACTTTAGCCCTAATTACAACTCCAGTGTAACCCTTGAGAATTTTCTTGTGACTGATGTTTATGTAACCCTAATATTCAATTCACCTCTAATTATAATCCTAATTTCTTCAAATTTAACTATGCTCTAATTCATCTTCGGCCTATTGTCCATGCTTAAGGTGTGTAACTGCATTTGATTAAATATATATATATATGTATATATACACACGCATATAATTTTTTCTACACTTTTTTTATTGGGCTTGTATTCTACTCTTCTTTAACTGTTCTGAGTACTCTGATCTCGTTTTCTTCTCTCTCGAACCCCGGATTAGCTCTAGGTACTCTCTCTCTCTCTCACACACACACACACATAGATACATATGTAAATCTGTATGTCAACTTTTCTTTTTTAGTTTTATTGTTGAGTTCAATTGTTAACTTACACATACACGAACTTATCTATTGTTTAATAACATACACACAAACACAATTGATCTATGTGTTTCTGATTTTTTCCTATGTAATTGACTAGATTTACTCAATTCAATTGCTACAGTATAGATCTTGTTTATTTATATGTATACAGGACTCGATTGAGTGTGTGTAATTGTGTGTAGATGAATACTGGGTATATGGAAAGGACTAACTCTATGAGAGGTAAAAGGATTTTAAAGAGATGATAACGATGACGATAAGGACAAGCAGCAACCAGAGCGCAAACGTCCCGCTAGCTAGGTTTATTAATTCTTTTGATTTTATCTTGCCTTTTTGTTTTCTGTTAATTGCTACTGTAACTTGTTTTCCCCCTTAATTTTAAGATTCGACTTCGATAGAGAATTTTATGACTTCTTTTAATTTGTAATTGTTTTACAGTTTTTGTCCTACGTAATTTAAAGTTCTTAAAGAATACTAAATAAGATGTAGTTAATTCACTTTTTTTTTGTGCTGCGTAAAGATCAGTGTAAGATTTTGGTTTACAAGTTCTTGTTTTCTTAATTAAACTAGAAAAAGAGAATTTTTGTGTCTTTAATGATTTTTTTTAATTTTTATTTACCCTGTGATTGGTTTTTGTGGAAATTTTGTCATTGTGGTCTCAGGGGTCTTTTAGGAGCTTATGATATAATTTTTATTCTTATCTGAAAAGACTATTTTGTGACCTATTTATTCGCGAAGGTTTGTTTTCTGAATTCCATACAGGTAATTATGTTTTATATGGTGTCCTTTTTCTCTGATACTCAGTCATATTACACCAGGTTTTCAGTTTGATTACGTGTTTGACTGGACGATTTTGAAGTACCACCAATCACAACTTGCAAATCCTCCGTCTCGTGCTCTGGTAAGTCTTACTCTTCTAGGAGATCATCTACCTTGATCTAGTTACTACAATCATACTGAATTAATACAATCATAGTTACGTCGCACCTAATATCTATCAACAGGTGTATTGTCTTGGTTATGTTATATTTACTCTGTTTTTTGGCCATAAATTATATGATCGATTTTGCTGTTTGTGGGCGTAAACTAATAATAATTATTAACCATGGTCATATTATGACATGTCAATATAAAAATAAGATGCTCTTACAATCTCATTACCTAAACCTCATAGATTTGTTTGGAACATGTTTGTATTTCTTGCAAAATGCACGCTGCTGTGCTACAATTTGTATTTTATTCTGGTAGTAAAACTTCAAAAAGATAAATGCACTTGCTCTTTGTGCTACAATTTGTATTTTATTCTGGTAGTAAAATCTGGGAAAATGTACAGAGAACTAGCTTATGTTATCTCTTTCGCTCCATACTATTGGCGTGTCATGCAGGTATTAGATGACTCTTTTAAAAAATTCTAAGTTTGCGATGAAGCATTTTCCTTAAATCAGTGTAATTTAACAATTTATTATACCATGTCTATCTGCTAGTGTGCTAGGCGATGGTTTGACGAAGCTGATGCGAACCAGTTGACAAACTTGGGGAAGTATGTATCTGCAATGGTCGCAGCTGGAGCCCGGCTAACCTATGCTAGACAGCCAAACACGACTTGGATGATCATAGTATTGTTGATGTCGCTCGTGGCCACAGTATATTAGCTGTACTGGAACTTTGTTAAAGACTGGGGACTATTGAATCTGAAATCCAAAAACCCCTGGCTCTGAGATGAACTCATTCTGAAGAACAAAAGCATCTATTACATATCCATTGTAAGCTCTATCTCATTGGTATATGATTTTTATTGATTTGAAGTGAAAGTTTTCGGAACCATTTAGCTTATGAGGTTTGAAAATTGTCTGTTGCAGGCCTTAAATATTGTTCTTAGGGTTGTTTGGTTGGAAACTGTCATGAAATTCAATCTTGGGATTATTGAATCAAGATTGTTAGACTTTTTCTTGGCTTCATTAGAGGTCATTCGACAGGGGCATTGGAATTTCTACAGGTATAATTTGTACAACATTTAATTTAGAAGTGACAACGCAATGATAGATATCTTTACTTTTTAGTATCTAATATAATACTAAATTATTACAGGTTGGAGAATGAACACTTGAACAATTCTGGAAATTACCGAGCTGTAAAGGTAGTTCCTTTGCCTTTCCGGGAGTGTGATTCTGATGGCTGAAAGAGTAATGTACATATGTCAAGTGATGCTGGCCTGATTTACTGTAATGGAAATGGTAGTGTAATTATTTTGTCCATTTTCAATTTAAGGTAAAAGCTTGCTGGTTTTTGTATTTGTTAAAAGGGCAAAGTTTTTAATTTTGTCGCTACATTATCTCAGCGTTACTTGTACAAATTTTCTGAACATGGTTGACGCATTAGATGGAGAATTTATATGCAGTATATATGTATGCATTTTTTCAAGTGTTTAATGATAATTATGTTACTTAGTTTATGATTGTGTTCAGATTGAATTTGAAAGATTGAATTTGAAAGCTGAGAAATTTTGGTTTTCGAAGGTTTTTAGTTATATAAAATTTTGTAAGAGCAGGTTTTTAAATTGTTCAACAGGTCTTATGGGTACACTACACTGGGAACAAAACATTTTTTTTTTAATTTTGTTAGAGAATATACGTCGGTTCTCACATGGGTGACGTATAAAACATTATAATATACGTCGGTTGTTTAAATAAACTGACGTAAAAGTACAACAATATACGTCGGTTGATAGAGTTATACATCGGCTTTATTGCTTTTATACGTTGGTTAATGTGACTTATATATGTCGGTTTGTTTTTCTTTTACGTCGGTTTTACAACCGACGTATATTCGACATTATACGTCGTCTTTTTAGCCGACGTAAAAGGCTGGCTACCATATACGTCGCCTCTCTATACGTCGCCATTTAACCAACGTATATGACCTATTTAACCGCTGTAAAAGGTCATTTATGTACTAGTGGGTAATCATCTAATCTTTATCAGACTCTCACTTGTTAAAATCTAAATTATATTTCTTTGCCTTTCTAAAATTGAGATGAGAACTGTTTGGAATGACCCCCAAGTTCTCTACCCTATCAGTTACACCCTTGTTAATCCCAAATGACCTAACAGAATTGTAGAAGGGGGGGGGGGTTAAATACAATTCTAGATATTTCTAAACTTAAAACAACTTTTAAATAACTTGACAGAGAAAATAAAAACACACAAGCAAATATAAAATTTCAGTTGGATGTTTTGAGGATCCAACTGAGATGTTTTTATTGTGGGAATAATCTGTGTTACAAATGTAGCACAGCTGCTCAGTTCCGAATATAGAGTGAGAGTGCTCTTCAAAAAAAACTAATACAAAATTATTCTATCTCACTTCTCTTACAATAAAATGAACTACTACACTTGGTTATATATCCCAAGTTTACAATGCTATTTTTGGCTACACTAAAGAGTACTAAAGGTAACCGCCAACAACTTGCTTTTCATTCCTTTTGTCCAATGGTCCTTGGAGATCTTGTCTTTTGTCTTCATGCTTATTATGATCCCACTCAAAAACTTAATTGGTAATTGGAATGTTTCCTCATTCCCAGTAACCATTTTGATGGCTCCCAATGCAAAGTACACTTATACATCACCTTTTGATCTGTCAGAAAACTGTCACTATCACTTTGTCAACTGTTCAGAAAAGTGATAGTAATCCGTTGATAGTAGTGAGATGTATTCCGTTGATAGATTTATTCTTCAATCCGTTGATGGTACATTCTTCAATCCGTTGATAGTGTAATCTCTATTCTGTTGACATGTCTTCACTTAGGCAAAATTACAAGGCACATTATATTTACAATTAACCAACCTATTTTGCCTATCTAGTACTTAGTCAACATGACTTAGAAAACCTATCTAATACCTACAACAATTGCCTATCAACTTAGTGAAGTATTGTAGAGGCCAAATCTGTTCCCTTCCACCCTTGTAGACAAACACTAATCTCTCTGGTAGTTTATGAGTAGCTCCTATTCCTCTCACTTCCACCAAGTCATCAAGATATAGGTTTAAGTCTGACTCATCCCTTATATCTGCAATGTAGATAAAGTCCTCTGGGTTTGTAGGTGGTTTTTCAACCTGTGGCCTTCTCACAAAAACTAGTTTAGCCTTAGTAGCCTTCTGCTTTGATTCCATTTCAACCAGAAATTTGGGAAAATTAGCTTCATCAAACTCAAATGGCTCCTCCTTTGGCTCAATTGGTTGGTCATGAAAATTGACTAGATGTTCAGGGTCACAAGCTAATTTTGCTCCAAAACCTGGATCAGAAAAAGTTGAAGGCACAGTTGTTACAGGTGCATCTGTTACAGTGCTTTGAGAATCATCCTTATCAAAAGCCAAGTTTCTTTTAGCTCTTGTTTTAGGTTGCCTTGTACTTTATCTTTTTCCTTTTGCTTGCTCAGCTTTAGCTCTGGCTCTTTCTTCTTGCAATCTTTCCTCTTCATCTAGAGCTTGGGCAACTGCAAGAGCTTGCATGTCTGCCCTAGCTGATTCCTCAGCTTTAGCTTCAGCAAAATTTGGGTGACCAGCCCAAACACAGATCTCTTGCCCATTCCTGTAGACTATTGCTCTTTGATTCCTAATTTCAGGCTTATTTCTTTCCTTGCATTTTATAATAAGTTCACTCAAAACCTTGAACTCATCTGGAAATGGAGGAGGATAGAAGGTTCTAGCAATATTCTTGCCCTTTGGTTTAGCTGGAGATTTTGGAGATAAGCATTTTGGAAAAGTAGTTGGGTCCACATCTCTAATACATGAAGTTTGTCCCTTTTCTTTCCTTGGACCAGGAATCACTCCATGTAGAAGAGGCTTTAGATCATATGAAAATTTAATCTGTGGCTCCAAATCCGTTGACACTAAGACCATAGCATTCGTTGATGATGGGATGGGCACATCCGTTGACACTATAATTCTGAGATCCGTTGCTGTAGAAGTAGCTTGATCCATTGATGGATGTTTATTTCTTGCATTTTCAGCTATCTTCTTAGCCCGTTCATCTATACCCTTCATTTGCTCTTTTATCTGTTCTGCAAGTTGTAGTCTCAGAGATGCACGTTGAATCAGGTCAATTCCATCCAATTTATCTTTGATATACTCCTCCATAGCTAGTGGCTCCTGTGGTAAAGAAATGGCTGGGACCATAACTTTTGTGACTTGAATATTAAGCTCCTTTGATTTCTCCCCTTTTTTGTTATAATCAAGAGTGATGAGAGGGAGACCTTGAGCTGCCACTAACTGAGTCAATAACTGAGTTTGCTTCTCCTGTGCTTGTTGCATATGAGTTAATGTGGCTTCCACTTCCCTTTTGAAGAATTTGTCCATTTTAGTCACAGTGAGAAGGGGAAGTCTTTCATCAAACCTCCTATCAGTGGAGTCCTTGAAGCTTGCAATGGTGTCCTTGATTTCACTGGCCTCAATCCTTGTCTGTAGCATTTGGAGCCTCTGGATTTCAAGAGAGTCCAAAATTGCCTTGTAGAATTTCTTTTCATTTTGAGGTGCAGACTCATGAGCCAAGTAAGCTTCATTATACTGCCTTGTGATTGCAGTATCCAAACCATGAAATCCAAGTGAATCTTGATAAATCCATCTTGGCTTAGGAGGCATCACAGAAGTCCCAGTCTGTGTAGTAGTAGCCACCTCTTGTAAATCAGCATCAAGACTATCATCATCACTTGAAGATCCAGCAAAATGATCACTTCCACCAGCTCCTAGAGACAGATTGGCAAGTGCATCCTTAGCCCTCATCATGGATGCAGTTGTATGAATTAGATTTAATGTCCTCTCTGCCTCCACATTGCCCTGTTGAGCCATGATTTGATATGCTGGCACAGGGTGAGTAAAGGTTTCAGGATCCAGAGAAATGCTATCCAGAGTTTGTTGATAATGCTCTTGGAAAGACAATTCTCTTTCTCCCTCACTAACCTCCATTAACTCACTTGCAATGGCTGTTTCCTCCCTTAGAGCTCCTGTAGTCCCTTCTCTCTCCTCTATTTTCTTGCATCATGGGCTCCCCATGGCTCACACCTCTCACACCCTCACCTTCACCTGCTAAGGTAGAAATCTCAATCTCTCCGTTTGCCTGGCTGGAAGAAATAGCCAGCCTCTCACTCTCATTCTCTCCTTTTGCCTGGCTGCAAGCCAGCCACTCAAAATCACTCCCTTTCAATCCTAAAAGTGTTTCAACTACCACTAGGTCATCTGTAACGCCCCAAATCCGGGGTCAAAGGATTTGGTCGTCACACTGCATTCTCAATTCAAACAACCTGTTCAATATTAAATCAACACAATAATAATATCTGTGACCCCAACTCTACCAAGAATCTATAAATGTTATAGTGATAGAAACAAGAATCCAAAATTCCATTACAATTAATTTCCTTCTTTACAACCATTCTCTTTACATAAATTCTAAAACACTAGTATAACTTCGATAAGAAGTATACCAGGCAACTAACTTATACAATATAATATTCAATAGAAAACATCTATATACAAAACCTATCACTAGCTCCAAATGCTCTGGATCACAACATCTTTACGCTACTATCATTTCCCATCTCTGATCGGCTACGCGGACAACTCTTGCCAATATACCCTCTTACTGAAAGGCTAAAATATATAAAGAAAGCAAGTATAAGCGAAAGAATTGCTCAGCAAGTGCATTATCAAGTATAATATAAAATTTTCCAAAATAAGCTTTGGATTTTCAAATAAACAAATTTCTGTTTTGAACATTTGTAAACTCAACAATTCTCAAATCAAGCTTAGTAATTTACCACAACTTTTCTTTTAGTTTTTCACAACTGAATAGTTTAAAACACAAAAGATTTATATTGGTCGTCACGGTGACCGAATCAACAATAACTACAATAGTATGTAGAAAATATGAAATAAGTATAACTCATCAAGATAGATATCTCACAACTGCCAATGGAATCAAGGAAGTGGATTTCGACTATTTGGAATCCAAATGTATTAAGAGTAAGTGATTTCAGCAAGATTGAAACCACTATTGCTAATCAACGAACCAACAACTTCACGCAACGAATAAACCTGAGAATCAGGTCATAACTCACAAGTACAAAACATATGGATGTAACTCATCTCAGAAATAAGAACTTATGTTAGAATTGGATTTTTATTTATCTCATTCAAATCAAAGGTTGAGCTGCTGGCCAGCCACGCATCAACCCCGGACTTGCTTATAGCAAAGCCCTCCACTGGATCCTTGGCCATCCTGGCCTTAATTATCATCGACCATAAATTTGGTCCTCATTTTTCAAAACATTCCAGTTCTATTTTATATACATCAGGTGTCAGCACAATTGACAACCTTACCTACGACAGCTAGGTGTCGGAAGAATCGACAACCTTAATACAACAATCGCTGGAAAACTCACGTTCCAGGAAACAACTCAACTATGAAGAATTCATCAAGGAATAACAATACAATCTAGTATCGACGAGATCGATGCAACAATTGGGATGATAATGAAGAATCAACAATAACATGCTTAACAAGGTTAAGTATGATATAAAACAGGCATTATAATAACAACAGAATTTGCAACAGCTCAATATGGAGTAGGGTTCAAAGAACAGGCTCTAGATGGCCTCAACAGTTGACAAGAAAGCCAAGTTCGAGTTTAAGAAAGATTCAAGGTGAAGTTTATAAATAAGGGAAAAAATTCTTGCATAGGTGCAAGATGGAAAATGGAATACTTGTAGAACAAGTACCACAACTTCAGAATTTTAAAATAACATTTTACCCTCATAGGGTTCACAAGTTCCCACTCATCTAGGGTTGGCAATATTCCAACCTAATATTTTTAAATCAAGCTTTTTGAAAGAAAGCCTTAGTATTCGGCCCATAACTATCTTTTCAATCGTTTCAATATAATAAGTATATCTTTCCAATCAACATAAAAATATGAATCTAAGTTCATAAAGTATAAAGGAATACTCGTCAATTTACGAGATTAAATAAATACTTGCAGTTCAATCCAAAAGAGTCATCATTTAATATTTAGGGAAAAGTATGCCAATTGCATAATAATAATTCAAGGAAATATCAATGAATTAATAAGCATGGGTATAAACACTTGCCTCTGGTCCTTAGCTATTTCGTAAAGCTGATTCACATGACTTCCTCCTTAATCTGTCTTATAACACGATTCTCTATTTCCGTCCTTCTTTGATTTAATGCTCTTGCGAATACCACAAATCTGATCCTACTGTTTTGAATCCACGTGTCTGCCATTCTTACCGATATCTCCGTTGGAAGAAAATACTTGCACATGTCCTCTACGAGTGTTGACGTCCCCTTGGTGCTACGTCACCTCACAAATAACCCTAATCCGTCGTAAACAATATCTCATCCTTTTCCGATATCTTTTATTTAACACACTTCGATAATATGACTTGTCTCGTCCAATAGTCTCTGTTGCATAGACAACCATATTTCAATTGATAGACTAATCACAATCAACCACATAAGTAATCCACGTAATTCGCTTGACGAAACTCCCCATACTATAAAAAATCAACATCTAAGTCAACGGCCTCGTAAATCTCATTTTCTAATATTACCGACAAATTTCTATTCCAACTACCCCTCGTGATAATATTAGACATGACCAAAGCATTTAAACAAGTCTCAAAACAATTATTCGCATTTATGACTCAACAACCAGATAATTCACATAATTCACATAATTCACATAGCACATATCGTCATTTAATTGTGATAATTAAATCACATAAGTCTCGTAACATCTAAGAAATAATTTTAGAAAAATATATGACTCTCATTTCAAAGGATTTAAACCTCAAAATATTTTTAGATCAAAAATCGGATCATTTATCCCAATATAAAGATTTAAACAATTTAATCAATTAATATAAAATTAATTGACTAATTCCAAACACTCAAACAAATTCGTATGAATAAAACCAAGCCAAGAAAATAATTAAATCTAATTTAAATTAATTAGATTTAATTAATAATTATTTAATAGAATTAACTGATTATTAAAATTAATCAATTAATTAAATAAATAAATTATTAATCAAAAATAATTAAATTTAATAAATTTTCGAATTTAAATTAATATTTATAAATTTATAAAATTTTCTGAATATTAAAATGTATTTTTAAATCAAAAATATGATTTTTAGAATTTTTAAACTATTTTTTTGAATTATTTAAAAAAATAATTCTAGAATCACTATTCATCTTCTTCCTTGAAAGCTTCAAGCCAGCTTTAATGGAGGTTCGCCGGAATCTGGAAATTTTCGACGACCATAACATTTTCCGGCCAAAATCCGAATAGCAGCATTTCTGCACCAAACTGAATGTTTTATATGCCAAAACAAAGCTTAGAACACGTACAACCCAACCCCATATCCACATACACAAACAATCAACATATTTTACGAACTAATGGTTTGAAAATTCGAAAAAAACTAACAATTCGAACTAGCTAATCTAGGAATAGAACGACTCAATTAAACATATAAATCGATTACCCATGATCATATGAAGCTATAGGAACCATCAAAATCAACGGACAAACTCTAAATCAAAAAGCCCCAATTCGAGCTCAAGAACCCTAAATTTTTGAATTGAACAATCCGGGAATCAAACAATGAAATTGAACACATATTTGGACTCCTTACAACCATACGAAGCTATACATATCATCAAATCACATGAACAAGCTCAGAATCAAAAAGCCCCAAATTTGACATAAACCCTAATTTTCCAGAATTAAAGAAAAATTCGTATGAAATTGAAATATTACCCCACGCGAAATCTGAAGGTAGATTATGAAACTAGATTCCAAGACCTTCGATTTGACTATAAGAACGTTGAAATCGGACTCCGGTAACTCCTTCAAATTTGTGTTTGATTCTCAAGAACACGAAGAACACGGTTCAGAGATTTTTATATTTTTAACTATAATTAAGCTTTATTATACGCAAAACAAAGTACGATTCGCCTTTTTATATTAAACGGAAAATAAGACCCCAAACGACATTTTTGGATCGATACTGATCCGATGGATCGCTTTAAATACAATTTAACAGAATATGCGCTTTAAATCTTTAATAAAGTAGAATACACGTTTTACGAGACGATAATCATCCAGAATATACGGATAACTACAAGTATCGTTAAATACTAGATATACGAACCAAAATACCTCTATTACGAATATTTCCGAATACTTCCCACTTTAACGAATGAAATATTGGTACGAACGATATACCAATTTCCCGAATAATTTGGGAACGATCTAAATTTTCTTTTCGATAATTAAAATAGAATAAAATAGTATGACATCCTTTTCAACATAATTTCTAAATCCCCACACATTTTCACATAGCATCCCAATGTCACATATTCGATCATTTAACAAATAACTTAACCCCTTTAAACAGATAAAACATTTAATAAATCTTAATATGAAAATAAAATTTCATTTCACATCAAATATTAACACATAATTTTCCCGGATCTTACATCATCTGCACTAGTTGTGTGAACAACTGGATTTTCAATAATTGGTGCAGAATGAGATATCAACGAAATGGTAGTTTGAACTATCAACGGAATGGATTCCGTTGATGGAGAAACACTTGTCAACAGAAGAGATAATTCCGTTGATGAAGTCAATAAAGGAGTTTGAGAAAGTGAAATTACAGTAGAATCTGTGGTGATTGATTTTAAAGATGGTTCCACAGATCCTCTTGTAGTTTCAGAAAGAGATGATTGGCGGCCCAACAAATCACTTAATAAGTGATGACCACCAATTTCAGAGTGGGGCTTCTCCAAGAATAGAGATGGAGAATCAGGAATAGATGAATGGATCATATCCACATCTAATGAGTGTGTAGGAGAATTTTGTGGAGTTGTCTCAATATTAATATTGAGGGAGTGGGACTGTAACCCCAGAGTAATAATTGGGGCTACATCAAACTGAATTTGAGAAACTGGAATTGTTGCTTCCAGTGTGTGTGCACTCTGTGTGACCTGGGATTTCTGTTTCACCCTTCTTTGGTAGTGGGAAATAGATGTTTGGGGGCTAGATGTGTGTTGCCCAGTAAATAACAATTGTAGAAGGGGGGTTGAATACAATTGTATAAGATTCTCGACTTTATGTAACACAAATATGAAAGATCAATAACAGCTTTATTAAATCTGATATAAAACTGTTACAAACTCTCTCAAGAAATTCTGATGTTCTTGAGAGCTGCTAGCTTACAAAAAAACTCTCTCAAGAAATTCTGTTCTTAAGAGCTTCTCTCTTGATTCCCTCGATTATGTTCACGTTGTATATAAATCGAAACCAAGACTGTGTTTATATAGTGCACACAGCTTCTCTATCAATAACAAGATAAGTCCTAATCAATAACAAAGATAGAAACCTATCCTTAATCGATAGCTACATTCTACAAACCAGGAACAGATAGAATAAACTTCCATGTTTATCTAGACTCCAAATATAACTCGAAGTAGGAATCCTGATCAGCTTCAAGTTCTGATGATCAATCCTGATCATAGTCTGAGTAGGAATCCTGATGATCAATAAGATACTGACGCTTGATCAAATATTGATGACCATGCAATACTGATGACGTCAGCAATCCTGATCAGTTGAGTCTAGCTTCTGACGATCATTGAATTCTGATCTAACAATCTCCCCCAATCTCATACTTTGTGAAATAAAGTATAGATTCCAAATATTCAATGATGTCAAAAACATGTATCAAAATATACAAGTATCTTCAGAAACAACTTATCTGTTTAAGCTTTTTGATAGAACAGATTCATCTTCAAGAAGTTAGATAATAAACTTTCTTCTTTTTCTTCAAGAATTTGAATCGGTCTTTCCTTAAGATTTCTGAGTTCTTCATCTTCCTCATTAATCTGGTAGATAGCTGCTCTGAGATTCTGTATGGAGCTTTTCTGTAGACTGAGCTCTTCAAGCAAAAGATAAGCAATTTCCTTCCCATCAGGATTGAGAGTAAGTTGGGTCATACCAAAAGTTACTTCTTTAACAGCAGTACCCCTTTGCATTTCCACATCCTGACCTCTTTGATTTAAGTACATGGGAATATAATTACCATTGAAATTACTGTTTCCATCCAGTCTTCTTCTTATAGTTGACAAAATCATGCCAGCCCATACTTTGCACACTTGGTTCTTCCATCTTAACAGATAGTGAACATATTTCAGTTTCTGTGTAGTTTTCATCAGCAGATCTTGAATAGATAGAATCTTCACACTACCATCTTTCATGAAGTACAGAAGCTTTTCTTTCTTTTCAAAACCATCATGACAATCTATAACTATATCAACAGCTAATAAATTGTTCAGGTTTTCAGAAGTTAAAGTACCTCCAATTTCAGTTAAGGAGTAAGGATCAACATATGACATGTTTAGATATTCAGCTTCCCTGTGTCCAATACCTCCTCTTGAATTACTTGACAATTGCTTCAGATTCGAAAGCATTTTTAACCATAGTGCTTTTGATCTAACCATATCAGATAAATCAATAACACTTGAAGCACTTGTAATAATTCCACCAGTCTGAAAATTGATAGGTGTATCACACTTCAGTGTACTTATGTGTTTCCACTTCTTGTCTTTCTCCTTTTCATGAGTGTAGCTTCTTTCAAGTAAAGATTCTTGTCTGCTTGGATTTCTCCATTTTCTTTCATTTGAGAGTTTAAGCCTTTGTAGATAGAGATTGAAATCTTCATTTGTTCTCTTTGTAATATCTCTTCTTCTGGCTTCTTCTTCTTCATCTACTTCTTTGTTGTGACAATCAACAACAGTAGATAAGATTATCAAATCAACCTCTTGCAGAATTTCAGATTCGTCAGGATCTTGAATATTGTCAGGATTAGAATCTTCAATTTGATTTGTATTGCTGAGAGTTGATTTACTTGTTTTTCTTCTCAATTCAGGTTCTTCTTCAACAAATTCCTTGTCTTCTTTCTCCATGATATCCTTGATAACAGGATCTGTTAGATTTTGTGAAGCTTCAGGAATTTCTTCAATTCTTAACCCTCTAGACCTTGTCTGTCTAGGTACTGTTTGAGTTGAAGAACCTCTTCTATTTCTTCTAGCACCTTTTCTACCTCTGCTTCCTCTACCTCTAGCAGGAGCAGTATAGCTTTCCATTGTCTCTCTCTGTAATCTCAAGAATTCTTCATATGAGAGATCTGGATATTCTTCACTTGCTGTAGAGAGTGCTTTTCTGGCAAATAATTGTTGAACTCTTTTATCAGTGTGATAAAGAGTAACAATTCTACCGTCTTTTGTAGAAAACTTCTGGAATAAATTTGATGCATCTTCAGGATTATCAATAATTACATCTTCATCACCTTCAGGAATTGTAGCAAGAATATGTCCATGACCAGGTGTCAGGATTTGATCTTCCGTCAGGATCTGAGATTGCATCAATGTTCTTACTGTCTTAACTCCAGAATCAGAAACATGAGTTGACTGTGTTGTTTGACTTTGTGAAGTTTGAATTGTAGACTTCATAACAACAGCATCAGAGGTTTCTCCTTGTATCACTTTGTCACCACCATCATCTCCAGTATCATCATCATTATTTCTTAATACTAGATCAGGTGTACATTTTGTCTGAATAACCTTCTCCCCCTTTTTGACATCAGGATTTGACAATAATTGCAAAATTAAGAAAAGAGAGGCTTGAATTTCAGTTACCTTAATATCCAGAGAATCAATTCTTTGTTTGATGGAGGTTTGTTCTGAAACAACAGATTTCACTTGGGATTCCACTACCCTCAATTGGAAAGTAGTAGGCACCTTTGTAAAATTATTAACGATATCAGTCCTCACTTTTTCAGTTGAACCCTTGATAGAATCAATCTCACTTTTCAGGCTTTTGGATAACAGAGTAGTAGCCTTCAGATGATTCTTCAAGTCTTGATTCTCTATAGATTTCACTGCATTATAGGCATGTTCAATAGCAGAAGAAAAACTGATAGATTCATCAGATTGGTGCCATTAATTGGTCCATTCATTCTGTCTAAAAGCCTCTGCAGGATCAAAGGAAGGAGTAGAAAAATCTTGTCTCTGATCTTTCCCAGTGGAAGCATTGCTAGCCATATATGTACTTGATGAACCAAAATTAGTTCCAAGACTAATTTTGAGTGATGTAGCAAGCTGTTCCTTCTCTTTTCGATTCTCATTATCATCATCACTATCATCAGAAGTATCATCAGCAGTACCATGAGTAATTTCAGGATCAGGAATAGCAATACCTTTCAGTTTATCCTGTGGTTCTGAGATAGGATGATCCATTGGTCTTGAACGAAGTGGCTGTATCAAAATAGGTTCATTATCAGGAGCACCACTAGCGTCAGGATGAACATCGTCAGGATTTGATAAGCTTGCATCAGTATTTGCTACCAATGGTTCTTGTGGAGCTTGAGGTTCAGAAGCTGCTTCAACACTTTGAGTTAAAGGTTCTTGTGTGCTTCCCTCATTGACAATGTTCTCGACCAATCTTTCAACAGAAGCTGTAGCTTTGCCTGCATCTTCACTTTGAGAAGATGGTTCTTGTGTAGCTGGAATGTTGATGTCTTCATTCTCCCTTTGAGAAAATGGTTCTTGTGTGACCATTCCACTAGCTAAGCCTTCACTCAAACTTTGATTGAGTGGTTCTTGTGTGGCAGGATCAACAGTAGCTGCTGAATTACTCTGAAATTCAGGTTCTTGTGGGCTTGATCCTTTCAGCTTCTTCTGTCTCTGATAGACTAACTCTTCTGCATTCCTCTTTTTCTTTGATGTAGGTGTAAGACCAACCAAGGAAGCAGTTGTAGAAACCTTCTCCCAAGAAATTTCTCTAATCTGAGATGGAGAGGCTGGAGAGTCTGATATAGAGACAACTTTTGTTGTTGCATCAGGAATACTAACATCGGGATTTGCTAGAGCATCAGGAGTAGATGACTCATCAGGATTTGATGTCTGAATATCAGTATCCTTCATTTGCACTGTCAAAGGAATATGATACCTGCTCTTTGATAATTTACTTGTCTTTTGTGGTTTTGATGAAGGTACCACAACATTAGTAGCAGTATCAGCAACTTCCTTGTTCACATTCATCACAGAGGATATAGTCAAATCATCCTCTGAATCACTTTCATCAATCAACCTTAACTTCCTTTTCACAGGAACATCTCTAACAACCTTATCAGCTTTCTTCACCAGGACCCCTTGTACACCCCCTTGTATCTTCTTTTTAGTGAGTGGTGTAGAGGAAAAATCCTTTGAACCTGATTGCCTTCCAGACACATCAGTTCTAGCTGATTTCTTTGATTTCACAACTAAAGTCTTTTGAGAGACAGTAGAGGTGGTTGTTAACTGTTTAGACTGTTTAGGTTGCATGCTTGTGTCAGGAACAAGGTGGGTTGGGCCTTGCCCCATAGCATTAGAAAGTAGTCCATAACGAGTAGGCATTTTCTGATGTAAGAAAAACCTAACCTCATCAGGAATAAAAGCATTTCCTATGAAACCATTTGCCTTATCACTGTTGACTAAGGACTTAATATTATTCTCAGTAATTCTACAGATTGGTAGAACTACATCATCCTCAAAAACAACATTAGGACATAAGTGATTAAATATCAACTGTAAAAATCTAAGAAAACAGACAGAACCCAATTTATCTGATTTCCTATCACTTAAAGCTTTTAAGATAAAAGACCCATAATCAAACACTGTAGAATGGATAAGAGAGTACCCAATTTTAAGAGATCCTGATGGAAGAGCATCAAAATTTGATGTCTTGTTCAGGAAACAGCGGCTGATTGTATCAAAGAAGAAATTCCATTCCTTCTTAAGCTTTGTCCTGAAGAGATTTCCATATCTCTTTACTTCACCATTGTAGCCCAACTTTGTAACAAACTCAAAAAGAGTAGAGTCCGAAACATTAGCAGGAATAGCATCACCAAGAACGGGTAAATGTAGGGCTGCCTCCATAATTGCAGGAGTCACATAGTGAGTAGTTCCATTATATTCAAAACTCATCAAGATTGTATCAGAATGCCCTTTATCAAAAGTAACTGAGTTCCACACCTGCATTACAGACTTAAAAGAAACACTTGCAGGTTCTGTTAAAGCAAACTTCAATGGGCTTGAAGCTAGAAAATCTTGAATGATATGAAACTCATTGGGTAAATCTTGATGATTTAGAATAGCCACAAAATTGTTAGTGGCAAATGTAACACCACTAATCACTGTCTGTTTGTTCATGAATGATGAAGATGTCATTGTAATGCTTTTGAAAACTCGAGAATTAAGATTTGAAGCAATTAGGGTATGAAAGCACAGAGAGAGATAGAAAACGAAAAACTGATGATAAGAGAGTAATTAACGATGTAGAACAATGAAAAGTATTTTGTTAAAACAAAATATTACTTTCAAAGACAGGTGGCACAATATGATTTGTGCACAAAGAATTAGTGGACAGATTACGTGTGTCATTTAAATAAATCTGCACCGCCTTTTATGTGTATGTATTGATATATCTATAATAGTGCAACACACGCGCGCATACAGTTGTCCTACTAAAACTCAACCGTCCATCAGCAGATACTGACGAAAAATTAGGCACAAATTAAGTAATGAAATACTGACCTGTACATCAGGATTGACCAGTTGACTTCCTGTCAGGATTGAGTCCTATCAGGATTTGATCAAAGATACATACCTTTCTGAATAACCATCAGGATTTGACAGTTATCAGGATTTCCTCTCTGTAGCTTTTCCTCAGAAATTCTCAAAATTCATCATTCCAACTTCATCCACCAATTTATTGAAAGTAGCTTCAGGCAGTGGCTTGGTGAATATATCAGCTAGTTGTTGATCAGTAGGAACAAAGTGAAGTTCAATTGTTCCTTCCAGAACCTGTTCTCTTATAAAGTGATATCTGATACTTATGTGTTTAGTAAGAGAATGCTGAACTGGATTTCCTGTCATTGCAATAGCACTTTGGTTATCACAATAAATAGGGATTTTTGAGTATGACAGGCCATAATCTAACAACTGATTTCTCATCCACATTATCTGAGCACAACAACCTCCTGCAGCAATGTACTCAGCTTCTGCAGTTGAAGTGGAAATAGATTTCTGCTTTTTACTGAACCATGAAACTAGTCTTCCACCCAAAAACTGACAACTTCCTGAAGTACTTTTCCTGTCTATTTTGCATCCTGCAAAATCAGCATCTGAATAACCACACAACCCAAAATCTGATTCCCTTGCATACCAAAGGCCAAGTGAAGGAGTGCCTTTGAGATATCTGAAAATTCTTTTGACTGCAATCAGATGTGGTTCTCTAGGTTTTGCTTGAAATCTTGCACATAGACAGGTTGCAAACATGATATCTGGTCTACTGGCAGTGAGATACAATAAAGAGCCAATCATTCCTCTGTAGTGAGTTACATCTACCTCTTCACCTTGATCAGGATCAAGTTTGGTAGCTGTAGCTATGGGAGTTGAAGCAGGAGTACTGTCTTGCATGTTAAACCTTGTCAGTAAATTCCTTGTGTATTTAGACTGATTAATAAAAATCCCTTCATCAGTCTGTTTAACTTGAAGACCCAGAAAGTAACTCATTTCTCCCATCATGCTCATTTGATATCTTGACTGCATAAGCTTGGAAAACTTTTCACACAGCTTATTGTTTGTTGACCCAAAAATGATATCATCAACATAAATCTGAACTAACAGCAACTCCTTACCATGATTCAAATAAAATAGAGTTTTATCAATTGCACCTCTTTTGAATCCACTTTCCAGTAAGAATTGAGCTAAGGTTTCATACCATGCTCTTGGAGCTTGCTTTAGTCCATAAAGTGCCTTATCCAGTCTGTAGACATGATCTGGATATGTAGGATCAATGAAACCAGGAGGTTGTTCAACATAAACTTCTTCCTCCAGTTCACCATTTAAGAAAGCACTTTTAACATCCATCTGGAAAACCTTGAATTTCTTATGTGCTGCATAAGCAAGAAATATCCTGATGGCTTCTAGTCTTGCAACAGGAGCAAAAGTTTCATCATAGTCAATTCCCTCTTGTTGGGAATACCCCTTTGCAACTAGTCTAGCTTTGTTTCTGATAATGACTCCATCAGAATCAGTCTTGTTCTTGAAAATCCACTTTGTACCAACAATTGATCTATTCTTTGGTCTTGGTACCAGTTTCCAGACTTCATTCCTTTCAAATTCATTCAGTTCTTCTTGCATTGCAGTAACCCAATCAGCATCTTTAAGTGCATCTTCAACTTTCTTAGGCTCCTCCTTGGATAGAAAGTTATTATATAAACATTCATTCTGAGTTGCACTTCTTGTTTGAACACCTGCATCAGGATCTCCAATTATCAAATCAGGAGTATGATCTTTTGTCCATTTCCTTGCTGGTGTCAAATTGTTTCTTGAAGTAGATGCTCCCCCTGGATTGGTGTTATCTTGATTGAAAGAATTTGATTGATTTGAAGCTCTCCCTGAATTATTGCTATGCCCTCCTGATGTGTTATCAGGATCTTCACTTGAATCAGTATCTGAAGAATTCTGTCCTGATGATTGAGTTGACTCTGAACTTGTAGTTGAATGCCGTTGCTCCCCCTCAACATTAGCACTACTAGTTGTATTACTGTTGTTTGCATCATCAGTATTAGCACCATCAGTACCTGGTGAGTCATCAGGATTTGGTGACCCATCAGTATCTGATGAATTGACAGGATCTGATTCACTTTCTTCAGGTTCCTTGGAAGCTTCATTTTCAAATAACAATCTATCATGCGAGTCTTCAATGATTCCAGTTATCTTCTTATCATTAAAAGATATATGAATTGACTCCATGACAGTTTTTGTTCTCAAATTAAAAACTCTGAAGGCTCTTGATGTAGGATAACCTATGAATATTCCTTCATCAGCCTTTGTTTCAAATTTCCCTAGCTGTTCAGGATGAGTTCTGAGAACAAAACATTTACAGCCAAACACATGCAAATGCTTCAGACTTGGTTTCTTCTCCTTGAGTGACTGATAAGGAGTGACACCATGCCTGTTTATCAATGTGAGATTTTGTGTATAGCATGCTGTGTTGACTGCTTCTGCCCAGAAATATGTAGGTAATTTAGCTTCTTCCAACATAGTTCTGCCAGCTTCAATAAGAGTTCTATTCTTCCTTTCTACTACTCCATTTTGCTGAGGTGTGCCAGGAGCAGAGAATTGTTGAATGATTCCTTTGTATTTGCAGAACTCTTCCATCTTTGAATTCTTAAATTCAGTACCATTATCACTTCTCAGAATCTTGACTTTGTACTTTGTGGTTGTCTCAATCATTCTCACATGATCCAACAGAACTTCAGGAGTTTCATCTTTTCTGTGCAGAAAATACACCCAGGTGAATCTAGAATATTCATCAACAATTACAAGAGTGTACCTTTTCTTACTGATGGACATGATGTTGACTGGACCAAACAGATCAAGATGTAGCATGTGATATGGTTCTTCAATAGAGGATTCTGATTTACTCTGGAATGATGTCCTTCTTTGTTTTGCTTTTTGGCATGCATCACAGAGTCCATCAGGTGTATACAAGACATTAGGTAATCCTCTTACTAACTCTTTCTTAACCAACTCATTGATGTTGCTGAAGTTGAGATGAGAAAGCTTCTTTTGCCAATTCCAACTTTCATCTACTGAAGCTTTACTGATGAAACATGTAGGGGAGCCATCAGTATCTGAGAGAATGTTGGCTTCATATATGTTACCATGCCTGTAGCCAGTTAGTGCTATCTTTCCTGTTGCTTTACTGACTACTTCACAATGTGTGGAATAGAAATTGACATGATAACCTCTGTCAGTGATTTGACTAATACTCAACAAGTTGTGTTTTAGTCCCTTCACTAGAGCTACTTTTTCAATGATGACATTTCCAATGATTATATTGCCATATCCCAAGGTTTGTCCAATGTTGCCATCTCCATAAGACACAGTTGGGCCAGCTTTTTCCTCATATTCTGATAACAGGGCTTTGTTTCCAGTCATGTGCACAGAACATCCACTATCCATGACTAACACATTTTTCCTTTTACCCTGCATCAGAATAGTAAAACACTAGTCAGAATGTTTAGGAACCCACACTTGTTGGATTCCTTGTTCATGCATTTTATTAAATTTAACAGCAGAAGACTTTTTGACTTTAGCAGTCCTGACAGGATTTACTCCATCAGGATTTGCTTTGTCAGTATCAGTATTAACAAAAGCATGCTTCACTATGACATTTTCAGTCCTATCAGACTTTGTACTACTTTCAAACTTAGGCAATGGATCATAAAAGTTATAGTACAAATCATGATACTCTTTACATGTATAAATAGAATGCCATAGACTACCACAATGAAAACAGGAATTCTGTGGTTTGTAAAATACTGATCTATTCCTTACATCAGACTTAGGAATTTCAGCAATTTTCTTCTTACTCTTTTTACAATCAATAGCAAGATGATTAGAGTTACCACAGTTAAAACAACTCTTTCTAGGTGCATTTGGGATATACTTATAACCATTTTCTTTATTGATCCCAATTTTACCATTCCTGTTTCTCTTAACAGTAGCTTCCTCTTTCTTATCTGTAACCTCACAGATTTTATCCTTAAGCTGTTTCTGAGACAATAGACCTACATTCTTAGTGACTTTGTTCATGACAGGTTTAGACTTTATAATTTTAATTCCTTGAGTAGAAGAAGATCCCTTTTCAAAAGTAGAATTGGAATCCTTACCAAAAACAAAATTAACAGGAGTAATCTTAGATTTGGTTGAGTCTATAACATGTCTATAGGTCTTTGGACTGACTGTCTCATCAATGACAATTTTCTCTGCTAATTTCTTATCTTCATCTGACTTATATCCTAGACACTCTTTCCAATTCTTAGAGGTATTAATCTCATGAAATTTCCTACCAGAGTCTGTCCAGGTTCTGATTTTCTCATTAGCATATTCAAGTTCTTTTTCAAGGGAAGTACATTTAGATGTCATCTCTAAGTGCATGTGTTTAGCATTATCACATTCTTTTTGTACTTCTTGCATACGAGAAAATTCAGCTTCTAATATCTCATTCCTCTTTCTAAGGTCAGACATCTCAGATAAGATTCTAGTATTCTCAGCAGTTTGACTTCTAAAGCTAATATGTAATGACTTTAGAAAACGTCTTAACTCAGAAGCATTGTCAGTATCAAAATCAAAGATAGTATTTAGTACCTTATCATCAGGAGCAGCAATTACATCAGCATTGGCCATTAACGCATAGTTGACTACCTCAGTATCAGATTCTGAGGAAGAGTCCATCCTATCCTTGCTTGATGTGATGAGTGCCTTTGTCTTGTTGCATTCAGAAGCAAAGTGACCCATACCATTACACTTGTAGCATCTAACCCTTGACTTGTCAAATTTGCTACCCTTGCTGTCCTTTTTGATATACTTGTCTTTGTCTGCATTGAAGGTCTTTTTCTGAAAGTTGCCTTGTCTTCTATTCTTCCTGAACTTCATCCTTCTGAAGTTTCTGACAATCATAGCAACCATCTCTTCCATGTCTGAATCAGAAGATTCATCACCAGTATTGGCATCAGGATTGCCATCAGTATCTGATGAAGAGTCGTCAGGATCTGATTCAGCTACTCTTGCTTTCCTTCTAGAGACCTCCATAGCTTTCCCTTTTGATTTTGCTTCTACATTCAAAGCAATTGACTTTGCCTTGCTGCTTTTCTTGTTCTTCCTCTGTTGAACTTCAAGATCATGAGTTCTTAGCATCCCATAGATCTCATCAAGAGACACAATGTTCAGATCATACTGGTGTCTAATGATTGAGGTCTGAGTATCCCATTCTTCAGGTAAAGCTCTAAGAAATTTGGTGTTTGAATCTTCAGTTTCATATACTTTGTCAACTAAGGATAAGCTGTTCAATAGTGTCAGGAATCTATCATATAGCTCAGTCAGGCTCTCTTCAGGTCTTGCATCGAATTGTTCATATTCTTGAATCAATAGAGCCCTTCTGTTTTTCTTGACAGATGCAGATCCCTGGCACTGAGTTTCCAAAGTATCCCAGATTTTTTTTGAAGACTTGCATGCAATCACTCTGTTTGACATAACAGCATCAAGACCATTGTGCAAGATATTCTTTATCTTTGGTTCTCTGAGTACATGAGCTTTTTCTTCTGGAGTCCATTCAGATTTAGCTTTGACCACATAATGTTCTGGTACAGTATCTGTTCGTTCTACGAACTTTGTTGGTATATATGGTCCATCACGAATCCTGTCCAGATTGTCAGGATCCATAGCATCCAGGTACATCAACATCTTTACCCTCCATGTAGGATATTCTGATATCTTCAAGATGGGAATCTTCATGCTTTCATACTTGGTTGTCGACATCTTAGATCGTCTCTGATTTAAAAATAAACCAGTTTGCTCTGATACCAATTGTTGCCTAGTAAATAACAATTGTAGAAGGGGGGTTGAATACAATTGTATAAGATTCTCGACTTTATGTAACACAAATATGAAAGATCAATAACAGCTTTATTAAATCTGATATAAAACTGTTACAAACTCTCTCAAGAAATTCTGATGTTCTTGAGAGCTGCTAGCTTACAAAAAAACTCTCTCAAGAAATTCTGTTCTTAAGAGCTTCTCTCTTGATTCCCTCGATTATGTTCACGTTGTACATAAATCGAAACCAAGACTGTGTTTATATAGTGCACACAGCTTCTCTATCAATAACAAGATAAGTCCTAATCAATAACAAAGATAGAAACCTACCCTTAATCGATAGCTATATTCTACAAACCAGGAACAGATAGAATAAACTTCCATGTTTATCTAGACTCCAAATATAACTCGAAGTAGGAATCCTGATCAGCTTCAAGTTCTGATGATCAATCCTGATCATAGTCTGAGTAGGAATCCTGATGATCAATAAGATACTGACGCTTGATCAAATACTGATGACCATGCAATACTGATGACGTCAGCAATCCTGATCAGTTGAGTCTAGCTTCTGACGATCATTGAATTCTGATCTAACAATGTGTCCCTTACCCTTTTGGTGTGTGCTCTTGGAGGAGATCTTGTTTCAATAACTACACCCTTTTGAGAGGATGTAGTTAGACTTGAGCTAATATCCATGTTACTCATTGTGCCTTGTTGGGAAGACACAATGGGGCTAGTCTGGGCAACACTCACCTCTCCCACCTTATCCTTGGGGTTTCTTTGATGTTCACCCCTTCCCTCACCACTCACCACACCTGCTTCACTCCCCTTAGGTTGTGTAGTGGATTTTACAATAGGTGCCTTTTGAGAAGCACCTGAGGTTGGCTTGGTAGATTTAGACTGTTTAGATTTAGGTCTAGTTGCAGGGGCAGGAGCCTGTTGGGTCACAGCTACAGGCTCCATTGCAACAACAGCAGTTGTAGTAGCAGAAATTGAAGTAACATTTAAATTAACAGGTTGAGAAAGTGTTACCTCAATGACTGGCAAGTACACCATTGGGACATCACCATTGTGATTGAGCCTCAAGATGTCTGTTAGTACCCTCTTCTCTTGAACAAAATAGTAAAACTTGGAATTGGGGTTAGAGATAACCAATGGTGTTGGACTAACATGGTTGGCCAACATCATTAGAAATCTAGCATAATAAATATTATTTTTCCTAGATTTCTTATCACCCAACTTAGCACCAAGTTCATACATCAATTGGGTGCTAAAGTTATAATATTTATCAGTGAGAAGCATGGTAAACAAAATTAGAATGGAGTTACTTAAAGCATCAAAATTACTGATTTTTCCAGAAAACACTTTAATAAAAGCATCTGCTAAGTAGCTCCACTCCTTTACCAAACCTCTTCTAATAATCTTACCCAAATTCACAGTTGACAAAGAGTAATTAATAGAGTTAAGCATGTTAACAATTTCAGAATTTGTGGGTAAAGCTAAGCAGTTATTCTCAGGAATATGAAGGCATGCTTGCAAAACATCTAAATTAACAGTATACTCTTTACCTTGAAGTGTGAATTGCATAGTGCAGTTAGTTCCACTGTACTCACAGGAGGTCCAAATCTCCTCAATGATTTAATGATAAAGTGGAGTGGAGTGAAACATAGCATAACTAAGCTTGCAGTTCACCAAGAAATCCATCATCTTGTGAAAGATTTCGTTCGAGCTTTCCTTGTCAACAAATGGCATGGAGTTGTTCTTCTCATAAATGAACCCTCCAGCAGACATAAGTTTCACTATGGGCACCATTGTTGAGTTGAGTTGAGTTCGAACTGTGTTTTGCTTTGAGAGAGAAGAAGTGAGAAAGCCTTTGGAAATTTGGAGAGTAAGATAAAAATGAATTAAAGAAAGCAAAAAAAATTGCTTAAATACTCCCCCAAAATTTCTCAAAAATTAAGTCTAATAATAATTGTAAATTACTGGATTGGCTTAAAATTTAACCGTTACAATTAAAACATGACCATGATTTATACTTACAGGGGTGTATGCATAGATCGTGGTAAAAAGGCGTGCAAATTTCAACGGTTCAGATTAACAGCACTATATCAACAGATTAGAATTGGGCGTTTAAGATCCAGCCTATTCCGTTGATAAAGCTGCATTCCGTTGACATAAAAGAGCTATCAACGGAACACCCAGAAAAATGCTAAGACTGGCAACGGATTAAGACAATCGATGACATAGTAATTTTGACTTAGACAAAATTTCACTTTTATTTCTGAGAAAATTAATCCACAGAAAATCATAGCAAATTTCTGGCTGCAATTAACTTGCAAAAATCTCATAAATAATTAAGAGAAATTTAGCATACCTAGCTCACTTACTAATCTTGAGAATGTTGATTCATCAAGTGGCTTGGTAAAGATGTCTGCAAGTTGTTGTTCACTTGGAACAAAATGTAATTCTATAGTACCATTCATAACATGTTCTCTAATGAAATGGTACTTGATGTCAATGTGCTTGGTCCTTGAATATTGCACTGGATTCTCAGTAATGGCAATGGCACTAGTGTTGTCACAGAAAATAGGAATTTTCTCAACTCTTAATCCATAATCAAGTAGTTGATTTTTCAACCATAAAATCTGTGCACAGCAACTTCCAGCTGCAATGTTCTCAGCCTCAGCTGTGGAGGTAGAAACTGAGTTTTGTTTCTTGCTAAACCATGACACAAACTTATTTCCTAGGAATTGACAGGTGCCAGTTGTGCTTTTCCTGTCAATTTTACATCCGGCATAATCTGCATCTGAATAACCAATTAGTTCAAAGCCAGATTCTCTAGGATACCAAATGCCAAGGTTTGGTGTTCCTTTGAGATATCTGAAAATTCTTTTAATAGCAACTAAATGGGATTCCCTAGGATCAGCTTGAAATCTAGCACATAGACATGTAGCAAACATAATATCAGGTCTACTAGCTGTTAAATATAAAAGTGAGCCTACCATGCCTTTGTAACATGAAATGTCCACAGATTTTTCCTTAGTATTCAATTCAAGTTTAGTAGCAGTAGGCATGGGAGTTTTGGCAGGAGAGCAATCCATTAAGTTAAATTTCTTTAACAAATCATGAATGTACTTTGTTTGACTAATGAAAATGCCTTCATTAACTTGTTTCACTTGGAGACCAAGGAAATAAGTTAATTCTCCCATCATGCTCATTTCATATTTACTTTGCATAAGCTTGGCAAACTTTTGACAAAGTTTTTCATCTGTAGACCCAAAAATTATGTCATCTACATAAATTTGAACAAGTATAGTAGAGCCATTCACAATCCTATGAAAAATAGTTTTATCTACAGTACCTCTAGTGAAGTGATTCTCAAGGAGGAACTGTGAAAGTGTGTCATACCAGGCTCTAGGTGCTTATTTCAAACCATAGAGTGCTTTGAGGAGAAAGTACACATACTCTGGAAAATCATCATCTTCAAAACCAGGAGGTTGACTCACATACACCTCCTCTTCCAATTCCCCATTTAGAAAAGCACTCTTCACATCCATTTGGTAGACCTTAAAATTGGCATGGGCTACATAGGCTAGGAAAATTATTATTGCTTCTAGTCTTGCAACAGGAGCAAAAGTTTCATCAAAATCAATTCCCTCTTCCTGTGAGTAGCCTTTAGCAACCAATCTAGCTTTGTTCCTTGTGACTATGCCATTTTCATCCATCTTTTTTCTGAACACCCATTTTGTGCCTATAACACTCCTGTTTTTAGGCCTGGGCACCAGCTTCCAAACTTTGTTTCTCTCAAATTGGTTTAGCTCCTCTTGCATAGCTAAAACCCAATCTGGATCTAGAAGTGCATCCTCAACTTTCTTTGGCTCATCTTGAGACAGAAAGCTACTATATAGACATTCCTCTTGAGTTGCTCTTCTAGTTTGGACTTTTGAAGAAACATCACCTATGATGAGTTCAAAGGGATGATCTTTAGTCCATTTCCTTGAGGGAGGTAGATTAGCTCTAGAAGATGTAGCTTCATGATCATGATTGCCTTGATTAGATGTTTGTCCTTGAGAAACTCCCCCTGAGTTTGTTGTCCCTAAGTGATCACTCCTAGAAGCATTTCTATGACTGTCAACAGAATGCACATTTTGACTGTCAACGGAATGCTCATTCTGACTGTCAACGAATCCTCCACCATGATTGTCAACGGAATGACCAATTGGTCTGCTAGCAGCTATTCTTCTCAATCTTAATGCAGCAATTTCATCTTCATTACTGCTTTCATCTGTGCTAGACACAACAACTTTAGGCTGTTTCTCAATAGCCTTAACATGATTCACTTGATCTCCTTCCTCATTCTCAAAAGAAAGACTTTCATGGAAACCTTCATCACAGAGACCTTGAATTCTGAGATCATCAAAAATAACATGTACAGATTCCATAACAATGTTGGTTCTGAGATTATAGACTCTGTAAGCTTTCCCTGCTGCATATCCCACAAATATTGCTTCATTTGCCTTTGCTTCAAATTTCCCCAAATGCTCAGCTTGATTTCTCAGAACAAAGCACTTGCATCCAAAGACATGAAGAAAATCCAATAGTAGCTTCTTTCTTTTGAGTAGTTGATAATGGGTCATTCCCTTGGCTTGATTAATCAAAGAAATATTTTGAGTGAAGCAAGCTGTGTTAACTGCCTCAGCCCAAAAATAAGTTGGTAACTTTGATTCATCTAGCATTGTCCTTGCAGCTTCAATGAGTGTTCTGTTTTTCCTTTCGACAACACCATTTTGCTATGGTGTCCATGCAGCAGAAAATTCATGCAAAATACCATTTTCTTCACAGAACATCTTCATAGTTGAATTCTTGAACTCTGTCCCATTGTCACTCCTAATCCTTCTTACTTTGAAATCAGGATGATTGTTTACCATCTTGATGTGATTGATAATGATTTCACTTGCCTCATCTTTTGAGTGCAAAAAGAAAGTCCATGTAAATCTAGAAAAATCATCAACAATCACAAGACAGTATTTCTTCTTTGAAATGGACATGACATTGACAGGGCCAAATAGATCCATATGAAGTAACTCAAGTTGTTGAACAATTGATGACTCTATCTTGCTTTTGAATGATGCCTTCTTTTGTTTCCCTTTTTGACAGGCATCACACAAACCATCCTTGGAGAATTCCACCTGTGGAATTCCTCTAGCAAGATCTTTCCTCACCAAGTCATTCATAACCTTGAAATTCAAATGAGACAATTTCTTGTGCCATAGCCAACTTTCATCCTTGCTTGCCTTGCTGAAAAGATAAGTGATGGTGTCTGGACTTGTGCTACTAAAGTCAGCAATGTACACATTCCCTCTTTTGAATCCAGTCATGACCACATTGTTGTCTCCACCTTTAGAAACAACACAGGCTTCTCTTGAAAAAGTAACTAAAAATCCTTTATCACAAAGTTGGCTGATACTAAGCAAATTGTGCTTTAGACCATCCACCAATGCAACCTCATCAATGATGACATTTTCTCTTGAAATCAAGCCATATCCCTTAGTGTAGCCTTTGCTGTCATCTCCAAAAGCAATACAAGGGCCAGCTCTTTCCTGGAACTCTGTGAGCATGGTAGAATCACCAGTCATGTGTCTTGAACAACCACTATCCAAGTACCAAAGATTCCTCTTGTCTCCCTGCACACAATAAAACCAAATCAAGTTGATTTTGGTACCCAAGTTTCCTTGGGTCCTGTTTTGTTAGCCTTTGATTTTCTCTTCACATCATTTTTCACCTTGGGCTCAGATTGAGTTAAATAAACCTTTGTCTTTGGTGTTGATTTCTGAGGGTTGCTCACATTTTCATTCATAGCATGCTTATTTGGAGGAACAAACATGTTATTCACATTCCATGGCATTTGTGGCACATTAAACATATTCATGTATGGATTAGACACAAATGGCATGCTAGCATATGGATTTTGAAATTGTGCATATGGAGCAAACATATTAGGCATAACAGGCATTGCAGGCATAGAGGCATTCATTGCAGGCTTAGGCATTTTCACATTAGTATGCTTCTTAACAGATTTGCAATTAGCAGATAAATGACTAACACTACCACAATTAACACATGTTTTTCTAGGAGCATACTTATCAGGTGTGTAATTGTTATGTTTGTTAATCCCTACTTTGCCATTTCTGTTATTCTTTTTATTGCCCTTAACCTCAACTTAAATTTTCTCCAACTTGTCTTTCAATTGCTTGTTAGACAAGTGACCTACATTAGCTCTCTCAACAGGCTTCTCAACTTTCTTTGATTTACTAGACTCACCTTGAACAAAGTTCTTGGTGACAGGACCATACTTGTTATTAAGTCTAGCGAGTTCTTCTTTCTTTTCCTCTGTCAACGGAACAGCATGATCGGTTGATGGTTCATCTGTCAACGGAAGCTTGCATTCCGTTGACGTATCAACCTTCAACGAATGATCATTGTTGTTTGTTGACTCTGATTCTGATTCTAAGGTTTCAACAGCATACCCTAGCTTCTCTTTGTTCTTTTTCCATGATTGCTCACAGAAAGATTCCATACCTTGAACATTAATGATGTTGCTAGCAACAACCCTGGAATCTTTCCATTTTGCAATCAATCTCTGTTCTATTTCTAGTTGTGTTTTAAGAATCTCTTCCTTTTTTAACACTTTCTCAAGTTCCAGCTTAGCATCCCTACTAACACACCTCATTTTCTCAAACTCAAGGAGTTGTGCTTCTAACATGGCATTTCTATCACTTAAGAGCAAATTAGTCTCTTTAATTCTTGAGTTCTCATTGGTAAGTGATTTAAGAGTAACACGCAAATTATACAATACAGTAGTCATTTCATTAATTGTACTATTTCATTCCTCTTTAGAAAGCTCAGAAAGATTAGTAGTTGGTACCTGGTTGCTAGAGGAACTTGCTTCCTGCTCATGATTGTTAGCCATTAGAACCAAGTTGACATACTCAACATCATCATCTGAATCTTCACCATTACCAGCCCAATCATACTCATGAGACATGAAAGCCTTTTCTTTTTGCTTGAGAAGTTCAAAGTATTTCTTTTTATAATCAACATGCTCAATTTTCCCGTTGCCCTTCTCAGCTCTAGGCTTTCTGCAATCTCCAGCATAGTGACCAATCATTCCACAGTTGAAACATTTAGACTTAGAATTTTCAACCCAATTATTTTTGCTAGGTTGAAAGTCTCTCCTTGGTGGCCTTGCTTCTGAGTTTCTCTTGAATTTCAACTTAGAAAATTTTCTTGAAAGAAAAGCAATGTGCTCATTAATCTCATCTAAGTCATCCAAGTTGGCTGGTTCTTCTTCTTCTTCTGTCATCTTGCCTTTACCCTTGCTAACATCACTCCTACAACTAGCTTGACTAGTTGTGGCTCTTGCAGCTTCTTCATTGTCATCTTCCGGTTGGTTCACAGATGCAACCAATGTAATAGATCCACCTTTCTTTTGCACTTTCTCAATTTCTTCATCTTGCTCCATTTCCAGCTCATATGTCTTTAAAGTTCCATAAAGCCTTTCAAGAGTATAGTCTTTGTACTCTTGAGTGTTTCTCAGAGAAACAGTCATAGGCTTCCACTCTTTTGGAAGAGCTCTAAGAAATTTGAGGTTTGAATCCTTGGTTTGGTAGACCCTCCCATACAACTTTAATCCATTCAAAAGCTTTTGAAACCTACTAAATGTATCATTTAAGGTTTCACCAGCTTTAAAATGAAAGTGCTCATATTGTTGTATGAGGAGTTGCATTTTGTTCTCCCTTACTTGCTCAGTTCCTTCACAGAGTGTTCTAACAGTGTCCCATACTTCTTTAGCAGTTGTACAGTTTATAACATTGTCAAACATCTCTTGCTCCAAGCCATTGAACAGAATGTTCATGGTTCTTTTATCTTTATGGACTTCTGCAATATCTTCAACAGTCCATTCTGAGACAAGCTTTGGAATTTCCACATCTTCAGCATCATCTGGCAGTCCAACTCTAGATGCAAACGTCATGGGAACGTGTGGACCTTTCTCAATGCAGTCTACATATCTCTCATCCATAGACATGAGATGTAGATGCATTTTTACTTTCCAGTGAAAGTAATTGTCCTTATCTAGAACTGGTATCTTTACACCTGCATCATTCTTCACCATGGTTTCTATTTTGGCCTTGATCTTTAAACTCCTTGTATGTTAGAAGCTTGCTCTGATACCAATTGTTAATCCCAAATGACCTAACAGAATTGTAGAAGGGGGGGGGGGGTTGAATACAATTCTAGATATTTCTAAACTTAAAACAACTTTTAAATAACTTGACAGAGAAAATAAAAACACACAAGCAAATATAAAATTTCAGTTGGATGTTTTGAGGATCCAACTGAGATGTTTTTATTGTGGGAATAATCTGTGTTACAAATGTAGCACAGCTGCTCAGTTCCGAATATAGAGTGAGAGTTCTCTTCAAAAAAAGCTAATACAAAATTATTCTATCTCACTTCTCTTACAATAAAATGAAATGCTACACTTGGTTATATATCCCAAGTTTACAATGCTATTTTTGGCTACACTAAAGAGTACTAAAGGTAACCGCCAACAGCTTGCTTTTCATTCCTTTTGTCCAATGGTCCTTGGAGATCTTGTCTTTTGTCTTCATGCTTATTATGATCCCACTCAAGAACTTAATTGGTAATTGGAATGTTTCCTCATTCCCAGTAACCATTTTGATGGCTCCCAATGCAAAGTACACTTCTACATCACCTTTTGATCTGTCAGAAAACTGTCACTATCACTTTGTCAACTGTTCAGAAAAGTGATAGTATTCCGTTGATAGTAGTGAGATGTATTCCGTTGATAGCTTTATTCTTCGATCCGTTGATGGTACATTCTTCAATCCGTTGATAGTGTAATCTCCATTCCGTTGACATGTCTTCACTTAGGAAAAATTACAAGGCACATTATATTTACAATTAACCAACCTATTTTGCCTATCTAGTACTTAGTCAACATGACTTAGAAAACCTATCTAATACCTACAACAATTGTCTATCAACTTAGTGAAGTATTGTACAGTGCAATTTCTACATTACTCATTCCGTTGATGAGCTACCTGTCAACGAAAGCTGCAAAGCATACCATTCCGTTGACAGTTACAAAATTGACTTAACACAAAATCTACTAAGTGTTTTTATAATTATCATCAAGAACAACATATTCCTAACAACCCTAAATGCAATAAACAACTCCTACCCCCTCTATAGTTTCTTAACAAACTGTAGTTGCAAAATTTAGCAAATCTCAACCAGCGGGGAGTGATAAAGGAGTTAAGTGAGGGTGAGGGCAGTGGTGAACATCAAGAAACCACTAGAAGGAATGCGAGGGTGAGATTACCAGCCAAACCACCTTATGTCTTCTTAAAAAGGCATATTGGTTAAAAATGGATTAGCTCTTTTCTGGTTGTAGTCTCTCAAACGACTATGATCATTGAAAAATGCTCTTATCTAGGAGCACTAATGAGGGTTTGGGACACTGTGTGCAAAATGTGACTTATTACCATTTTTGTTTCTTGAAGTGGAAAGGAAAAATATGCACATGTACAGGGGGAGCACACACTATTCTTAAATTCAGCTTGATGCATCTTCTTCAAATGTGAGGATGTAGTCCCTATTCCATTTCACCTCATTAAGTGATAACTGCAGCATTCAACTCATAAGTACTTGATTCTCCATTTTCTGAACTCTTGGAGAAGCTCCATTCACCTAGTGATCATTCTCTTTCAGAGAATTCGTTGGATCACTGGTCTCTTTTTGATGATCTTGATGTAAGCATTGTGCACTTAAATGTCACATTCAATCTTCACAGAACTTACATCAATTTCTACTTCACAAGCCCATTCTTCAATATCCTCTACGGATATCCTTCATCCGTAGACAGGTGTCTCTCAATCTACGGATAAGCCTAACCAGCAATTATCCATAGACAAACAATATTGACTTCCCTGATTTTTCTTGCAAAATCAATCGGCTCATTCAAACTGAGTATCAAGGAATTCAATATAGTTGAGACATCTATAGGATTGAGGGAAGGGAGCGAGTGGAGAGGCTGGCTTGAGACCAGGCAAAAGGAGAGGGAGAGAATACGAGGCATGCTATTTCTTCCAACATGGCAAAATGAGAGTTTTTGAGTACCCCTTTAGTAAGGGAAGGTGAGTTGTGTGAAGTGAGCCAGGATGAGATCCTGATGCAAGAATAGAGAGATTCCTGAGAGAAATCTTTCGATTCATGGAGTGTTGGATTTCTATACCCAAATATCTTATTCAGTAACTAAGTTAATGCCTCTTTTATCGTACTTGCTGATAACAAAAAGGGGGAGAAAATAGAGAAGATAGGTTGTTCTCAGGGGGAGTAGAAGGAGATCTCAGACTTCAGAATTTATCTACCCTTGGTTATAACCTATTGGAACCCCTTAGAAGAAGGTATAGACTAAGTTACAGGAAAGTATATGGAATCTGACAGCTTCAAGTTTTTATTTTTCTTTTTGCAGCATCATCAAATTCTGTCCAGCATTAATCTCTATCTGAAGATCACTGAGAACTTTGAAGGGTTTTGTTATCATCAACATAAGGATTTATGCCAGTTCTAACAGTCATAAATAGGGGGAGATTGTTAGGGTTGATACATTTGGAATGATGATAACAAAATACTCAAGACAAGAATTTGATCATGATATCGAAACTGAGAATCAGAAAGCTAAAATCACAGCAGCTGATAATCAGGAAGCTAACTAGAAGACATTTTATCTATCCAAGGTCTAAAAACCACATCAAAAGTATGGAACATATTCTGTCATCAAGTTAGAAAGCAATTCAGAAGCAAGCCAACAGACATCTAATCAAGCACCAAGTGTTTCAGTGGTAGGTTTGCCAAAACAACTCAGTAATGGTGAGTCAATAAGGATGAGAGAGGTTTTATCTGAGGATGAAGCTAAAAGTATCCGTTCTACGGATAAATCTATGGAAGTCTTATCTCATCTACGGATAAAAGCTGAAAGCATCTCATCTCATCTACGGATAGAAGCTGAGGACATCTTATCACATCCACGGATAGAAGCTAAGGACATCATATCTCATCAACAGATATTCCATCTACGGATAAAGCCCCGAAGATAGTCTATCTATGGATGCAGCCAAGGATGTCATGTCCTATCTATAGATACAGAGTGGGATATTACTTCTACTGATATTCTGAGATTACCTTTCTATGGATAAATGAAGTAGAATAGTAGTCTACGGATAAAGAATTAATACGTCTACTGATATTCATCTCATTCAACATGAAAAACAAATCTATGTAAAGAAATCTTTTGGAATCTTCTTTATTTAACAGGTTGAATGGAGGACAGTCTCAGAGATCACCATTACACACCCGTGACTGGAAGATGATGGAAAACGACGTAAAAGATGTATGGAATAGGGAGTCAAACTGTAAATATTCGAAGGCTCAAATTCCTACAAATGAAATATGAAGTCATCCATTATCCTCTATGTCTAGAAGGATAAATAAGAGTTACAGCAGCTATCTAGAAGTTTAACTTCCAACTGGACACAAAGGAAAAGCTTGACAAACATGAAGACCCATATGCAATACTACATGTTCACTTATCTCAGCTGATAGTGACTTGATAGTCGTGTACCCAAGGAAAAGTCTTTTTCATGCAGATGTCACATGGGCTATGAAGCTAGGTCAAATTGCATGGACTTAGTAATTCTTGAAGAGAGAAGCACACTCAACCAGAAAACATTCTTTGGGACTATACAAGTTTATCTGTAATGCCAGCCAAGGCATTTCCCGAATAGAATAGCTTCCGAGTCGAGCATGTGAACAAGCATAACCGAAAATGTAATATTTTATTATGTTGTAGGTTTTGATTGTAACATACAGTTGATGTATATAAGACTGTATGGAGTAACATAGAAGAGTGTGAAGAGAGCACCAAGCTAAAAGAAAAACACTTAGGCTCTCTCTCATCATCTGTGTAAGCAATTGGAGTTTGTTGTAAAACAAAACCAGAGAATTCTTCAATATACATCTCAGGTGGGCTTTTTCCGAGAAACCCACCTAAAAAGTTTAAAAAGTTTGCTTGTCTCCTGCATTTCGTTTTAACTTGAAGAATTCATTTATGTTCACGGTTTGACTGAATTTTAGTTAATTTGCATACTCATATGTTCATACTGTAAAAGATTTGAAAAAGTTTTGTAAAGTTAACTAGATTGTATTCAACCCCCCCCCCCCTTCCTCTCCCCTTCTACAATCTAGGTTGCATTGTTCTGGGAATAACAAATATTCTGTTGTAAATTGCTGAAGCAAAAATATTGTAACTGCAGCTGTGAGTTTATTCAAAAACTACACAGAAATTTCTTCAAACAAAATCTCTTAGGTGGAACAATCAATTCACCTGAATTTTTAATTCTTGTGTAATTTATTTTCTGCAATTTTATATTTCTGTTCTAAGTTAAACTTTGTCTGCAAAAGAATTTGAAATTTAAAGGATTGTATTCATACCTTCTCTACAATCCTGTGATTTCTTTGTTAGGGAATAACAATATCTATACAATACTATTAAGGGGTCGTTTGGTTCAGGTAATTCTGGTATTAGGTATGGTTTTCATTCATTTCAAACTCATACCAGTTGTTTGGTTGAGCATTTTTAAATTTTGATACCCATGGCCTCAAACCCTTCTGGAATCAAATTTGATACCTTAGGGGGAGGTGGGTTTGAGGGAGGGGTATGAGGTATCAAATTCAATTTTTTTTATTTCATTTTTATAATGAAATTAAATACATACCCAATACACATATTTTAAACATGATATTGTTTAATCTTGAATAAATTATAGTTAGGTTTTGAAAAACTTGATTTTTTTTAATTTCATACTAATAAATAATATCTTATAAAAATATTATATAATTATTTAGTTGGTTAATTTAAAATTTACAAATCACGTATTTTTGTATATCACTGTATAATGTACACTTACACATTATAGAAAAATGAGTTATTAATTATAGTTTAAATTAAAAAGATTCATCCCAATACTATCCCAATACTGAAACAAACACATGGTATCAAGAATGATACCTCAGCCCCATACCCCCATTCCTGATTCCAAAGCCATACCGTCTTTTAAACTAAACGACCCCTAGAGGATTTTTTGTTTTTAATAAAGATTTAATTTGATTTAAATAATAAATATTATATATATTAATTTGAAATTAAGTTAAATATATCAAGATATTAATAATTATATGTATACCGCGGTATACATGGCATACCATATCATTTAAATGAGGATTTTGCTTTTAATAAAAAGTATTAATAATTATATATATATCACGATATATGACATAACATACTATTTAAAGAAGAGTTTTGCTTTTAATAAAGAGTATAGATAGATATTACTACGGACTGGCAGAGATGTTATGCTGCATTTGGAATCGCCGGTCAGATGCATCAGCACACCATATCGAAAACTCACTTTCGGCTTGAAAAGTGAATCACAAAAAGCTCATTTTTTATTTTTTATTATTAAAGAAAAGTTATCGATATTATTAAATCAAATCCGTAGTCAAAATGCTCAGGTGGGACAAGACCCTCCCTAAGAATACAACCTGAATTAAAATTAGTAGAGCGAGCTAACCAATTCGCTGTCTTATTCCCAGGTTTGACAGATACAATTTTCACATTGTGACACAAATGTTTCCGAAAAATAAACTACTAGTGAGATTTTGTGCATGCTTCACTTTGGTAAACCGGCAGAGCTTCACTTTCACAAAAAATTCCACTTGGATTATATAAAGTTTTCAAAACAAGTGCCTGGCGTTGATAAACTACCTAGCACAAAAGAAAGTGCGTACTTATCAATCTAGTAGCTCGTTGAAGCTCGGAGGGGTTAGAGGGAATAGCGGACTAATAGCGCAGCCAGCCGGACAGTAGAAAAAAAAATGTTAGGGGTCTTTGAAGGGCAAAAGTACGTAGATTTTCCATTTTTTACTGATATTGTTGATACACTTTTCAACAAACAGAAATATTTTCAATGGAACGATAAATTTCTATTTGCTTTAGTCACTTGCATTGAATTTAACTGACCTAAAAATAAATATTCTAAACTCTATTTATCAATTAAACCTAATTAAAAGGTGTATAAAAACTGTAGTTTTCTTAAATAACCTGCTAAAATATCTTAAAATAAATAACATTTTAAGAAAAATTACTCTATATATATATACAATTCTCTGGGTTTTTAGTTATTCCTTTAATTGCATGACTTGATAATTTTGCATGGTCTAATCACCGAAGCGATCAGCTTCAAGTGAAAGTAACTTAACATGAACCAATATATGTCGTATATTAATTAACGCAATCTATACTCTTTATTAATAAGCAAAACAATGTGAAAATGGCGCGCGGTACTAAAGTACCAAAGTACCAAAGTACCAAATTTGGTTATCACTTAACTTAATCCGGGTTCGATTCCTCGCAACTACATAATTATACAAGATTTATTTACTTTAAATTTTTTAGCTTCATCCAGGTTCGATTCCTTACAACTACGTAATTATACAAGATTTATTTATACCAAATTTGGTTATCACTTAACCCGGGTTCGATTCCTCGCAACTACATAATTATTCAAGATTTATTTACTTTAAATTCTTTAGCTTCATCCAGGGTTCGATTCCTTACAATTACGTAATTATACAGGATTTATTTATTTACTTTAAATTCAATAGTTTCATCGAGCGTTAGATTCTTTGCAGCTACGTAATCATAAAAGATTTGTTTATTTACTTTAATTTCTTTAACTTTATGCACAGTTGGAACTACATAATTAAATAGTTATTTATTTATTATATATTTTTATCATTCAATTCTCGAGAAATACATTTTTAAATAATATTTATTAATAATTTATTAATACTAATATTTTAATGTCAACTCATACTCGGCCCGTGCTTGACACGGGTTATAAGCTAGTATAAATAATAAATTAAAGTACTATTCAACGAATGCGTGCCCAAGAGAGTGATCACTCGAAAAGATGGATGCCTATAAATTCAGCCCACGAGAAGAACATTACCACAAGCTAAACATAGTGTACTTAAAACACAGTAGTATTACATTACTACTCACTACACTAGTACTAAGACATGGAGTTTCAATATACAACTCTTTTAGTCAGCTTATTTACCATAATTTTCATTTTTCTTTTCAAAAAACTCAAAACATCGAAATCCAAAAATCTTCCTCCCGGTCCATGGAAATTACCAATTATCGGAAACTTGCACCAAGTGATTGGTCCATTACCACATAGAGGTTTCAAAGAGTTGGCCAAGAAACATGGACCAATCATGCATCTGCAGCTTGGCGAAATCTCCCTAATGGTAGTATCCTCGTCGAAAGTGGCTGCGCAAGCGCTCAAAACAAATGATATTTGTCTTGCAGACAAGCCACAACAGTTGTTAACTGATATTATTTTGGAAAACTGTAGAGACTTTGTTTTTGCACGGTATGGTGATTATTGGAGGCAAATGCGAAAAATATGCACACTAGAATTGCTGAGTGTCAATAAAGTGAAGTCGTTTCGTTCTATCCGAGAGGATGAATCATGGCATCTTGTTGACACTGTTCAAAAGTCTCTTGGATCACCGATCAATATGAGTGAGAAATTTGCTGAAGTGTCGTATAATATAACCTGTAGAGCCTCTATTGGAAGAAAAGGTGATAAAGAGGTCATAGAGATGGTGGAAGATATAGCCTACTGGGCTGCAGGCTTCTTTATCAATGACTTGTTTCCTTCAATTAAGTTTCTCTCTGTACTTAACGGGATGAAGCCTGCATTGAAGAAGATTAGACGAAAGATTGATCATATTTTTAAAGAAATTATCATCGAACATAAAGAAAAGTTGGCAAGTAGAGAAAAAGGAGTTGCAGTAGATGCACAAGATGAAGATCTTGTTGATGTCCTTCTCAGGGTTAATGAAACTCAACGCCTTCAGTTTCCTATCAACGATAATGACGTCCAGGCCATCACTTTGGTACGCATATATTCAACTCTCATGCCCGTTTTTCTTATGTAATTGTGTATAGTTGGAGTCTCATAAGAACAAGTGACCGTAGAGACAATATACATGCTTATGCATGCGACGAAAATAAAAGTCCTCTAAAGGCAAAAACGATATCTCGGTCTGGCAAATATTGTGTCAAAAGTCTGCAGTAATTAAGTTGAACATAATGTTTCACCACCCTCGAATTTTATTTTATTTTGAAGATATTCTTTTTATTATACCGGTCGGGTAGATTAATATAAGTCTTTTTCACATACATAATGGTGGTGAATGCCTGCAGGATATGTTGACAGCTGGAACTGATACTTCCTCGACAGTGCTGGAGTGGGCAATGTCGGCCCTAATGAAACATCCTAGGGTTATGAAGAAGGCTCAAGATGAAGTTAGAGAATTGCTAAAAGGAAAAGAAAAAGTGAATGAAATCGATATTTTAGGGCAATTAAGTTACTTAAAGCTGGTGATCAAAGAAACCCTTCGTTTGCACACACCTCTTCCTTTGTTAGTTGCTAGAGAATGCCGGAAAGAATGTGAGATTGATGGATACACTATTCCTGAAAAAAGTAAACTTATTGTCAATGTTTGGGCTATAGGACGAGACCCTAACTATTGGGTTGATGCTGAGACTTTTATTCCGGAGAGATTCGAAAACAGTTGTATAGATTATTTAGGAACGAATTTCGATTATTTACCATTCGGGGCTGGAAGGAGAATGTGTCCGGGCTTAAACTTTGGTGTAGCTGGTGTTGAGCTTCCTCTTGCTCAACTACTCTATCACTTTGATTGGAAATTACCAAATGATATTAAACCCGAAGATCTGAATATGGAGGAGTCGTTTGGGACTACTAATAAAAGGAAGCATAACTTAGTTCTGGTTCCTACCATACCTTGAAAGTTGAAAACTGGCTGGCCATCTAAGTTGATTTAGAAACAAGTGTTTTCATGTTTTCTAGATAATAAGAGTTTCTATTCATATAGCACTACTATATATAAGTCTATGATTGTGATCGTAAAATTGTAACATGAATTATGAAATTATGTCAAGTTTTCTGGCGAGCAGTACTGTTGTCGAGTTTGCACTTTTTAATATTGCATAATTCATGTATCATTTATACAATTCATAGTTAAAACTGAAAACATTTTAGTTGAAGAAAGTACTTTACAATTCCAGTCTTTTTATGAAGACGAAGTACGTACTTGTTAGCTTATATTTATAAATTATACAGTTCTAAGTATAATCTGAAATGTGTGTTAAGAGTTTGAAAACATATGTGATTTAGATCAATTTCTTTATTAATTTTCACATTATTTCAAGATATTTTAGTTTTGTATATAGCTGGTTGAGACTACTGAAATCTAAACATTAAGGATAACAAATTTACAAGGTCGGTAAGTATCGTAGTTTATCTTACTTTTGTTTTGTTTATATTGGTTTCTACACTCTCTAAAGTTTGTGGTAGCAATCGTAATTTGTAGAATAAGCTGAAAGGAACTTATAAGTTAAAAGAAAGAAAGACGTTAAAAGAAACTTCTTAATCATTAATATAAATATTTCTAGCTGAAGCACTAAGACAATGTGATGTGTACGCTAATGCCGAGAAGTTGAGTATTTCTAATGCAAGTGGTTTGACATGTTATTTTTTTTTTTTTTTTTTTTTTTTTGACAAAATAAGGATATGCATTAATTCAATGAAGCATCATACACAATGCTCTCCAACACTATCTGGAGGAGATGAAAAATCATGAAAACAATCAACCATACATGGTACCCTTGCTAACAAATGGGCTACTATGTTGGCTTGTTTTCTTACATAAGAAACTCTAAAATCTGGACGTTCTTTCAATAGATTTCGGCATTCTTGGATCATAGTTCCCACCTCCAAATAGTTTGCGTTGTTGCTATTTAAGGCTTGGACAGTCAACATAGAATCTGATTCGAACATGACATTAGAGACATTCATGAGTTCTCCTGCCCATCGAATGGCTGCCAACATTCCTCTAACTTCTCCCTCAAACACTGTCACTTCTCCTATTTGCCTTACCAATCTAGCTTTGCAGAAGCCTCCTTGGTGGTTTCGAAGTATCATTCCACAACTGAAGTCTTGTAAACCTGTGATGACAGAGGCATCTACATTAATTTTAAATTTACCTTCCTCTGGTGGGTTCCATCTTGCAACTTGTTGTCCCTGGTTTTGACTTTGTTCTCTACTATTAGTACTACGCATTTTCTGAGCATCCCTCCACTGAAAGATTTGTTTTGTGCTCCATTGCATTGCAATGTCTGGACTCAACTTTTTTTGCTCCCAAACCTTCATGTTTCTAGCCGTCCAAATGCCCCATAAAACGTAGCCATATTAACTGCCTTCTCATGATCAAGCTGTTCTAAACACTGCAATACTCAGTCACCATACGTCTCAGTATTATCACTGTTCAGATTCAACCCCAGAACAGACCAGCAGTCTCTCGCAAATTTGCAGTCAAGGAAAATATGAAACAGGTGTTCTATATCTACCTCACACATAGGGCACATTATCGTAGTATTAACACCCCGTCCTCTCAAAACATTGCGGACTGGAATGTTATTCCTGCAAATTCGCCATAAAAACACTTTCACTTTAGACGGTACTTCCAAATTCCAGAGTTTTATCCAGCCTTTGTGCACTGAGCCCTGTCTGCATTCACTATAATTGTTGTGCCAATACCTATATCCAGATTTCACCGTATACTTACCATCTATAGTGTGCATCCAAGCCAAGCGATCCGGAACCTGATTTCTTGGAACATGCATTGCTAATATAGCATTAACATCACAATTTATAAATAAATTGTTTACCTTGTAAGTGTCCCATTCATTTACACCAGGAATGAACAGATCACAGGCCTTAATCTCACTTAAGTTGGCATCATACATACCTTCCACCTTATAATTTTCTTTCCCTCTAATCCACGGATCCTCGAAAGCACGAATTGTCTTGCCGTCTCCAAGCACCCATTTATATCCCTTTTTCAATGCTTCCTTTTCTTTCCATAGCCCAGACCAAATGAAACTCACTCCTCCACCTATACTTGCTTCAAACAGCGAACTATTGTTGTAGTATCGCGCCTTGAACACTTTGGCAACCAGCGAGTCAGGATTATTTACTAGATTCCAACATTGTTTACCTAATAAGGCTAGGTTAAAGCCATACAGGTCTCTGAATCCCAATCCTCCCAAACTTTTTGACATGCTCATATTAGTCCAAGAGAGCCATTTTATTCCTTTCCTTCCGTTGTTTTTCGAGCCCCACCAGAAGCTGTTCATCATTCTTTCTAGTTCAGTGCACAACGACTTAGGAACCAAGAAGCAAGACATTGCATAAGATGGTACTGCTTGAGCCACATTTCTCAACAAGATAGCCTTTCCTGCCTTCGACAAGCATTTTGAGCTCCACCCCTGAATTTTACTCCACAAACGATCCTTCAGAAAATTGAATACCTTTTTCTTAGATTTGCCAATAAGTGAGGGCAAACCTAGATACTTCCCTTCACTTAAGTCATTATGTACCTCCAGGATATTCATTAACTCATCTTGCTTATTCATTCTAACATTTGAACTGAAATAGATTCCTGATTTCTGAAAATTTATAGCTTGACCTGAATGAGCTTCATACTTCTGCAAAATTGATTTAATCACCCTGACTTCCTCTGTTGTTGCTTTACAAAAGATGAAGCTATCGTCCGCAAATAGTAAATGGGTAATTGTTGGAGCATTTTCATGGATACAACACCCTTTAATCTGACCTTCCTCTGCAGATTTTTGAATAGATCTTGATAAACCTTCGACACAAAACAAGAACAGATATGGCGATAATGGGTCTCCCTGGCGTAAACCTCTCAACAGGGTAATTGGACCTACAAGAGTTCCATTGAAATTAATTGAGTAAGAGACCGTTGAAACACACAGCATAACCCATGAAATCCATTTTTTGCAAAACCTGATCTGCTGCATTTGATGTTTGAGAAATTTCCAACAAACCCTATCATATGCCTTACTAACATCTAATTTCAAAGCCACTTCTCCCACTTCTCCCTCTTCTCCTCTTTTTTTCTGTTTCATATAATGAAGCATCTCGAAGGCTATGAGAACATTATCTGTTATGCTTCTATTGGGGACAAATGCAGATTGGTTTTCAGCAACAATACCTGGTAAAAAAATTCGAAGACGATTAGCCAGCACCTTAGCAACTATTTTGTATAATACATTGCAGAGAGCAAAGGGCCGGAGATCCTTCATCGAATCTGCATTTTCCTTTTTAGGAATTAAAACCACTACAGTATCGTTCAGATTTGCAGGAAATGTCACCTCCTGGAGCCACCTTTTGCAACTCAAAAATACTTCTTTCCCTAGGAGTTTCCAGAAATTTTGATAGAATGCCGGGTTGAGACCATCTGGACCTGCACTCTTATCCGGGTGCATCTGCTTGACTGCTTCAGAAAATTCCTCAAACGTGAAATCTGCCACCAGCTTTGCATTCTGTTCCTCTGAAATTACTGACTCATAGTGATATAATTCGCTTTCTTCTATCTCTTCACTGTGACTAAAAAGCCGCATAAAATAGTCTTTAACTATTCTACACATCTCTGTATGGTATGTTATTTCATCCCCAGAATCATTTCTCAGCTTCAAAATAGCACTCTTCTTCTTCCTAGTCGTAGCAAACGCATGGAAAAACTTAGAATTCGCATCCCCTTCCAATAGCCAAAACGACTTAGCCCTTTGTTTCCAATAGGCTTCCTCAAAAACCAACAGCTCCTCTAGCTTGCTTTTCTCCTCAAAGTAACTTTTTATTTGGCTCTCATCAGTACAATCTTCATACATACTAAGAATCTCTTTTTGTTTCTTTATTTTCTCTCGAAATTTATTAAAAAATCTACGACCCCATTAATTTCTCCATGAAATTAGACAACTCCAATAGCTTAGGCAAAAAATGAACTGGATCCAAATTTTTCCAATACTTAGAGACTTCTTCATAAAACTCATTCTCCTTAAGCCATGTATTTTCAAAGCGGAATCGAAATTTTCTCCTTGAGTGCTTTGTACTATACAGCTCTACTCGAATTGGATCATGATCCGAATAAATTGTGTGATGCACTGTCAACTTACTTAAAGGATAGAGTTGACACCAAGAACCTGTGGCAAAAGCACGATCAATTCTTTCACGAACCCAATCTACCGAACCTCTGCTTTTCTCCCATGTAAACTTACCACCCATTAAATCCAATTCCACTAATTCACACTCTTCCACTGTCTTTCTGAACCCATCTAACAACGCCTGGGGATGTTTATGAACTCCTTTTTTGTCCTCCTCCCTTAGCATGTCATTAAAGTCTCCAAACAAAAACCAGGGTAGGGATGATTGACTTGCTAAGTTTTTAATGAGCTCCCATGAGTCTTTCCTCCGTGATCTCTCTGGAAAACCATAAAATCCAGTCAACCTCCAGAATGGAGAATTATTCTTCAATATATGTACATCTATATAATTGTTGTCTGCTTTAACTACATCACATTGAATTGTTCTGTCCCATAGCAAAGCTAGTCCTCCACTTCTACCACGCTTATCCACTGCCCAGAAATTATCAAAGCCCATCTTTGTACACAACTTCTTTATTTTCTCTTTATCAGACAATGTTTCAATCAAAAACAAAATGTTGGGTTTATGAGACTTTACTAAGCCCCCCAAGGCATGAACTGCACGGGAGTTCCCCAACCCCTTGCAGTTCCAACTTATGGCATTCATTTCTGCTGGCTAGCTTGCTGAGCAAGCGTAGCCAATTCGTGTTTAGAAGACGATGAACAATCCATTTTAGAAAGCTCACCATCAGGTTGGACAATATGTTCCTCCTTTTCTGTTACAGCTTTAAAATCACCTTCTGTATCCATTACCTCATATATGCTTGGGCTTCCCCTCATGCGTTTTCTGTCCGCTATTTCAAGCCCAATTAACTCATCATTATTCGGCCCATTAGCATAATCCAAATGTACATTATCTTCTTTATATCTCGTTGGATTATTCTCTACATTTTTTGAATAAACTCTAGCTCCACAAATTTGCAGTTGGGCGCGAAAATCTCTCCTCTGAGTTAGCTGATTTCCTGAATTAACGCGTCCGTTATCCCCTTGACTCATGTTGCCGTTGACCCTTCCATGTCTCTCCTCCCACGCCGTATCGCCGTCTTCACGCAACCATTTGCTTTTGACCTGACTTGCAAGCTTCTTTGGTTGAGCTCTTAACCAACTGCCCCACTCTTTATCTACATCCTCCTTCTCCCTATTCAAGAATTTTCTACAGTATCGTTCAGTATGCGACATAATGCCACATGTAAAACAAAATTCCCCAAGGCGCTCGTACTTGCATGACACTATCACTTCTGATCTGTTTCTCCTTATTATTTTCTTCTTGCGTTTTAATGGCTTTCTTACATCCAATTTCACCTTAATTCTCATGTACTCACGCCATAAACTAGCATTATTCTTGTGATCATACTCAAGGAATTCGCCAAAGAAATCACCCAGCTGTTTCCCAACTAGCTCAGTCATAAATCCAGTTGGGAGATCATGAATCTGTAGCCACATATTTATATGTCACAATGGAACATTCAAAGGCTCTTTCCCCATTGGTACTTCTGCAAGAACCAGCATGGCATTATCAAACGACCAAGGTCCTCCTTTTAACACCCAATTCATATCCTCTTTGTGATAAAATTGAAACAAGAAAACACCCTGTTCAATTTCTTTGATGTTGATCCCCATTTCAGGACGCCACAGATCAGCAAGTTTGGTTTTCATAGCCCGGACATTGATGTTTCTTTCTGCCAAGAACCTTCCAACAATGCATAATTCATATTTGTTAATCTCCTCGTCAGCTTCCCCTTCCAACACAAACGCTTCATTTTCTTCCTCTTCTATATCCAAGTTAGATAACTGCTCATTTAAATCAGCAAATCGAGCCATGATATTGAATATAAGACTCACACAATTCTGATTCCAGGAGATGAAATCGAATGGAGAGAAAAACTAAAAACTCTCACATGTCATTTCATGGAGAGAAAAAGCTTTTTGATGCAGCTTGAACACAATTTATTGACATGTTATTTATTTATTTATTCTAAAATGAAACTAGCATTCTAATTAGTCTACAAATACTCTACAGTGTGGTTTCCTCTAAACTAGCATGAACTTGTTGGTTGAAACATTATAATTTTTATTTTAATTAGATTTTTATTATATAATATATTTTATTCGTACAATATTATTATATTTAACAAAAATATCACTTTAATAAATACATGTGAAACTCGGGCCGAAATTAAAATAATAATCGAATTCGGGACGAAATAAAAAAAATTAATAAATTTTTTGAATTATGTAGTTATAGGAAATCGAACCCGGGGTGAAACCAAACAATTAAATCAAATAAATAAATCTTGTTTAATCATGTAGTTGTAGGGAATCGAACCCGGATTTTATGATAACCAAATTTGGTACTTTTGTACTTTTGTGCACCATTTACACATTGTTTTGCTTATTAATAAAGAACTAGACGATAACTCGTGCCAAGCACGACCTAGTTAATTTATTTAAAATTTTAAATTATTTATATAATATAAATCTATAACTTTTTTTAATAAGCGAAACCCTTTTTTATCGCTATTTTATAAAAAATGCACATATTTTAGCTTGATCAAACATGAAACTAAGTATTATACTCAAAATATAGTTAGGAGGAGAATGATACATAGAGTTTTGAGGGTGGGTGATGTTTCGTACAAAGTAGATTAAGATAACTAATAAAAGGGTATAAAAAAGATTGAAATTTGTATCTTGATTCAACAACTAATAATTATAATCGGGTCTGGTGGTTAATCTGATTGTGACGTTGATGGGTATAATAATAATATAATATATTTGGTACAATAATAATACTATAATATATTTTAGATTGATATTATTAAGTTGTATAAAGTAGATTGAGATTAGTATCTTGATTCAACAACTAAGTGATTACAATTGTGTCTGGTAAGTGATCTGATGTGACGTTGATGAGTATAAAAATAAAATAATACTCCCTCCGTCTCATCCATTTATTTACACTTTCCTTTTTGGGATGTCTCATCCATTTCTTTAAATTCCAAAACTTTCCAAAAATAGTAAAGTTTTATAATATAAAAATTAACTACTTCCATTACTTTCCTCCACTTTACTTATTTTATATCTTAAATATTGACGGGTCCCACCACTTTACTCATTTTTCTTACTTTTTCCCAACTTTACTTATACTCCCTCCGTCCCAATCAATTCTTTACACTTTCCTTTTTGGGACGTCCCACCAATTCTTTACATTACTAAAAATAGTAACTTTTAATAATATAATACATTATTACATCCACTACTTCACTCCACTTTTTCAATACTTTATACTATTACACCCACTATCTCACTTATCTTAACAATAAATTATTATTACACCCACTACTTCATTTATTTTAACAATAAAATACACTATTACATCCACTACCTCACTTATTTTAAGAATATTCCTTGGTCTCCGTGCAAAAAGCAAACGTAAAGAACCCATTGGGACGGAGGGAGTATTTCTTAAGCTCCGTGCTCAATCCAAATGTAAACAATTGGGCGGGACGTAGGGAGTATATTTGAGTACAATAATAATAATATTACAATAGATTTTAGATTAATATTCTTTTAACAACATAGAATTCTACGTGAGATAGAATTTCAGCGTAAGATAAAATTTTATTTTTCTTAAAAGACAACATAGAATTTCACATAAAATATGATTTGTACATGAGATAGGATTTTATGGGTGAAACCAAAAAAAAGTGCGAACCAAATTTGCTACAATACTGATAAAAAGGAGTTTCGCTTATTAATAAAGGTTAAGGTTATAGATATAGATTTGTCAAATAATATTATTCGTTTACCATGAAAAACAATATCATTCAGATATTTTAGTAATTTATTTTCCAAACAGTATTATTCATTCAGAATTCAAATTGTTATAGCCAAAATTCGGTAATGGGTTTTTAGGTTAGGGTCGGGTCAAGTATGAATTCAATTGTGTTATTTTTGTAATTAGGGTTAAGTTTAGTATTTGGGCTTGTCCTCATAGGGATAAGGACGCGCCCTCTTAGGTTGTCCATCCCTTGAGGACGCGCCCTCACAGTAATGATAACTCTACATGGATGGAAGACTTGACAGAATCATAACTTCATTTGACACAAGGAAGACTTAGGGCTTGTCCTCATTGGGGATGAGGGCGCGCCCTGTAGGGCGTCCACCCCTTGAGGGCGCGTCCTCTTGGTTTGAAGCTGCAACTTGATAATGAAAGATGGTTCCCTTGGCTTGGTATTGACAAAATATTGAAGAATTCCCTCCTAGGATGTACCCTAGGAGGGGGATGTCCGTGGCTGAAGGCCTCCTCCTGTATTCAATGGGCGCGCCCTCATTGGGGATGTGGGGTTAATCTTGGTGTGTGCTTTGGGAGCTCCGTTCCTGTACTCAATGGGCGCGTCCTCATTGGGGAACTTTGGAGTAATCCTGCACTTTGCACCCAAACACTTGGGATCACTTGTCCTGCTATCTGGTGGGTGCTTCTCATTCGGGGGACAAGGATGCGTCTAGCATTTAAGGTAAGTCATGGCTATACCTGTATTTATGAATTAAGGAAATAGTTGGTAATGGATAGGACTAGTCCTCGACGGGGGAAGTTTCCTTATCCATGAAGTCCTGACGTCATAGATAAGCCTTGGGCCTTTTGTGACTAGGCCTTATCGTTAGACATTCCTAAAGTGAGCTAAATCTCTAAGTAAGGAAACAGATGGAAGTCCTACGTTCAAGTAAGGAAAGATAAGGAAGACATATGTTTAAGTATGGAAGGAATCCTATACATGGAAGGCGGTGGAAAAGTCTAACGTCTAAGCATGGAAAGGCAGCAGAAGACTTCGGATGGGCTCCGAAGATCAAAGACCAAGCCCATGGAGGAAACTTCCTCCCCAAGAACTACGTTGGCTTGATTCCCTATAAAAAGGGATACGTAGGCAAATTGTAAGGGGTCGAATGTTGAGAACTCTGAGGCAGCTAACATAAACCCTAAGCAATCTCAGCCACCAATCATACACAACCACCATACTCCGACGAATTTACCATCTAAGGACAACCGTTGTAGATCTTGATTCCGGCGAAGAACCCCAAACTTTGTTAATACCAAATTCCTCCGTTAACAAATTGGCGCTAGAAGGAGGGGGGCTAATTAAGATCTAAATCTTTGGAGGAGAAGATGTCACAAAATCCCAACGAACGTCCTAGGGATGAGGTCTTATCTGAAGACAGTGAAGAGAACAACCATGCCCGCCATGAGGAGTATGTTCCCCATAGTGTTCCAAATCCATCTAATGGAACACCTATTGTAGGGGGACGACCACCAGTGCTCATAAGTAATTCTGACTTGATGGAACAACTCTATCGCATGGGGGATGCCTTGAATGGCTTTGAAGCAAGACTAGATACGGTCGAAAGAGGCGAAGGAAGGGGTCGTGTCAGGCGACAACCCCATAATCACCATCGTACGGGTAGAGGTACCACGAGTCAAAGGAGGTTTCAGAATGTCACTCCAAGAAGGTTAGAGTATGAAGAGGATGGAGTCCCTATTGTTGAACTCCCCGATGATGAGACGGGCAGCCAGGATCAACCGAGGAGGGAACGGCGTCCATCTCCACACCCTCATAGGTCAGGGCGACCTGAAAGTGAAATTCGAAGGGCTGATGAACTCCACCGAGACCAAGAACAACGATTGAGCAGATTGAAGGATCGCCTTGGTATAAGGCTTAGTAATGATGATCTACGATTGTTGTTGGTCGAATGGCAGAGGGACAGAGAGGTAAGAGGGGAACAACCTCTTGATCCACAGCGTGAGCCCCCTGTTGACAGGTCGAGGCCCCATGGACAAGATCGTACTCAACCTCGCAGTAATTCAAGACGAAACTTAGAAGTGCAACCTCATAATCCACAGCGAGAGCCCCCTGTACACAGGTTGAGGCCCCGTGATCATGAGCAAGCTCCCCAATCAGAAGGGTCAGGAAGGAGAAGGGATAGCGACCGAAGGAATAGGTATGATGCTCCTTATCATGGAGGACCCTCTGGAGGAAGGGATCCGCACATATCATCTATTTCATCCCAAAGTAGAACAAGAGGAAGGCAGGAAGAGCCAAGGACTCGCTCTCACGGTCAGGGGGAGAGGACGCGCCCTAATAGTCATGAGGGAAGGACGCGCCCTCCAAGTCCCAATCCAAGGACACAAGAGACTCCTGCGGCCCAAGGAGAAACCCAGCCTCCTCAACCACCACCTCAACCTCCGCCTACTGATAATGCTCAGACAAATGTCCAAACAATCCCGGGTGTAGGAAGCTTCAATGTGGACGACTTAAAGAAACTCCTCACTCACTTGGAGGGAGGAAGAGTGACTTCAACAGCCCAAACTCCCTCTCCATTCTCTACGGCAGTAAGGGAGGCACAACTTCCAACAGGGTACAGGAATACAACCAATGACTTGCGCTTCCATGGAAATGCCGACCCTGTTGAGTTCTTGGGAAGATTCAATATAGAGATGGATGTATATCAAGTGCCTGACTTGGCTAGATGTCGCCTTCTAGCAGCAACCTTTAGAGAGAGTGCACAACAGTGGTTTCAAAAGCTTGGACCAGGGGTGATTACTTCATGGGAGGTCATGAAAACTTTGTTCCTGACAAAATTCCAAGCTACTGTGAAATATGCCCCCCCAGTGACTACTTTGGCCAATATCAGACAGAAGGAAGGAGAAAGCTTGCAGTCATATTTCAAAAGGTTCAACGCTGAGTCTACCATGGTCAGAGGGGCAACCGATGAGTCACTAAAAAGTTTCTTGATTGCGGGACTCCAAGTCGGAACTGATTTCTGGAAGCACTTGCAGGGGAAGGACCCAGCAACCTTGGCGGACCTCTTTGCCCAAGCTGAATACTTCAAGATCGTTGAACAATCTCTTGCTGACAATAAAAAGTCCGACTCCCAAGGGAAAGAAAAAGGAAAAGGTTCTAAGAGGAAGGATAGGTCCCCAAGCCCCGACTACCGAAAGAGAGGGTATAGTCCGAACAGGGTAAATGTCACCAATGCAAGGAGAGGTTGGACTCCACCAGACTACGACAGGTTGAATAGATATCAAACAGGGAGTTATACACTAGCCGCTTCTGTTGAGCATATCTTTGAAGTCAATAAGGATAAGGGTTTATTCAAGAAGCCAGCACCATTATCCTCATGGCAAAGTAAGGACAAAAAGAGGTATTGCTCATATCATGAATCTACTGGACATAACACCCATGAGTGTCGGCAGCTAAAGGAAGAAATTGAAGAATTGATCAAGGCTGGATACCTAACTGACTGGATTGTCAGAGAAGTGAAGAAGCATAAAGATGAAACTGACAGGAGGATGGAAAGAGAGCATGCTCCTGAAAGGGATGATGACAGATCTAAGGACGTTCAGTTTGCCCGGGCTGGAAGCATTCATACTATCTTTGGAGGACGCCATTTTGGCGGTGACAGTAACAATGCACTGGAAAGGTATGCCAGGGAAGCACGCCATAAGCCCTTAACTAATGTGAACAGCTTGGAACTTAAACCTCCCAAGTTGTTCAGGGGGGAATCAGTAGATATTACATTTACTGAGGAAGAAGCAAGATGGGTACATCATCCTCACAGTGACGCTCTGGTCGTTGCCATACAGATTGGTCCTATGAATGTACACCGAGTATTTGTTGACAATGGAAGTTCGGTGAATATTCTCTACTACAACACTTATAAAAAGTTGGGTTTGCCTGATAAGGATATTGTCCGAGAGGATGCTTGGATTTATGGTTTCACTGGAGAAGCTGTTAGAGTTATGGGTGCAATTAAGCTCCCAGTTACACTTGGTGAAGGTCCTCTGTCTGTGACTCAGATGATAGAATTTATGGTACTGGACCAAGAATCTGCCCACAATGCTTTGATAGGAAGGCCTTTGCTGAAAGAGATGAAGGTAGTTACTTCCATTTATCATTTAATAATGAAATTCCCTACTCCAAATGGGGTTGGTTCAGTTCGAGGGTCACAATATGATTCGAGGGAGTGCTATCATAGAACTGTCAAGGGTTTTCGTCGTAATGGATTAGGAGGACGCGCCCTTCCCCAAGAAGATGCCCAAGGATTGCTCAAAAATTCTAAGGGAGAGATTCATGTTCATTACACGGTTCAAGAACCAGAAGATGATGTTCCTCATCTAAGGGCGCGCCCTAAGATGTTACTATTGGAGACGCCCCCCCTAATTGATGAACTTCAAGAAAGAATTGTTGAGAGCACCTATACCCTTCAGGGCGCGCCCTCAAGGAAGGAAGAGCTTGTTGAAGAGGCACCCTCAGGGGGAGAGACATTTAATAACACCTTTCCAAGTAAAGGGTATGTGGAGGACGCGCCCTCACTAGAAAACGCGCCCTCAATAGAGGACGAATTGGTGGAGGACGCGCCCTCAAAGAGTGAAATGCCTGTTGAAGATCCTCGTATCTTTGATCTTGATCTTGATCCAAGAATTCCTATCCTACAGGAGAAGACAGGTCCTGCAGAAGAAACAATCTCAATCCCGGTAGACGCAGCAGATCCCAGTAAGGTTCTCAAAATTGGATCACAGCTAAGCAATGAGTTGAGAACAGGTTTGACTAATTTTCTTTTGGCCAACCTGGATGTGTTTGCTTGGAGTCATGCTGATATGATAGGAATTGATCCTAATGTCATGTGCCATCATCTAAACATATATCCCAATAAGAAAGGAATGCGTCAGAAGCGGCGTGCAATCAGTGGGGAAAGGGCAGTAGCTTTAAAAGAGGAGGTCGACAGACTCTTGGATGTGGGTCTGATCAAAGAATCCTTCTATCCCGAGTGGTTGGCAAACCCGGTGTTGGTAAAAAAGCCTAATGGGAAATGGAGAACTTGTGTGGACTTCACGGACTTGAACAAAGCTTGCCCAAAGGATAGTTTCCCGCTCCCTCGGATTGATCAGTTGGTAGATGCTACGGCTGGTCACGCTCTCTTGAGTTTCATGGATGCTTACTCAGGGTATAATCAAATTCCCATGTATGGACCCGATCAAGAACATACATCCTTTATTACTGACAGAGGTTTGTATTGCTATATTGGAATGCCCTTTGGTCTTATCAATGCAGGGGCAACATATCAAAGATTGGTGAATATGATGTTCAAAGAGCAGATTGGAAAAACTATGGAGGTGTATGTAGATGATATGCTTGTCAAGTCCAAGGACGCAGTAGACCACGTGAGGCACTTGGAAGAAATGTTTGGAATTCTGCGCAAGTACCGGATGAAGTTAAATCCTCAAAAGTGTGTCTTTGGTGTTGAGTCGGGGAAATTTTTAGGCTTTATTGTGAACCATAGAGGAATTGAAGCTAATCCGGAAAAGATCAAAGCACTCCTTGAAATGAAGTCCCCTACCAGTGTAAAGCAGGTTCAAAGCCTTTGTGGACGGATTGCAGCTCTAAATCGTTTTGTCTCAAAGTCTTCTGATCGTTGCAAAGAGTTTTTCAAAGCCATTAGGGGGGTGGACAAGGATTTCATGTGGACTCCTGCTTGTGAAGATGCTTTTCAGAAAATCAAGGAACAGTTAGGTAAGCCCCCACTCTTGGCCAAGCCCGTGGATGGTGAAGTACTAATTCTTTACTTGGCTATCTCGATTTACTCCATTAGTGCTGTGTTAGTACGAGAAGAGGAAAGTTTGCAGTCACCAGTTTACTATGTAAGTAAGAGGTTGTTGGATGCAGAAACCCGATATTCTAGCATGGAGAAGTTAGTATATGCTTTGGTGTTGGCTGCACGCAAGTTACGTCCCTACTTCCAAGCTCATAAAATTGAAGTACGAACTTCTTATCCCATGAGACACATTTTACATAAACCTGAGGCTTCGGGAAGGATGTTGAAGTGGGCGATTGAGTTGGGACAGTATGATTTGGAATATATTTCTCGAACGGCGATCAAGGGTCAAGCCTTAGCCGATTTTATTCTGGAGTTTGAAGATGAGAGTATGGGACGAGAAATCATTCTGGTGCACCCTGACCCTCTCACTCAGGAGGCAAGCCCTTTGATAGAAGAGTATCCTTTTCCTTGGTGGACCATGTATGTGGATGGAGCAGTTAACAGTGACGGGGCAAGTGCTGGAGTTGTCTTGACTTCTCCTGAAGGTCACCTTCTTATGAGTGCTATCAATTTCAAATTTTCGGTAACCAATAATGAAGCTGAGTACGAGGCATTGATTAATGGTTTGAAGTTGGCTTTGGAAATGAATGTGAAGAATTTGGTGGTGTTCAGTGATTCGAAACTGGTTGTTCAGCAGGTTGAAGGAGGGTTCCAGACTAGAGGACCGAAGACAGAGGCATATATGATGAGTGTACGTCGCTTGATTCGACAGTTCAACATAGTCAGACTTGAAGGAGTTCCTCGTGAAGAAAATTCCAAGGCCGACACTCTGGCCAGGTTGGGTTCCCAAAGAGACACGGTGTTGATGGGAGACATTCCATTGGAAGTTCAAGAAATTCCTAGTATCCCCGAGATGGAGCTAATGGTTGTAGATGAAGTACCAATGAAGACTTGGATGACTCCTATCCAAGAGTATATACAGAAAGGAATTTTACCCGATGATAAGGGGGAGGCCAGACGTTTGAAATACCAAGCAGCAAGGTATGTGGAATATGATGCAGTGTTATATCGAAGAGGTTTTAATCAACCCTTACTAAGGTGTGTTGATGGGGAGGAATGCAATTATGTCCTGAGAGAGGTTCATGAAGGAATATGTGGCAATCACTCGGGGGGTAGTTCCCTTGCTATGAAAGTGTTACGACAAGGATATTACTGGCCGACCTTGAAAGATGATGCTATGAAGTTTACAAGAGCATGTGACCAGTGCCAACGCTTTGCAAACTACTCATCTATTCCTGCTACTACATTAACTTCAATGATAAGTCCTTGGCCTTTTGCTATGTGGGGAATTGATCTCATTGGAGAGCTTCCTATGGCTAAGGGGGGTGTCAAATATGCTGTTGTGGCTGTGGATTATTTTACCAAGTGGGCAGAGGCTATGCCCTTGGCAAAGATAACGGCCAAGAAAATCAAAGATTTTGTTTTTAATTCCATTGTGTGCAGGTTTGGGATTCCCTACAAGCTCATATCTGACAATGGAAAGCAATTTGATAGCAAGGAATTAAAGAAGTTGTGTGAAGACTTGAAGATCAAGAAAGATTTTGCGGCGGTCTATCATCCCCAGAGCAATGGGCAGACTGAAGCTATCAATAAGATAATCAAGCACACCTTGAAGACCAAGCTAGAAGAAAGTAAAGGTAACTGGCCTGAGGAGCTTCCTATGGTGTTGTGGTCCTACAATACCACCCCAAGGTCTACTACTGGGGAGTCTCCATTTATGCTATCTTATGGATTTGAAGCAATGGTTCCTGTGGAAGTTGGATCTGGGTCGTTCAGAAGGGATCATTATGACAAGGAGTCTAATGAGGTCAACCAACGGCTTCATCTTGATTTTTTAGAAGAGACACGTGCAATATCATCCTTACGATTAATTGCATATCAGAAAAGAGTAGCTAGGTTTTATGATCGAAGAGTGAGAGTACGCCGATTAAAGGTTGGTGATCTCGTGTTACGAAGGGTGATGCCTCATACCAGAATTGCTAGTCATGGGGTCTTCGGAGCTAACTGGGAAGGACCCTACAAGATCAGGTCTGTGCTTTGGGAAGGAACTTTTCACTTGGAGGATTTGGGTGGCAATCCTATACCAAAAGCATGGAATGTGGAACATCTGAAGAAATATTACCAATAGGGAGTGGTTGTGTACCCCCTATGTTATCTATCTAAATAAACTAGAAGAAATAAATTTCCTCCTAGTCTAGGGGGGTAGTGCATGTACACCCTACCTTGAATAGTTGAGATTTTCAAGTTTTTTTCCCCAAAGAGCATTAGCCTTGGGACCAGTGTGGTTTTCACACCGGAGCGCATTATTTATGAAGATTTTATCAAGGTCTTTCAGAATATTAAATTTGTTATGCTTGTTTAAAGAACTCTGATTGCTTAAAAACTTTTATAGAACGCGTCCTATAATGTACCATGACAGGACGCGCCCTATGTTAATGGATAAACAAACATGCTAGAAGAACGCGTCCTTGTTATGTTTGCAATATTATGGAATGGGTATTTGTAAGTATAGGATACATCTCCAACAAATTGATAGTAATGTAAACAATAAAGGCATGCATTCCAATTTGAGATTTGAGATCTTAGCATGAAGAAGGCGCGCCCTCATCTTAATTGAGTATAGGCACGCCTTAAATAGGTTAATATCCGAGGAACACATTGGTCATTGAACAAACAAAAGAGGTTATAAGTTAAAATACAAATTGCAAGGCAGTAAAGGAGGGCCTGCACCTCAGTATGTTTCAATTTAAAGAAAACCTCAGGACGCGTCCTGAGATTGGTTATTCACCTTTTCAACATCCTGTAAATTTTCAGAAACTTTAGCGGGATCAGGAACTGATTCATTAAGAGGGGGTTCATCGAAAGAATGCTCAGGTATACCATCAGAGGACGCGTCCTCTTCTTCCTCATCTGGCATAGGTGACGCCTTCTCAAGACCAAGAAATACCCTTTTCGCTTTGATCTCAGCAGCTTCCTCAACTTTGAATTTGGTGATCCATTGCACAGTTTCGTCACCAAACTTTGAGAAGTCATAATTGGGATCTTGAGCCAAAAAGCCTGAGGCATAGTTCCTAAAACCTTTCATAAAGGACGCGCCCTCTATCTTCTTCTTTTCTCTGGCCCAACCATCTTGTTGGTCACCTTTCAACTCAGCGACTTGCTTCAACAATTCGTGCTTCTCATTTTTTAATGTGCTAATAGCAGAATTTAATTCATTATTTACCTCCTCTTGGATTTTGAGGTCGCTTTCATAGAAACTCTTTTGTTGATTGAGGTCCTTTTGAAGTTTGTCGATTACCCTATCACGGTCTTCGACCTTTTTAGATAGCATTCCTCTATCTTTTTCCAGAGCCTCAAGGCGCGTTTCTTCCTTTTTTAAGATTGATTGCCTATGAAGGGCAGAAATTAGAATTTCAGAGGACGCCTTGATTATGGCTTCATTTTCAGCAGAAGGGTCCCTGTTTCTCCATTTTACTATGTCCTCATCATTGACATAGGGAATTGCCAATGGGCTCAAGGCAGCTGAGACCAGGGAGAATGAAGTAGATTTGTTTTTCTTAGAGGGCGCGCCCTCTAAGGTATCAGCAGCTTCAAACACTTCTTTCCTCTTCCTCTCTTTATTCTCCTCCAAGTTAATTGTGACTTGAGTTTTCTTTGCCTCAGTTTGTTTTTTCTTTCCATCTTTTCTTTGAGGACGCGCCCTCGAATTTTTTGCAGCTTTTACAGATGGGACGACGCCCATTTCAAGACCCCAGCCTGTTGGTAGACCGTCCATACCTAGTCAATATCAAGAAAATGTTAGAACGCGTCCACATAAGTCAAATGTAATACTACTTTATTCACATGAAAGATATGTACACTAATAAGACTATATACCAGGTTGAGAGGACGCGCCCTCATCAACATGAAAACTCTCTTCATTTTCAGCTTCTTCCTCATCATCAGAATCACAGTCTTTGGAACCTTTGATGGGAATGCCTTTTCTAAATCTTTGGAAGGGAATAATGGATCCCACTTCCTTTCTAAGGATTCCAACTCTTTTTAGGTTATCTTCTGTGATTAATGTTTTTAGATTGAATCTTGAAGGTGGAAGGGATACGATTTTATCAGCCCGTTTTTTGGCTTCTCCGAACAGCTCTTTTATGTTTCTGTTATCTAAAAATTGACAAGGTAAGAATTAATAACGGATATTATACAAGGCGCGCCCTAAAGGAATAAAAACAAACAAGAGGACGCGTACTTACTATAATTGCAGTTGAAAACAACTCTGACTCTATCAACATTCCAAAGGTAGAAGAATGGTTCTTTCCAATTCTTCTCGTTGCTAATTTTTCCATCTGAAAAGCCCATTTTATTGTGTTTATGTTGGGGTGTCAAGAAATAGTATCCTTTGGAACTTTTTCTGATTGCAAAGAAGTAGCTAAACTCTTCCATCGTTGGACAGCTGGATATTCCTTCATCATGATAGAGTATGAACAGGGCAAGAGCTAGTTTGTATGAATTAGGAGAGAGTTGGATAGGAGCAATATCATACCACTCCAGTACACTTTTAAGGTAAGGATGTAAAGGCGCGCCCACTCCTAAAGACATCAGTTTAGGAGAGGTAACCATTCGTGGTACTTTGAATGGTTCTGGCCACTTGAATACATGGGGTCTCATCATAGAAGGAGGACGCGCCCATTGACCCTCCATGCCATAGTACGTCATGCACCAGGTTATCTCAGCTGCGGATACTGTTGATGACATACCAACACAAAAAAGTTTTTTATGTTGTTTTCTCATCCGTCTTTTCTCTGTTTCTGTAATGGTATCTTGGTATTGGCCCCAATCGAAATCGATTTCTTCTTCAGAAATTTCTGGATGAATGTATGGATTAGGTGAGGGCTCAGGAGGGGGAAGGCGGTCATCTTCATCAACTTCATAATAAGGATTGATTGGAGACGCGTCCTCCGCGTCTGATTCATTTATATCGGAATTGGACGCGCCTTCAGAATCTGAGGATTCTACATCTCTCTTGTTTCTTTTCCGTGAAATAGTTTCTGTATACTCTATAATATTTTCTTCCATATCTGTCACTGGTCTGAACTCTTGAAGACGCGCCCTACTGCGTTGGCTTGTCACTTCAGGATTGAGATCTTCGATTTGAGGAAGGGATGAGTTTGAGAGAGTTGGTGGAGACATTGTTTTAGTAGTGGTTTTAAATGGGGAAGTCCCTTGAAGAATTTCTATGGCTTAAGTATGAAATGATTTGATCGAAGACGAACTTTGCGCTGGAAAGGAGAGTGAAGGTGGGGAATAGATTCCCAAACGTTTGTTGAAGTCCTTGAAAGGATGAAAAGGGGAGGACGCGCCCTTACCCTCCAGCTGAAAAGAGAAAGAAAAATGGTAAAGACGCGTCTTGAAAGAAACGGGTTTTTGGTTGAAATATAACCTAATCATCACCTAAAGAAAATCTAACGGCAAACTCCTGGTAGTATCGTTATAAGGACGCGTCCTAATTATCGTTTCCACCTTAAATTGAGGAGACGGCGCGTCCTCATTGTTTTGAAGTACAGAAACAAAATTCAAAATCAAGCCTATGCACAATACAGATCTAATACAGATAGATACATATATGCATACAACTCAGAATTCAAGAACACATAAAGAGTTCAACGGTCATATTGTTCATTCAGGCGAAATATATGATAAAAACAATAAATAAAAGCTTAAAATCGTACCTTGAAAGTTGCTGAGTAAGGATCTGAGAAGAAAAACGATTAAAAACCGAGGATTTGACCGGATTTTTGCTTGGAAGAATGAACTGCGGCGACTAGGGTTTTTTCTGGAAAAAGTGAAAAGTGAAAACGACTTTTAGGTATTTATAGGTGAAGACACGCCTGGTGGAAGACAGCTGTCAACGCACGTGCGATCATATGATAAGGACAGGACGCGTCCTGCGTAAAGACGCGCCTTAGGCAACAGAAATTGGGATTTTTTGACGAATAAAGAAATTCAATGTATTGTTTTTAACTTCACACTGAATTGGGGGGTAGTTGTTATAGCCAAAATTCGGTAATGGGTTTTTAGGTTAGGGTCGGGTCAAGTATGAATTCAATTGTGTTATTTTTGTAATTAGGGTTAAGTTTAGTATTTGGGCTTGTCCTCATAGGGATAAGGACGCGCCCTCTTAGGTTGTCCATCCCTTGAGGACGCGCCCTCACAGTAATGATAACTCTACATGGATGGAAGACTTGACAGAATCATAACTTCATTTGACACAAGGAAGACTTAGGGCTTGTCCTCATTGGGGATGAGGGCGCGCCCTGTAGGGCGTCCACCCCTTGAGGGCGCGTCCTCTTGGTTTGAAGCTGCAACTTGATAATGAAAGATGGTTCCCTTGGCTTGGTATTGACAAAATATTGAAGAATTCCATCCTAGGATGTACCCTAGGAGGGGGATGTCCGTGGCTGAAGGCCTCCTCCTGTATTCAATGGGCGCGCCCTCATTGGGGATGTGGGGTTAATCTTGGTGTGTGCTTTGGGAGCTCCGTTCCTGTACTCAATGGGCGCGTCCTCATTGGGGAACTTTGGAGTAATCCTGCACTTTGCACCCAAACACTTGGGATCACTTGTCCTGCTATCTGGTGGGTGCTTCTCATTCGGGGGACAAGGATGCGTCTAGCATTTAAGGTAAGTCATGGCTATACCTGTATTTATGAATTAAGGAAATAGTTGGTAATGGATAGGACTAGTCCTCGACGGGGGAAGTTTCCTTATCCATGAAGTCCTGACGTCATAGATAAGCCTTGGGCCTTTTGTGACTAGGCCTTATCGTTAGACATTCCTAAAGTGAGCTAAATCTCTAAGTAAGGAAACAGATGGAAGTCCTACGTTCAAGTAAGGAAAGATAAGGAAGACATATGTTTAAGTATGGAAGGAATCCTATACATGGAAGGCGGTGGAAAAGTCTAACGTCTAAGCATGGAAAGGCAGCAGAAGACTTCGGATGGGCTCCGAAGATCAAAGACCAAGCCCATGGAGGAAACTTCCTCCCCAAGAACTACGTTGGCTTGATTCCCTATAAAAAGGGATACGTAGGCAAATTGTAAGGGGTCGAATGTTGAGAACTCTGAGGCAGCTAACATAAACCCTAAGCAATCTCAGCCACCAATCATACACAACCACCATACTCCGACGAATTTACCATCTAAGGACAACCGTTGTAGATCTTGATTCCGGCGAAGAACCCCAAACTTTGTTAATACCAAATTCCTTCGTTAACACAAATTACTAATTATTCAGAATTTTAATCATTTAGATAAATATTATTCAGATTTGCCAAATGACCCCGACTCGTAAGAAATAGACAGCCTTCAGCCCTGCGAGGTTAATAAAGTGATGCTCGGATACAAAACCATCCCAATAATTAGAAGAAAGATCCAAGGATTTTTGACAGATGGCAAAATGATTCAGGTAGACAACCCATCAATTGATTTGAGTATACATTGAGGCGTGCAAGTTTCGTGAGGTTGCCCATTTCAGATGAAATTGAATCAGTCAATCTATTTGCTGAAAGATCAAGTGTCGAAAGTGATGTCAAATTTCCAAGAGATTTAGGAATCAAACCTTGGAAATTATTGTAGGAAAGATCAAGTTCTGAAAGGGCACTCAAACTTTCCACAGATTCAGGAAATGGGCCGCGAAAGAAGTTAAGCTCAAGATTAAGATATACAAGACCACTAATGTTAACAATCCAAGAAGGAAAAGAAAGGTAAAATAGGTTCAAACTAAGATCAAGGGAAACAAGAGATGTTAAATTCTTAAAGGAAAGAGGACTAAAAATATTGTCGTGGAGCTGACAGTTGCACAGTTTAAGTACTAATATTGAATTCGGAAGCATATTAATGGCAGGAAACCAATCAGCAGCGGCGTTCGAAATGTTAACACTCGATAGATCCAGGTGTTCCAAAAAAGAAAGACCAGGCAACCATCTCATGTTATCGATGCTTAACAAAGAATTATATTGATAATCTATATTATTACTTAAATCAAGGTGATGTCAAAACCAAGATTTTGGAGGTTGGCTGAGTGACATGTTTGACAAGTTTAATCAGAACAGGTATGCAGATATTGTCACAGTTTGTTGGTCTCTATGGCGAGCAAGAAATGATGTGGTATGGAACAGGAAACATTCGAAAGTAAATAGAGTTATAGCTTCAGCAAAGCAGTACCTTTTACAGTGGAATTATGCCCAGGTTAATTGTTCTAGTGCTCCATCCAGAGTTGCATTTGAAGGGGATGGTGCTATTACGTGGGTTAGACCTCAAGGGAACTCAATAAAGGTAACAGTTGGTGCGGCTCTTTTTGCAGAAAGAATGGAGCATGGAGTGGGGATGGTGGCTCGTGATTCAGACGTGAAGCTAGTGGCAGCAAGAACTCTATGCTTTGCAGGGGTGGTGTCAGCAGAATTTGCAGAGGCCTTAGCGATTAAAGAAGCTCTGTCGAGTGGTGGAAGAATGTCGTCGGGAACTCCGACTTTCAAACGTTATTTCGTTGTTATTTATTAAACGGTCTGCTAATATAGTTGCTCACTGTTTCGCACGAGCATCATATATTTACCCTGATCGTACATTTGATAGGAGTAATGTTCCCGTTGAATTGCAAGATTGTCTGATGTTGGAGTCTATTAATGAATAAAACTCTCAGCTTTTTGTCAAAAAAAAAAAATCAAGGTGATGTAAAGTTGAAAGGTTTCCTAGATGATGAGGAACTAAACCTTGAAAATTAGAGCTTGAGAGGTTGAGATATATATGTTAGCTCCTTGAAGGACCCAAAAAAATCAGGAATTTTGAATCCACTAAAGTTATTATAACTCATGTCCAAGTAAGTCAGATATTTTAAATCAAGCAAAGAAGAGTTCAATATCTGATCACCTCTTAACGAGCAATTTCGAAGATCAAGTTCAATGACATGGCCTGTACTCGTGTTATCACACGATATTCCATGCCATGAACAACAATCATCTCCAACCCATGAAGATAAGTAATTGAACTTGTCAATGAGATGGCTCTTAAACTCTAGCAAACCCTGTTTCTCGATCCCCACGCAGCTTCTACCACAATAACCTCCGACTATGCTACTGCGCCCGGACTCTACACTTACCAGAACACCCAACACAAAACTAACATATGTTTCTGCATTCCCATAGCTAGAAAGAAACTAACTAACTATATTGGGAGCTAGCTATATCAAGATTATATGGTTCGATTGGATAATTATGAGCAGGCACATGGATTAAAGACATGCATAAATAGCAAGAGTATCATATTTTAATTAATTTTATTTATTGAAAAATTAAGTTTACATGCCTTCTATATACTCTTTATCGGGTTATCAACTTGTATAAATTAATATATGTTAATTGTTATAATAGATCTGGCAAAAACCGAACACAAAGATGACAAGGCAAAATAATATGATTAATATTGATTAATCTTTTCTGTACTATCTTTTGTTAACATGCCGAGCAAAGCAAATATGCTTATTATTTCAAGTGATAAATCATCACATGAGAGGTTCAAGTGGCTTGAAAAGCTTCAATCCAGTAACTTCTGCAGAACAGGACCATAATCATCTCTCCACATCTCAACAAGAAATTACAGTTTGCAAGGTTTACATATCATTTCAGATATCCTTCCATGTTCAGCCATTTATAAATATATATTATAGAAAGGTCATCAATACTAATAAAATTGTTGCTTTTAAGTTTTAACATTATCAGATGTTGAACGCTTTCCGTAGCTTAATACAAACATCCCGAAGCAAATACAATTCCGAAGCTCTAGTTACATATCGCAGATACCAGCATTTAGCATCCCTTTCCTCCAAGGCTAAAGCTTCGGAAAGAACCTGAATCCACGGAAAGAAATGCATCAATAGTGTCAACAAATGTTATAGTAGTTTTATAAATTTAAGGAACTTGCTCATCTATAGAAGCCGATACCATTAGTAAAACAAAGGAGAACAGATATTAACTAGACAAAGATGACATTTCTATAAAAGAGCTTCTTTCTTCTTGTAATAGATAAGAGTTTACCTGTTAATTATCTTCCTCTGCAACAAAGCAACTTCGACCACTATCTTATCAAATATTTTTTCGACATGGTGAAAGTAAAAATACCTCCAAGACTTGATAAAATGCAAAGAAGCGCAGAAACCCAAAAACCCAACCAGGATACCGGGTCCAATTCCAGCATAAAACCACAGCTGCTCATCTGAATCGGAATCTGAGTCTGAATCAGAATGAGCTTGACTGGTGCATGGTTTCAGAATAGGTTGACCACAGAGCTGATTGTTACCAGCATAGATGGAGGGATTATCAAGGGTCTGTAGTTGTTTTCCAGTAGGTATTCTCCCTGATAAATTATAAGAAGAGAGGTTCAAGTGGCTTAAAGAGTTTAAATTTGATAGGCTCTGCGGAATAGGACCATGAAGTTCATTTTTAGAGAGATCAAGAGATTCCAATCTGTACAGTTCCCCTATCTTGTCCGGGATCCTTCCAGCTAATCGATTTCCTGATAAGTTCAAATTCGTTAAACCATGAAGATTCATCAACTCTTCTGGAATCTCTCCACTGATGTGGTTGTTTGATAGATCAATAGCAAACAGAAACGCAAGCGTAGAGGTGTATTGTAGATCTTGTCCCTTCACATTATTTATTATCACTTCACCAATTCCACTTTCCAATTTTTTATATGCCTCAGTGCTACCACCTGCAATCATTGAACTAAAATTGCCGAAACAAGGAGGAATGTTTCCCGTGATTTGGTTTTGTGCTAGATTCAAAACTTGAATTGATGAGTGGTGGCAAAGCTGTGTGGGAATTTTACCATAGAAACTGTTGGACCGGAGTATTAAATACTTCAGAAAAGGTAACTGTTCTCTAGTCCAACGGGGAAGAGTGTCATTCAAACGATTCTTTCCCACATCAAGTACGACCAGATTCGACAAATTATTGAAGGACAAAGGTAGTTTTCCTCGAAACTTGTTGTTGTACATGTTTAAATATCTGAGATTTCCTAGAGAACCCAAAGAAACTGGGATATCCCCAGAGAGACTGTTATCCATCACGTCAAGGTCAGCCAACTCTGTCAAGTTTTCTAAGCACTTTGGGAGCTTTCCAGATAAGTTATTTTTAGAGAGGATTAAAGTCGTCAATGACGTCAGATTGCATATAAATGCAGGAAAGTCACCTGACAAATGGTTATTTGAGAGTGATAACGTGCCCAGATCATTCGGAGCTGTTGAACTTGTTGACAGTTGATCCCCGTTGATATCATTGTTGGATAGATCGACCGAGATTGCTTGAGACAACAGACTCGCAAACCAATTAGTTGGGACAATTGATATGCTTGCATTTTGCATTTTAAAAGTATCAAATTCTCTTTGTGTCTGAAGCCAACGGGGAATATCAGGCCCTACTTTCAAAGACTCCAAATATATGTAATGGAGCTGGAAGGGAGGAACCCATTCAGAACTAATATTCAACACTAAGTTAGACTTTGAAGAAATATCCAAATCTGTCAGCTCTGTGAGGTTAATAAAGTGATGCTCAGATACAAAACCATCCCAGTTATTAGAAGAAAGACTCATTTCTTTTAGATTTGATAGTTCTCCAATGCATTTTGGAATGCTTCCGCTCAATTCATTCCCACTGACTAATAAATATTCCAACTCTAACAGATGGCAAAATGATTCAGGTAGACGACTGATCAACTGATTTGAGTTTAAAAGCAGATGTGTAAGTTTCGTGAGGTTGCCCATTTCAGATGGAATTGAATCATCCAATCTATTAACTGAAAGATCAAGTCTCAAAAGTGATGTCAAATTCCCAAGAGATTTAGGAATCAAACCTTCGAAATGATTATCTGAAAGATCGAGTTTAGAAAGTGACTTCAAATTTCCAAGAGACTGAGGAATCAAACCTTGGAAATTATTGTAGGAAACACGAAGTTCTGAAAGGGCAGTCAACCTTCCCACTGATTCAGGAATTGGGCCACGAAAGTTGTTTAACTCAAGATTAAGATACACAAGACCAGTATTGTTAACAATCCATAAAGGAAAAGAATGGTTCAAATGGTTGTCACTAAGATCAAGGGAAACCAGAGATGTTAAATTCATCAAGGAAGGAGGATCAAAAATATTGTTGGGGAGCTGACAGTTGTACAGTTTAAGTACTAAAAGCGAATTAGGAAGCATGTTAATGGCCGGAAACCAATCAGCAGCGTCCTTGGAAATCTTAACGAATGAGAGATCCAGGTGTTCCAAAAAAGAAAGCCTGGATAACCATCTCATGCTATCAATGCTTAGTAAAGATTTATAAATTAAAAAAAAGTAACTATAGTTATAATTACTAGGAGTAAGCTCAGAATCATAATTATTACTTAAATCAAGGTGACGCAAGTTTGAAAGGTTTCCTAGATGATGAGGAACTAAACCTTGAAATTTAGCGTGGGAGAGGTTGAGATATGTTAGGTCCTTAAAGGACCCGAAAAAATCTGGAATTTTGGTGCCAATAAATTTGTTAAAACTCAAGTCCAAGTAGGTCAAATATTTCAAATCAAGCAAAGAAGAGTTTAAATTGATTTGATCAATAAGTACATGATTCAGTGACCTAACCGTAAATATGTCGACTTTTAACGGTGAACCGTTAAAAGTCAATGCAATTTAACGTTAGTGAAAATATTTTAAAGTTCAGTATTGTGATTGCAAGCTAATTGTAACTTCGTGATGCGATTGAAAACTTTTTTAACTCGATGACTCACTTGCAAGTTATTAGTAACTATAGTGATGAATTAGCCATTTAACCCCATTCGATTCCTGACCATACATATGTATTATTTCATTATTCTGAATAGGGCAGTTTATTGCATGCATTTACTAACAAAAGTATCAACGACAAATGAAAAATGCTAGAGAATTATAAAAAAAAAATAAAAAAAAAACCCAAATTCACGTTTACTCTTTTTTTTTTGCCAAAGGAATGATGATTTCATTCATTTCTCAAATCGTTCATCAATACATCAATGAACTCCGGGTGGTTATCACACACCCTCCAAATGCGATCAGCTATACAATAAGTAGACTTTGCTAGGAAATGTGCTACCTTATTTGCAGACTGCTTAACAAACTTAACATTAACGTTTCTACCTTGCAACTCGGACAATAAATCTTTACACTCCTTTATCAATCTGCCGAAGTATGAACGGAGATCAGTTGTGCTTCGAACAGCTTGAACCACGACAAGGCAGTCAGTTTCCACCCACACATTCTGTTCTTGACGCTGCTTAATCCAGCTAAGAACCTCCCTCAATCCTATCGCCTCTGCATTTTCCGGAGCCATGTTTCCCAAGCAGCACTTTGATCGAGCCTCTATTACTTCCCCCTATGGTCTCTCACTGCAAATGCTGTACTATAACAGTTTGTTGCATTGAATATCGCAGCATCACAATTTACCTTAATCATGTTAGCACCTGGTTTCGTCCATTGCTCATCTCCATCTTCTGCAGTCATGTGACCCAGAAAAGGATCGAAGGTTCTGTCTTGAGCATAAATCCACTGACTAAGGACCACTCTTGATAATGCTACTACTTCCACAACACCTGCACTCTTCTGATTCCATACCAAATCGTTTCTACACTTCCACAGTGCCCAGCACATCATTGCTGCACTATGTCTTGTTGCTGTATCCCAGCTGTCAAATACGTCTGCAAACCATTCTGGGAACGATTCATGATAAGTCTTGAGCATAAATCCACTGACTAAGGACCACTCTTGATAATGCTACTACTTCCACAACACCTGCACTCTTCTGATTCCATACCAAATCGTTTCTACACTTCCACAGTGCCCAGCACATCATTGCTGCACTCTGTCTTGTTGTTGTATCCCAGCTGTCAAATACGTCTGCAAACCATTCTGGGAACGATTCATGATAAGATGGACTGCCCCTCAACTTCGTCCAACATTCTGAAGCGAAAGAACAATTCAGCAAGGCATGTTCAATCGTTTCAGGTTCTAGATTACATAAGGGACATGCCACATTGAGATCGACATGTTTTTGTTTCAACTGTATCTTCGTAGGTAAACACGTTTACTCTTTTGATTGGTTGTATAAATAATAAATAAAATGGCCATATGTGCAATGATAATAGTCCTACAAATTAAATTTTTATATTTTGTCATGTGTGTCACTTCATTTTGGAAATTTTTATGGATCATCAAACTGAGAAAACTGGCTATCAACTAAGGGGCCATTTGTTTGCCCCTGATTAGTGCTGAATGAGCTGTGATTTGACCGATTCAGATGATAAGCTTATTTGTTTATAATTTTTTTTATTCTGAATCGTTCATATACTGCTGAGCGATTCATGGTAAAAATTCTGTCAAAAAATTCGTGGAATGATCTGAACGTGGTGTCATGTTGATACTCATACATGTTCTTTTATCCCTCAAGATAGAATTTGTAAATTGATTTATTAAAAAATGAATGTAGTAATTATTTACATTTTTTATTTGAAAATATTATTTTTATTTTAGTATTATGAAAGTTTGTACTAAGATTAAGTTATTTTTGAGGTATTTAAAATAATTAGTATGTTTTTGAATAATTAATGCTCAAGTTATCTTTTAGGTATTTAAAATAATTGTTGCAATCATAAAACTATAAAATGATTGTTTTTAATCAAAAAATTATATTTACAAAATAATACAAATTATGATTATAAATAATTTTTTTGGTTCAGATAAATTATGTACAAAACGATATTATTCATTCATATTCAGATTTATTAATTATCCAGATATTTGAACTATTCAAATATATTTATTCAGATTTAACAAATAACCCGTAACTGAATCAATTAAAATTTTCAATTAGGTCTCGTCTGTTTAGAAACGTTAATAAATAAACTCAGCCTTAACCAAATAAAATGACGTGTAATGCTTAGTCACACAACCTTCTCTTAACCAAATAAAAACAAACTCAGCCTTAAGAAAATAACATTCAAGTTTCAAACACTAATATAAACATTTTACACAATTCAATTCAAATCTCCCTCAAAATAATTTTAGCATCAAAACAAAATTTACAATTTAAGAAGTCTCATTCAAATACCACACATAAACAAAAATTCTTGTTACCCATAAGCAATACCAATTCTGTGCTTGATATGAGATAGAGAGTAGGGTCTTGGTTTTGGCATGATTTGTTCTCAATCAAAAATTGAGACTGGAAAAATTACTATTATTGAGTTAAGATAGTTGATTTGCATATCAAATTATACATCTATGTTATGAAACTAGATTTATTAGATATGTGTACATATTTACACACATTTACATAATGCATGGATGAAAGATTAAGAAAATAATATGTTAAAATGAAGGGATTAAAATTTAGATAAACAATGAGCAACAAATAAAAAGATTGAAGAGGTGATATAGGTTTTTGGGTCGGGTTATTCAATTAGAAGAAAAATCATACAGTATATAATAGTAGAGGTGGCAACTCAGACAGTATCAATGTGTCATTATTTAACGGAAAATCAGGACTGCCCAGAAAATATGAAGGTATTGTGAGGAATTTTAAAAATTGGGCCTTTATTTGTACTTGAACATAAACTTAACTCAAGTCCAAGTAAGTCAAATATTTCAAATCAAGCAAAGAAGAGTTTAATGTCTGATCACCTCTTAACTTGCACATTCGAAGATCAAGTTTAATGACATGGCTTGTACTCGTGTTTTCACACGAAATTCCATGCCATGAGCAACAATCATCTCCAACCCATGATGATAAGTAATTATACTCATCAAAGAGACCTTTCTTGAGACACTACATGAAGTTTGATTGAATATATGTAGAAGACTACGAAATGAAGTCGTAGTCAAGTGTCACAATATCAACCAGAACATAGAATATTAGCATTTTTCTTAGTATTAATCAGACTCCCGCTCGGTCTGCGCAGTGCCGGCTCCGCAATCTATATCTTTATTTTTATAAATTGTTAATGTGACGGCCCTGGATCTTCTGAGCCCAGCTCCCAGCTTCGTTTTCATCAGAAAGTCTCCTCCGAGTCTACGTAGACTTAGTCTGTATAGTGTGATAAACAATTTAACTACATTGCTAAAAAAGTCTTGGTGTAAATTACTTGTCTAATCATTACTCAAGAAATACAGCGCGGGAAGTAAGACGAAGATGAGTTAGTATATGTTATTCTGTCTGTCAATGTAGTTTAACATAGGTGCCAGGTGAACAGTTAGACCATGAATAGATCAGGGGTGCATAAATTTTGTAATGAATTAACTAGATTATACAATTAACAAAATTGTACATTGGTATAGTATAATTCTCTGGAGAAAAAGAAATATGAGTATTTAAATTGAAAAAACACAATAGAAATCATATAAGATAACAAGCGATAAGAAAACAAACATAAACATATCAGGTAGAAACAAAAGATAGGAGCACATAGTAGCCTTCTCGACATAAATCAGATATGTAATACAAGAGGAAATACTACTATCTGATGCACCATTGTATACCATCCTCTTCTTCCAGGGCTATAACTTGATCAAACACATGTCACCTGTTAGTTCTGGATTTTTTTCTGCAATGATGCAATAACAACCGCTATCTTGTCAAAGACTCGTTCCACAATGTAGAAGTAAGAATACCTCCATGACTTGATGAAATGCAAAGAAGCGCAGAATCCCAAAAAGCCAACCAAGAGACCAGGTCCTATCCCAGCGTAAAACCACAAGCACTCGTCATCCCAATCAGAATCACTTTCATTGTAGTTTGGATGATTATACGATTTTTTGTCACCAGTGCAGGGCTTCAGGAGCGGTTCGCCACAGAGCTGATTGTTGCCAGCATAGATGGAGGGATCATCGAGGGTCTGGAGTTGGTTTCCTGTGGGTAATCTCCCTGATAAATGATTGAAGGAGAGGTTCAAGCGGCTTAAAAAGTTTAACTCTGATAGACCTTTTGGAACAGGACCATACAGTTCATTTCTAGAGAGATCGAGAAATTCCAATTTTCCCAGTTTCCCAATCCTGTCAGGTATCCTTCCAGATAGATGATTACCTGCTAAATTTAAATTCAATAAACCACAAAGATCCATCAATTCTTCAGGAATCTCTCCACTTATGTTGTTATTCGAAAGATCAATCGAAAACAGAAAGCCGAGTGTAGAGGTGTAATTTAGCTCATATCCTTTCGCATCATCTATTATCATTTCACCATACCTTACTGAGTGTTATAGCCAAAATTCGGTATAGGGTTTTTAGGGAAGATTCGGGTCAAGTAATAATCAATTGGGGATATCCAAGGTGGAATTAGGGATTGAACTAGTACTACGGAGGCTCGGGGCTTGTACTCACAGGGGTGAGGGCGCGCCCTCTGGACGTTCAACCCCTGAGGCCGCGTCCTCTTGATGTAGACTGACAACTTGACATGAATGGATGACTTGACAGAGAATAACAACTATATTTACATGGGATTTACATAAGAAAGACTTAGGGCTTGCCCTCATAGGGGCAAGGGATCGCCCTCTAGGCCGTCCACCCCTTGAGGGCGAGTCCTCTTGGTATGAATTGACACTTTGATGGAGAAGGTTATAGCTTGTCCTCATAGTGGCAAGGGTGTTCTCCTGATGGTGAATAATGATTCCATTGGTTTAAATGAAGACTTAGGGCTTGCCCTCATAGGGGTAAGGGCGCGCTCCTTAAAGCCGTCCACCCCTTGAGGGCGCGCCCTCATGGTAATGACAGCTTGATGGATGATTTGACAAAGGATAACAACTATTTTGACATGGCATGACATGATGAAGATTCAGGACTTGTCCTCTTAGGGGAGAGGTTGTGCCCCTTTGGCCATCTAACCCCTAAGGACGCGTCCTCTCGGTGTGGACTAACAACTCTACATGAATGGAAGACTTGACGGAGAATAATAACTTCATTTGACACAAGGAAGACTTAAGGCTTGTCCTCGTGGGGATGAGGGCGTGCCCTTTAAACCGTCCACCCCTTGAGGGCGCGTCCTCTTGGTTTGAAGTTGCAACTAGATAATGAAGGATGGTTCCCTTGGCTTGGTATTGGCAAAATATTGAAGAATTCCCTCCTAGGATGTGCCCTAGGAGGGGGATGTCCGTGGCTGAAGGCCTCCTCCTGTATTCAATGGGCGCGCCCTCATTGGGGATGTGGGGTTAATCTTGGTGTGTGCTTTGGGAGCTCTGTTCCTGTACTCAATGGGCGCGTCCTCATTGGGGAACTTTGGAGTAATCCTGCACTTTGCACCCAAACACTTGGGATCACTTGTCCTGCTATCTGGTGGGTGCTTCTCATTCGGGGGACAAGGATGCGTCTAGCATTTAAGGTAAGTCATGGCTATACCTGTATCTATGAATTAAGGAAATAGTTGGTAATGGATAGGACTAGTCCTCGACGGGGGAAGTTTCCTTATCCATGAAGTCCTGACGTCATAGATAAGCCTTGGGCCTTTTGTGACTAGGCCTTATCGTTAGACATTCCTAAAGTGAGCTAAAAATTCTAAGTAAGGAAAGATATGGAAGTCCTACGTTCAAGTAAGGAAAGATATGGAAGTCCTACGTCTAAGTAAGGAAGGCGGTGGAAGATTTTGACTGGACCTTGAAGATCAGAGACCAAGCCCATGGAGGAAACTTCCTCCCCAAGAACTACGTTGGCTTGATCCCCTATATAAAGGGGTACGTAGGCACATTGTAAGGGGTTGGAAGCGAGAGCTCTGAGGCAGCCACCACTAACCCTAAGCAATCTCAGCCACCAATTACACACAACCACCATACTCCGGCGGATTCATCGCCTAAGGACCACCGTTGTAGATCTTAATTCCGGCGACAAACCTCAAACTTTGTTAATACCAAATTCCTCCGTTAACAAATTGGCGCTAGAAGGAGGGGTGCTAATTAAGATCATAATCTTTGGAGGAAAAGATGTCACACAATCACAACGGAAGTTCTTATGATGGTGGTGATTATGACTCAGATGGTAGTGAAGGAGATGAACATGTCCATCATGAGGGGTAGGAGTGTGCCCGTCATGAGAAGACTCTAGAAAAGCAGGACAACCCTCAAGGGAGGGATGGACAACGTGATGGTAGGTTTCTAACCGACACTCTAATGAGGTTGGAATATGTTGACGACAGAGTCCCGATCGTTGAACTCCCCGATGATGAGACTGATGGTCAGGAACGGCCCAGGGATGGTCGAAGGGTCGAGCAAGACCTGAATGACCAAGAGCGAAGCCTTGCAAGGTTGAAGGAGCGACTTGGCATACTACTCAACAATGATGATTTATGAATGTTTCTATTGAGAATGATAAAGAAAGCCCTCTAGGGGAGAGAGGCCCCATGATCCACAGAGAGAGCCCCCTGTTAACAGGTCGTGGCCCCATGGACATGAGCGAGCCCGTCCTCGTGATACTCAAGGAGCAATTTGGAAGAGCGGCCCCGTGAATCACAGAGAGCGCCCCCTGAGTACAGGTCGAGGCCCCATGAACACGAGTGAGCCCTCTCGCGTGATAATTCAACTAGACAACGTGATCAAGACTCAAGCTATAGGAGAGATCATCAAAGGAGGGATAATCGACAGTTCGTGAGGCATGATTCCCGCCAGTACCATCTGGGCGCGCCCTCGGGGGGTAGGCCGCCTATCATTACTTCGGTCTCATCTCCGAGCGCAAGCGAGGGGAAACAGAGGACGCGTCTTCAAGGTCTTGACCCCTTCAAGCGCAAGGAAATCCCCAACTTTAGGGAAGCATCATAACCTAGGGAGATGTTCAAGTTCATAATCAAAACCAAGTAGTAGAACAACCACAACCTCAAGTTGGAGTGCCAAAAACCAATGAAGTAGTTGATCAGGCTCCACCCTTGGGGTGTAGTCAACCTCCACATGCTGAAAACGCATCCTCAAGGTAACGCTAATCTAGTTTTATTGTTTTCTATGTTTTTTGTTCTTTGAATTTTTGCAGGAAGAAGAATGTGAAGGAAAATCCTTAGGAACCTTTAGGGTGCGCCCTAAGAGCAATGCTCGAGGGTTAGATGAATTCCAACAACTCCTATGGAAGTTCGACGAATGTTCACGTCCACACCTCTAGGACATGTCCTCCAGGTATTTCGAGATAGTCGTTTCTCCCTGAGGACGCATTCTCAGAGGAAAATGTCTACGAACAATTGCAATGAAGACAATTGATGATAAGACAAGTTCAATGCTTAAGCAACTTTCACGTAGAGTAATATGGATGCGAAGCTTCATGATCCACAGAGAGTGCCCCCTGATTACAGGTCGAGGCCCCATGGACATGAGCGAGCCCCTCCGTGAGGACAAAACCTTTATACTTATAGAACGCGTCCTCACATTCAGGAGACATGATCTTCAAGGCGCGCCATAAGCGTATCAGCTTCTTATATTAAGGCTTCGACAACGAAGTTGTACAAGCCCTCAGGTTGTTTTCAGCAAAAAGAAGAGTATTTGGAGTCGAGGCCCCATGGACCTTAGGATGCGCCCCCTGATCGGCAGGATTCGGCCCCAAGGTCATGAGTGAGCCCCTCCACGAGTGAATAATGGCGCAAGGGACTTCGACATTGCCCTCATTCACTTAGGTCACCCTACGCAAGAGGGCGCCAGACTCAAGTTCTGGTCTTCGAGAGAGGGCGCGCCCTCACGATGCTGGGGGTAGTACTGATGCATCTCCCGACTCTTCCTGTGAACAATGAAATACCGTTACAGAGATTTTTGTTCGTGAAATAATGTTTGAAGCTATCATTAACTTCTATTGTGTGCCCCTTTGCTGGACAGAGGCACCAAGGTGCGGCCCTAGGCTAGTCTCGGAAATATGTGAATAATAGACTACAAGGTAAATTAATGACCTCCTAGTCTAGGGGGTAGTCCAGGTACATATTCCTTAAAAGAAAATGTCATGTTAAAGTATTGAAGGCACGTTTATAAAACAAAACGAAAGATCAACGACATACTTGTATGTGAGTTCAGAAAAATCGAGGAAGATGTGCCCACATATTTGCGTGATTTGTTGTGTACTAGGAAGTGAATATGGAGGACATAGAGTGATGCAGTGCTTGAACTAGCAAGGAGATGAGATGTACAGATAGAAAATATTAAGGACGCGTCCTTTATATTAAAAAGGTGGTAATTTCGGAATATGAGTAGAAGAACGAGGCTCGTAACTGCATCAAGACCGCGCTCTCAGAAGGTTGCTATCACGCATGCATGCATATTTGAAGCAGTTAAAAAAAAAAAAAAGAGGACGCGCCTTGTATAAAAGATATAGGCCATAATATAAATGGAAGAAACAAAAATGCTAAAGGAAAATGTGTAGTTGATACAAAGAGAATGCAAGTGGGGGTTAATTAAATGAGAAAGTTGATAAAATATGATGGGAGCATTTGATACGCGGGGTCCACTACAAGATGACACAAATAAGTTTAAATATGTGCATTCAACATGCAGAGTGAAAAGCAACAGAAGTAAAATGAAAGAAGGGGATTTGGTGGTTTAATTATGGGCCCGCAAGGTGATTAAGTGAGAAGGTTGATTTTGAGAAATTAAAATGTGCTGGTGGGTGTTAATTGAAGTACATAAAGTAAACCAGCGGCGAGCATAATTGTGTTGGTGTGTTGATTATCAAAATTAAGAAGAATATTCATTGTTTTGATTAAACAAAGGAATGAGTTAAAGCATGTGGGCCTGACATAAATGGATAAAGAAAGCAAGGCATTTCTTAAAGGATTCACTAGTGTAATTCAATTGTTCAAGTCACGCACTAATTAAAAGGAGTATTAAATGAGGAAGACAAGGGACCCACGACAATTGAAGGACAGAAGGAGTGAAGCAATGGTAATGTATTTATCAACATATACGTGCATCAAAGAATAACATGAAGTAAAAGAAAAATTGCAGAGCGCCTTGATCAGAAACGAAAACAAGGAAGAGGCGTGTCCTTGCACTAAAAAAAATATATAAAGGCTGCAGAGTTTAAAAATTAACGAGTTGGTGGTGGACTGAAACTTGCAAGATGACAGCTGAAGTGTCAAATGAAGATGATTACTGAAGAAGTACGCGAGCATGGGCAGAAGAAAATTGGTGACAATTTGATTGAGAACGAGAAAGGCGCGTCCTTAAAAAATAAAGAGAGCATGCTCTAGCATGATGAAGCCCTTCAATATGAATAACGTGAACTTTGTCACAGTGAAATGGTAAAGAAATCATTGATACTGCATAAAAAAAAAAATTATAAACGAGGACGCGTCCTTAATATAAAATATGTGGCAATGTTATGAAGACACGCCAGGAGTTGCATGCAGCCTCAAATAAAAAAGGAAGAATACATGTGGAAAATGTATAAAGCAGCTGATACCGACAAGTTTGTACGACAATTTTTAACATATTGAAGGCGCGTCCGTTATAAAATAAAATGGAGAATGTGGCTTTCAAGAATGAAAGATGAAGTAAAGCAGCAATGTTGCATCTGAAATAAACAGTTGATAAAGCAGGATTGGTCAGGCGGTCAAAATGGTTATATATTACTAGTTGTGATGGAGTTGTTACTTGTTTGGAGGACGCGTTGTGCAAGTTGGACGATTGGATTGGAAGCTGACAGTTGTACAAACATGTATGTGTAACTTGGTTTTTGGATTTTTAGCAAGCCAAACTGCAAAATTCTTTTATTGATGGTTCAGAGCGTGTTCAAATAAAAATATAAGTTTTTATGTCGCGAGAGATAGGGAAGACTTGGGTTAGAAGATTATACTCTATTATCGAGTGTGACCGTAAGAGGTGAACACTTTTGCATAAAATCTCTTGTTTCTTACGCCGAGTTAACTCATGTAAGCTTAGAGGCTTGATGCATAAGTGATATATCTCTATAAAAATCAAGATTAGAGTTAAACGAAAATTTTGGTATATGAAGATTGAAAATTCCATGTTTCATCTCTGATTTCACATGGAATTAGGGGGTAGTTGTTATAGCCAAAATTCGGTATAGGGTTTTTAGGGAAGATTCGGGTCAAGTAATAATCAATTGGGGATATCCAAGGTGGAATTAGGGATTGAACTAGTACTACGGAGGCTCGGGGCTTGTACTCACAGGGGTGAGGGCGCGCCCTCTGGACGTTCAACCCCTGAGGCCGCGTCCTCTTGATGTAGACTGACAACTTGACATGAATGGATGACTTGACAGAGAATAACAACTATATTTACATGGGATTTACATAAGAAAGACTTAGGGCTTGCCCTCATAGGGGCAAGGGATCGCCCTCTAGGCCGTCCACCCCTTGAGGGCGAGTCCTCTTGGTATGAATTGACACTTTGATGGAGAAGGTTATAGCTTGTCCTCATAGTGGCAAGGGTGTTCTCCTGATGGTGAATAATGATTCCATTGGTTTAAATGAAGACTTAGGGCTTGACCTCATAGGGGTAAGGGCGCGCTCCTTAAAGCCGTCCACCCCTTGAGGGCGCGCCCTCATGGTAATGACAGCTTGATGGATGATTTGACAAAGGATAACAACTATTTTGACATGGCATGACATGATGAAGATTCAGGACTTGTCCTCTTAGGGGAGAGGTTGTGCCCCTTTGGCCATCTAACCCCTAAGGACGCGTCCTCTCGGTGTGGACTAACAACTCTACATGAATGGAAGACTTGACGGAGAATAATAACTTCATTTGACACAAGGAAGACTTAAGGCTTGTCCTCGTGGGGATGAGGGCGTGCCCTTTAAACCGTCCACCCCTTGAGGGCGCGTCCTCTTGGTTTGAAGTTGCAACTAGATAATGAAGGATGGTTCCCTTGGCTTGGTATTGGCAAAATATTGAAGAATTCCCTCCTAGGATGTGCCCTAGGAGGGGGATGTCCGTGGCTGAAGGCCTCCTCCTGTATTCAATGGGCGCGCCCTCATTGGGGATGTGGGGTTAATCTTGGTGTGTGCTTTGGGAGCTCTGTTCCTGTACTCAATGGGCGCGTCCTCATTGGGGAACTTTGGAGTAATCCTGCACTTTGCACCCAAACACTTGGGATCACTTGTCCTGCTATCTGGTGGGTGCTTCTCATTCGGGGGACAAGGATGCGTCTAGCATTTAAGGTAAGTCATGGCTATACCTGTATCTATGAATTAAGGAAATAGTTGGTAATGGATAGGACTAGTCCTCGACGGGGGAAGTTTCCTTATCCATGAAGTCCTGACGTCATAGATAAGCCTTGGGCCTTTTGTGACTAGGCCTTATCGTTAGACATTCCTAAAGTGAGCTAAAAATTCTAAGTAAGGAAAGATATGGAAGTCCTACGTTCAAGTAAGGAAAGATATGGAAGTCCTACGTCTAAGTAAGGAAGGCGGTGGAAGATTTTGACTGGACCTTGAAGATCAGAGACCAAGCCCATGGAGGAAACTTCCTCCCCAAGAACTACGTTGGCTTGATCCCCTATATAAAGGGGTACGTAGGCACATTGTAAGGGGTTGGAAGCGAGAGCTCTGAGGCAGCCACCACTAACCCTAAGCAATCTCAGCCACCAATTACACACAACCACCATACTCCGGCGGATTCATCGCCTAAGGACCACCGTTGTAGATCTTAATTCCGGCGACAAACCTCAAACTTTGTTAATACCAAATTCCTCCGTTAACACTGAGTACGAATAATCGTGATCACTGTTGTCACTTGCAATCATTGCAGTAAAATTACCAAAACAAGGAGGAATGTTTCCCGTAATCTGATTACTTGCCAAGTTTAAAACTTGAATTGATGAGTGGTGGCAAAGCTGTGTGGGAATTTTACCATAAAAATTGTTGGACCGGAGTATCAAATACTTGAGAGAAGGCAATTGCTTTCCAGTCCAAGGAGGAAGAATATCACTCAAATTATTCTTCCCCACATCAAGTGTAACCATCTTTGACAAGTTTCGGAAGGATAAAGGAAGTTTCCCTTGAAACTTGTTGTTGTGCAGATTTAAATATGCGAGATTTCCTAGCGCGCCCAACGAAACAGGAATGTCACCAGAAAATCTGTTATTCATCATGTCAAGATCCCTCAAATCTCTTAAATTTCCTAAGCACTTGGGGAGCTCACCCGAAAAGTTATTGTTGGACAGAGATAAAAACCTCAAGGATGTTAGATTGCATAAAAATGAAGGAAATTCCCCCGACATACGGTTATTTGAGAGTGCTAACATCAACAAATTATTTGGAGCTGCTGAAACTAATGAGAACTGTTCTACCTTGATGTCATTGTTCGATAGATCTACAGAGAGTGTATAGGATAAGAGTTCCACAAACATATTGGCTGGAATGGTATCAGATATGCTCGTATTTGGCATTCGTATTGAAATTCCTTGTAGCCACCGGGGAAATTTTGGCCCAACTTTTATAGACTCCATGTGTAGAAGATCAAGGGAAAACGGAGGTATCCATTTAGAACTAACATTCAACACTAAGTTAGACTTCGAAGAAATAGACAAGGACTCCAGCCCCGTGAGGTTAACGAAGTGCTGCTCCGTTACAAAACCCTCCCATGAATTAGAAGAAAGATTCAATTCTTCTAGATTTGATAGTTGTCCAATGCATTTTGGAAGGCTCCCACTCAGTTGATTATCACCTACAAATAATATTTCTAACTTTGAAAGTTGGCAAAATACTACTGGCAGACAGCCACTAAATTCATTTGAGGCTATATCGAGGTATGTAAGTTTTGTGAGATTTCCCATCTCAGAGGGAACCAAATTACTTAATTTATTCCTCGAAAGAACAAGTGTAGAAAGTGACGTTAAATTTTCAATAGATTGAGGAATCAAACCATGTAAATTATTATCTGAAAGATCAAGATAAGTTAGAGATGTCAAATCCCATTGAACTTCTGGTATTAACCCTTGAAACTTATTGACGGATAGGTCAAGTTCAGAAAGGGAAGTTAAACTTCCCAACGATTGGGGAATCGGGCCAAAAAAATCGTTTGATCTCAGAATAAGATGTGCAAGGCCACTATTGTTACAAACCCATAGAGGAAAAGAAGATTTCAGTAGGTTGTTACCAAGATCAAGTGAAACAAGAGATGTTAAATTCATAGAGGAGAAATAACGAGGAATATTATTTGGTAATCCACAATTGTGCAGTTTAAGTACCAACATTGAACTAGGAAGCATGTTAATAGCCGGAAACCAATCAGTGGCCCTGGAAAGATTAACATGGGAAAGATCCAAGTATTTCAACAAAGAAAGCTTAGATAGCCATCCCATGCTATCAATGCTTAATAGAGAATACGAAGAAGCTGTAAAATAATCTGAATTACCTAAATCAAGATAACGTAGGCTTGAAAGGTTTCCTAGATGTTGAGGAACCAAACCTTTAAAATTGGAGTCAGAGAGGTTTAGATACGTTAAATCATTAAATGACCCCAAAAAATTTGGAATTTGAACCTCATCAAATTTATTGGAACTCAAGTCCAGGTAACTCAAATATTTCAAATTGAGCAAGGAAGAGTTAAATATTTGAACACCTCGAAGATCGAGACCTCGAAGATCGAGTTTCGTGACATGGCCTGTACTCTTGTTGTTGCAAGCAACTCCTTCCCATGATGATAAAAATTATATTCATCAATGAGACCTCTCTTAAACTGAAGCAAAGCTTGTTTCTCACTCTCCACGCAGCTTCTATGAGCAGAATGGTCTCCAACTATGCTCCCGTGCCCAAACTCTAAACTTGCCAGAACGCCTAACGTATAAGCAAGAACGAGTAAACTCTTATGCTTTTGCATTTTTATAGCTTGAATTATATGATATGTCTAGGATATACTTATTTGCTAGCCTTTATATGAGCATGCACAAGTAGCAAAAGTATAATCCGGGACAGAATTCAGACTCCAGGCCTGTGCCATCAGTCCCATCTCTTTCGACTGCTAGTGTACGAGTCAACGGAGACTTGTTTGGTTGTTCACAGACAACAGGTCGACTGTAATGCACTTATGGTGTACATAACATGTCATATCATTATCACACAGTGTAAGTCAGGGAAGAAAAGGGTTATCACTGATGGGGTATCGTTTCAACTGATGGGTATCGTTTCAATCATTATACGTGTTCAGAAAATAAAAATAACTTTTCTAGATCTATTTATGCAATACTATTGTAATCAAATTATGAATTCTAGTATTTCAGATAATATATTTAAATTTTAAAAAATTTATTTAATATTTATTTTTAATTAAATCAAAATAAATAACTATAAAATTAAAAATAAAAAAGTAAATAAAAGTTTTAAAATCTAAATATAATATCTTAAATATTAGAGTTCACAACTTTTTATTTGGTTGTGGTAGCAATCAAGAAATATGTGTATAACTAGATATAAATTATTTTTACTTTTCAAACACATATTTATATTTAGAGATATACATTTGATATTTATGATGACTTTAGTTATTGAAGTGAGAGGGTCAGTGAAGACCAAATATCATTTTAATCACCGATCTCAACGGTATCACTTCAATCACTAAATCATCATAAATATTAAGTGTATATCTCTAAATATGTGCTTAAAAAGTAAAAATAATTTATATCGAGTTTTACACATATTTCTTGAATGATACTGCAACCAAATGAAAAGTTGTGAACTCTAGTATTTAAGATATTATATTTAGATTTTAAAAAATTTATTTACTTTTATTTTTAATTTTATAATATTTATTTTGATTTAATTAAAAATGAATAGTAAATGAATTTTTTAAAATCTAAATATATTATCTGAAATACTATAATTCATAACTTTTAATTTGGTTGCAGTAGTATTGCACAAATATGTGTAGAACTCGAGAAAAATTATTTTTATTTTCCGAACACATATTTAAAATTATCTGTTTGATGTTTATAATGACTTTAGTGATTAAAATGATACCCCATTTAAATCAATGATAAAAATGATATCTGATTTTGACTTCACTTACCGATTTAATATTTATCCCATTAAACATTGCATACATGAGGTCGACTTGAAAAATGTGAGAAAGAAAGTGTTGGAACCAGTTTTCTGTTGGGTTGGATTCCAGGAAGCTCTCCGGGTCGACCTGTCAAAAGAGAAGAATGCGAGGGATTGGGCCCCCGATTCACCTCCGGTGTGAGAATAAGTTAGAGGTTCCAATTAGGTTTAAATGAACGTGTAAGTCTTTGTGAGTATGAAATGAGTATTACCCCCCATGTGAAACCTGTGATATGCTTTTATAAGCACTTTCGTACCAGCTCGCCCGGATTTATCGGGGGCAACTGCCCACTGACGCTGTCCTGTTCTTACGCCTGAATAGTCGGGTGACTCGATCAAGCAACGGTTGAATCCGATGGACCGACCCGAAGGAATGGGCTGCGCCCATTTGGCCCAATTTTGGCTCGGCCCAATCCCCATCCGGCCCAATCAAGGTTGGGCCACCAACATGTCCCTGGACTTCGGTCGGATTTATTAATGCGTTCGGAGTCCGAGCTTTTCACTTCTCTTCGGGGTGGAAGCCAACGGTTGCGCACCTATCCGTTGTGACACGTCATCTAGAGAATCGTGCCGTAATTAATAATGACAGCTGTGATTTCTCGAGATTAGTATTGGATCATCACCGTTGAATCTCAAACGGCTTGGATCGTACGATCAGGATTAAGCGCCCCCATTTTGTTGCCCAAACGTCACATATCCTCTCATATAAATAAAAGAAATTCCCCCCAAATATCATCACTTATACATTCAAAAGCAACTTCTCTTTGCCGGTTTCTCTCCATCTCCACCAGCTCTGTTTTCAAGCATCAACGATTTCTTTTGACAAGCTCGAATCCTTTTCAAACTTCTATCACAAGTAAGTGTTCTACATCCCTCTGCATCATTTCTTCTTTCGCGTTTAACTTTTCTGAATATGCTTGCTATTGATTAGGTGCAATAGTATTTTTGCCTTGGGTTATACTTGTTTTCGGAAATATAGCCGTGATTAGGTCAGTAATCAAACCAATAGATAAATTCACCCTAGGAACGAAAATTTTTTAGCCCAATTTGTCCCTAGATCGCTCTTTTAGGATGGATCTGTCCTTAGAACAACCTTCGGGACGGTCTGTCCCTTATAACAGACTTCGGACTACCCAGCTCCTTAGAGATCTCTCCTATTTCATCGGCTTAGCAGTTAGTAAGTCCCCGACCGATCCAAGCCCTCTGTACTCGGCGATCATTTTTCCTTCTCTTTCTTGCTCATGTCCGAGTACAAGGCTAATTTCTTCATATTGATGCAGGAATTATGGATCGGTCGGCCTCTACATCAGGACAGTCTCCCAGATCCATATCTCCAGAAAGATACCCGTTTCATGATGCCGGTGAATTCCCCGCGGCGAATTACCCTACCAAGTTGTCTGAGGACAAGGTAGCTAAGTTCCCGAAAGAGTTTGATATTCCGACCGGTGCCTGGCATACGTATCTGCCGAGAGCTGCTGACCGGATATGGTTCAATCCTCCCGTCCCGAAGGGATACGGTAATGTAGCTACTGGGATTTCTGAGGCTGCTTTGAAATGTGGTTTTCGGGTCCCGATGCTCCCTTTGGTGAAGAAGCTGTTCGCCCAGATGGGGATAGCTTTAGGCCAGATGGACCCGAATGGGTTCCTTCATATGAACGGCTTCCAATGCCGATGCCTCGCGGCCAACGTCGACCCGACTCCCGCCCTGTTCTGGCATCACCACGACTTCCGCAAAAACGGTAAGAGTAAGGGTTTTTACTCTATCGCCCGTCGTACCAATCGGGCGGAGTGGGTGGAAACAAATTCCAACAATAAGGGCAGCCACGACAAGTGGTGCTACATTTCGGGCCCGAAGGTAGGGGCTCTGTCTCAATGGCGGGTGGTCGACCCTACCGTCCAAGTAGTTAAACCCACCCTTTCGGGTGGCGAATTGCATGAATACCAAAGGTTGTGCAATTTTGATATGGGCCGGATTCCCTTAGAGGACCTTAGGGATCGCCAATGGCTTTTCGCCCTATGGGGTAATGGTAACATTCCTCATCCCTTGCACTAGATTCTTATTTTTTCTTTCTTTTGTGCTTCTGTCTTCTCTTTCTGCCTTTTAAAATGTCTAATGTCTTTTCTTTTCTTTTTGCAGTGTCTTCTCGCCAGGCTATTGTTGAGCGAAAGAGGGCGAAGTTTGAGGCTCAGCAGGCGGCTCTGGCTGCTAAGGCGGCCGAAGCAGCTGAGGCGGCTGAAGCGGCTGGGACGGAGGCTGAGACTGCTAAGGATCGCCAGGAGGGCGAGAAACGGGCACCTGAGCAATCAGTGCCGACGTCTCCTTCTCGAACTTCGAATGAGGAGCAGGTGACCGGGTCTGTCTTGGTCAGGAAGAGAGCTCGTCGGGGGGACGTCATAAAGACATATGTTCCTCAATGGGCGGTCCTGGAATCTGATACCATCGCCACGGCCGACCCCAAAGCTGTCAAGGAGATAGCCCCCGACTTGTGCCGGGCGTTGGTTCTTCCGGCTGATCGCCCTGCCTATGATCAGTTGGGTCTTGCCGATGCTTGCGCCGACCTGATGGCCTTTCTCTCCAAGGTAAGCATAGTTGGTTGGTCCCTTATATATTTTTTTTTTCCTTTAACCTTTTAACTTAGTTTATCCTTTTCAGGCGACACCAATGGCTGCTATTATCACCGATAAGGTGAAGGATATGGAGGGCAATCTTGGCCAGCTTCGGGAGCTGGAGGTCCGAGCGGTGAGGTCGGAGAATGCTCTTCAGCAAGCCGTTGGTGACGTGGAGAGGCTCGAGGGGCAAGCTGTGACGTTAAGGGCTGATCGGGAGGCAATGCAGAAGGAGGTGGACTTTCTCCGAGCCAGGCTGACCAGGCGCAACTTGTCCCTCAAGGCTTCGAGGAAGCTGGCTCGTAAGGAGACCAAGCTGCGGCTGATCGCCGAAGAGCGGTGCTACCAGATGGGCCATGATGAGGTCGTGAGGAGGGCGGCCGCCATGGGCTTAGATCATCAGGGCCTGATAGAGCCGGGCTTCAGCGATCCTGTCGGTCGCCCTGATGAGGATGAGCCTCCGGTGGTCTCCTCCGGCGAGGACGAAGATCTGTCGGATTAGGCCTTCGGGCAGCTTAATTTCCTTTTATGTATCTTGTACTTTATTAAGCCTTCGGGCCTTAACTCTTGTAGCCTTCGGGCCATTTATCCTGTCTTTTCGACTTATGTTTTCATCTTAACATAATTGAATCAGTTTACGTATCTTCGGCCTCTTCTTACCTTGACATAGTTAACAAAATTTATGTATCTTCGGCTTATTTTTACCTTGACATAATTTAAAGGACATTTTATGCGTCTTCGGCTTCAATCATTGCCTTAACATGTTTTATAAAATTTATGTCTTTGGCTTATCGGCCTCGCCTTAACATAATCAACAAAATTTTATGCGTCTTCGGCTTTGTTTCGTTGCCTTAACATATTTTATAAAATTTATGTCTTCGGCTTATCGGCTTTGCCTTAACATAATCAACAAAATTTTATGCGTCTTCGGCTTTCCTCTTGCCTTAACATAATTTAAGCAGAAATTTAACGATCATATGTTTCTTCGGCTTCTATCTGCCTTAACATACTTGAATTAATTTTATGTATCTTCGGCTTTCATCTTGCCTTAACATAATTTAAGCAAAAATTTAACGATCATATGTTTCTTCGGCTTCTATCCGCCTTAACATACTTGAATTAATTTTATGTATCTTCGGCTTTCATCTTGCCTTAACATAATTTAAGCAAAAATTTAACGATCATATGTTTCTTCGGCTTCTATCCGCCTTAACATACTTGAATTAATTTTATGTATCTTCGGCTTTCATCTTGCCTTAACATAATTTAAGCAAAAAATTAACGATCATATGTTTCTTTGGCTTCTATCCGCCTTAACATACTTGAATTAATTTTATGTATCTTCGGCTTTCTTTTTCGCCTAACATGATTTGGATTCCCCCAAAGTTTGGCTGTTTGGTTGTCCAATCGCCAAATTTATGAAACATTATTCGGGAAATCTTGTGGCATTTATATTTTTGGTCGTCCCCAGATAAATGGCCGACTAATAACATTATAATTCATAATTGATATACCGAGTAGAACAGTGAAACATGTATTTTATTGATAAATTTATTCAACTTTACATACTTTTGAGAAAGAAAACTTGGCAAAAATTGAAAGTAAAACTTGAGTGGCGAGCACCTTTTGTTCGGCTATTGGTAATATCTTCGTAACCTGGAGGCGTGCCATGTATTCTTGATCGGGTCCCCGGCCATGGTGGTTAGCTTGTAGGTACCCGGTCGAATCACCTCAGTTACTTTATACGGGCCTTCCCAGTTTGGCATTAGTTTCCCCTGCTTAGCTGGCATAGAAGTCGCCAATTCCCGCAACACTAAATCTCCCACTATGAAGGTCCTTTTCTTTACTCCGGCATCGTAGTATTGGGCTGCCTGGAGCTGATATTTCAGATTCCTTAGGTGGGCTGCCTCTCTCTCTTCTTCCAATAAATCTATATTGGCCCGAAGGCCGAATTCGTTCGCTTCGACGTTGAATACCTCCGTTCGGTAGGAATCCAGACCGACTTCAACAGGAACCAGGGCGTCGGTCCCGAACGCCAATTTGAAAGGTGTTTCTCCGGTTGATGATCGTGGGGTCGTTCGGTATGCCCACAGCACCCAGTTTAACTCTTCTGCCCAAAGCCCCTTGGCATCTCCCAGTCGCTTTTTTATTCCATCGAAGATGATTTTGTTTGCAGCTTCGATTGCTCCATTTCCTTGAGGATGACCGACCGAGCTAAATTTCTGTTGTATTCCGAAGTGCGTCAAGAATTTCCGGAATTTGTTCCCGATGAACTGGGTCCCATTGTCGGATACACAGACCTTCGGGATCCCGAACCTGAGTATGACCTGCTCTAACATGAACTTTTTTGCTGCTTCTTCGGTTATGGTCGCCAGAGGCCTTGCTTCGACCCACTTGGTCATGTAGTCGATCGCCACTATGCAGTACTTGGCCTGTTTCGTGCTCCTAGGTAGAATTCCCACGATATCTACAGCCCACATGGCGAAAGGAATGGGGCTTAGGACTGATGCCATTTCTTCTGGTGGCTGCTTCGGGATAGTACTGAATAACTGGCATTGTCGACACTTTTTTGCATAATCGGCCGCATCTGCTCTCAAAGTCGGCCAATAAAACCCTTGTCTGAGAATTTTGAAGGCAAGTGACCGACCGGCAAGGTGTTCTCCACAAATCCCTTCGTGAACTGTTTCCAAAGCCAGTATTTGTTCTTCGGGATCCAGGCATCGAAGAAGAGGTTCTGTTGCCGACCTTCTATACAACTTGTTGCCGATGATGGTGTAGCTTGCTGCCCTGTACTTCACTTTTTGAGCCTCTTTCCGATCCAGGGGCAAAGTATCTTTTTCCAGATAGGCCCTGATCGGGGTCATCCAGTTAATGCCTTGGTGGATTTCCATGCATTGTTGCTTGTCGATTGAAGGGCTTTTCACCTCAGTTAGGTAGATGGATCCTGTGAGGTTGTGTGTTTCGGCCGAAGCCAATCTTGACAGAGCATCGGCTCGGCTGTTATCCTCTCTCCCTATTTGACTTAATTCGAAGGATTCAAATGAAGCCGATGAGTCCTTTACCTTTGCGGCATAAGCCTTGAGTCGAAGCTCTCTTTGTTCGTACTCCCCTGAAAAGTGTTTCACCACTAACATAGAATCACTAAATGCTCGTAAATTTCTTACCTCGAGATTTTTAGCCAGATTTAAACCGGCTAGCAATGCTTCGTACTCGGCCTCATTATTGGTTAGCGGGAAAGTGAATCTTATTGCTTGGCAGATTTCGAACCCGTCTGGACTTGAAAGGATTAATCCTGCCCCACACTTTGACCCGGCTACCGACCCATCTACGAACAATTTCCACTTGCCTGGCGATCGGACCATTTGCTCTTCGGGGGCTAGGTCTTTTGGTCATGAGAAATAGCACTCGACCATGAAGTCTGCCAATGCTTGGGCTTTGATGGACGTTCTGGGGATGTATTCCAAATCGTATTCTCCCAGCTCGATGGACCAAGCTACCACCCTTCCGGACGCCTCTGGTCTTGTCAAAATTTTCTTGAGGGGTTGATCGGTTATGACCTGTACCGTTCGCCCCTGAAAATAATGACGTAACTTTCGTGATGCCATTACAAGGCCGTAGGCGAACTTTTCTACATTTGGATATCTTGTTTCCGCCTCCTTCAGCATGTGGGATACATAGAACACCGGGTGTTGAGAGCTGTTATGTTCTTTCACTAGTACTGCTCCGAGAGTTCGGTCGCTCACTGCTAAGTACAGCTGTAAAGTTTCCTTCGGATCGGGCCTCATCAGGAGAGGCGCCTTGGTGAGATACTCCTTTACCTCCTCGAATGCTCTCTGACACTCCGATCCCCATTCAAAATTATTCGATCCCCGGAGTGCTTCAAAGAAGGGGAGGGCTTTTTCTGCTGATCTGGAAATAAATCTTCGCAAGGCGGCCATTCGACCGGTCAATTTCTGTATGTCCCGAACTGTCTTCGGCTGTTCCATGTCGATCACTGCTTGTATTTTTTCCGGGTTCGCCTCGATCCCTCGGGCACTGACCATGTAACCTAGGAATTTCCCACTGGAGACTCCGAAAGTACACTTGTTCGGATTGATCTTCATGCCGTGCTTCCTTAATGTCTCGAAGCACTCTTTTAGGTCTTCCATGTGATCTTCGAGCTGGGACTTAACAATCATATCATCCACATAGCATTCCATGTTTCTCCCAATTTGTTTATGGAAAATCCGATTGACCACCCTTTGGAATGTGGCTCCTGCGTTTTTCAGGCCGAAGGGCATTTTGATGTAGGCATATGTCCCTTTCGGGGTGATGAATGCTGTCTTTGGAATATCCTCGGCATTCATTGCAATCTGATGGTATCCTGAAAAAGCATCCAAGAAACTAAGTACCTGGTATCCAGCAGTGGCGTCTGTCAGCTGATCAATGCTAGGAAGTGGGTAGTGGTCCTTCGGGCATGCTTTGTTTAAGTCGGTGTAGTCCACACACATTCGCCATTTATTGTTAGCTTTCTTTACCACCACCACATTGGCTAGCCAATCCGGGTATTCGATTTCCTCTATGAATTTTGCTTCCAAAAGTTTTTCCACTTCAGCTTCAATGATCTTCTGTCGTTCCATGGCGAATGTTCTCTTTCTTTGCTTTACTGGCTTTGCCTCGGGTTTAACATTGAGACAATGCTTCGCCGTCTTTGGATCCAAGCCAGGCATATCCTCCGGCCCCCAGGCGAAGACGTCGTGGTATTGTCTGACCACTTCGATCACTTTCCTCTTGAGGTCAGGTTCCATATTTTTTCCGATTCGCACCATTTTTCCCGAACAGCCCGCATATAGCTCTACCTCTTCGGTTTCTGCTGCTGGTTCGGCAATTGGGTTGGATAAGTCCGCACCAAATTTCTCTAACTCAATATTTAGGGTTTGGCGACTTCCGCTGCTTTCGCCTTCGGCCCTTTTCCTCTTGCCCCCTTCGGTCATCTCAAAATCTTGATCCTTGTCCAGGTCATCCAACATGATGATTCGAGCAGTTTTTTGATCGCCTCTCATTTCCCCGATTCCATGCTCAGTCGGAAATTTCAATTTAAGATGAGGTATTGATGCTACCGCTTGAAAAGAAGTAAGAGCTGGCCTTCCGAGAATGGCATTGTAGGGGCTTTCAACCCGAACCACATAGAACTTGACCTGTTTTTCCACAGTATATGGAGCTTTACCCAAAAGGACAGATAGAGTGATAGTACCTTCAATAGGGACTGGCTGGTTCCCGAAGCCGTACAAGGGAGCTTCATGGCAGGGTTCCAGCTGTTCGCCTCCAAGGTTCATTTTACTATACGTTCGATGATACAGAATGTTCACCGAACTCCCTCCGTCTATCAGAGCTTTCCATATCTTGTTTTGCCCGATTACCGGATTAATAAGCAAAGGGTCTTCATGAGGCCAAATCACATCCTCATAGTCATCTTCGGTAAACATGATCGGCATCGCCTGTTTGGCAGATTGAAACTGGTACAAATTGTAAACCTGTTTTGCGTACCTTTTCTTGGCCGTCTTGCTATCTCGTCCCAGGGTGCTTCCTCCGAATATGGTTTTTACTTCGCCTCTGTACCTTTCGACCTCTTCGGGCTCTTTTCGTTTGTCTTCCTTCGGGGCTAACTTGTCCCTCAGGTCTTTGACAAATTTGTTCAATTCTCCGTCCTTGATCATCTTCTCTATCAGCTTTTTTAGATGGTAACACTCGTCAGTGTTGTGGCCTTTGTCCTGATGATAATCGCAATACTTGTTACCATTTTTCTTATAATCGGGCATCTTCATTCGTGCTGGGCGAACGAAGCTAGGTTTTCCTTTTATCTCGTGGAGGATCTTCGAGATTGGTGCATTCAGAGGGGTAAATGATGTACCATCCCTATCTCTCCTTCGTTCGGCAGCTTTATCGCGACCCTTCGCCTCATCACGCCTATCATCGAATCTTCGCCCTGAATCATACTTGCCCTGCCCTTTCTTTCCCCTGTCTTCTCTCCTGGTCTCTTTGTACCCTCCGATGGATTCCATCTTCCTTCGGATGCTCTCTCCCCTCAAATATATATCATTTAGGGATTTAGGGGGAATATCGTAAAGAGAGGACCGGAGTTTTTTACCTTTGATGGGGTCCAGTCCTGCCGACAAGAATCCAGCAGCCTTTACTTTATCCAAATTTGTTACCATTCCAGCCTCTTCCTTAAACCTAGCCAAATAATCTCCCAACTCTTCGTTCGGCCTTTGTCTACAGTGTATTAAAGCTTCGGTATCCTTCTCTCTTCGGCACAGATGCGAATAGTGCCTCAAGAATTTTCTTTTTAGCTGGTCGTAAGAACATATCGACCTTGGTTTCATTGATCTGTACCACATGGTAGCTGGACCCTTCAGATATGTCTTAAACATTTTGCAAAGCATGACATCACAGTGCCCCATGCCAGTCATAAGGGACTCATACTTCTCGCAATGGTCTTCAGGGTCGCCTTTCCCATTGAATTCGTTCATCTTCGGGAATTGTCTTCCAGGGGGAGGTCTGTACTGCTCAATTTCCTCCGACACTACCGGCTCGTGACTAATTCTACGATCGCCGAACATCGCCTTCTCCATTCGGCTCAGCCTGTCTTTCATGCGAGGATCTCCTTCCTCGTCAGTATCCGATCGTACGACCACCTTCGAACGGATCCTTCGGGGATGTGATTCAGAATCCGAAGATCCATCTTCATCATCATGCGCCCTTTTTTCTCTCCTATGGCTGGTCTGTACCAATAGTTGCTCTCCGGTCTCCACAGCACCTTGGAGAGCCTTTTCCTCGGCATCCAGCTCAGCCCTTCGCCTTTTAATCGCTTCTAGCTTGGCGAGATCCTCCTCTCTCTTCTTAGCCTTAGCTTGGGCTTCGGCCTCCAGCCTTTCCTTTTCCTTCTGCCTTCCTCCTTTGGCAGCAGTTTCTTCACGCCATTTAAGAATCATGGCCTTTTGTTCTTCGGGCGTGGGCATCGGTCCCTCCTCCAAATCATCATCAAAATTGAGAACCCGATTAATGGGGGGTGTAGTCGTGGAGGGACCCTGGCGATGAGTTTCAGTGAACCCGAGTACCCTATCTTCAGAATTGTCAATTGCCATCGTTCCCAGATAACGTCACAAATTGGCTTACACGTTCCCACAGACGGCGCCAAATGTTGGAACCAGTTTTCTGTTGGGTTGGATTTCAGGAAGCTCTCCGGGTCGACCTGTCAAAAGAGAAGAATGCGAGGGATTGAGCCCCCGATTCACCTCCGGTGTGAGAATAAGTTAGAGGTTCCAATTAGGTTTAAATGAACGTGTAAGTCTTTGTGAGTATGAAATGAGTATTACCCCCCATGTGAAACCTGTGATATGCTTTTATAAGCACTTTCGTACCAGCTCGCCCGGATTTATCGGGGGCAACTGCCCACTGACGCTGTCCTGTTCTTACGCCTGAATAGTCGGGTGACTCGGTCAAGCAACGGTTGAATCCGATGGACCGACCCGAAGGAATGGGCTGCGCCCATTTGGCCCAATTTTGGCTCGGCCCAATCCCCATCCGGCCCAATCAAGGTTGGGCCACCAACAGAAAGTACACTTAGTCATCTTCAATCTGGAATAGTGTGTTTTTCACCATTTTTTTCCTGCTAGAGAGACTTTCCCTTTGCTAAATAGTGTCCGACATCAAGTTAATATTTGATCTGAAAAATTAAGAGAGGATGAATTTTTTCATATATCTTTATAATTTAATCAAGATTTTTTATCATTTGTCAATATATCCAACGAGAGAGAACTTCTTATATATCCGGGTGGCAATTTTTATCATAATTTTTAGTAGATATGATTATAAAATTCAATTATTAAATCAAAAAACGAAATTAAACTATTTTTTTTAAATAATTAAAAATTAGTCAAATAGTCCAAAGTGATCCTACAGCAGAATCAAATCTATCTAAATAATTCTGTAACAGAATCGAATTTAAAATCAATGTTTTTATTCAAATTTTAAATGTTAATTTTTTTATAAAGTTTGTATAATGCTAATATTCTACATTAGAATCATATTATATATTTTATGTAAAAAAAATTTAAAATTATTTATGAGATTCTATAATAAAATATATGATTTTTCCCGATTATTTATATAAGATGGTTCTCTCTAGACATATCAGCAAACTCAGCTAGGTTGTGACAATTTGTTACAAAATATGAAGAGAAAACTAATTCTAGTCAATTACTACTACTTATCTGGGCCAACTCATATCTAACATTGCATCTATATAAAATAATAATGAATTTCTAGTCAAGAAAGTCTGATAAAATTTTCAATCTTTTGCAGTTTAACACCTGACTGATTATTGCTTCAAAAGAAAAAAAACACCTGACTGATTATAAGAATTACTATATGATAAGTGTTAAAAACTTCAAGCAAAAATGATTAAAGAATTGTGCACATTCTAATTATAACATCGAAAAATAAAAAATTAAACTTTGTTACTATTTTTAGGATATTTATCAAAAATACCACTTTTTTAAAGGTTTTTTGCGATTTTACCATCTTCTCAAAATATTTACAAAAATACCTTTTTTTTAAAAATAATTTGCGAAAATACCATCTTTTAAAAAGATTTTTGCAAAAATACATTCTGCAACTAAATACAACCTACGTAGGTTGCATCCGGTTGCACGTGTGATTGCAACTAGATGCAACTTTCCAAATACAACCTACGTAGTTTGCATCCAGTTGCATATGTGGTTGAAACTAGATGCAACTAGATGCAACTTTTTAAAAAATAATTGAAAAAACAGCTAAGAATTCAAAAAAAATTATTAATAAAAGGGGTAAACTTGTGGTATTGGTTTACCTTGGGGTTCAATAGTTAACTTTTGGGGTTCAATGTTTCTATTTTGGGTCGTATTCGTATACCTACCCTGATTTTAGGGTTGTCAGGACGCCGGAAAAACACAATTATTAATAAGTTGCATCTATGGTTGATTTTGGTTGCAGTTTGCAGAAGGTATTTTTGCAAATAAGATGGTATTTTCGTAAAATATTTTTTTTTGAAAAGGTATTTTTGCAAAAATATTTCTGGAATGGGATATTTATGAAAAAAGCCCTTTTTTTTTTATCACTTTAAAATATATTTTTAATTATAAATTTAATTTATTTTAATTACATAAAATTAAACGCAAATCATCCAGGTCACACGTAAACACAAAAACCAATACCACAAGGGCCAATTCTTCAAAATCACTCCTTAATATTTCACTAATGATCAAACCCTAGCTTAAGCTCAATCATCGATTTCAATGGCGTCGCGATTACGTCGTTGCAATTCCTTTGAAGTCCTCTCCACCGAACAAGATGACGTCGATCACATCGCTCTTAATAATAACAAAAACAACGATTTCTTCAGATCTATCTCCGATCCTTCACGATTCGTTGATTTATCGGTTTCGGTGCCTCCGAAGCGCCGAAAAAAACGGCGGAATCGCGGTGGAAAGGTGAAAAGTTCGTTACTTGATGTAATTGCGGAGGAAATAAGTGAATTCGATAGTAAGAGTGTTAGTAGTAGTTGTTTGACGGAGACTGTTGTGTTTGATAATGTGGCGGAGTCGAATGGTGCGAGAGTTTCGGAGTTTTTGAACTCGAAAAGCTTGAAAGGTGTGGAATTGAGGTTGAGGAATGTGAGTTTTGGTGGTGATGTGGCGAATGGAGGTGTGATTAGTGAGGAGTGTTCGAGTTTGAATGTGAATTGTGGTGATGATACGGAGAATGGAGGTGCGATTAATTCGGAGATTTTGAATTTTGAAATCTCGAAAGAGGGAGAATTGAGGCAGAGGAATGTGAATTTTGGTGATGATGTGGCGAATGGAGGTGCAATTGGTTCGGAGTATTTGACGTCGAAAGATGGAGAATTGAGGCAGAGGATTGTGAATTATGGTGATGATGTGGCGAATGGAGGTGTGAATGGTTCGGAGTATGTGAGTTTGAAAAGCGGAGAATTGAGGCAGCGGAATGTGAATGGAGGGAAGGAAGAGGAGAAGATTGTGTGTGAGGATGTGAAAGGCGGTGAATTGAGGCAACGGAGTAGTGTGAATGGCGGTGAAGAGGAGAAGAAGGTTGTTGTTGAGGATGTGAAAGCGGCGGAGAGGTTTGGGGATGGTAATGTTAAGGAGGTTAACGGAAATGTTATGAGGAAATTGGAGACTGAGGAGTGGTTGGATTGGAAGAAACTTATGTCTGAAGATCCTAATTGTGAGTTATGCTTCTTGTTTTGATTTGTCGTTTTGTAATTTTAGATAAAGTTAGTACTTTTTTAATGTGAATTGAGTGAGAATTAATTGGTATATATGTATTATTGTAATTTGTGTAATCTTAGTCGGACAAATTCTCGGGAACTTAGATAATGCTAGGTTGTATATTTTTATTGTTGAAAAACTGTATGGCAATATCTGTCCTTTAATATTGTTACACGTTTTCTTTGTCGATTATATGTTTTTAGATGAATTGAGGTTATACTTGTTTACTTGAGTACTAAATTCATGTGGCAGTTCTGTCACACTTGTCATTTGTCGAACAAGACGAATATCTGATATATTTGGGTTTTGGCTTACGTTGTACGGGACTTGGATGTTGCGTGCTCAATTCCAAATTGTGGTTCTTGTAAAATACAAATCCACATTTGACTGCTTGAAACAAATTAATTAGTAAGTTGACTTGTAAATTTAATCCTTTTTGTCAGACAATTTGCCCTTAGAGAAGTCTCCAGTGAAATACTTTATTGAAGAAATGTACGATGGTAATTCCTTACGGAACACAACAATTACTGCCAATGAGAAAGATCGAGAAAGAGTATACGACACAATATTCCGCTTGCCGTGGCGTTGTGAACTGGTACTTATATTTATCATAAACACGTAGACTGATTCATTCTTTTTTTGTAGTTTGTTAATGCCTAGCTTATTCTCTTTTGTTAATGCACTTTATATTGCATCTGCATATATGTAAATATTTTTCGGCTTGTTTATTTAGCTGTCACAAAGATCCTGCTTTTTTTTTGGTTTCAGAATAGTATTTTTTTTAATATATAGTTTTTGAAAAAATAAATTACATAGGTCTTTTTTTGCAATCTATCACTATTCATAACTTATTTGGTGCATGCGGACATTAAGTAGAGCTGACTTTCGTGCAATTTTTTTGTTTATTTCTCTTACTATACTAGCTCTACGCTGTTATCATTAGGTTGGAGATCTCTTACAATTTTCCTTCAGATACTGGTCATTCCTTTCATTTTGAGGTTGTCATGTTGCAAGTCTGTCAGATTATCAGTCATTATATACTGTAACATAGTAATCAACACCACCTATTCATTACTATATTAGTTTTTGGGGTTAGATTTGAAGATAAGTGTGCTTTTGCAGATCATAAATGTTGGCTTTTTTGTCTGTTTGGATTCGTTTCTATCATTATTAACTATCATGCCCGCAAGACTTCTTGTGACATCTTGGAAGCATCTAAAAGCAAGGTTAGTTGTCTCTCAAGTATTGTTTTTTGCCTGAGCATTATCAGCTCTTGTATGTGAAGATTATTGCCGACTAAGTTACCTCTGGGGTACGAGATACACCTATATGATCAACCACTCCTATCTTACCAAACTTATTTTAAATGGCAAAAAATTTATTTACTTGTTCCTTTGCTTCTTTCTCTCTTCTTCCTTTCCCATTTATTCCTGTGTGCTTATGTCCAAGATTTATGTATATCTACTATCGTATAAGTCCCTAGTAACTCTTATGCAGGCAGTTCAGGAGGCTCTCGGCAGCAGAGCTGTCTGATTTTGGTTGTTTTATTGCGCTGATATGTGGTGTCATTCTCTTACAACAAACAGGTTTTGTAAGGAAGTCTGGCTTTTTACCCTTTTTTCTTTCTTCTTTTGCTATATTATATTTATCTAATTGGAGGTAAGAGTCGTGAGGGTCTTACTTAATCTTGATTGGCTGTATACTAATTTACTGTTGTTATTTTTTTGTTGTTCAGATATTAGCCTAATATATCACATGATCCGTGGTCAGGGGACAATCAAACTTTATGTTGTGTACAATGTCTTAGAGGTGAGGAAAATGAGTTTGTAATCGACAATAAGTTGAAACTTATCATATTAATTTGGCAGGAGATTCTTGCAGTGAATATTTATACTTGATTGATTACCCTTTTATGACTTGGTGAATATATTATGAATAAGCACTTGTAGAAATAGTTGTATTCTTAACCGTTGCTGCAATCAGTATAAGTATTAAATGTTCAATAGATCTAGTAACCAGTCCAAGTCTTTTCTGGTCACTGCACGTATTTTCCTGATACAAATGTTGCTCCAAGTCTTTTTCTGGTCACTGCTCTTTATTGTTGTCTTCCTTCGACACATATGATGTTTGTTGGCTCCATCGATGCCATATTGCCATGCCAATTGATACAACTAAGGAGAAGTTTTTGAATAGACAATCTTGTTTTTTGCGGAGATAGATGTTATTGTGTAAGATTCATGCCAATTCACGAAGCTCAAGACCATATTATAAGGAAATCTTGTTGCTTTGTGAGGGAGAGACTTTCAAAACATATGGCGTTATACCTACTCCACTAATTATTTTGGCTAGATTTTCAAGCTTAGTGTAATTGTTTGGATTATTGCTACTCAGGAGGTTTCAAGACTTTTCACAGAAATCTTAATATTAAATAAGAATTTCCTACTTCGTCAGTACCAAACTTTACCCACGCAGACACATGCACATTGCACAGAGATTTATATATGACAGCAATACTCATCTCTTATGAATGTAGTCATGTCCTTGAAAAGCGCCTTCATTTTTAACAGAGATACTGATAATTAAACCAGAATAAGTCCGCTAGCTATTTATTGATGTACCACTTGTTTGCTTATAACATCTCATCTGTTATGGAGGTAATTATGTGGGAGTGCAATTCCTATTCACTGACATATTTCCCAACAGATATTTGACAAATTATGCCAAAGTTTTGGTGGGGATGTGCTGCAGACCTTATTCAATTCCGCAGATGGATTGGCAAATTGCTCCCCAGAATCCAGGACGTATTGGTTATGGAGATTTATATCTGACGAAGCTTTAACTGTGACTTCATCAAATATCCTTTTGCTCTGACATTAATTGTTTTCTTCCAGTGCTAGATTTTCTATTTACATTATCTGAACTAGGATTCCTTAACCTCTTGTACTCATTCATTCGTTTATCTTATTAGCTCAGGCCATAACCCTGTCAACCTGTATAGTCGCTCACAATAATGCGTTGCCAGCTTTGCTGGTATCCAACAATTTTGCCGAAATTAAAAGCAATGTTTTCAAGCGTTTTAGTAAGGATAACGTCCAAAGCATGGTATACTATGGTGCGTGTCTTCCTCAAGATTTTTAGCCTTCAATTTTTAGTGATTTCATGGTTAATTGACCCATCTTTCGAGTTTAGCATTATTGTCATCAGATGTTTTCTGTACGTGCTTGTTCCAGGGGGTGGGGACAGGGTTGTAATAGAGATTGATTCCTCTCACAAATTCACAATATTTGTGCTTCATTTTGATGCCATAATTTTGAGCTACCCCAGAAAATTTCATTACAAGTATTATATTAATAGAGTTATATTGATGTCTATTTCTGCACTCTAAATTTATTAACTGTCAATGTTTTTCTTGGAACTGCATAGAGTTTTGGAACTTCTTTTGGATATTTATAAAATCATTTACTCACGTGGTTTCATATGGTTTGAATGCGTTTTGGTGGACAGATTCAGTAGAGAGGTTCCACATTTCGGCCTTTATATTGTTCATCTTAGCTCAAAATATTCTGGAAGCAGAGTCTCCTTGGTTCGGGAATTTTCTATTCGTGAGTTTAATTTGTTCCTGGGTCGGAGTACATTAAACATATAAAACTATCAAATTATATAATGAGAATTACGAAGTCAAAGCGATTGTTTATTTTACTCTTACTCTTTTGTGCCTGAATTTTCAGAATGCTTCTATGGTTTATATATGTGAAGTGATGATTGATATAATCAAGCATTCATTCATTGCGAAATTTAATGACATAAAGCCCGTTGTATTCTCTGAATTTCTTGAAGACCTCTGCAGACAGGTATTCCTATACCCACACAATACACATATCTATATCTTAATGGTGTTTATTTAATTATATTTTTTTAGTGGACTGTGGTTTTGTTATCTCCTTTTGATTTTGTATTGCCTTGACCTTTTTTTTTCTTTCAAAAGGATAAATGCTCTTCTTCAATATGTCTGTTACTCTTTACACTTGTACTGTGGCATATGGGAAAAACTCTTTTGAAGAGAATTTTTCTCCATGTTGTAGACGTACAGTGATCAAATAAGCATTATATAAATTTAAATGAATGGAATGTCAAAAACTACCATGGAAATACCTAAACTAGGCTTGTGGTTAATTATATTTTTGCTTGAAAAAGTTAAAAGGATTTTTTTTTACTGTTGGTGTTTTCTGCTTCTCGTTTTGTAATTTGCTTGCTCGAATTTATCTATAACTTTGACATCATAAATATATATTGCTTGTCCTCAAGTACTGCATATATTACTGTTACTTTATATATCTGCATGACTGGATCAAGTATTGTGTCTTCCCCTTGTAATTAATGCTTATTTACAGAGACTAAATTTGCAAATGGAGAACGGCAAGAGAAACCTTACTTTTGTTCCGTTGGCACCTGTTTGTGTGGTAAGCTTGCATCATATTTATTGCGAGTTCTACAAACACTCTGCTAATTGAATACCTATAGGAATAAAATGGTTGGTTATTAATCGTTGAAGGTAATTAAAGCTTCTCGGCTTACACTGGTAACGAAGTTTGTCAGTTGACTTAATTGCATGCTACAAGTAGAATCTATATTATGCATATATAGAAAGACAGCAAGAACAATATACACTGCAACATCTGGTGAACACAGACTATGAAGGATAAAAAATAAGAGAACTGTTGGGTCTTTATTAAAAAAAAAGCAGTATGAATTACCTCTTTATTGTATTGTACATTGAGATATAATGTGAAGAAAAGGTAATAAAGATTACATACACTAAAACAATGCACTTACCAACTATACATTATAATGGGGGCCTAGATGGGGGGGGGGGGGGGGATAGGCTATAGTATTAGTATAAATACGCTCAAAGATATACTATACTGTTTGTATGAGTTACTTCGAACACTCATCTCCAGAAACACTAATGAAGAATGCATGAAGTGGTACTACTGAAATTATATTGAATTGGGAATCTGCCGACATTCAGAAGCCTTTCCTTGTTTGTTGGCTTTTAAGCGTAGGTACTCTTAAATACAAAAATATCCAATTTTAGCAAACAAAGAAAGGATACCGAAAATAGCCTTCATTATATTCAAAGTGCCCCTGTAGCCCAACCAAAACTATAAATGCTATCATGTAAGCTAATCTATTCATTGGATCACTATGAACCCTTAAAGGTTAAACCGGTAAAACCTCTTTAAACTAATATTGTTGGGAATACAGGAATTTAGTAACTTAAAGAGGTAATAATTAATTGATAAGTTAAGACTTATTAATTTAAAGAGTGAATGTTAATTGTTTACATAGATAAAATGTTTTCATAATTTAGACATTCATTGATTGAAATAGTACCCATCCATGTACTACATTTAATAATAAAAATATGTATATAGTTTTAGTGATATTTATTATGTTCAATGTTACCACCAAAGAGCAAAGAATGGGTTATGGCTGTCAATAATCTATTGAATAATCCATGTGAAATGAAGTTTATAAGAAATTATGAATATCATCCTTGAAAAATAAAGTTGATGAAGAAGTTAAAGAAGATTACGTGTTAAGAAACACTTGCAACATCTTAATTTTTTTCCATAAAATTATAGCACTACACAAAACAACACCTAAGAGCTTTTAGATGTCGTCAGCAAAATTAGAGATAAATTCCAACCAGATTTAAATTTTATAAAATAACATCTTAGTAGGTTATCCTAAATAAATTTGTAATTGTGAAGAATCATTAATTTATAGTATCAAAAGAACCATATATTCATATAGGGATCTTTCAAGAAGTATTATTTTGTTATCCTATAAATATTAATAATCTTTTACATTGTTCTGAGTCATTACCTGGAAAAATAATTATTTCAGAGAGGTTATTGATATATTGACTATTAATTTATGGAGGTTCTTCTGTATGTTGCTTGATTTCAGGTAATTAGAGTATTGAGTCCTATATATGCAGCTCATCTTCCTCATAGCCCCTTGTTGTGGAGACTCTTTTGGATTTGCATATTATCAGCTATGACTTTTGTAATGCTTACAAGCCTTAAAGTAATGATTGGCATGGGCCTTCAAAAACATGCAACTTGGTATGTCAAACGATGCCAGAAGCGGAAGCTGCACAATGATTAAATGAACAGTCAGAAATTGCTTTGCTCCAGAGGAATCTCAAGATCAAAATCTTATTGCTCCGCAATAAAAGATGGGGATGGTATTAAACCTCCAACATGCAGCCGGGTATTATCCTTGGGAATGGGAACTGATAAGCAGCTGTTGATTTCAAAAATGATGCATGATTTCACTTGGTGATTGGCATTTCCTTCCTGATGGGAAATGGTGAGTTGCTGGTTACAAACCTTTAAGTGACTCTTATTCTAGAGGTTATTTATGTTACACCGCCTGTGGATATATGCAGGACCTAGCTTTAGAAATCTCTATAGCTAGTTTTTGGAATGATAAAATAGTATAGTATTTATCGTAAATGTATTATATAGTCTTTATAGGAATTGTATCCGCTTCTATATATTATGAATAGAATAAATCTAGGCCATTGTTTCAAAAGAAACCATCTTATATAGAGAATTAGGGAGAACCAACCATATATTCTATTATAGAATCTCATAAATAATTTTAAATGTTTTTACATAAAACATATAATCTGATTCTAATGTAGAATATTAGCATATACAAACTTTATAAAAAAATTAACATGTAAAATTATTATAAAAGCATTGATTTTAAATTTGATTATGTTATATAATCATTTTGGATAGATTTGATTATGTTATAGAATTTGGATTGTTTGACTAATTTTTTGATTATTTTTTTTAAAAAAAAGTATTTTAATTTCGTTTTTTGATTTAAAAATTGAAATTTATAATTATATCTAATAAAAAATATGATAAATATATATATATATAATGAATATTTATGTAATGGTTGTTCGTCAGATTTTATATAAAAAGATCTCTCTTCAATGTCATCCTAAATATATATTAGATTAATGACATTTAGCAAAGCAGTATAGGTTCTGTGAACACAACTTTGGTCAGTGCATGCATTTTGTTTACCGTAATCGGAATTTTGTTATTTATCTTTCTAAACCATAATCAGAATTTTGTTATTTATCTTTCTAAACCATGTCGACCAATTAAACTAGGCCCGAGGTACAAAAGATATACATGGGCCATCAGTGTTCTAATTATGTGTCAATATTATATAAAAACGTAGTTGTGTTGAAGATTATTTTTTTTTTTTTTTGCTAAATGTTATTTTTAAATATTGATTAGACACCATTTATGAAAGTTCTGGTCCATCAATCCATTAGATGAGAAAAGCAGCGAGAATGAAATAATTTCTGATTACTTGGGTGGCTCTTGGGAATTTTGATCATCATTTAACACTTTATTAAACGGAAATAGATAATATATGTGTTGCCTATTAATATTTTATAATATTCTCTTTTACGTCCAACCTTACCCTATCAATGATTACTTAGCTCTGGTAGATTATTATTGCTATAATTGATTTTATTCCATCAAGTAATAATACTTTATTGAGTATCATGTTCCTGAGGTTACCTCAGGGAGTTACCTGAGGCAATTAAAAATTTTCCATACAAATACAGGCCGGTATTATTGTAATTTCAGAAAGATTAACATATTTACAAAATTGCCATCACTTTTTTGTACTTGAAAATAAGTTTATCTCAGGTAATCTTCCTGAGGTAACCTCAGGATCTTTTTTCTCTACTTTATTAGTATCTGACTTTTACGGTTGTAAAGTTGTTTATTACTGTTAATTTATCAGATAATAATATCTTCCTTGTTTTTATTATAATTTTCAATTTTGGACAGAAATATAGTTTAATTGACTTGACTTTTACCACAGGTTTGCAATTAAAATTTAACATTTTGATATTTTAATAATATTTGTACAGGATAATGCATGAAATACAGTTTTGCATTTGTGTTTTTCTCTCACTTAGCATTTACAAAATGTAGTAGAAGTTTAAAGTCGAGACGTGCTCTATTTGTGTGAGTTTCTGATGAAAAAGACTTTTAAATAGAAGTAAAATACCTGTTTCGAAAAACATTTAAACAGTAACATTAAAATTCCTTCGGCTGAGCATGAAATATGTCTGAAAGCTACAAGCAACTTATCCGGCTGAGCTTTGAAAAATTATGAAAAACATTTGGCAAGAAAATTTGACAAAAAGTCTTCGAAATGTAAATGAGTTTGGCCGTTAGATACGACTCCCAAATTCTATGAAAATTATTTCCATGTGTCTCTTGGCAAGAATAAGTTTGATATGCAAACAAACAAATAAAATCAAAAAATTTAAATGATATTTTAAAATTATACCTTGTCTGAAAAATTCTTTAAAGCAGTGAACTACTAATTACCAGAATAAAAATGTTTATAAATTTGTACTTGCATGTTTACTAAGTTTGTACTCCCTCCGTCCGACGGAGGTTAAGAAAAAGTGTAAAGTAATAGAAAAAATTAAGAAAAATGAATAAAGTGATGGGACCGATCAATATTTAATATATAAAGTGGGTATAAAGTAGGTACAACGGACGAAAGTAGTGAATGTGATTGAATTTTATATTATAAAATGTTACTCCCTCCGTCCCTCTCATTTCTTTACACTTTTCTTTTTGGTACGTCCCTCTCATTTCTTTACATACAAAAAATAGTAACATTTTATAATATAAAATCCAATTACATTCAATATTTTTCTCCACTATACTTACTTTATACATTAAATATTGATTGGTCCCACCATTTTACTCATTTTTTTTTCTCTATTAATTTACACTTTTCTTAACCTCCGTGCGTACTTTTTCTTAACCTCCGTGTCGTCCCCTCAATGTAAAAAATTGAGGGGGACGGAGGGAATATCATTTTTAGTATGTAAAAAATTGAGAGGGAAATAACAAAAAAAACGGTGTAAAAAAAAAGAGGAAGAGAGAGTATTTCATGGTGTATCTAAAGAACACGTATATTGTTTGAAAAAGGAAAGTTGCAATATTGTTTGGTCGTTGTTCATGAGCAGATTATGGTGTTAATTATTTATTAATTTAGTTATATAATTAAATTGTGTCCGTATCTTAAGGGATGGCTTTGGCCGCTAATTAAATGTAGGCCCCGCCTACATGTCTGTAAAGTTTTTTAGTGTGGTGGAATAAAATGTTGACTATATATTATCAAAAGATTTTGTTACTTGTTGGCTGTTGCACCATTTTTATCTCTACTGTCCCTTTCCTTTCTATATTTTTCTCCTTGCACACAATATATACATCCATAACTTCTTTCTTCATTTCTCAGTCTCTCCTCTTCATCAGTCTCAACTCAATTCCATTCCTCCAATATGGTTAGTATCCATTATTTTCTTTACTGTCACAAATTTAAGTAGGTTAGATTATCCTTTAATAATAAATTCAAGAGTCAGACATGCTTAAATTACGTACATCTTACCCTCCTGAAATATTATGAGCGTGGTTTGGTTTGGTATGGTTTGTATGTGTATGAAAGACGAAAATTGCTAGGCAACAATAATATGTTTCTTTTTTATGTTTATGAATCAAATTACTCTACGAGTAATTTGACATGTGTGTTATATTTTTTGATCATGTTTATATGGTAGAGTCAAGCAAGTAAGTTACATGTTTGTTGTGTTGATGATTAACAAATTATGATTGAATTTGAATTCTAGGCGGGATGTGCAATACGTTTGCAGAAGAGGAAAGTGGAGTGGTTGAGAAGCCTATTGCGTGTTAAGTTCTTTGAAATTTGCGATGATCATAGGGATCTCAGGAGAAATGAAAAGAATTTGTTTTGTATTGATTGTAATCTTTGTCTTTGCAAGCACTGTGTCTCTGCTAGTTCTTACTGCAGCAGCTTTCATCGTCGTCTCCAAATCTGCAGATATGTTTATCACGACGTTGTGCGTCTTCAAGATATTCAGAAATTTTTCGAGTGTTCCAAGATCCAGGTTGGTTCTCATAATTCAACTTCAAATTAATATGTTCATACTTGACAGTTATCTAATTCTTGCTATTGATGGATTGCTATAGGTAGGGGTCAAATCGAGTTGAATATGTACCATCGTACTAGTTTGGTCAATTTTACTCAATTTTCTTTGTGTTCATCAAATTTGATACCTGCTGCTGCCCTCCAAATCTATTTTTCTGCTTCAGTTAATTAATTTGATTGGTTAGCAAGTCTTTAGATGCATGTGTATTGCATCAGTCATGTACAATCATTCATTTCTACCGACTTCAGTACTATCGATAACATGGTACATCTTTGATTTGAATGCAGATTATGCAGTACAATTAGCATTCTGATGCTCTAATTATTAGTTTTGTTTTTCAGTAATGTGATTATACGGATATGCCTAGCATAATCAACGGCTTTTGGATTGGACTTAGTTCCTTTGTCTTTGTACTTCTGAAATTTACTGCCAAGAATTTATGTATGCAGACGTATAAAATCAATGGTGAAATGGCCATACATTTGAATCCACGACCTCAATTGAAAGATATCAAACCAGCAAAATTAAGAAGTGGTGCTGAATGTGAAGGTTGTGGAAGGCACATACATGACTTCCCTAATCAGTTCTGCTCTATTGCCTGCAAGGTATGAAATAATGTCTATTTTTTTCGTACCATCTAACTAATCACGAAAATATCATTATCAAACGGAACTTAATCTCCTTCTAAATTTGCGTGTTATAAAATTTCCTTTCCTTTTAAAGTTAAAAAGCTCCTATTGTCTTCTGATATGATCAAAATGTCAGGTTCATATATTCAGCGGAATGTCTAAAGATGAGGAACATGATATGATATCCATACCCCTTCGTGAATTCGATGCTCTGTCATGGAAGGAAAAATATGATCAAGGCGAATGTATTGATGACAACGTATCGTCTCTTTCGCCAACAGATCAGTCATCTGAGGTAATACAATGCAGCTGGTTAAGTTCAGCTTCCAAGCCTAAGAAACTATTACACAAGAGGAAAGGTGTTCCTAGAAGAGCTCCTCTCTGCTAATGCCTTAAAATGGGCATATACCCACAATTGTGATCTTCTATATTTGGTCACATTAAGGTATATTACAATTAAACAAAAGGTGAAGAACAAGTCAAAAGTTAAATCTGTAAGTTTTTCCTACACAAATATATACAAAGAAAATGGTTAACGAAGTCAATTCAGTCTCAAAGTAGCCCACGTTTTATGGGATGAAGTTGGGTTAGTCAATTCAGTCTCAAAGTAGCCCAATTCAGTCTCTGCATATGGGTTTTGGCATTGGCTGCAAAATTCTTGTTTCTGTGGTATTATTTGATTCTTGTTCCTTTCAAACATAAAAAAATTGTACTGCTACAGTCATAAATCTATATTAATAAATCTTGATGGTTGAGTTTGATACTTTGATTTATATTCTTCGTCATATCAACACTATTATAGAATACAAGAAACATTAAAAATTTGGTTGGTTGGTATGATACGTTGCGATTTTACTTAATTACCTTTTCTTAAATTTGTGTTTTTACTTAATTAACCTTATTTATTTATAGAAATATATTATTAAATAATAATATTACCTATTTATAACCAATTATCTTTTTCATCTAAAATACATAAATTTTTTTATTTTTTCTAACAAATTCCCTTACTTTTTCAAATATATCACGGGCAATTACCTTTTTTTTGCTAAGTAAGAGCAATTACCTTTTTAACTAAAACATGTTAATTTTTCTATTTTTTCCTTACTAAAACCCCTCATTTAATTTCCAAAAATATCACGGACAAACCTTTAGTTATTTATTTTTAAACCTAATATTATAATTATTTTTTTAAAAGTTTACCTATTTTAACATGCCTACTTATTTTTCTTAACGAATGCAATTACTAAAAATATTAAAAATATAAATAATCAAATATCTATTTATAACCAATTACCTTTTCAGCTAAAACACAATATAGATTTTTCTAACAAAGTCCCTCATTTTCTAAATATATCACGGGAAATTATCTTTTTCAATTTATTTTTTTTATTTTTCTCACTAAAATTCATTTTTTTTCTAAAAATGTCACGGACAAACCCTTTACTTATTTATTTTAAAACGTATTTAAATAATTTAAATTAAAAGTGTTTAGCTATTTTAACATGTGTACTTATTTTTTTAACAAATACAATTAAAAAATATAATAATAAAATAACAATTAACAATCCGTGCATCGCACGGGTTTTAAGCTAGTATGGTATAATTAAGATGATCAACGATTTTTATCATCAAAACAAGACTTCATGACCTTTTAGCCCTTGAGGTTTAGTACCATATACCCATCAACCCCTGTCTTTTAAAAGTATACCTTTTAGCCCCCGAGGTATTAATTTCGTACCTTTCGACCCTTAAACCCGGTTCATAAAAAAATAGGGTTTTAGCGGAGGGGCAAAACTGTCTTCGCATAGTTAGGTTCCCTCCAAAAAGCAGAAAAAACTCCCGCCATACCTTTTAGCCCCTGTAGTTCTATTGTTATACATATATATTTACAACAAAAATTATTAGAGGAGGCAAGAACATGGAACCTATATGTTGGTGTGGAAGATTAGTTGTGTTAAGAACATTATGGACATATGCAAATCCGGGAAGAAGATTTTGGGGATGCTTGCGTTTCATGGTAAAAACCATTGTTTATCAGTTTTTTCTTTTTGCTTAATTTTATTTTCTGACCCATTTCAATTGCAGGAAGACAGGGCTAATGCTTGTAACTACCACCTCTGGTTCGATGGTCCTATGTGCCCAAGGTCAAGAACTATCATTCCAGGGCTATTGAGAAAGGTTAAGAAGCTAGAAGATGAGTTAAAGAAGGTAGAAAATGAGTTAAAGAAGTTTGAGGCTGCTGCTCAAATGAAAGGGAACAAGAGAAGACCTGTTTTGTTGACTATTGTTCTCATATTCTTATTGTGTAGCTTTGTAGTGATGAACAAAAATGTGGACTCAGTGAGCAAGGGACAATATGAACTACCTTAATTGTATCGTTGTAGTACTTAAATTAGTTATAATGTATGAAAAATGTACTACTACATTTTGGTTTTGCTAATGAAATGATCTGAATTTAAGGCAAATCACATTGTCATTACATTCCAACCATCACTTAAAAATGAGTCTAAATAGTCACTCATTACATTACACATCCATAAATTGTCCGAATGCAAAACCAAAAGATGCACATTCATAAACTAACAAAAGAGTGCACATACTAATAACTTAAAAATGACTCTTCAAGTCTGCTTCTCTTTTCCCTTTGAGGTGCTTTTTCCCTTTCCTGCATTCCTCAATTTGCAGGTCCTTTAAGACAGTCTTGTGAAATGAAGAAATTAGCCAAGAAGGGTTAATCCCGAAATCTGGTAGATACTTCCTAGCTAGGTACCCAGAATTTATAAGGGGTAACTCAGTTTGCTCTCTAGCACACCCGTGGTCTGTAAAGCAATAAAGTGAATGACTTTAGTATACTATGCACACACACACAAAACATACACATGTAGAAAAATAGTAAAAAGACCAAAATGTACCTGGTCCCACTGTCTTTATCTGCATGGTCTTCTCAAAATTTAGAGAAGCAAAAACATACTAGGGGCATGGGGGTTTACACACAGCTTTAGCCCTGGTTCTGTCACTTTTAATAAACTTAACCGTTCTTCCTTCATTTACAAAATGCTTCATGATGGACTCTCTAAATTGATGATGGTCTTTAAAAATCATCCCCACTTTCCAGTCTGGATCTACTTCTCGAAAGTAATACACAATCACTTTACCCCCAACATATTCAGTTTTTGGAATCCAAATTAACCTCCCACCATGAAACAAGCTTAGAGTTATAACATCATCACCTTTAATACACAAAATATTCATAATATTAACAAATTTACAAGCCATACACTAACTAGGGTTTATTACACACTAAAAATATCAAGAATACATGAATAAAATACATATGAACAAGTAAGATTGAACAATACATGGATAAACACAAAATACGCACAAAAAATCACTTGATTATCAAAGAAATAAAAAAAAAGGCTTCATAAACATACCTTCATAGCTTCCATTGCTATCCCCCATTCTTTCATCCACAATCGAGATTTGTATTTGATAATCGCACACCTTAATCCTCTTCCGATCAATTTAATTAAAATATATCTCTGTTCAGTTTTAGTAAATAAGCTTTACTTTACTCTTTCGATACTTTAGGGTTTAAAACGGATGGCATTCTTACACTTAATTATGCGAAAACAGTTTTGTCCCTTCGCTAAAACCCGATTTTTTTTTCTGAACCGGGTTTAAGGGTCGAAAGGTACGAAATTAATACATCGCGGGGGCTAAAAGGTACACTTTTAAAAGACATGGATCGATGGGTATATGATACTAAAACTCGGGGACTAAAAAGTCATTAAGCCTCGTAACAATTATTCTCAGGATAAAAATTGTTTTCCATTTATCGTTTCTGTCGTGTATATAAATATTAGTTTATGAATGAGAATGTCGTGTAAAAAGAAGTTTGTCGCAATCTTGTCAGATTGGGTACGTGATGGAGTCTTGATTTGTCTGTTATGCAGTAGTTGGTTTAGTTAGGGACCCTCTAAGGCTCTAATCCCATGCATTAAGCCAATATATTTTCAATATGGTGGCTTTTATGAAAAGTTTGTGAGTGTATTATCAAGGTGGCAGACACAAAAGCCGCCTAAAGTAATTCATAAGTAGATAGCTTCCAGATGCTCATACGTTCATGTATCTTCAAACTTTTACATGTGTTGCACATGTGCTCCCGTACTTGTTTGTATTCTGCTATTTTCTTTGCAGGAATGCAGTAATTAAACCGAGTCTGAGATGAATTCAAAAACAAAAAAAAAAGTTTTTAACTCATAAAACTTGAGTTCGAATTCGACAAAACTGGTTAGTATAATGCAAGAGCAAAAGATCACAGTTCCAACTGATTGGACTTCAACTATCATGAGATTAGTATGATGAAAAGAACCCACAAACCAAGCCATGGGATACTATAAATCTAGAATTTGAAAGTGAAAGAGATAGGCTAGGCTAGGAAAGTTCTTAAAACTTTCTGGGATTTGGACTCTGAGTTATCAACCGTGGACAGGAGGGTAAATTATCAGGAAGGGATCCGTGAAACTGGTTAGAACCCAAATCCAGTGATACAAGCTTAAGCATTGCGAACAACTAATATCAATCCGACCATCCAATGAATTATTTCTTAAACTGAGAGAAACAATACTACGAGAATTTGTCAAAGAGTAAGGTAATTTACCAGTAAGATTGTTTGATCTAGCCAAAAGATTTTCTAGCTTGTTTAATGTATGGAAAACATCTGGTATACTTCCTGATAACTGATTGCAAACAAGATTAGAGAGATTGCCAATGTTGTTGCTAAGCTGCCCGGAGAACCTATTTTCTTGAAGATTCAATAGAGACAACTTCGGTAACCTAAATAAATCTTCGAGTATTATCCCTGAGAGTAGTAACTTAGTACGATGAAAACAGTGGCTGTGTACTATTTTGTTATATGAAGTAACACAAAACAGCCTCCTGGCTATGGGTCATCCTCATCCCAGTTCTCCATTAATATCATCAACTCCTTCATCATTTTCATAGATTTAACAATTTCACTGTACTCTTTTCATGCCTTTACAAACTTGGACTTGAATGCTCTATAAATTAATAAATTAAATAAATTAGTGGTAAAATAAATCCTTGAATTTACCCATGCACAACACACTTGTAGCATAGGAAAAGTGCAGGTGAACTTTCATCATCATCAATACCTCTGCATCTTGTATGCTGCCACACATGGCACACATCACAAGCCACCATTCTCTCCCCCATCATCTCTTTTGACCCCACAAACACAATCCACTTTTCCATCATCTGGCCCACCTTCATACCTCAATCTTGTTTCCAAGTCCAGCCCAGTACCTCTGATCCAAACCTGTGCACCATGATGCACTGCACAAGACAGCATCAAGCCCTCTTCTATTCCTTTTAAACCACCTATTTGTGTCACAACAAAATCTTTCATCAAACAGTAAGTGTCTCTTAGTGCACATTGTGCAACCAGTTTAAGCTCACCAACTGTCATTTCTGAGGGGACTATAACTACCTCACCAGGACACAACTGCCTAGTTAATTCGGTTTCCAGCTCATCGAAACTCGGAAGAACTCGACATGTTAGTGTCATAAAATGATCAATCTCCTCATCATCATACACCCATTCCTTCACAAATTGCTTGCTGTCCAAGATTACCTGAGTTGCTATACTGACTGGATCCCACTCGGGATACCCTAACAGAACATTTCTGTACAAGAAAAGAACATCTCCGTATACATTCAGTCCTGGTGGATGAGCAATAACAGTAGTTGAATCCACAACATTCTCATCTCGGATTGCAAATTCAATTAATCTTGTTGCTGGATTCTTGACACGGGAAATTATTTGATTGCCAATCATGGAATAACTCTTAACTGATTTAAGTACAAAATCAATGAGGCCAGTGTCACCAATGCACTGCCTAGCCCTATCGCGTAATTCTTGCCTTGACATTGCACCACTACCTGTCACCATTGCCCTGTTAACTCTTAAAATGTTCACAATAACTTTTGCAGAATGCTCTAGCTTTTGCTTAGACCATCTCGAGTCAACTCTAGCAAGTAAAGAAGCAAATGTACTTGATTCTTTAGCTGAAATATCTTCTTCCTCGACTTTGTCATGAATTTTGAACTTGTACATTTTGGTTAACGGATTAATAAATCGCGAAACAATTTGATCATCAACAGCAACACAACTTATAGACTTCAGCACATAATCAAAAAGTCCAGTGTCACCAATACAACTTCGTGCCCCTGCTCAAACTTCTTGCCTAGTCATAGAACTTTTGTCATCAGCATTTGCCCTGTTCTCATTCAAGAGATTCACAATGACATAAACAGTATATTCTATTCTCTTAGCAGGCCATCTACAGTCAATATTTGCAAGAGAAACAAAAGTCGATAAGCTGATAGGCTTCTCAATCTCGTTACCATCACTGTGATAGGCTCTTGTTGATGAAGGCAAAGCAGCTTTCCTTTGAATGGGGGTTTTAGACACGAAGGAAAGTACAAACTGTAAGAGATCGCTGATTGTACCTAAAGGAGCTTCACTCACTTGTCTATAAGACTTCACAAGCTGTTCGATCTTTCTGCCTCGGACAGTGTCCTTGAAATCGCTGATGATCTTGTTCAGTCTTAATGTTCTAAAAAACTGAAGTGCTCTGTCATACTTATCCTCAGTGACTCCAAAACTCCCATGACCAAATTTATAGCCCCATTTCCCAAACCAAGTAGTTCCATATGCAACCCCATGAAGGAATCTAAGGTCTAACGCTTTAGTTAATCGAACATCAGAGGTACCTAATCTGAAGAGTTGTGCATAAATGATCCCAGAAATCCATTATATCATTCCCATGAAGTGAATTTGAATCATCATCATCCGAAGTGTTGATAGATAGAAGACGACCATATCCATTACAGTGAATCAGAGCATGTAACAAATGGTTCCGATTTGCAAGAAAATCCCCCTTCAATGGCTTATTCAAACTATCATCATATGGAATTATAATATGATACCTCCTCTTCGACACAAAATGATGTCCCCAGCCTTCAAATTGCAAAAATTCAAAAAACCCATATCAGTAAATCAATTGACAACACCAAGAATCAAACACAGACAAACATATGAATGTCACTTTACATGCATAAATCTATAAAAACACCTTGCAGAACCACAAAATTCAATCAAAAATTGATGATTCCCAGATAACCAGAGTAGATAAACAGAAAACTCAAAAAACCATATCAATACAACACTTGAAACATCAAAATTTTACAAAAACTCAAACACATTATCATATCCAAACAACAACATATCATCGTATGACGCTACGCGAACAAGGAGCGATAGAACCAAGTGGGCTGTGGTGATGTCAGAATTTGCACCTATTTGTATCTATTTAGTGATCAGCTAGTTTCTTTGATCGCACTTATCAATAAAAAAAATTAGTTTACTAAAAAAATTTTCTCTCCATTCTTATGTGAGAGTTTTATGTTTCTCTCCATATTCATTTTCCAATAGAATATTGTGGGAGTTTTCGGTGAGCTATGGCGGAAGAGGAAGATATTAACACAAGCATGGCGAGTCTAAGGATTGACGAAGAGGAGAATGAAGGCTTTATTCTAGAAGGAGACGTTGACGAGGAGGTCAATAAGTACGAGCTCTGCCTTGTAGGTCGTCTACTTACAGAAAAGAGTATCAATATAAAAGCCATGAAATCCAAAATTGCAGATGTCTGGAGGCCAGCGATGGGTTTAAGCATCAAGGAGATTGATCATGGCCTATACCTATTCCAGTTTTACAGAAGGGAAGATAAAGATTGGGTTCTAAAAGGAGGCCCATGGTCCTTTGATAATGCAATGTTAGCCCTAGAGAAAGTGGAGACTGGGCAGAATCCAGCGGAAGTGAAGCCTTGTTTTCTGAATATCTGGATTCAACTCTATAACCTCCCAGTAGGGTACATGCTGGAAACGGTGGGGAAACAACTGGGGAACTTCTTTGGTGAATTTCTGGAGTATGACGTTAAGAATAGTGCATCGATATGGCGTGATTGTATGAGGGTGCGTATAAGAATCGATGTAAGGAAACCAATCAAGAGGAAGAAGAAAATAATAAAGAAGAATGGACAAGAATTCACAGTGATTTGTAAGTATGAACGGCTGGGTGAATTTTGTTTTTCATGCGGTTTAGTTAGTCACACAGACAGGTATTGCAGAAGTGTTATAGGAAGAGGTGAAGAAGGAATGGTAAAGGAATGGGGGAGTTGGTTAAGAGCGCCGCCGCGTAGGGTGGCAGGACAGCAGCAAAGCAAATGGCTACGGGAAGGGAACGATGACACGTGGGAATCTAGGATTGGAGGAGAGGAATTTGCGGGGGAAGTTTTTTCAAAATCAGGAAAGGAGATAAACATGAGGAGTGATTCTAGGAAGGGAGTTGGAACAATATCCCGTGACAAAGGCAAACAAACAGAAAACACAAATGAAGCAATAATTAAGGGATTTTCATCCATGTCAAATATTCTGTATGAGGAGAATGAGGAGGACAGCGTCATCATACAACTTGAAGACCGAAAAAGAAGGAGGGAATCAAAAAATGAGCGGGGAAATATGGAAGTTGACTCAGATCAATTTTTTGATGGACAAATGCAAAAAGAACCTGTTATTTCCAATGAGGATTTATCAGCTTCTAAACAACAATGTCAGGCTCCAGCCATCCAAAATGATTGCCATAGGATGGAACTGTCGAGGTGTGGGATCATCTCGTACAGTTCGAGTTTTGAAGGAGATGATTACATCTCATAAGCCTGATCTCTTATTTCTTTCTGAAACTTTAGCTGTTAGTAATAAAATAGAAGCTCTCGCTTCGAAGTTGGGTTTTGTTAATTATTTTGTAGTTGACAGTCAGGGAAGAGGAGGTGGTTTGGCAATGCTGTGGAAGCATAATGTTGTGTGCAATGTTTTTGATTCATCTAATAATCATATTGATACTATTTTAAAGGAGATAAGCGGGAGAGAGTGGCGTTTAACAGGTTTTTATGGTTTCCCTGAAAGAGAAAGAAGGCAAGATTCCTGGAATTTTCTTCGTTCTTTGTCTTCAGCTTCTACGCTCCCTTGGTGTGTGATTGGTGACTTTAATGATATGTTGTATATTTCTGATAAGAAAGGCCAGAACAAGCACCCTCAGAGCTTACTGGATGGGTTTAGGAAGGCAATTGAAGATTGTTCTTTAATAGAATTGGAGCTTAAGGCGGGGGGACTTCACTTGGGAAAAGAGTAAAGGAACGACAAGATGGGTTAGGGAGAGGCTGGATAGATGTTTTGCTAATAGTTTGTGGTGGAGCAATTTTCCGTTATGTACCTTGACAGTGTTTCATACTATCAGATCTGACCATGAGCCAATCAAGCTTGAGCTGTTTACCACTACAATGCCTAAAAATCAGTTTCGATTCAGATTCGAAAACACTTGGCTTAAAGAAAGTAGCTTTCACTCTGAAGTTTCAAAATTTTGGAAATGCCTTCCTGCTATACACCTTCTTCCCAAGTTACTTGCAGTCTCAAAGCATATGGCAAAGTGGGGAAAAGAGTTTTTTAATAAATTTCGAGAAAAAGTTGTCAAAAAAAAGGAAATTATTGACAAGTTAAAATGTAGGGAGGATGATGATGGAATTCAGATGTTCTTTGACGCGCAGGAGAATCTAAACGAGTTGCTAAGTCACGAGGAAGCGTACTGGAAGCAAAGGGCCAAATCCTTTTGGCTTAAGGATGGGGATACAAATTCAAAATATTTCCATGCAGTAGCCTCAAGTAGGAAAAAGCAAAACTATCTTCCAGGTCTTAAAGCTGAAGATGGAAGTCTGGTTACAAGCCATGATGGCATGTGCAGGTTGTTGAAGGAATACTTTAATAAGGTATTCACAGAAGATGACAGGGATACTATCCAGGCAAGTCATGATACTGAGGTCATTATTTCTCGGCGCCAAAATGATAGCTTGATAGCAGACATGACGTTCCCAGAGTTCACTCAAGCTGTTAAAAGCATGCACCCAGACAAAGCGAGTGGGCCGGATGGTTTAAACCCGGCTTTTTTTCAACATTTCTGGGATCTTATTGGGGAAGAAGTTTTCAAATGTTGTCAACAGTGGTTTATAGAGGGAAGTTTTTCTGCTGAGGTTAATGACACTAATTTGGTGCTTATTCCTAAGAAGGATAATGTTGATGACCCCAAAGACCTCAGACCAATAGCTTTATGCAATGTTCTTTACAAAATCGTAGCAAAAGTGCTGGCAAATCGCCTTCAAAAAATTCTTCCAGATGTCATATCAGAGGAGCAGTCAGCTTTTGTTCCTGGCCGAAATATCACAGATAATGTACTGGTGGCTTTTGAAATCTTACATTATATGAAGCGTAAAAATAGTGGTCAAGAAGGAGAGGTTGCTTTAAAGCTCGACATTAGTAAGGCCTATGATAGGGTAAATTGGAACTATTTGAGAAATAGAATGATCAGCATGGGATTTGCAGAAAAGTGGATCAAATGGGTAATGCTGTGTGTGACAACGGTGTCGTACTCTATCTCGTTTAAAGGATCGTCAATAGGCCCAATTATTCCTACTCGAGGTCTCCGTCAAGGAGATCCTCTTTCACCCTATCTGTTTCTATTGTGCGTGGAAGGTTTGTCAAAGGAGCTAAAACTAGTTGCCGAGAATGGTAGGATAAATGGCTGTCGAATCTGTAACTTAGCTCCAGCAGTTACTCATTTGCTTTTTGCTGATGACAACTTTCTTTTCTTTAAAGCCACTGCAAACGAAGCTTCAGAAGTTAAGAATCTCTTGAATAGGTATGAGATGTGGTCAGGACAAGCAGTAAATTACCAGAAGTCAGCTATCTTTTTCAGCTCTAACGTAAGAATGGACAAACAACTGGAAATTAAGCAGGTGCTAGGAGTTCACGAAGATGTAGGAGACAACAAATATCTTGGGCTGCCATCTCTGATAGGAAGGTCAAAAAAAACAGTTTTTTGATATTTGAAAGATAAGGTGATTCAAAAGATTAAAAGTTTGAGTTCGAGACTGTTATCAAGAGCAGGAAAGTTGGTGATGCTAAAGAATGTGGTGCAATCAATTCCAACGTATGCCATGTCCTGTTTTCTACTTCCTAAATCTTTATGTCAGGAGATCCAAAGAGCGATGAATGCTTTCTTGTGGCAATCTACCACGTCAAGCAGTAAAGGAATCAAGTGGTTGGCTTGGCATAAGATGTGTATGCCAAAAATTAATGGAGGTCTGGGCTTTCGAGACATTCAAGGTTTTAATCTGGCTCTTCTGGGTAAGCAGTGTTGGAATCTAATACACAGACCTAATGCTTTGGTGTCAAGAGTTCTAAAAGCTCGATATTACCCGGGGTGTCATTTTCTACAAGCAGGAAGGACAGGAGGAGTTAGCTACACATGGTCAGGTTTATGGGAGGCGAAGGAAGAACTAAAGAAGGGATTAAGATGGGTGTTGGGGGATGGCACTTCGATCAGTATTGGTAACGATAGGTGGTTGAGAGCTAAAGCGGGCTTCTGTGTTAATAGAGTTGAGACTAGTGTCCAAGCCATGTCTATGAAAGTTAGTGATTTTTTCCAACCTGGTAAGAAAGTCTGGGACGAAGATAAGATGAAGCTTCACTTTAACAGAGAGGATTTTGAAGCTATTTTAAATACCCGTATTCCACAGGGGTGTACTAGGGACAGGATTGCCTGGATTCATTCTAGTAATGGACAGTATACAGTGAAATCAGGGTATCTACAATGGTGTAAAAATCAGAATGTTACAGAAGGTATTCGACCTTCAGAAGGGTGGAGAAAGATATGGAGGTTGGAGGTTCCCCATAAATTGAAGGAGTTTATATGGAGGTTCTGTCGGAATACAATTTCAGTACGAAATATTCTCAGAGGGAGAGGTGTGCCAGTGCCGATTATATGCTCAATGTGCGTGGGGGAGATAGAGCATCTCAGACATCTTTTCTTTGAGTGTAATTTTGCAAAGGAATGTTGGCAACACATGGGTCTAGAGTTTGATATGAGGGAGGTGGAATATGCTAATGACTGGATGTTAAATATGCTGACAACTGCATCAGATGCATTGTTAGTCAAGATTTCGAGTGTTCTTTGGGGTATATGGTTTGCCAGGAATAAACGAATCTTTGAGAACAAATGTATGTCACCAGCTATAGCTATGGCCTGGAGTTTGAAACAAGTTGAAGAGTGGCAGGCAGCAAATAAAAAAGTCTCAAAAGCTAATGCAGTTCAGAATTTTACTAGTCGGGCACTGCAAAAATGGGAAAAGCCAGGTATGAATCAGGTGAAGGTCAATGTAGATGCTTCAGTAGTTGGAGGGCAAGACTGGTATGCAATAGGTATGGTAATCAGAAATCACCATGGGCAATACATGGCTGGGAAAGTAATGAGATTTGCAGGCCATGTCTCAATAATGGAAGTCGAGTTAACTGGTATTCAGGAAGCTTTGCTATGGTCTCAGGAAATGGCATCTGCAGATGTTAATGTGACCATTGAGAATGACTCGCTGCTGAGTGTAAAAGCTATAAATCAAGGTCATTCCAATCTTCTGGAACTAGGTGACTTGATACAACATTGCAGTGATATTTTGAAAGGCAACAATAGGATAGCAATTAGTCATGTTAAAAAGCAGGCGAACAAGGTGGCTCATTGTTTAGCTAGATTTCCTTGTGAGCTTAATGGCTTTATTGTTTACATGTCTCCTCCATCGGCATTGTTGGAGACTATATTGGCGGATGATTTGAAGTTATAATGAATTTCTTTCCTTTCAAAAAAAAAAAAACAACATATCAAATAAAAAAAGGGTCCTGGTCCCTGACAATCAATTGTCAGGGACCAGTTAAGTATCAATTCGTTTCTCTGCCGTTGGATCAAGATTTGGACGGCCAGGATTAAAAAAAAATCTCCCTGCTCCGCGCTTATTTTCCGCGGAGCCTTACTGCTCCGCGCTTTTTTCCCGCGGAGCGCGGTACTGCTCCGCGCTTTTTTCCGCGGAGCGTTTGATTCCCCATTTCCCTCCGCGCTTTTTAACCCTAAAATCAGTTTATATGATCAAAGTAGCAGCCACCATTTAGGTTAGAAAAGAGGGAGAAAAGAAGATCTTGAAGAAGTTGGAGAGGTATTACTTCATTTGTTGGATTGTGTAAGTCTTTGTTTATGTATTTCTTTGATTATTATGGCAAATAAAATGTTTGCAAAGTTTGATCCAAAAAAAATATCCAAACCAATTGAAAGTAATGATCTTTATGATGATGATGTTGATGTTTTTAATTTTAGTACTAAATCCATGCTTCATGATGATGTAGAACATGTAAATATAGTTGATGATGATGTAGAGCATGTTAATATAGTTGATGATGATGATGAAGATGATAGTTTGCATGAAAAAAATGTACCTAATGTTGATGAAGATGTTGATAATGTTGTGCCTTATTTGCATCAAAGGTTTGATAGTTTAGAAGCCGCGGAGAATTTATTTAGAGCTTATGCCTTGAAAAATGGATTTGCAATTAAGGTTCAAGAATCACAAAAGCGTGTTGGAAATAAAGAAATATATGCTCGATTATTTGTTTGTAATCTATTTGGTGAGAATAAGGAAAAAAATATTGTTAACGATGAAGCATGTTTTATGAGTAAAGCTAAAGGTAAACGTCGTCGGGATGTTCTTCCTAGATGTGGTTGTAAGGTTCGAATGTATGTTTTGAATAAAAAGAATACTACTACTTGGGAGATTACCGCACTAGAGTTAGAGCACAATCACAAGGTTGTTACACCTTCAAAAATGAATTTAATTCGAAGGGAAAGGCATGTAAGTGCGGCACAAAGGAATATAATGAGAACATTACATATGTCGGGTGTTCCTCCTAGGCAACAAATGTCCATTTTTAGCAATTTAAAAGGCGGAGCTCAACATGTTGGTTTTGATGGACAACATGTAAGAAATGTGGTACGTGAGTTTAGAAAGAGCAATTTAGATGTTAATGATGCTCAAGCGGGTTTAGACTTGTTGAATAGGTTGAAAGAAGAGAGTGGTGGGAAATTTTACATTAAAACTTTACTCGATGAAGAACAAAGGTTGAAATGTCTAGTATGGGTCGATCACCGTTGTTTGATGGCATACCAAAATTTTGGTGATGTGGTTGCCTTTGATACCACTTACCGAACTAATAGATATGCTATGCCTTTTGTTCCTTTTACCGGGGTAAATCATCACTACCAATCGGTTGTTTTTGGATTTGCCCTAATGAGAGATGAGGTTAAAACAAGTTTTGAATGTGTATTAGGTAGTTGGCTTGAGGCGGTTGAAAACAAACATCCCTTGACTATCATTACGGATCAAGATCAAGCAATGGCCGAGGCTATTTCATCACAACTACCGAACACCACTCATTTGTTGTGTAGTTGGCACATTAGTAACAAATTCCCCGAGAAACTTGCAAGTTACTATTCCAAGCACCCGGATTTCAAAGTTGATTTCAATAATTGCATTTATAACTCATTGACCGAAGACGTGTTTGAGGATAGGTGGAGTGCATTGGTTGTGAAGTATGAATTGGAAGATAATACATGGCTACAAGGATTGTACGGTTTGAAGCATAAATGGATCAAGGCTTTCACTAGAAGCACATTTTCCGCGGGACAAACAACCACTTCAAGGAGTGAGGGAATGAATGCTTTTTTTGATAGTTATGTTAGTTCTTGCACGGGTTTGAAAGAATTTGTTGAAAATGCTCAAAAAGCTTTGGAGAGGCAATTTATGAGGGAGAAAGAAGAGGATTTTAAGACTCGTCAAACCTGTCGTGGGATTAAAATGAAGACCGCATTGGAGCAACATGGTGCTTCCATTTACACAAAAACAATGTTTAGGAAGTTTCAAGAGCAATTGGTGGAAGCTACAACCTACTTTGTGGAGAAAGATAGAGATCGTTCTTTGGAAGAAGATGAGTATACATACTACAAATGCTATAGGCAATTGGTTGATCCCGAGAAAAGAACAATGTATCTTGTTACATTCAACAAATTGTCTCTAAGTGGTAGTTGCAAGTGTAGAATGTATGAATATTTGGGACTTCCTTGCCGACACATTATAGCCGTGTTGACCAAGAGATGTGTTTCCGAAATATCTAATGCCTTTTTGAGACGCCGTTGGACAAAGGATGCCAATAGAGTTGATGGCATGTTGCCTTATTATTTGACCGGAGAAGAAGCATCATCCCATGATTTGACTCCCACCGAAAGATTCAACAACATGACTTTACTCACCATGGCATTTTGTCATAGTAGCATGGCATCAAAGGAGCGTTACGAGTATGCCATTTCGGTAATCAATCAGGAAACAGAAATTCTTGAGAATATGGGAGTTGATGGAATTGAGCATGTAAGTAGTCAAGTTGGCAAGTCAACAACTCAAGAAGATTGTGATGGCTTGCATGAGCCAATTCTTGATCCCATTGTGTCACAAACCAAAGGAAGGAAAAAGGACACTCGTTTCAAAAGTGCCATCGAAACAATTCGCAAAACACCGAGGAAATGCTCTAAATGTGGACATGAAGGACATGATATTAGAACTTGTGAAAAATTTAAAGATATTTTATTAAATGCTCAAAGTACTCAAAGTGGTCAATGTGGTGGTGAAAGTGTTCAATTGTAATTTATATAAATCTATGCTTCATCTTTTTTTACTTTACATTATGTTCTTCTCACATTTTCTAACAAAGTTCGTTCATTGTCATGTGTAGGTAACATGGATGGTGGTAATGCTTCGGATAATGATTCGGTTTCACATGTTAGTGATTCACAACCGAGCTCCGAAGGTGAGGTGTTTATGGAGTCACCGACCTATGATGAGTTGGATGAAATATGTCGTAATTTACCACCTTATTACGACATAATGGAGTTCAATGAGGTTAGTGAGCCGCCACCAATTGTTGAAGAAGAAGATGTTAGCTTGTATCCCCCTGAGGAAATGACTTATAGGTCAACCAATTGGAAAGATGCATGCCTTTGGACGGCTAGTGAGGCAATGTTTGAGATGCATATAATGTGACTCCCTACTTTCTTACAATATTGAATTTGGGGAAGGACATTGAAGGCAAGTGGAGGCTTTCGGATTGGGATGGTGGTGATGTTGTGGAATGTGACAACATTAGGGACATTTTCAATTTGAGGCCTAGGGAAGGATGCACACGCGATCAAATGCGTGTTGAATATGTGAAGGGATGGGTTTCCAACGTAACCGATGGTGGAAACGTCAAGGGCTTGTATGCAACATTCCGTCTTTATGATGGAACAAGAACCATACGTGTCTCCCTTCATAATGACACCTCTACTCACAAAGCCATTAGTACGGGTGTTCTTCGCGATGGTTGTGTTGTAGTATTGTACCATGTTGTTGTTTTCATCAATGCAAATCCTCCTCCGGGAGTGCGTTCTCACCGTTTGTCGGCCGGCTTCTCGAATGTGTTAGAATATTTTGGTTAGAACTTATGTTTGAACTTGTTTTGTAATTTTATTAGTGAATTTGGATGACTTTTGTTGTAATATGGTAATATTTGGACCCTTGGTCAATTTGAAATTTTATTAGTTAATTTGGATGAATTTTACAATTCTCAATTTGAAATGAAATGTTTTGTGCTCCAAGTAACTTACCTTGGTCAGTAGGGGAGTTTTCTAACTGAATTTGATGGAAATAAGGACTTCAAAAGGTTAAAAAATCCATGTGGTCTCCGCGGAAAATTAGCGCGGAGTGGTGAACCGCTCCGCGGAAAAAAGCGCGGAGGGGTGAACCGCTCCGCGGAAATTTTGCGCGGAGCCATTTTTTTTTTATTTTTAAAGACCTGTTTGTTTTGGTTGCTACCACCTGTCCCAAAACAATCAAAGTAGTATAAAACTACTACCGGAAATGTCCCAGCCAAAAAAAAAAATTCATAAAAATTACAAATGGTCCTAAATAGGGCCCAAAGGACCATATTTGTCAAATCACTCAAAATTTCATATTCTCCAAATCGTAAGATTTTCATACCAAACCAAAGTAGTACAATGAGAATAAGGAAAAAATGTAGGGGAGGGGGAGATTCATCATGACACTATCAAACATTGTAAGGGGAAAGGGGAGGGGACACGGTCGATACACGACCGATATAAACCAAATGAAATGTTATTTTCCATTTCAACCAAATCAAGTACATGATTAAAATCCAATCAAGTTCATCTAGCAAAGTAAACTACTACAATTTTTTAGAACGAGCACTAGGCATTTTCAATCCTCTGGCGCATGAGAAATCCAGGAATGCGTCTAGCTTTTCCCTGCTGAAGCTCCTTAGCTATTCTATAACGGAAGATCTCTATGTCTTCATCCTCCCACTCCAATGACTCCATCTCGTAGCCTTGTAATAGATAATCCATGTACTTCATCACAAATAGGCCACAATCTGTACTGTTTCTCTGTTTAGGCCTACGAGTCCACACTTGAACCTTCGGGGGCTCCTTCGGAAGGTTCATCGCGTTCCTATCAAGATATCTCAACATGTTTGCAACTAGACCAACCTAACAAGCAATACAATACAACTATTAACAATCCAAATAAGAAGATTAAGTAACACCTAACATGTTGAAGTAAATTACAACTATTAACATACCATGACTCTTTCCTCAGCAGGGTACTCAGCATCGTCATACAAAGGATCTAGTTGAATGACCCCCCATTCCTTGACAGCAAATACGAACAATATCCAATGATTTTCATTAACACAGGTGGGGAAGAAGATGAAATCGACCTTGTTAATGGCTGGACCTACACCACAAGTGGCCCAGTGGAGATAAAAGGTAGTCAATCTCTGTGTTTCTCGGCGATAATCCATCTTCCGGGCCAGGGTCATGAACAATGGATCCATGAAGTAGTAAGTAGGCTTTCGTTCGAACACATTCCCCGCTGCAATCTCTTCGTCACGATCACGAAGTAAAGTCTGCAAGAACATTAGCACCTTATAAGAAATCACTATGAATGCACACAACATAACTGAATAAGGAATAATGACATCAATGTTCGAACACATCAATGTTTTCAAATTTTGGTGGCCTATAGGAAGGACCTCGCACCTCCTTCATGAAGCTACAGAAGGGGTCTAAGAAGGTCGGTGCAATCCGAGCAAACTCATCACGGTACTCAACAGGAATAGAAGCATCGATCTTCTGGCAAAATTCCAACCCCTTCATAATCTGCATACAAATAAACCCATGAACAACATATAATAATTAGGGAGTAGAAATAAATAAAACAATTTATACTTACGAGCTCATAGGCCTTCAAGTTGTTGAACAACTCTCTAGTTGAATACTCGGGCAATGGATGCGGTTGTGGCTTCCCGACACGCAGCCGAGAAATCTCTGTGTACCATGCCCCGTACTCTACATCAGACACAAAATGTGAATCATCAAATACAAAGTCACATGGACTGCCAGAAAATCTCAACCACTCCCCAATCTCCGCAAACCATACACTCCTCCAATCCCAAGTGACAAAGCTCTGCTTCGCCTTCCTGTACTGTGCCATGTCCACTGGGGAACGAGGGATACCCTGTCTGAGCCCTAACTGCCTCAACACCCTATCAGAATGCTGATACTCAACTATGTCGTAGTGGATAAGGGGAAGCCTGGCAGAACCTGCATAGAAACCCTCGTAATCATCCCAGTACATATATACATCTCCATCTACATCCTCGTCATCAGACTCGTGAAAATGGTCGTAGGGAGTCCACTGCACACGGTCCGACCCAACTCCATCAAACTCACCTCGATAGTGTGGCAAGCTATGATGAGGCCCCTTACTGATATGACGTCTAGGCCGTTTTCCTAATACAACCTTGTCCACAGACAAGTCCTCAACAGTCAACCCAATGTCCTCGTCCTCCTCAATTCCCTTCTTCTTCCCCTTCCCCTTCCCCTTTGCCTTCTCCTTTCCCTTTCCCTTCAACTCCTCATTATCCTCCTCAATGACCTTCCTCTTCTTCTTCCCCTTGTCCTTCCCCGCCTCATTCCCTGTACCCTCAGTAGCCTCCTCCTCACTAACCTTCCCCTTCCCCTTCCCCTCACTAGTTTCCTTCACCACTGTAGACCTAGCCCAATACTTAGCAACAGGGAAGCTTTCTCGCTCGGGATCTGCAATAGGAAGCCCAATGTCAAATCGCTCGTATGACCAAATCTGCAACAATAACAAGCAACCACTAACACTGACAGCCCCCTTCCTTGCAGCGCGCTCCAACCCCCTATACAAATATCCCAACACTGCGGAACCCCAAGAATAGGTGTGAATACGATCCAAGAAAAAAAGCGGGGCAATGTACCTTGGATGCACCACGTTCCTACTATTAGTAGGAAACAAAACTGACCCCACCACCAACATCAAATATGCCTTCGTGTGCAGAGTAATCTTCTGCGGGTCATTACCAGGATCACCCCCGTACCGCTTATGCAACCACGTATACTTAATCCCTCCTCTTTTATCCATTGCCAAATCGATCTCTGGATCAGTAAGCTCTTCGAACCAATTCCTCGTAAAATAGGCCTTTGGATTATGGATTGCAGCCCCAACCAATGGATGACCAGTAGTGGGCAAGCCCAATATGTAATGAACATCCTGCAAAGTCACTGTCATCTCACCCTGTCTCATGAAGAAAGTATTAGTCTCAGGGCGCCACCTCTCTACCAAGGCCGTCACAAGCGCAGTATCATTCTGAAGCACCACATCATTGTTTGCAAACAACCCAAACCCCGTCATGTCCAGTATCTCCTTCTGAGCATCATTCAGAAACCAAGAACGCATCAATCTATTACCAGAATAACACTCCAACGTACCCCTATCAACTCCATCCCAAACCTCCTGACTAACATGATAAGCATTATCAAAGATGACTGTCTGACTAATAGGACCCGGTAGTATATCCTCCAACCTGAAAACAGTCACAAAAAACAATAATCAATATGTAAGTACATAAGCTAAAAGGTAACTCTGCATTATCATTAATCTTGACGACTTTCAGTTAATGCACAACTTCCACTCTATTCCTATCGCAAGATATATGCTAAGGAAAAATAAACATTAGATATTAACAATTTCAGTTAATGCACAACTTCCACTTAATCAGATGTTCACAATCAAAATGGTATCCCAACACAAAATTGTGCAGCAAATAATGTTCCTGCTAACTTACATGATGTTTTGATAGAAAGGAAACATAAAATTTACAGATAACTGAGCAGAAAAGATTACAAAGTTGACCTAGTTATGCCTTTAAAATTCTTAGATATATGTCGTTTATATATAGTAATAGTTAAAACATGCATCCTATATCACTTTCTTTCCTTGTCGTGCTCAGGATGACGCCTATATGTATAGTCTAACAAACAAGACTCTTTGTCTATGACCAGCAAATTCCTATTTGTAATTTTTTTGTCTTATATCATCAGATCACATCTATGTAGCACCACTTGCTGGTGCATTTTAGGAACATTTTATGATCGTTTAAGCTTGTTTTCAATTGTATGTTAAACTAGATATTCTGTCATAGTTCATGTTGTCACACCACTTGCTGGTGCATTTTAGAAGAACTGAATTGATTTGTTCTTCATCAAATCTGCTAAGAATAAGAAATCAGTTTTTACAGTTTAAACTCTTAAACGCGCAACATGAACACCCAACTGATGGTACTGTTCTTGTTGCCTTCGGTTTTAAATGGAAATGTTTGCTTCTACCTATTTCTTTTGCAAGTAGATGTGAGCATGATCATCAAAAGTAAAGTCAAGAAAGAAATGATTAACTCATTTTAAAAAGCATAATTATCAAAAGTACAGTCAAGATGTACTTCGAATTATAATTAGTTAATGCGTTTCACCTCTAAAAGGTTCTGATTTCCAAAATTGTTGAATTGTTATTGTATGTATTCAACTCTACATTTCAAATCAACAAGACATCAGATCAATACAATACCAGCAACAATACCAGCAACATCATTCCAACCCAATTCATTAACAATTAAACAACAATACCAGCAAACCGAATTGTAACCCTAAATTGTCAAATAGTACGAATTAAACAACAATTGGAAGGAATTAATCAACAATTGAATATAAATCAACAAATCCAATTAATTTCAACCCCAATTGTAACCCTAAATTCGCAAGTACTACGAACCCTAACCCTAAAAACCCAATTCATTCAAACCCGATTACAAAAACTATATGAAATCTAATTGATAACGAAACATACCTCGCTTGATAATCTTCCATTGTACGTTTAGTTGCTTGAATCGCAAGAGAAACGCTTGAATCGCAATAGAAATTGATGAATCGCCGCAGATATCGTAGGTTCAAATCGCCAGAGCTTTTTAGGGTTTTGTTACGATTTTGGTTATTCGGGTCGAAAACGGGTTAAGCTGATAATAATATTGCTTCCCTCCTCTCCGCGGTTATTTTACGCGGAGATAATTTAAGGGCATTAGGGTAATTACAGGCTCCGCGATAAAAAACCGCAGAAGAGGGACACTCCGCGGAAAATAAGCGCGGAGCAGGGAGATTTTTTTTTTAATCCTGGCCGTCCAAATCTTGATCCAACGGCCGAGAAACGAATTGTTACTTAACTGGTCCCTGACAATCAAGGACCCATAAAAAAAACCCATCTCAGTATACCAGTTTAAAATTTAAATGCATCTACACCCATGATCATATTAACAAATCAACATAAAACCCCATCTCAGTAAACATAAAATCAATAAAAACCGAATAAATCACGCCCGATTAATCACTTCCCACGCATATAAACTCAGTACCATACCCCCATCAAAATCAAATAACTACCAGATAAACAAATCAAATATAACTCATCTCATAAATATAAGTCCATGATCACACCCACCTCAAAAACCCTATCAAAACCCCATTAAAACCCCACCAACCCCCCCACACATAAACAACTAACCAATGAATTTACAGGTGCACGTGAGTTTCAATCAACTTGCGCCATACTCCATGTAAATTTTCATTATTTGATTGTCTCTCTTTTACTCTGCCTAATTTGCTTACTTTTCTCGATAATTTGACGAATTACTTGATTGCGATTAGTTTTAATAGACTTTTGGTGTATTGATAATTTGATTAATTAGTTGATTGTGTATGTATATTTGTTCGTTCTCTATTTGTGCTTTTATTTGCGGACTGTCGTGTACATCCAATTTGTTGTGTTACTGTGCCTAATTCGCTTACATCTTGTAATCTAATAATGCTCTTAATTCGTGGATTGCTTGTTAATGTGCAAATACTTCCTTTATTGTGGTTGAATTCTAATATATGTGAGTGGAGTCTTGGTTTATCTTTTGTATGCTTCTTGTGAAATCTTGTCACGTGTATTGATAATTTGATAAATTACGCAATTGCATTGACGTACAATGTATTTGTATCCGTAATGTAACACGCATTTAGTTCTCTATTTATGTTTTTTATTTGTGGATTGACCGTTAATGTGCGATTTATTCCTCCATAATGGTTTTGTTCTGAGATTTAGGTGTGTGCAGTTCTCTTACTCTATATTATCATTGTTTTTTGCAAACTTGTCTAATTCTCTTACATTTATCGGGAACTTGATGATATATTCGACTTCTTTGATATACATGGTGACTTGTGTGTGAATATATCTATACTATTATATTAAAGACGAAACATTGAAAGTTTTGTAATCCGGTCCTGAAATTTTTTGTAGTCTGGTCACTTCATTCATATTCGTTAGATATTTCTGATCAAATCGATGAGAACCGTTAGATAAAATATTAAAATTATTATATAGAATATCTTTTCAATTTTTCCTAACTAAAACATCTAATTTTCCAAAAATATCGTAGGCAGTTTCATTTAATAAAATAATATAATAAGGTTATAATTGCTAATAACTAATCCATTACCATTTTTAGCCAAAGTGTATATTCTTTTTTATATTTTCTAACTAATTTTTTTTTCTTTTCTATTTTTCCTAAATAAAAGCTCTTATTTTCCAAAAATATCACGAACAGTTCTATTTAATAAAATAATAATATTATAATTATTAATGGCTAACTGATTAACTTTTTTTTCAAAACGTATATTATTTTTTATATTTTCTAACTAATATTTCTCCTAACTAAAACTTCAAAAATATCACGGGCTATTCAATTTAGTAGCATAAAATACTAATATTATAAATCTATCTATCTATCTATACTATATTATTAAAGACGAAACATTGAAAGTTTTGGTATATGTTTTTTGGTACGGTACTTGCCTTATTTAATTGTTTATTTAATTATTATAAAAATTATTATAACCAGTTACCCTTTCAGTTAAAATACATTATGTAACACCCCCATCTATATTTAAATAAGGGGCTACTTAATAAACCATAAACCTGTATGCAGAGCACTAAAATGCAACAAATAATAATTAAACAACCTAATAAATCTATAATTGCATAATTCCTAAGCAACAGATTGTAGGGTAGCTCTCCATCACTCAGCCCAAGTCCCCCTAAGTACCTGCCAGAAAAAGAATACGGCATGAGCCAAATGCCCAGTACGGATATGGAATACAGTTTATAAAACAGGAAACAGATATACGTAATTAACAGCTTATAATAAAACAATTATTTTAAAAATAAGTATGGTTGAAATAACGAAAGGGTAGGATATTTCATACCGAGATCAGAACAGATACAGATACAAATACATACGTCATAGGGTACCGTAACGTATGCAACAAATCGGATAACGTGTACGGCATATACAACGTCACCGTCAAATCAAATCAAATCACAAATCACAAATCACAAATCACAAACTCTGGGTGCACCCACGTATCCTGAAACAAATATCAAATGCGCAAAAGCTCGCCTCCTGAGCTATCAGAAGGATACGCCGTGACCAATCACACTGTCACGGAAGTGTCATGCCACTAATGCCGCAATGACATGGCTGTAGTACCCCTACAGCTGGTTAACTCGGTATACCCTATATCACTAAGGGTCTAAATAAAATATTTCACACAAGCTAAAAGTATATTTTATTTTAGAGAGCCAAATACTCAAAGCAGATATTTAATATTCACAATTTTCTAAAAATCACTGATACATATATTGAAATATTTCGTAACAGAACTGAGACAAATATATAAATATTTCGAAACAGAACTAAAACAGATATTTTAATATTTTGGAATGGAAATGAGCGAGATGTTCAGATATTCTAAAAGGATAATTTAAGATGCAAATTTTCTTAGAAAACGCCAAAAATAGATTTTTCTAAATATTGCAAAACAGTTTTTGAAATAAATTTAAAGAGTCAAAACGGATAATACTATAATCGATTTGAGAACTGAATAAAACAAATATACTAGTTCTTAACATGAGTAGCGCTGAATGAAAGAGAGAGAAATCCGTACCTTGAAATCGCGATCTCAAAAACTAACAAAATTTATAAATAATCCGCTAAACTTCTGACTTCCAATCTAATAAAAAAAAATATAAATTTATAATTGTGATTGGCTTTATAATTATAGCCTCGCTAATTAATTAATCTAGATAATAGATTATAACACATGCGATAATAATCAATACTAACCAAGATTTTTAATTAAAACCAAATTAATATTAATGGTTGTAATAGTTGTATTGTTATCATTAAATAATAGGCATGGCCGAACTAGTGCATCGACTTGCGTTCAGAAATTTGAAGACAAAGCATAAATGGTATCTAAATCAGTAAAATACAAGGAATTAACACCTGATTATTAACCTAGGAGTCATGTGTGTGTATATGGCCATGTAAGTTCAGTACTTACAAACCTGGTCAAATATTAACATTAACTATGTACATTAACTATGTTGCCGACTTGACTTGTGTGCCACTAAAATACCCATTAATCCAATTTGTTTATGCAATGTTTATGATCTTAAACATTAATAAACTATATGAGTTACGTCTTAAGATTTTCCAACACCTTTTACATATACTTTAGTTAACAATTACAATCCAGCAATCATAAAATTGGATGTATAAATCATATTCAATTGGGAAAATAATATGGACTTACCTGATAGTTTTTATTCGGTGGTGACCCTTCTCTCTCATCGACTGCTCTGTTTAGGGGTATTTCTTTTTACTATCTCTCAGGTTATACCCGAGGGTAAACATATATTGCTCTAGATATCCGACCCTTATTAGAATTCTAATAAATAACTATACACTGATTATTGATACGTTTTCTTTTCTAATTAATCAAAACTTTAAATACTTTTTTTTTCTAATTCTATTATTATTATTATTTCATCATCGTCTAAATTATTTAAATTATATTTAAAATTTCTGTATATTACACATTACCATTTTTTTCTAAAAATATCACGGACAATTTCTTTTTCAGCTAATACATGTTACTTTTTCTATTTCCCTTACTAAAATCCCTCATTTTCCAAATATATTACGAGCAAACCCTTAATTATTTATTTTAAAACCTATTTTAATACTTTTAATTGGTAATTATCTTTCCCTTTTTTTCTAGAAAAATCACGGGCAATTACATTTTTCAGATAAAACATGTTATATTTTCTATTTTCCTTAGTAAAATCCCTACTTTTCCGAATATATCAGGGGCAAACCCTTACTTATTTAATTTAAAATATATTTTAATAATTTTAATTGACAATTACCTTTTTCAACTAAAACATGTCACATTTTCAATTTTTCTTACTAAAACCCCTTTTTTTCAAAAATATCACGGGAAAATCATTACTTTTATATTTTAAAATTCAACAAAAACATGTTACTTTATATTTTTCTTACTAAAACCTCTCTTTTTCCAAAATATCACGGGAAAACCGTTACTTATTCATTTTAAAATCTATTTTAATACTTTTAATTATTTAAAAATGTTTAACACACCTACTTATTTTTTTAATAAATACAACTAATAAGATATAAATAATAAAATTAACAATTATTAAAAATAATTCGTGCATTGCACGGGTTTTAAGCTATATTATTAAAGACGAAACATTAAAAGTTTGGTAGTCGGACGGACGGTCGATATTTAGTGATTTTACTTAATTACCCTTACTTATTTTTTAAAAAACTATCACTAAATAATAACATTATTTATAACCAATTACCTTTTCAGCTAAAATACATTACTTTTTTTTATTTTTATTTTTACAAAATCCTCTCTATTTCTAAAAAAAACACGGGCGGTTATATTTTTTAACAAAAACATGTTATTCTTTCTATTTTTCCATACTAAAATCCCTCATTTTCCAAAAATATCATGGGTAAACCCTTACATATTTATTTTAAAATCTATTTTAATACTTTTAATTATGAGCACTTTTTCAGCTGAAACGTGTTACTTTTTCTATTTTTTCATTTTCTAAAGAAATTATTATTAAATAATAACATTTTATAACCAACTAACTTTTCAACTAAAATACATTACATTTTCTATTTTTTCTAACAAAATCCTCTCTTTTTCTAAAAAAATCAAGGGCAATTACCTTTTTTCAACTAAAACATGTTACTCTTTCTATTTTTTCCTTACTAAAACCCCTAATTTTCCAAAAATATCTCAGGCAAATTCTTACTTATTTATTTTGAAACCTATTTAAATACTTTTAATTACGAGCACTTACATTTTCAGCTAAAACATGTTACTTTTTCTATTTTTCCTTACTAAGACCCCTCCTTTTCCAAAAATATTACGGGTAAACAGTTATTAATTTATTTTAAAATCTATTTTAATACTTTTAATTATTTAAAAAAGTTTAACACACCTACTTATTTTTTTTAGCAAATGCAAATTAATAGAATATTCAAACATAAATAATAAAAATAATAATTATTAATAACAATCCGTGCATCGCACGGGATTTTAAGCTAGTATATATATATATAAACCTTTTATTATTTACTATTTTATTTCGTTCAAAGGTCTTAAACATTTTTTTTTAATACTTTTCCGCTGTTGTAACAGGTTGGACGTATGACTCTTGGTGGATTATTGGCTTTGGGGTACACTGTTGTAGTTAGTTATAAGCGGTCATCTACATCGGTGAGTGATGGAAACCTTTCAATGTCACTAGAAAGTATTGATACTCTTGGTGAGATACATGGTGCTTCGTGGTACAAATAGGAAAGTATGAACTTGCTCCCTTGATATTTTGAATTTAATCTTTTAGCTCTCTGTTAAGGATTCTGTCGTAAATTTATACTGTTCAAATTTTGTGGTAGAGTAGAGGAAGATGGTCCCGTCCTGTTAGAACACTGTAGCTATTATAAACATGGAAGTATTCCTCTATATACAATTCAATCGGTTGAATCTAATCGCAACATTTGTTGTACCTGGATAATATCTTGTCTTGATGTACTGTCTGAAAGCACACTGTTATGTTCCTTGGCGTAGGATCTAGTCACAGGCCTTGACACGATAGAATGTTTAGATGAATCTATAATGAATTGGTTTGAGCGAGACTCGTCCTTGACAGAGCCCTCCCACACTTAACTTTGAGTCCAGAAATTTCTTTTCTTTTATTTTCTCCTCCAGGGCCTTATATAGGCTACATATAATATAAGGTTGCATATCCTAAATTACAGGCATTATTTTAGGATCATAACTAGTGAAATAAAAGAATTACAGGAAAGCCAATAAATCAGAACATGAATCACAACTGTGTTGATTTCCTTCCTATATTACGCAAATCTCTTTCTTTCATAACGCAGCCCAATAAAAGCATCCATATCATCACTCTCCACCTCGGCTTTAAGCTTGTCCTCAAGCTTAAACTCTGGATAAACAACTTGGAAGTGTTCAAAAGGTTCCCATGTGGCATTCTCAGGAGAATTGTCTACCCATTGCACTAACAGCTCACGTTGGCCTCTATTCGGCCTACTACGGACAATAGAATGGGGAATTGGCAAAGTTTTTCCCTCAAATAAAGCTCGGCTCGTTTTAGATGGACTCGGCTTGGTTCGTTTACTAAATGAACACGAGCTTGAACATGAAAATATGTTCGGTTAGTAAATGAGCTCGAGCCGAGCTTTACACATGTTCGACTCGAACTCGGCTCGTTTTGCTCGGGATCGGCTCGAGCTCGGCCCGAACTCGTTAAACTCGGCTCGATTCGTTTAACTAATTATAAATTTGTAAATTTCATAATATCCTTAACAATTTGAATATGTTAAATAAAACTTAATTACGATCTATTTTAGTTATTTTGTGGTTGAATAGGGAATTGTATTTCTTATATCTAAAAGGTATAACATCAACGTATTATCAAAAATTAAACTCTTTATATCTAATCCAAATTAGTTTTTCATTATTAAAATTTATAAGTTGCATTCATAAAATTACAAAAGAAAGTGAATAGAGAAAGAGAGTTTGTCTTATTAATTTATTATATAATATTATTTAAAAGTGGCTCGTACCTCTTAAAATTGAGGAGAAAGATGAGTCTTTTAGTATATTTAAGGTTAATAAGAGTATCTCGGAGAAAAAAAAGTTGTAAACCTCCTCAAATTTCAAGTTAAGAGTCAAGATAAAGAGGCTCTTAGAGAGGCTCTAAGTTAATAATAAAATTGTTTTATTTTAACTATTGTTATTAGGTGAAGTGAGTAAGGTTTGATTACTCATAAATACAAATATTAACCTAATATTATTATTAGAAGAAAATAAATTAACTTTTAGTATTGAAATTCAATCATAATCGTGTATTCTTAAGATGTGATTTTAGGCATGAGACTGTAAATCGAGTAAGTAATTTTAAAAATTGGATTTGGTTGAGTATAAAAGTACGAACTATAAGTGAACAACTCGACTCGACTCGAGTTCGGGTTGTGTTCGGCTCGACTCGAAATGTTCGTGAACAAACTCGTGTTCGGCTCGTTTATTAACGAGCCGATCTTGAACATCACTTTTCGTTCGATTAGAAAGCTCGGCTCGACTCGGTTCGTTTTAAAAAAAATCAAGCTCGGCTCGATTCGGACAAAACTCGGCTCGGCTCTGTTCGTTTACAGCCCTAAACAGGTCCTACTGTAGCCATGATTCTATATGGTCCAAAATATTTTGGAAGTAGTTTATGGTACTTCTTTCGTGCTATTGTCAGTTGACGATAGGGCTGAAGGCGCAACCATACCCATTCTCCAACTGAAAAAGTTAATTCTCGATGACCAGAATCATAAGCATTTTTCATCCGTTGTTGAGCCTGTAAAAGTTTGTCACGAGCAGTCTTGAGGATTGTGTCCCTTTCTTAGAGAGCTTTATCCACTTCTTCAACTCACGTAGAACCGGGTGTATAAGAAAGTAGTCGGGGAGGCTCTCTTCCATAAACCAAATGAAAAGGGATGGTGCCAAGAGAAGTGTGAAAGGAGGTGTTGTAACAGTACTCAGCCCAAGGCAACCAAGTAACCCATTGCTGCGGTCGATCTCAGGTGAGACAACGTAGATACATTTCAATAGTGCGATTAACAACCTCTGTTTGACCATCAGATTGAGGATGATAAGCCGAAGAAAATGCAAGCTTGGAACCACTAAGGCGAAATAACTCTTTCCAAAACAAACTAAGAAACACCTTGTCTCGGTCCGACACTATTGACTCGGGCAACCCGTGTAGACGAAACACCTCTGTGAAGAAGATAGTGGCAACAGAAATTGCAGTAAATGGATGAGCCAATGGAATAAAATGCGCATACTTGGAAAGTCGGTCATTTACCACCATTAAAACTAATTTACCTCGAACCTTAGGCAACCCTTCAACAAAGTCTATAGAGACGTCAGACCAAACTTGTTGTGGCATAGTAAGAGGTTGTAGCAAACCTGCTGGTTGGAGATTTTTCCATTTGTGGCGTTGACAAACCAAACAATTATGCACAAATTCTAGGACTACACGCTTCATTCCCTTCCAATAAAAATCTTGATGGATGCGTTGGATAGTTTTATGTCCCCCTTCGTGAGTCATATCATGGATGGCTGAAATAATGGTAGAGATAAGGGGTGATGTATGTAGGAGATATACCCTTCCCTTAAAAAATATCAGTTTGTCTCTAACATGCCAATCTGCCCCTAACTCCCCATGTTCAATGCGTTGTTGCAACTGTAACAATTCCTGAGAGGTGGATACTTCCTTTCGAACTGCATCAAGGATTTCAACTTGTGGAAAAGAGATTGCCATGAGTTGCACGGAGCCTTCATCGCATCTAGACAATGCATCTGCAGCTTTGTTCAACCTTCCAGCCTTAAACTCAACGCGAAAATCAAAACCCATCAGTTTGCTGATCCAGTGCTGCTGTGGGGATGTAGTGATCCGTTGTTCCAACAAATATTTAAGGCTAAAATGATCACTACGGACAAGGAAATGCGTACCCCATAGGTAGGGTCGCCAATGAGAAACTGCCTTTGCCAGACCTATCAATTCTTGCTCGTATGCAGCAAGTTTAAGATGTCGATCAGCAATCTTACGACTGAAAAAAGCAATAGGATGCCCAGTTTATTGTAGCACAGCCCCAAAGCCGCTGCCAGAAGCATCACATTCAACTACAAACTCTTCTTCGAAGTTGGGTAGATTTAAGACGGGGGTTGTCGAGAGAGAGATCTTTAAACTATTGAATGCATTAGTAGCTTCCTGGCTCCATTCAAACGAATTTCTCTTCAATAAACTAGTTAATGGTGCAGCCACATGTCCATAATCCTTAATAAATTTCCGGTAGTATCCAGTCAAACCAAGAAAACCTCGTAAAGCCTTGGTAGATTGCGGAGTTGGCCAATCAGTAATGGCCTTAATTTTGGTATTATCAACCTCAACACCGGCTCCATGGATGACATGTCCAAGGTAAATTACTTTTGACTCGCCAAAAGTACATTGGACTTCTTCAGAAACAACAAATTCGAACGTAAGAGCTCAAACACTATTCTTATATGTTGCATATGGTCAACCCATGATTTGCTATAAATTAATATATCGTCAAAGAAGACCAATACAAACTTACGTAAATGGGGCCGAAAAACTTCATTCATCAAACTTTGAAAAGTGGAAGGGCCATTTGTAAGGCCGAAAGGCATGACCAGAAATTCAAAATGTCTGTGATGAGTTCTAAAGGCGGTCTTCTCTATATGTACTGGTGCCACCCTAATTTGGTGAAAACCTGCACGTAAATCCAACTTTGTGAAGTATTGCGCTCCATGGAGTTCATCTAATAACTCATCCACTGTTGGTATTGTAAATTTATCCTTAACGGTGCTCGCATTAAGCTCACGATAGTCCACACAAAAACGCCATGTGCCATCTTGTTTCTTCACTAAGAGAACCGGAGAAGAGAATGGAGATTTACTCGGTCGAATGATCCCTTGTTGTAACATTTGTTCGCACTGTTTCTCAATTTCATCTTTCTGAAAATGAGGGTACCGATAAGGTCGCACTACAATAGGCCCTTTTCCTGGTAAAAGATGTATATGATGATCACTTTCTCGACTAGGTGGCAAACCTGAAGGCTCCATAAATAAATCAGCAAATTCAGACAACAAATTATCCAAAATTACTGTAGCTGAATTATGTGTTTGCATCAAACTAAGTCGTGGTTCTGCTATAGGAGGTTGCCCTTGCCATAAAACTTTCTTTCCATTTAGAACAAATTGCATCGTCAAAGAACTAAAGTCCCACAAAATCGGTCCGAGGGTGCATAACCATTTTACTCCTAAAACCACATCAAACCCCTCCAATGGAATGGTATAAAAATCTGCTTGAAAATTATCATTTGCAACTTGAAGTAAAACTGACTTGCAGATACCCATGCTTGGTACACGTTCTCCATTTGCCACACATACTTGCAGTCCTGGTCTTTTCCACACCTTAAGTCCCAAACTTGGAAGTAATCCCTCTCGTAAGAAGTTGTGTGTGCTACCAGAGTCTACCAACACCGATACTGTAACGCCAGATACTTCTGCTAATACCTGCATTGTAGGAGAATTACGAGTTCCACTTATGGCATTTAGAGATATCTCAAGTTCTGCCGTCAAATCTTCTTCTGATTCTGTGTCATCATCAGGAACTTCGATCCAGAATAACCGTTTGCATTTATGTCCTTGCTTATAGGATTCATCGCAGTTATAACAAAGTCCTTTAGCCCTTCGTTCAGCCATTTATGCTCGTGTTAATCTCTTAATAAACTATGGAGAAGTGCCCACCTTGTTTTTGGTTCCACTTGGCTTTCCAGATTGTTCCCCGCCTTTGGTAGCTCTATTCTTGTTAAAAGTGGTAACAGATTCGTTATTGATGGTTCTGGAAACAGGCTAACTTATATTAGCTCGTGATGTCAAGGTTCCTTGAGAAACTATTTGTTTTCGTTCTAACGCCCGAGCCATATTCATCGCAATTCCAAGGTTCCCTGGCTGCTGCAACTCAATATCAATCCTAAGTTCTTCTTTCAATCCAGCAGTAAAAAGATTCACTTGTTGACGTGGAGTAAGATCTGAGCACCTGGCCAATAATGATTGAAATTGACGTTGATAATCTTTAACTGAACCTGCATGTTTAAAGTTGGCTAACTCGCCTAAAGGGTTATTACTCATGGGTGGCCCAAAACGCACATGACAACATTCCTTAAACCTCTCCCAGTTCAGTTCTGGCTCTTCTTGTTCTATCTGATCAAACCACAATTGTGCTTCTACTAATAGATGAAAAGCAAGCAGTCCTACCTTATCTTCTTCAACAATCTTTTGGTTGATAAAAAACTTCTCGCATCTTTTTAACCATCCTAAAGGGTCATCAGTGGCATCATAAGTAGGGAATTCCATCTTAGAATACCGAGGTACCATAGTTCCTCCAATCTGCGATTCAGATCTGCCTTTCACTCCTGAACTTCCTTGGTCGCCATTGATCTTACTGACTTCTTCTTCTGTTTTGTTCTTGTCTACCCCTTTACTTCTGTCTCTAACCGAAATTGACAACTCTACCATCTGTTCTTCAAGTGCACGTTGTCGTGTAGCCATCTGTTCCATAAAGGCCTCTAGTTTGGTTACTAAATTCGCTGTATCGCCCATAACGCCAGGCTCTGATACCAAGATGTTATGTTCCTTGGCGTAGGATCTAGTCACAGGCCTTGACACGATAGAATGTTTAGATGAATCTATAATGAATTGGTTTGAGCGAGACTCGTCCTTGAAAGAGCCCTCTCACACTTAACTTTGAGTCCAGAAATTTCTTTTCTTTTATTTTCTCCTCCAGAGCCTTATATATGCTACATATAATATAAGGTTGCATATCCTAAATTAATACAGGCATTATTTTAGGATCATAACTAGTGAAATAAAAGCATTACAGGAAAGCCAATAAATCAGAACATGAATCACAACTGTGTTGATTTCCTTCCTATATTACGCAGATCTCTTTCTTTCATAACGCAGCCCAATAAAAGCATCCATATCACACACAAGGAGGTAGTTTGTCTTGGCACTAATCACAGAGAGAAATGAAGTAACTTACACTATTTGTTACCGCGTCATTGTTGCAACTAGTTAGACTATTAGAGCGTCTGTGTATTTTAAGTCGACAAGAACTTGAAAAGAAGGCGTCAGAACTTATTAAATAAGCTAGTACAAAACCTGTATTGCACAAAATAATAAGCTGGGGATTACAGTCTCTTGGTGTTAAATAAGATGAAAGTTTCCAAGAATAAGAAGTGATGTAATAGTTTTGTCAAACAGGTAACTTCAGTTTATTGAAACGACTAACTTAATAATTTGTGAATGGTACAAGTTTGGAGTGGAAATCATAATGACCACACCACACTATTACAAGCTGTTTACCTTAATTTAGGCATGTGCTAGTGGTGTGCTGCTCATTTTGCAGTAGAAGCCTCCTGATGTCTATGTGTTTCATTTTTATGGGCAGACAAGGCCCTCATGGGGCTGGGAAATTAGTCCCAGTTATGGGCATATTTTTTCTATTAGTTAGATTAGTCATTGGGACCAAGGGTTTCATGAGATGCACCCTTTCCTTGTTGAAAATGATTCTTCTCTCAAAGTTACGTGTCTTATTTTCTTTAATTTTATTAAGTTTTTGAAATGATACCTTTTCTGCACATGTATATGTTTTTGCTGTTCTGAGTTCTTTTTAAAGTACAATTGTGAAAGATAATGGACTTAGTGCTGTATTCCTTAAGAGAAATACTTTTGCTAACAATTGTAAAGTTTTGGTTATCTTTTCCTTATTTAGACGGTTGGAGCTGAGGCATCAAGGATGGGTATCAATGGACCATGGATCAGAAAATCCTATCTTGAAATGATCCTGAAAGAGAAGGTTATAACATACACATGTGCTTCTAGACTGTGTTGTTAAGTAATTTTGAACTTCTTGCCATTGCGACAGTGTTCAAAAGAACATATATTTGCATTGTAGAAACCTTCATTGAAATATGTTACTATAACATAATGTTAAATATCAGTGCGACAAAGCTTGTTGGTCATTTGAATCATGACGTGGATGAGTAATATAGAATCCTATAAAAAAACATTGAAGGAAATTTGCAAACAGTTAGTGGTTGCTTGTGATCTCAGGGTTTAGGCCATCCTTCTGTTAGTACCGAAGGATAATTGTTTGAATGTCCCGTCAGTTGAATGAGCTGATCAAGTCTTAATGTTAGATAATGATATTCAGCACCTAAGCTATCAAGGTTCAAAGTTTTCTTAATATATTACCAATTATACTGCTTTTAACTAAATTATTCAACCTGCAAGCGTACCACGCGTTAATACACCACCACCTTTGTCTAGTAGATCTGTGACCACAAATGAAGGAGGCTTGATTGCTGCACCAAAGCCTCTCCGCGCTCCACCGAACCTTGTTAATCCCCTTGATGATATGTCGCAACCATGGACTCGATCTCCTACCAAGTCAAAAATGGAACCTGTGTTAGCTACGTGGCAGTTTATTTCATCGGATCATCCAGGTACTGGCAGACCTGCAATTGGTATATGCTTTTTCTCATTGGAGACTGAATAAGTGCCCTTTTTGGTATCTTTGTTATGTAGTTGTTATTTTCTTATGTTTACGACTTGTATGCACAAATTCCTGTCTTGAAAAAATCACAGATCCTTCTTCCAGGGATTCCCTGCAGCTTGCTCCAATGCCAGATTCATACGACCTGGATAGGGGATTGCTTCTTTCTGTTCAAGCGATACAGGTTCATTTTGTGAATTTTGTTGAAAAAGATAAAAGTGATTTAAGTTTAATACATAATGATAATAATACCGCGATGATGATATGTTCAACTTTGAGGGACCTTTGATTCTAACATTGCCTAGTAGTTTCTGCACATGCAAGCGGTATTTGACTACTTTGTTTCTGTTTCAGGCTTTGTTAGAGAATAAAGGTCACCCTGTTATAGTGGGGATTGGTAATTATACTTACCCCTCGGTTTCACTCTCTCTTTCTTTTCTTTTATGTGTTTGTTGTCATTAATATAGATATCTTAATAGAAGTGTGCTTGCTTGCTAGCTAAAAACTCCGATAGCATGATTAAGTACAGAGCAAACCCTAGAGAAGAATGAAAACCTTACTTAATTACGTTATTATCTACGAAGTAAGTAGGTTAGCAGATAGGGATATGATATTTCTTTCAAGGGGTTGCTTGACCTTATAAGTTGCAAGAAGTAATAAGTAACAACTTGTATTGGGCTTTTAGGAGGCAGATGTTGACTGTCATACTTTTGACTTGCCAACTTCTACAGTCTCCAAAAGTAATAGATTTGAACAGGAGGTGTTGTGTACAAAATCTCAACCAAGTTCTAATATTATATTGGCCTGAAGATGCTTTTTGAACTAACAAATTTTAATGGCTTTGATGCAGTTTTCTATTTATTTTCTGTTATGGTTTTCTCCTAACATTTTCCTACCCTTGTATTAAATTTAACTGGGATAAGACACTGAACTATGTATGGCTTTAAGATCTTAGATTGGTATCTTGATTATAAGAAAAATGTCATCATCTTATTTTCTTAAATGGATAAAAACATGTAACCGAGTTCTTAAGGTGCCCTTGGGAAAATGGGCTATGTCATCAATCATCCCGTACAAGAGATTATCATATCATATTTAATGGTCATTGATGTTGGTGTTTGAGTTTTTTATGAAGATTAAAAAAATAATCTTGTTTTTGGCTGAGAGGAATGGTTACTTGATTGATATTAGATTATTATGTTAATTTCTTCACTCCTCCTATGTCTTTCTTCTTTCCATCCACCTATATTTCCTTTACAACCTCCCATTTATGTTTCTTGGTTTGTCTCAACAACATTTTCTTATGGTTCCGTTTTCTCATGTAATATGGTGGTAGTGCAAACAACCTTGACGATACATGTATTGCAAATCATAAATCATCTTTGGATGTTTGTTGATATGGAAAATAAGTTTGGAGTCTGCCTTTGATTGTGGGGTCCCTGCTATTCTCAAGTGTTTTCTGTTGTGTTTTTAATAGGAGGTCCAAGCGGGTCTGGGAAAACTAGTCTGGCTCGTAAGATGGCAAATATTGTTGGTTGTGAAGTTGTATCTCTAGAAAGCTATCATAGAAACAAGTGAAGGACTTTAAATATGATGATTTTAGCTCGCCTGATCTTACTTTGCTGTCTAAGGTATATTAGTTATTTTGGGTTGGTGGTTGTGTATATTGTTATGGATTTCCTTATCTTGATAAGCCTACTCGAGGATTGGAAATCAGCTGGTTACTGGAATATTTGTATCGTAAAACTCATTACTAGAGTTGTTATCTGGTCAAGAAAGCTTCTATAGGTCTAAGATAGTAAGATGATGAATGTGATATAATCCGGAGTAGATGAAGTTTAAGTCATCTTCCTTTGTCGACGTCCTTTGTATTTATATTTTTTTTCATGTCCTTTCTGCAGAATATTGATGACATGAGAAACTTTCGGAAAACGAAAGTGCCTGTCTTTGATTTGGAGACCGGTGCTCGCAGTGTCTTAAAAGAGCTTGAAGTTTCTGAAGAATGTGGAGTGGTACAATGACGATGCTTTGTTTACTACTTACTTCCATGAATAAAAATTAGAAAGAACGTTTTGCTGCTTGTCTTATAAGAGCATTTAGAACTTTGATCTTGAAGTCCGCAGGGTGCTTTTGTTGATAAAAAGTGTTCTTAGCATTGTTGATTGTTATGAGCTGGTTGATTCTCTTAAGAGATAAATAACAAATTAGAGTTGTTTATATAGTTATGGACTCATTAAAAGAACAATTGTTAGCAAAAGTATTTCTCTTACATCGTAAGACTCATATTTTACATCGTTTGTAGTTATCTTATTATCTCCAGAACCTTTACAAGGACTAAACGTATGCTACATTCAGTTTTCATTCTGTAAACTCATCTCGGTTTTGTAATTCACTTCCGGTATTAATGTTGATAGAAGATATATGCTGACACCTGTATATTCCTTGCTACTTAAAACTTTTGGATTAAAGGAAGCATTACTTCCTTTTAATTCTTAAAAATACTTCCTTTTAATTGTTAAAGATTGATAAGAACAGTTGATTCTCCATGCTGATTTGAACTTTATCTGGCAGTTTCAAAGAAGAAAGATGATTTACAAAGAAGAGCATCATCAACTAAGAGCAGCTGCGTCGAAAGCAAAAGGGGAAGTTGGACACAAAGTTCAAGCCCACTAGTATTCTATCCTACATTCACGGTGATTCGCCCTTTGGAGTTTGCAATAATGATTAACTTTTGCAATCTAAATATATGGGAGTTCAGTAAAAAATATTAGTATCAGTCCTTTTGTTGTTCCCTACTGAAATGAACTGAACAAATGTCTTGTTTTAATTTTCATGGTATTGTCTATCTTAACTTTCTTTGTGACAATTATATCAACATTGCTTATGAAATTAACTTTTGTTCTTGAAATGTATTTTAGTTCTTAAGCATTTGAAATTATAATACAAAAGCTATAAAATGCCCGTCACTTTAGCATTTAGCAGGGTTTAACATTTTGAGCTACATCAATGGCGCTACCTGTTAGCTGCTACTGATTTTCAGTTTTCTGAAACAGGTGTAGCAACTTTAATATGGAGTATTATTTTTACATAAAACTACTGTGAAAAAAAAGTGTAATTATTTCATCAAAGAAATGTGACGTTGAATTGTTGTGATACTGAAAGACTTAGACCATCTCCAACCTAAGACACCAAAATAGTGTTATAGTAACACTATTTTGGTGTCAAAATGACATTATTCATAAAATGTACTCCAACCCAATTGACATTATACTTGACACTAAAATGAATCTTTTACATAAAAAATGGAATATTCTAACTTTTTCTCATTTTTATATTCTTAATAAAATCTAAAGTTGAAAAGTAAAAAGAAAGAAGTTCAATAGGACAAAAAAACTTGTTTTATTATCATTTAGTGTTTTTGGGTCACTATTTTAATGTTGCATTTAAGTTATTTTGATTTGGATCGGAGTTGATCTTAGGATGGGAACCATGCCAACAAAGGAGGAAGGTTCAGTCATCATCAATTACATCCCTTGTTCACTCTCAATCAATCAGTTCTCACCGCCAAAGGTTGTATAAATTAAATAACATATATCATGGATTTCCATTTTATTAAATTGTTATATATGTATGAAGTATTAATTTATTGACCAAATCTTTAATGCACGATTATTCACTAAAATTGATTTATTTTTTTCGTTTATATATAGGTGTAGAATAGTGATATTCGGGTCTTTTTTGTAAATTTTATCATTTAAATATCAATATTGGCCTAATAATAGATTATTATTATTTATTAAATAAATATATCCATAGTAACCCTACTGCTCCGCCTCCGCTCAAACATTTCCCTAGCTGCCTAACAAACATGAACAACTGTAGAGTGTGGCGCCGTTACACTGTGCCGGAATCAAAGAAAAAGGCTTCAAACTAACTCTACATATATAGATCTATATATATATATATATATATATTTTTACTGTGCCGTTGTGATATTTTTGGACAAAGAGTAAATTTTGTTTAAAAAAATAGAAAAAGTAATGTGTTATAGCTGAAAAGGTAATTGATTATAAATATATCTTATTATTTAATATTATTATTTTATAGATAAATAAGGGTAATTAAGAACAAATTAATGTGAAATATATGTATAAAAAACTACATAGTATCACCTAATTAATATCATTAAAAACTTTAATCACGTACTTAATATCATTATATTAAAAATTAATTTAATATTATTTAATATCACCTAATTTATATATAGACTATAGTATAATAAAGTCATGAAGTAAATTAATTTAATACATTTAAATTAAAAGTTAATTTTAAATTTATCATTTAGAGAAATTTAATGTTAATCAACAAACAATATTACTTGTTTAGATTAATCACTCGTCCAGAATTTTACTCATTCAAAGATTTAACAAATGAACCCTTATTATTTTCGTTCATATATAATTGTAGATTAATGATATTCGGGTCTTTTTTGTAAATCTTATCATTTAAATATCAATATTGACCTAATGATAGATTATACCGATTAATCACCAACTATCCGCTTAATTACTAGAAAAGATTCTTTATCGATTAATGTCGATATCGGTCTTTTACGACACTGATAATCTATAATAATTGTATAGAATAATGAACCAAGTAATATATTTCAACTTGAGTGATATTAATATTTAAATTAGTAAAACTTGAATTAAGAAAATAAAAGAAATCTTGTAATCTAGAGAAATAACAAGTCCAGATATCGAATAATTTCATAATTTGACCGTTGCTTTTTGAATGTATTTAGATAAATGATTTGAAATTAAAAAAGGAGGAGTTTACAAAACCCCCTACCACCGCCTAGAGCAGCAAATAAAATATTTAGAAATATATCCATAGTAACCCTACTGCTCCGCCTCCGCTCAAACATTTCCCTAGCTGCCTAACAAACATGAACAACTGTAGAGTGTGGCGCCGTTACACTGTGCCGGAACCAAAGAAAAAGGCTTCAAACTAACTCTACATATATAGATCTATATATATATATATATTTCTACTCTCGTTTTTGACAAATTTATTTGTTTATATGTGTAGGGTGTTATAAAGCGATTGGTGGAAGGTGCAGGTCCGATTATGCTTGTCAATGGGCTGCTAGGCGTCAAAGATAGAGTTGTTTCGACCTTCTCCGACAAACCGAATGTGGAGGAGAAAATTTCGGGTTTGGAGAAGAAGATTTCGGGTTTGGAGAAGAAGATTTCGGGTTTGGAGAAGAAGGTTGAAGAAGGCAACACGAAGTTACAAAATGGGATTGACGAGGTTCTTCAAAGAGTGCCAGCAAAAGTGGTTGGTCAGTAATTAGGTATGTAGTCAAATTGAACCTAGTATTTATGTTTTCAAATTTGTCAATTTGTAAGTTAAATTTGTATTACTTGTTTGATGTTTCCTGTTGTGAATTTGTCAAGTTGTGATTCTGTGTCTTTCGGCTTATATGCCTTTATTCGCCATGTTTTGTCTAATCAATATCATCGAGCTAGTGTTTCTGAATTGAGAATGTGTGTTTTGGATAACAAGTGTGTTTTTGAGAATGAAAGTGACAGATGTTTAGTTGACAGGTTTGTAAGTATGCGATCAAGCATAATGTGAAATGCTTAAGTCTTGAATTATTGTACGAGCATACACCTTATAAGTTGTCTACCTTTAGCTCCAACTCGTTGAAGAAACTTACATTGCTAGTGGATCTTGAAGAATTTTCAGATCTTTGGGATTTACCTGTTTTAACAACTCTTCATTTGCTGGGATATGAAGACTTGTATTGTACGATATCAGATTTTTTGTTGACATGCTTGCCTACCTTAACAACTCTGAACCTTGAGAATTGTAATTTATCTTATTCTCTCGCTTTCAGTTTGCCTAATTTAACCTCTCTCGGCCTGTTTGGTTGTAGATTGCCTGAGAAAGTTTGGAACTTCCGGGCTTTATTAACTCTATATCTAAATGAATGTCTTCCCAAGAATATAGGGCATGTATTCTCTACATTTTTTAATCTACAAAATCTCAAAGTAGTTTTAGGACCAGGCGTACAAGAAGATCTTCTACTATCTTTCCCTTATTTTATGAACCTAAATCTCACGACTAGGCGCTTTTTTCTTTTGTCTTTTTAATCTACAATTTCACTTGTGCTGGCGTCTTTTTAATCACTTTTGGATCTCCTGAGTCGGAGAATGTACATATAAAGTTACAAGGTTGGTTTCAGAACATGAGTTCTGAATGCAGGGGAACGAATAGTCTGCTGTTTGCACATATGCTTTTAGGACTTGGTAATGCCAAGAATATATCTTTTGACTTGGACAGTATTGAGGTATTTATATAAAAAAATTAGAATAAAATCAGCAATGCCTTTATATCCTCTTTATATCCTCCGATCTGTGACTTTTTGTTATTTAAGTATATCTGTTTTAGTATATATTATTATAAAATTAATTTTGATGATTTTGTAATCTTGTTTCTTTATTGTAGTATTGGGACCACAGTGAGGATCTGGACAACTACATGAGATATGGGTTGTATTTTACAATTGGTGCGGCTGGGGTTAGGGCTGGCATCACACGTTGTCGTTGATGTTTGTGCTCCCTCTATATATGTATCTATGTAGCAGCTTATTTAGTAGTGGCTGGGGTTAATTTTAGCATGGCTTGTATGTTTTGTTAACATCTCTCGGATTATTTAAGTACTAATTTTCCGAACCGTAACTACTACCTACTGGTGTTGTAAAGAGATTTTATTATCCTAACTTTCTTGCTTGCTTTCTTATCCTGCCCTCTATATGCCTTTATTCGCCATGTTTTATCTAATCGATATCATCGAGCTAGTGTTTCTAAATTGAAAATGTGTGTTTTGGATAAGAAGTGTGTTTTTGAGAATGAAAGTAATGGATGTTTAGTTGACAAGTTTGTTAAGTATGCGATATGAAGACTTGTATTGTACATTGTCAGATTCTTCATTGACATGCTTGTCTGCTTTAACAACCCTGAATCTTGAAAATTGCAATTTATCTTATTCTCCCGCTTTCAGTTTGCCTAATTTAACATCTCTCGGCCTGTTTGGTTGTAGATTGCCTGAGAAAGTTTGGAACTTCCTGGCCTTATAACTCTATATCTGAATGAATGTCTTCCCAAGAATGTAGTGCATGTATTCTCAATGTCAAAGTAGTTTTAGGACCAGGCGTACAACAAGATCTTCTACCATCTTTCCCTTATTTTATGAACCTAAATCTCACGACCAGACGCTTTTGTCTTTTGCCTTGTCTTAACATTGTAAATATCTCCTAAATTTTTAATTAGAAAATATCTCTATTTTCTTTTAAATCTTTACTCATGGAGAAAACTAATGATATAATTTTCATATTCTTACCTTTAAATTTTTTACAGGAAACTAAACATACAATTTTAATATTTTCCTAAATTTTATATTTTATGAATATGTTTACTAACTTACGAAACTAAGCAAAACCTTCAATGAAACGGTTATTATATAATTGTATAGATTTGAAATACAAGTTTCTAACATTAATTAAAATCTTTATTAGTAAACTAAATATACAATTTTAATATTTTTCTAAATTTTTTATTAAAAAATATTTCAATTGTTTTTTAAATCTTTAGAAATAGAGGAAACTTTACTTTTAAATCTTTACTAATCTAAACTTTTTCTTCAAATCAAATTTTAATTTTACTTATATATTCTTAACTTTCTCCTAAAATAAAATTACCATTTTAATATTCTTGTAAAAAAATTCTTCAAATCACAATCATCTCTTTTAACTTCTAATTTTTAAGGAAAGAAATAAAGTATGTGCTCTGACATTGAATTTTCTTTAATAATTAAGGTTGTACTTTAACAATGTTTGTTTTCTCCCGTCTCCCGTCTCACTCCCTAATTCTTTTTGGCCTTTTCTGATTGATTGAATTTTAAAAAAATTAGTTTACTTTTTATTTGCAAGGTAGTGGATGATTGAGAGGTGGTGTATGATTAATTACATAAATTTCGTTCACTATAAGATCCTTGGATATTGAGCATAAAATCTAAGAGTTGATGTAATTAGAAACATCCAATTTATTTATATGAATAAAAAATATGTGATAAGCATAAAAATAAACCAATATCAATGTTAAATAGAACTATCTATCAATTTATTTATACCGGATTTGTTGTTTGAAGGTTTTTAATTGTAATTATGTCAATATATATACATATGTACTCAGATTTTATGACATGACAATTTGTTTGTGTCGTATATTTTTATGTTGTGTACTTTCGTGTTTCTTTTACATGAATGTTAATCGCAAAATCGACTCGTTTAAGATTCGTGTACTTTCGTATTCGTATTTCCGCATTCGTGTACCTTAATATCGTGTTTTCGTGTAATTTTAAAATAAAAATAAAAAAATGACTAAAATTATTTAAAAATTAAAATTTATTGGTAATTTTTTTACAAATATGTATTAAATATATATATATATATATATATATATATATATATATATCTACGTATTTTTTACAAATAATATTATAAAATTAAGTATAATCTTATAAATAAATGTTAAATATCAAATAGAAATGTTAATACATCTAATATAAATATTAATACATATTTATTTATTAATTTATTTATTTCGTCTATTTCGTATCATTTACCTTAAGAGTAAACACGAAACCGACACTAAATCTCGGTCATGGACATTCGTGTTCATGTATTTTCGTATCGTGTACTCAAAATACAAACACATCATTTTATATAATGTTTTTTGTCATATAGAAAATTGATGGAACTAGGATTTTACAATGAAAAATAGTTTTTGTCGCAACTCACAAGCCGATATGATCGAAATTAAAATATGAAACTGCATGGTGAAATAGTGATATATGTACAAAACACGAATCAAGGATGGCAAAATGAGATAATTTGACACTAGACTTGATCTTGGTCCCTCTATGGCGAACATCTGATAAAAATCAAATGCAAAAATCATGTGCGGTATATGGACATATGAAGCAACAGTTAATCAGACAAGGCAAATTAAGTGTGATTTTACTTAAAGTTTTGGTTTAGTGTGAAAAAATAAAGTCGATCGTTAAATTTAATATTTTAAAAATAGATGATCAAGATTATATCATAGAAAAAAAGATTTTTATACTATATTATTAAATACCAAACATTAAAAGTTTTGGCCGGTCGATCGGTATTTGGGCCGGGTCTATCTATAATTTCGGTCGGGCCTATATATAACCAATTTATTTATAACCAATTGTTTTTTCCAGCTAAAATACATTACCTATTTTATCTATTTTTCTAACTAAAACAACTTATCTTATAAAAATAAAATAGGTAATGTAATATTATTACATATTTATAACTAATTACCTTTTTCAGCTAAAACACATTATATATTCCATGTTTAATATATTTTTTTATAATATTCAATTTAAATAAGATAATTAATAAAAAATAAAAGTAATAGCATATGTTAAAAGAAACTCGACACATTACAGGGCACATATTTTGTTATTTGCACTTTAGTCACTTTTAGATTTTTTAAGAGCAAATAAATACGAACTGTTAGCTCTATTATTTAAAAATATTTTTCTATTTTAATATCTAAAATACTACTAAAGATTACGTCAACAATTTATTAAATTAAAATACTTATATTGTTAGATATATAAATCAAATTTATTATATACACATATAAATATATTTTAAAATTTCATCAAAAAAAATATAATTACCAAAATCTAAATAAAAATAATAAAATATTAAAGAAAACCGTGCATCGCACGGGATATAAGTTGGTATAAATTAAAAGAGTTTGTATGAAAACTGAATTTTGAATTTTATAAATTAGAAGAGTTTGTATGAAAATTTTCTATTCAAATTAAACTTTAATATTAATGTTATATTATTTATTTTGAAGTATAAGTTGAAATTTGAATTTTAAGAAAATCAATCTATCAAACAATCAATATTCTTGTGTGAAAGAGAAGAAGATAAGGTGTCGCTTCTCAAATCATATCAATTTATTTTTCTAATTTTCTCAAAATTTTAAATTAATAAACAGAAAATATCTTAATTACCTTATATTTTCCTAAACTTTCTACTTGAATCAAATTACCATTTTAATATTTTCCTAAATTTTATCTTCAAGTCGAGTTACCTTATATTCACCTTTACAACTATATTAAATAAATTATTTATTTACTTTATTTAAAGTTATATTGAGTAAATATTTTTATAAAAATTAGACAAATATTATAAGTCCGCTGCAAAACGCGACTTAATAAACTTTCACAAATCAAATTCTAATCACTTTTAAATAAATTTACAATCACCAAAGTACAATCTTTTTAATATTAAATATTAAAATTCATATACTGTTTAATATGATATTAAACATATAATAATATAATATAATATAATATAATATAGAAATATATTAATTTTTTAAGTGATATTTAATATTGAGAAATTCAAATGATGCCATTTTTCACCAAAAAATAGTATAGACAGAGTTTGACAATTGTGAGCCGTGTACATGTTATAAGTATGCAGTCTCAAAACTTTTGTTATTAAATTTTTCAATTGTAATTTCAAGACAATTTCTTTGGGAAAAAAACGAAGCTGAGAATACTCTCTTATATTCACAATATGTAGCATATTTGAATAGACTTAAATGCACTTTGTGTACCGGATGTTTACAAAATCTGCACTTTGTGTACCTAATGTATCAATTGCACACATTGTGTACCTGAAGTATGATTGTTTGTACAATTTGTGTACTAACGTTAAAAGGGGTTAACCCCGTTAGATGGAAAGCTGACAGAGGGTCATTCAGGTAATTTAAACAAACCTTTTAGGACATAATACCTAGATATTACTCCACCTCCATTATTGTAATGTCTGCACTCTCTCTCTCTCTCTCTCTCACATAATTACTGTAAATTAATTTGAATTTTCGTGATTAGATCGTGTAATTCGCTAACCTCAAGTGATGACATGGTTGATATGTGATGTCGATCATGGCGGTGGTTGTTTTGGGACTAAAGTTCCTGATTACGGAGGTAATATGAAAGAAGCCTGGTCATGCACTTTCTTTGTCCAATAATCTTTGCTTATGAGTTGGATTTACTAGTCCTTAATGATTTTGCATGTTCCCCTGATTTTAATCGATGTACTGCTCATAATTTTTCAGTATTAAGATGTGTTTTGTTGGTGGTTCTTTATAGAAATTTGATGTTTAACTGATGATCATGTGTTTTACGTGCTTTTGTTGTTCATGTATGTTAATTCCAGGTAATAGTGATTTGTTTACAATAAAGTTGCATTTTGGTGGTCAATTTACAGCAAATCCTAAGAATTATGTAGGGGGGAGTTTAGATATTTTGACAAATGTGATGTTGATGAATTAAGTTTATTGGAGTTATATACTATGTTGGGTGAATGTGGTTTGAATGCTGGCATGACTGAGCTATTCTATAAACTCCCAAGTTCTGTAATGGATTTAGGATTGTTTCCTGTAAATTGTGACAAACATGTTGTTGAGATGTGCAATGTTTTGGATGGTTCTAGGCTAATGTATGTGTACTGTGAAACAATCGAAGAAACCCAAAGAGAAGAAGTAACTGTTAGATATAATTGCTAATGTTTGTTTATCAGTGTTTAAGCAACAGGTATTTACAAGAGTTTATCAGAAGCCAGTCAGAGTTTAGTTAAACTCTGATAGGGTGAAGAGTTTAAATTGAAGCCGGTCAGAGTTTAGTTAAAGTCTGACAAGGTGAAGGTTGAATTAGCTGTCGGTGCTGAATTGAAGATTCTAGAAGCAATATATTCTGAAGATGGAAAGAAGCAGAATATATTGATACAGCTAAGGAAACGGAATAGAAGATAAGAAGCAATCCTTAATTGATATGAATTGTATAGCTAACTTATAGGAATATCAATTAGATAAGGATTGTATGTAGCTGTGTACTATATAAACACAGATAGGTTATCCCTAGAAGGGATGCGTTCATTGAATTATTATTCTTGTAACCTAGAAGCTCTTTGTGATTCATTAACATCATAAAGAGAGAAGCTGTTAATACAATTACAGTTTTATTGATTCATAAACAGTGTTATTAATCATTGTTATTCTCATACATACTTGATTATATTGTGTATTTGGCCTAACAATTGGTATCAGAGCCAAGGCTGTTTAATATATACAGTTTTACGATTCAAACACAGTAATAATCATGTCTGAAGAAAATCAAGCTGCTCCCAAGGCTGAACAGGTTAAGCCTAATTCTGTAAGTCGATATGAAACAATCAGGGTTCCGATTCTCAGGCCTGTAGAATATCCGATTTGGAAGGTGAAGATGACCATGTTTCTGGAGGCTACAGATCCAGAATATCTTGACAGAATTTATGATGGTCCTCATAATCCAACCAAACTAGCCCCTGTTGTTGATGGACAAGAACAAAAGACTGTTCCAAAGGAAAAGAAAGATTTGACTCCTGAGGACATCTCATCAATTGCAAAGGATGCAAAGGTTAGACATCTTCTCCACAGTGCGTTAGATAACGTTATGTCTAACAGAGTAATTGGCTGCAAGACTGCCAAAGAAATATGGGATGCTCTAGAAGTCAGATGCCAAGGAACAGGTGCTATTAAGAAGAATAGAAAGACAATACTCACACAGGAGTATGAGCACTTTGATTCAAGAACTAATGAAACCTTGACTGAGACTTATGACAGATTTTGCAAACTGTTGAACGATCTGTCTCTGGTTGATAAAGAATATGAACTTGAAGAGTCAAATCTCAAGTTTCTTTTATCTCTACCTGAAAAGTGGGACTTAAAGGCAACAACAATCAGAGATAATTATGATCTTGCTGATACAGATCTTGATGAGATCTATGGATTGTTAAAGACTCATGAACTTGAGATAGAACAAAGAAACAGAAGATCCAGCAAGAAGACAAAATCTATTGCTCTCAAAGTTGAGGAGAAGCCCATAAAGAAGGAATCATCAAGGAAGAAAGCCAAGGGAAAGGCTTTAGTCATAAAATCTGAGAGTGAGTCATCAAACTCTGATGATGATTCAAACTCTGATGAAGCTTCTGATTCTGAGGATGATGAAGAGGAGATGATGCAAATGGCTGCCTTGATGGTAAAGACATTTAAGAAGATGGGATTCAAGAACTTCAAGAAGGGTAAAAGATTCTCAAGAAGAGATTCAAATTCTGAGAAGAAGAATTTCAGAAAGTCTGATGGAAGGGATACCAAGTCTGGTAAGAAGGACAAATCTGAGGTCCAGTGCTACAAGTGCAAAGAGATGGGTCACTATGCTCCAGAGTGCAAGAAAGGAAGAAGTGAAAAAGCACTCATCTCTAAAGGCAAAGACTGGGCAGATACTTCAGATTCTGATGATGGAGTGAATTATGCACTCATGGCAACTGTCAAAGATGAAGTTGAGTCATCAGAAAATAAGGTACCTCTAACTACTTATGCTTATGATACTGATAATATTTCTGAATTAAGAATTTATCTTAAGAACATACATGTTAGTTATAGGGATCAGACTTTAGAGAATGAGAGGATCAAATCTGAGAATCTTAGTCTTAAAGAAAGAAACAAGTTTCTTGAAAGAGAACTTGAGAATATGAAGCAGATTCAAAAAGAAAGAGATGATGCTGTTTATGTAGAACAGGAGTTGCTAAAAAGATATAAGCAACTAGAATCTGATTTAGAGAAGGAAAGAAAAATAATCAAGACTTGGACAGATTCTGGAAGAGACACTCATCAAGTGTTTCAGACTGATTCTGTAGGTTTAGGTTATTGTGAAAATGATGAACTTAGGTTTAAAGACAAGGTTAAGGTAAAACCACAACTTAAACCTGTGAAATTTGTTCCAGAAGCCAATAAGTTAAAATCTGTTGTAATAAGGAAAGCTGATATGGAATCAGATGAATCTTGTGAAAAACAGGAAAATATTATAACAGAAAAACTTATGGAAACAGAAGCTGTTAGAAAACCAGTAAAAACTTGTGAAAAACAGGTTAATGTTGGCTTGATGACAGGAAAACAGTTCAATCATAAGTTGAAAGAGGTAAAGTCTTCCATGAAACCTAAAGGTTCCAAGAGAAATAGGAATGGAAAAGTAGGCATAAATAATAGAAATAATCATATGCCTAATGCTAGTGCCTCAAGAAAAACATGTTATAATTGTGGTAGTTCTAATCATCTTGCTAGATTTTGCACTAAGAACAAACATATTAATTCTTTACCTTCTACTTCAGAAGTAAAGAATGATTATGTTAGAGTAAGACCACAGACCTTATGCAAACATTGTGGGAGCACTTGGCATTCTATTTACACATGTAAGAGTTATCATGCAATTTATCATAACTATTATGAGCTAAAACCCAACTTGAAATGGGTTAGAGCAAACTCTGCTAGTGTAAAATCTGACAATGTTAGTTTAAACTCTGATAATACAGATTCCGCTGCAAAAGCTAACACTGTTAAGAAGGACAAAGGATCCAAGCAAGTCTGGATCCTTAAAACTAACACTTAGTGTTTGTTTGTGATTGCAGGGTATAATAGAGAGCACACTTATCTTGGACAGTGGATGCTCAGGACATATGACTGGAAACAAAGCCCTGCTATCAAACTTTGAGGAGAAAGCTGGCCCAAAAGTTTCCTATGGAGATGGCAACATAGGACACACTCTGGGATATGGCAATATCAATCTTGGAAGTGTCATCATCACAAATGTAGCTCTAGTCTCAGGACTCAAGCATAATCTGTTGTCTGTGAGTCAAATCTGTGACAGAGGAAACCATGTAGATTTTCATAGTGAATACTGTGAAATTATCAGTAAATCTACTGGAAAAGTTGTTCTAGTTGGACACAGGCGCAACAATATTTATGAAGCAAGTTTGGTAACAAACTCTGATGGAAGTACAGTGTGTCTGACTGCAAAGATGTCAAATGAAGAGAGTTGGAATTGGCACAAGAAGCTCTCTCATCTCAATTTGAACAACATCAATGAGCTGATAAGAAAGGATCTTGTAAGAGGACTTCCAAAATCAATACTTAATCTAGATGGTCTATGTGATTCTTGTCAAAAGGCCAAACAAAGGAAGTCATCTTTCAAGAGCAAATCTGAATCTTCAGTGGTGGAACCTTATCATCTTCTACATGTTGATCTCTTTGGACCAGTGAATGTGATGTCGATGGGCAGAAAGAAATATGCTCTAGTAATTGTTGATGAATATACTAGATATACATGGGTGTATTTCCTATCAAAGAAGGATGAAACTGCTCAAATTCTGATGGATCATGTAAATCTACTGGACAAAGGATCACAGCACAAAGTCAAAATTATAAGGAGTGATAATGGAACTGAATTCAGAAACTCAATATTGGAAGCTTTCTGCAAGGAAAGAGGAGTCAAACAAGAATTTTCTGCACCTGGAACTCCACAGCAAAATGGTGTAGTTGAAAGAAAGAACAGAACCTTAGTTGAAGCTGCCAGAACTATGCTAGATGAAGCAAAATTGCCAACTTATTTCTGGGCAGAAGCTGTTCAAACTGCTTGTTTTACTCAAAATGCAACTCTGATCAACAAGCATGGAAAAACACCATATGAGATGGTGAAAAACAAGAAGCCAAATTTGAAATATTTTCATATATTTGGATGCAAATGCTTTGTGTTGAAGACTCATCCTGAACAGTTGACAAAGTTCGAGTTAAAAGCTGATGAAGGAATCTTTGTTGGCTATCCATTGTCAACAAAAGCATTCAGAGTTTACAATCTGAGAACTAAGGTAATCATGGAATCCATACATGTGTCTTTTGATGACAAGAAAATAATTGGACTTGAAGACAAGGATGGATATGATCAACTACGTTTTGAAAATGAAGATCTATTCTCTGTTGATGTAAACTCTGACGAAGCAGGTTTGACAAACTCTGAAGGAGCATACTCTGAACCTCTACTAGTAAATGCTGGAGAAACTGGAAATTCTCAAATTGAACAAAATAGAGAACCAGTTGAGGGGGAGCGTGAAGAAGCTCAACAAGACACAGCAAGTGAGTCAGCTGAGGAAACTGATTCAAACTCTGACAGTTCAAACACTGAGCCATCCAACTCAAGAGGAGCCTCAGATACTGCAGAAAGTCAACGTATGAATCAGGAAAGCATGGATCAAGGGGGAGGATCCAATAATGATGCAAGAAACCACTTACCAACTGCAAGAAAGTGGACACAGGCACACACACCTGATCTTATAATTGGAGATCCTGATGCTAGTGTGAGAACTAGAAGTGCAACAAACAATGAGTGTCTGTATCATGCTTTCTTGTCTCAAACAGAACCAAAGAAAGTGGAGGAAGCTCTTCAAGATGCTAATTGGATTACAGCAATGCAAGAAGAGTTAAATGAATTTGAAAGAAATGAAGTCTGGACACTTGTACCTAGACCAAAGAATAGATCAATTGTAGGTACAAAGTGGGTTTTCAGAAACAAGACTGACAGTGAAGGTGTGATTACAAGGAACAAGGCTAGACTTGTGGCTAAAGGTTATTCACAACAGGAAGGAATTGACTATGATGAAACCTTTGCTCCAGTTGCAAGATTGGAGGCCATAAGAATTTTTCTGGCCTATGCTGCACACAAGAAGTTTAAAGTCTTTCAGATGGATGTAAAGAGTGCTTTTCTCAATGGGAAGCTTGAAGAAGAAGTGTTTGTTGAACAACCACCAGGATTTGTAGATTCCAAGCATCCAGATTATGTCTACAGGCTTGACAAGGCATTATATGGACTAAAGCAAGCACCAAGAGCATGGTATGAAACTCTTGCTCAATTTCTTTTAGAAAGTGGGTTCACAAGAGGTACAATTGATAAAACCTTGTTTTATTTCAATTCTGGTGATGATTTGCTTTTAGTTCAAATTTATGTAGATGATATTATTTTTGGATCTACTAATGACAAACTTTGTAAGAAGTTTGCAAAGCTTATGCAGTCCAGGTATCAAATGAGCATGATGGGAGAGCTTAGTTATTTTCTAGGCTTACAGGTCAAGCAAACAGATGATGGGATTTTTATCAATCAAGCAAAGTATACCAGAAATCTTCTAAAGAAATTTGGTATGCTTGACAGTTCATCTGCAACAACTCCCATGGCTACAGCAACGAAGCTTGACAAAGACACAGGAGCCTCAGTAGATATGACTAACTACAGAGGAATGATAGGGTCTTTACTGTATCTTACTGCAAGTAGACCTGATATCATGTATGCAACATGTCTTTGTGCAAGATTTCAAGCAGATCCCAGAGAGCCTCATCTAACAGCTGTAAAAAGGATCTTCAAATATCTCAAAGGAACCATAACCCTGGGTTTGTGGTATCCTAGAGAATCAGAGTTTAAGTTAATTGGTTACTCTGATGCAGATTTTGCAGGCTGTAAGATAGACAGAAAAAGTACAAGTGGAAGCTGTCAATTTTTAGGTGACAGATTGGTTTCTTGGTACAGTAAGAAACAGAAATCAATTTCTACATCCACTGCAGAAGCAGAGTATATAGCAGCTGGTAGCTGTTGTGCACAGATTTTATGGATGAAGAATCAATTGCTGGATTATGGATTAAGGTACTCTAGGATACCTATTTTCTGTGATAATCAAAGTGCTATTGCTATGACAGGTAATCCAGTACAGCATTCCATGACAAAGCACATCAGCATACGGTATCATTTTATCAGAGAACATGTGGAAGAAGGAAACATTGAGCTTCATTTTGTGTCTACAGACCAACAACTTGCAGATATCTTCACCAAACCTTTGAGTGAAGCTACTTTTACAAGATTGGTAAATGAACTTGGAATGATCTCTGGTTCTGACTAGAGATACGGGTTAGACTCACTTTTTATGTTCATGATTTCTTACATATGTTAACTGTTATGTGAACCAGCATGTTAAACTCTGATGATAAACTCTGTGAAGTGTTAGTCATACTCTGAAAGCATACTCTGATGATAAACTCTGTGAAGTGTTAGTCATACTCTGAAAGCATACTCTGAAGATAAACTCTGTTGGTCATACTCTGGTAATTATAGTTTAATGCTATTCTCTGGTAATTCTGTCTGAGACATATGGACCAATGAAGAAATTTGTATGAAGCATAATTCTCAGTAAGTAATTGTGAATCCTTAAGAGTTGATAGATTCTGATCTCAAATATGTGCAGTAAGCTAACACAGCATGATACTGTCTCTATATTTATAGCATCTCTTAGTTTATTGATCCTATACACTGAGTCTGTATTAGCTGTTTGCATTTTCTCTCATAAATTAATTATAAATACTGATGAAAAGTCTAAACTCTGATTATTAATTTCAAATAATTCACCCTCAAATCAAAAGATGCCAAACAGAGCACAAATTCCTTTGAGATCATGTTGTGCCTAGGAAGATCCAGGAACTTATTGTACGAAATAAGGGCTAAAATCTTTGATTTTTGGTGACTAGTGCCAACCACTGATTACTGGAAAAATAATAAAAAAAAAAAAAAAAAAAAAAAAAATAATAAATAAATAAATAAAAATTTAAAGGGGGTGAAAAATAAAAGACATATCCAAATGAAAGGATATCAGTTATACAGAGTTTAGATAGAAAAATCAGTGTCTATGTTATACATGAGAGTTTAGGCAACCAGTTTTTACTACTTTAGTTTGTGGATTTTATGCACTTTGAGATGATCTAAATACTGATTTCGGTAAACTCTGCTATTACACACACATTTTTCACAACTGTACAGATTGAGAAAAGAGTTTATTGACAAAGAAGGACAAATGGTAAACACTGATGTATTGTGTGAAATACGCCGAGGTTCTTTGTTTTAATCTCTGATGGTTAAAATAATTTTCTTGTTTCAGACAGTTTATGATTTTGGGTTTAGTCATTTGTTTTTCGAAAAAGTGTGATTGAACAGAGAAAAGATAGAGTTTGTTTGATAGTGATTGACCAATGCTATTGAGTATGTTTATTAAGTCCTGTTTGTGATTTGTATTGCTGCTGAGTATGTTAGTTAATTGGTTAAAGTTTTTTTGTCTTTCCAATTACTATGCAATATTGATAATACTGAAATGTAAAGAAACAAATTTTTCATTAATTGATTCAAATTTACATTCAGACAATTTCATACTTATGTTAAGCTAATCTTTCTGGTACATACTAATCACTATGGTTACAAAAGAGAAGATCTATTTAACCAGGACAAGTATTTGAATGCTACAACTGAAGCAGAAGAGCTAGAGCCAGAAGCTATTGTGCTCTACTACTTCTGATGAAAGCTACCCAGTTGCTCATCTGGTCATTATACCATTTGGGATAGCTTGAAATCCTCCTAATGATGAATCATCATCATCATCTTCTCGGGATCTCTTTCTGCTTTGCAGCTTGCAGGATTCTAAGAAGAGGTTTTCTTTTGAACCCGACAAGAAACTCAGTTGAAAAAGCATCAAGCAGATCTCCATGGCATCTTCATCTGCGAGGATTGGTGCATCATATGGTCCTGGACGGAAGATGTATACATGAGGGTTGGAGAAAGGCCCTTCGGCTATTTCATCATCTACGATAAGACCTTCTTCATTCAGGAATGAAAGAACAAGAAACTCATCGATAAGATAGTTTTCTTGTTGCTGCCAGTTCATGTTCAAAAACTCTTCCACATCCAGGAATTCGAAAGTTCCAGCCATTTTGGTGTATAGTAAGTTTAAGATATGAAGCCTGTTGTTACATTGCTTTGGTATTTAAAGCATTCAAACAGGGTATCTGAAAGGTTTTTCTTGGAGATTGAAAGGTTATCGAAGCGCTTGGGATACTAAGGTGCGGAGTTTCGAGACAGTCATTATTATTTTGACTGTTGAGTTCTTTGTACTTTATTATTTAAATTGATAATTTTATTGTTATTGATTTTTTTTTTCTTTTAAGCGAATATTTTGAGTGTTATATGTGATGACAGGTGTCTCCACGTTTGCACGTGTGTATTGGAAGTTGTTAGATACAGCTGTCAGCGTATTCACGTTTGACATCTGTCCCACTAACATACTTCTAATCTTTACAGTTATTATTTAATACACTACATACACACGATTCAATCTTTTACGCATTTCATCTTTTCATAATATTTTACACACACAAACACTCAAACACTTTCAAAGCCCAGTACTTCTTGTTTTCAAATCTTACTAATGGCAACTACAGCGTTTATTGCTTCTGAATTAGAATTTGTCCCAAATAACTACTCAGCTCCTGTAGCAAATGAGAACGCACCGGAGGCGTTTCATTTGATTCAGAGTTTCTTGTCAAACTCTGATATTGGCACTGCTCTCACCGCACCATCGAAGCTGTCTGCAACACAAATCAAATCTTTTTGGCAGACAGGTGCTTATGATAATGGAGGAGAGTCTGGATCTCCATCTATCATTTTTCAATATGAGGACAATGACTATGCTGTTACTCCTACTACTGTTCGTAATGCTTTGGGTCTTGAAGATTTCAATGCATTCACAATCTCTGTTGGCGACTCTGAGCTAGTCAGGATGATGAACGAAATAGGTTACTCAGGACCACTGACAAAGATTGGTCAATTGAAGCGACCGCTCTTGAGAAAGGAATGGAGTTTCTTTTTCGACTGCATTACAAGAGCGTTCGGGAAAAAGTGCACAAACTGGGATGCAATTCCCACTGATAGTCTACAGATCGGGTATTCTCTTCTCTATGGCAGTCAATTTGATGTTGCTAGATTAGTTTTAACTAATATTGGTGAGAAAATGCTAGAGAATAGAAATGTTGTTTACTTCTCTAGGTTTTGTCAATTGATATTCAATCATTGCTGTCCTGATGTTGAGATTTTAGATGAGGATGTAATTCTTTCATTTAAATTGCACAAACGTATATTCTCTGATCTTATCAACAAGGACAACAAGAAAGGAGAAGTTGGTCCTTTAATGTTACCTGCATCTGTGCAACAATTTCTTGACAACTTACAACAGCAAAATGTCTCAACTGCTGAAGCTGGACCTTCTGTATCTCAACCACAGAGGTCAAAGAGATCTAAAGTTCGAGCAGTTAAGTCTGTTGAAGCTGAGGTATCAAATGTTGCTCCTGTGCCTCAGAGAAAAAGAATGAAGAAAAAGAGAGCCCAACGAGCAAAGACTGTTGCTGCTGATTCTGTTGCAAACTCAGATACTGAAGCTGATGACGAAAATCTTCATCAGAGAAAGAGAAGATTAGTTGCTAATCAACTTTTTGGTGATATTATTGCTAATATGAATAAAGAACCTGAGGAAACAGAAGCTCCTACATCAAAATCTGATGATGTAGTTGAGGAAGCTGCTGCATACTCTGACAGCAGGATTGTGGATCATGAAGATACTATACTAGAAGCTGATCAAGCTACTACTGAATTAGTAGAACAAATTGCGTCTCACACAGAAATCATTTCTCTTGATTTTGAGAAAGGTGAGGAAGTTGATCAGATTCGAGTTGATCCAGTTCCAGAAGCTGTTGCTGTACATGTAGATGCAACAGACAATGATCATGAGGATACTGTCTTACTTGAAACTTTGCAACAATCAGTTGTTGAGATTGTTCAGAGAGAAGCAGAGGTTACTGCTCCAGTAAACTCTGATGTTCCTCAAACTGTAGCAGATCAAGTACCTGAAGCAACTGCACAGTTAGTTGATGAAATCACTGCTGAAAATGTGCTTGAAGATATCCACAGACAGGATGACAATGCTGAAGCTAGTCCTGCTCATTCAAACTCTGATATTCAAGTGGAAATTTCTGATATTCAGGCAAATTCTGCTGAAGAAAGGGAAGTTCAAAGGGCTGCTTCTGAGCATTTTCAGAATATGTACTACAATGCATGGGCTAATGCAGATTGTATTTTTCCAGCGCAAAGGGCTGCAGAATTTTTATCTGATTCTGTCAAGAAGATTACAAATCCTGATGTCCTTACGAACTTACAGGCAACTGTTATTCAAGTCAAATCTCTCAATAATAGATTTGATGAGAATCAACAAATGCTTACTAGTCTGAGGAATGAAGTAAGCTTGAGGGATCTTACTTTAAAGGCTGACAGAACTTATTATTATACCATGTTCAAGCAGCAAGCCAGGGATTCTGAAGAAATCAAGAAGAGGCTTGAGACAGTTGAAGACAACCAGAATGCTATGTCTGCTCAACTGACTTCCATTTCTACTGCGCTTGAATTGTTGACATCAGTACTACTTTCTGATGATGTCAAAAAGGGGGAGAGTGTACCAAGTGACAAATGCAAAGACACTCAAGCTCTGAGACGGAGGGATGATGGTAATGATGGTGGAAGCAAGGGAGGTGAATCTGAAAAGAGTTTAGGCTTAAGACCATCAAGATCAAGATCAAACTCTGAGAGAAGATCAAACTCTGGTAAGGTAAAAGTAATTTCTGCCAGTGGTTCAAGGCTCAAAAGTTTGATAAACACTGATAAGCCTAGTACTGATGAGGAAGTTGCTGCTAAGATGTTTATAGCAGAACATGGAAAAGGTATTACAATTGAAGATATCCAAGCTGAAGAACAGATGCTTGCTGAAGAACACAAGAAAAATCTTGAAGCTGGAATCTACAAGAAGAAGGAAATCAAGGCTCCTAGAAAGAAAGAAAAAGGAATTGTTATCAAAGAGAATGTAAATTCTGATCAGAGTTTACAGTACTCAAGGAGACCTGTGATTAAAAATGCTGACAAAGGAAAAGGTAAACTGGTAGAAAAAGAACAGTTACCTAAGAAGATTTATTCAACCTCTGACATTGCTCAAGTTGAAACAAGATTACCAAAATCAACCTCTGACGCTGCTCAAGTTGATGATACTATTGAAGTTAAGCCAGCCTCTGACAAGGCTCAAGCTGTGCAAACTCTGCCAGCTCCTCAACTCAAAGGTTTCTTAAGACCTATGTTCTCTGAAACTCTGACACTTCAACCTGTGGATTTTTCTCAAACCAGGACTGTACTTGGAAAAGAATCTTATGATAAGTCTGGTTTAGGTTCACATAGGGAGAAGAGAATAAATAACAGATCTCAAGACAATATTTCACTGACAGGATCTGGTATTGGAAATACACAAGAAAATCTTGATAAGTTAGAATCTGTTCAGTTGATTTTTCATAGAGTCTTGAAGAAGCAGTTTCTGTTATACTTCATGAATGATGGAAGAGTTTATAGAGTTGGAGAATCTGATGTAAATCTCAAATCATGGGAAGAACTTGAGTATGTACTTTATCTGTTAAAGATTAAGAACAGACACACCCATAATGTTGCTCAAATCTTAAGAGAAAAGATGCTGAGATCAAAAGTAATGCTTGGAGGAGGAGAAGTCTCAAATACTTATATTCCAAAGTATAGAGATCATACTGGAAAGTTGGTGGAAATGAAGAGAAACAGTGCTAGATTTAAAACTGCACTGGGAATAAAAGTCTTAGAATTCAACTTAGAGTCAGATAAAGCTCAGTACATTCGGTTAGGGAATGACATGAAGAAGAATAGTATCTATTCTCTGAGGGCTGCCATATATCAAACTGGTGAAGGAGATTCAGAGTATAAGGAGCTGAAAGAGATTATGATAACTGAACTTGAGAATGCTGAGAGAAGACTGCTGATTGATTATCTCAGGACTGTACCTGATATTGAAGAAGTCAAGTAAAGTCTGACTGTAAGTTTTTAATACTTTCTATTCTAAGTCAAGTTTAAACTCTGTTTTATATTAAACTCTGTTATATGTTAAACACTGCATTTGTTAAAAGGTTTTGACATCATCAATTATATGTTTAACTTGTACATTTTATTATGAACAAGTTGGGGGAGATTGTTAGATATAATTGCTAATGTTTGTTTATCAGTGTTTAAGCAACAGGTATTTACAAGAGTTTATCAGAAGCCAGTCAGAGTTTAGTTAAACTCTGATAGGGTGAAGAGTTTAAATTGAAGCCGGTCAGAGTTTAGTTAAAGTCTGACAAGGTGAAGGTTGAATTAGCTGTCGGTGCTGAATTGAAGATTCTAGAAGCAATATATTCTGAAGATGGAAAGAAGCAGAATATATTGATACAGCTAAGGAAACGGAATAGAAGATAAGAAGCAATCCTTAATTGATATGAATTGTATAGCTAACTTATAGGAATATCAATTAGATAAGGATTGTATGTAGCTGTGTACTATATAAACACAGATAGGTTATCCCTAGAAGGGATGCGTTCATTGAATTATTATTCTTGTAACCTAGAAGCTCTTTGTGATTCATTAACATCATAAAGAGAGAAGCTGTTAATACAATTACAGTTTTATTGATTCATAAACAGTGTTATTAATCATTGTTATTCTCATACATACTTGATTATATTGTGTATTTGGCCTAACAGTAACACTATCACAATATGCATCTGCAAACACTACTCAAGACCTAGAATTTGAAAAACAACAATTACTGGACATATTCAATTTAGAGGGTATACCTGAAGACATGTATGATATAGATCACTTGTTGAGCAAACCTATCTGTGATGAACAAACTAGTGAGGTTAGTGATCATGATAATATTAGTTTTCATGAGGATAGCTCCAACATAGATAGCACAGATGAGGATGTTAGGAGTCACAAAGCTAAGATGGTTGATGTTCCAATAGAGACTCTAAATTGGAATACAGAGGTTGTGGACTCTGACTTTAGTGATTGTATTGACAGTGATGAGGAGAGAATGGTTGCTAACAGTACTGATGAAGAAGATGATGAGAGGAGGTTCCCTGGTTTTAATGAAGAGACAGACATGACCAATCCACAATTTGAGATTGGTATGACTTTTACTAATGCTAATTCCTTTAGAAAAGCTGTTAAAAATCAAGTTATAATTGACAGAAGGGCAATAGTACAGAAGAGGAATGTTGGCCGTAGAGTTAAGTTTGCTTGTGAAGGGGTTAATTGCAACTGGAAGATATATGCTTCACCAATGCCACACTCCTCCACTGTTCAGATTAAGACCATGAACAAGAACCATAAGTGTACACAAACTTTCAAGCAAAGACAAATAAATTCTAGGTGGATAGCACAATATTATGAGACTGATATTATGATGAACCCTACTTGGCCACTAGATGCATTCAGAAAAAAAAGTGGTGAATGACTGGAGATGTGATATTAGTCAACATGCTATCGGGAGGGCTAGGAGAATGGCCTTAAAGAACATTAAAGGGGATCATGTGAAAGAGTATGCACTGCTATGGGACTACATGAATGAAATTAAAAAAACCATGCCTGATAGTACTATTAAGATATAACTTGAAGATCCTGAGGGAGACAGGGAAAGAAGAAGATTCAAAAGATTGTATGTTTGCCTAGGGCCTGTGAAGAAAGGCTTCAGATCTGGTTGTAGGCCTTTAATTGGTCTGGATGGTTGTCATCTAAAGGGTCCCTATGGGATGCAACTTTTATCTGCTGTGGGGGTCGATTCAAATGATGGGATGTACCCCATTGCATGGGCTGTTGTGGAAGCAGAAAACTCTGACTCATGGAACTGGTTCTTGCAGTTGGTTGTAGATGATGTTGGCATTGTCAATAGTGGTGCATGGACCTTCATTTCTGATAGACAAAAGGTACATTATTCATACAATTTACTTGTGCATTGTCCTTCATTTTTTTGTGGTCCTTCATTTACTTTTTTCACTTATGTTGCAGGGCTTGATCAATGCTCTAGAAAATGTGGTCCCTAATGCAGAACATAGATTCTGTGTCATGCATCTCTACAATAATATGGGGAATGTTCACAGGGGTAGGGGATTAAGAGAATTGCTTTGGAAGGCAGCAAAAGCAACCAATGATTACACTTTCAACAAGCATATGACTGCTCTTAAAAAGGTTGTTTTTAATTCATTTTTCAACAAGGTTTTATGAATTATTCTCTTCTGATTTACACTGCATGATATAGATATCAAAGAAATGTCATGACTGGCTCATGGAAAAGCCTAGATCACAATGGTCCAGGTCTGCTTTTAGAAACACATGTCATTCAGACATGTTTGTCAATAACCATTGTGAAGTGTTCAACAATAGCATTGGACCTTTTAGAGACCTGCCAATTATTGGATTGCTTCAAGGAATACACAAAGGTGTCATGAGAAGGATCCAAGCTAGAAGGGACAAGATGAGTAGGAGCTATCAACTCAATCCTATTTGTCCAAATGCAATGAGGAAAGTAAACAAGTAAGATATTAATTCCAGTTGCATTATCATTTTAACAGGGATTTGCATATTTGCATATGACTGTAATGCCTTTTCATTATCATTTTAACAAGGATTTAGGTTTTAGTGGGGGATGTGTGGTCCAGTGGTCAGGTGACACAAAATATCTTGTGACTGTGGCTGATGGAGGACATGAAATTGTGGTCGACTTGGATGCTAGGACATGTGCTTGTAAAAAATATGACTTGACTGGGCTACCATGCTACCATGCATGTGCTTGCATAAGATGGAAGGGGTTAGACATGCCTACATATATCCACAAAACTTACTACAAAAACATGTTCTTGAGAACATATGCACATACTGTTTAGCCAATAAATAGTCAAGAATATTGTGAAAAGACCCCATACCCACCACCACTGCCACCAATACTTAAAGTTCAACCAGGAAGGCCAAAGAAAAAAGAAAAATGATATTAAGCCTGAAGTTCCTAAGCATGCAACCAAACTATCAAAGGTTGGCACCAAAGGACATTGCAGCTATTGCAATCAGAAAGGTCATAATGCTAGAACATGTGCAGTGAAGGTAATATTTTGTCTAACTGCATTTAAATATTTGTAATGATCTTGCATTGTTAAATGTTATTTAAGCTAATATTACATGTGTAGAAATCTCAAAGGCAACAATTTGGCCCCTCAAAAAATGCCCCTGTGACAAGTGATGCCCCTGTGACAAGTGATGCCCCTGTGACAAGTGAGGCCCCTACTCAAGGTAGCTCAGCACCTAGGCCTCGAAAGAAGAACAAAAAAAATCAATCTTTTCCAGCTGAAAATCCAAGTGATCATTGTTAATGAGGTATTTCTTCAGTCCCTATCCAGCATGCCAAACTAAGTAATACAACACTTGGAATACAACCTCAGAGAATCCTTTTGAATGGCAACCAAGTGACAACCATGAAGCAGTTGGACCAGGCAAAAAATGAGAGGATTATAGGGCTAAAAAAAAGGCCTGGTTGGAAAATTTAAATGTCTAGTATCATCTTTTGTTTATTAAGATATCCATTCTAGTATCATCTTTTGATTATTAGGTTAATTCCATCCAATGTAGACTGGAAATACCATATTTTGTAATCAAGTTTTGATGCTAGACTCATGGCATGGTGTAGTGTCACCATTTTTTGTCAAATTGCCATGGCAATTTGTAATATGTACAATGAATGTTGCATCTTTAATACTGATGTTACAGACCATTTAATGGTTTATTATCTACTGTTACAAGCTTTAATACTGATGTTACAGCTTTTGTTAGACACAAGAATACACTTAGATTGGTTGTTTCAATATATCAAAGCTATTATCTACATGCATTGGTGGTTCCATTCAATGGTCAAGTTTCATCTTCTTGTAACTACCAACTTTTACCAAAGACCATTGACTGCATTAACCCATTACAACCACCTGTAATGCCTATTTAAACACACCTTTTAACATCATTTACCATCACAAAGAAATGGCATACAAACTTAATGTAAAAGGTGTATATGATAGGGCAACAAGATCAGCTAGTGTAGGAGGAATCATGAAGAAGAATGGTAGGTGGGTGAGAGGGTTGGGAGGCTACATTGGCTTGGCTGACCCCGTCACGGCAGAGCTTTGGGCCATTTACTATGGCCTAAAGATGGCTTGGGAGAGGAACAAGATCAATCTAGTTGTGTTCTATGAGTGTAGGGAGGCAATCACTATTATACGCAATGATGATCCTTCATATCCAATGACCATGCTTGTTGACATGATCCGAATGTTGCTTGGGGAGAACTGGACTTCTGTGGACATCCAACATACACATGCAGATGCTAATGGAGGGGCCAATGCAGTGGCAGGCTACTACCTTGGTCATGAGGGAGGGATCCGTGAGATGGATGAGCCACCAGAAGCCATCAGCCACCAGAAGCCATCAGCCACCTCATCTAAAGACTCAAGCAAACCATCTACCAAGTTTATGTTTTTATGTTTTCAAAAATTTGAATGTAACTAGATCTTTATCATCTAGTAATTATCCTTGTTCTTATGTTTTTATCTATCAGCTTCTTCTTGTTTACATTTCTTGTTTTCTTTTCATATTTGGTTAAACAAAATCACACAACAAAATCATAAGTCATAAAAACATAGAATTAGACAAATGACAACATAACAAGGACTACACCTACAACCAAACAACGAAACAGTTAATACATCTCTAACCAAACAACATTCATAGGCTTACAATGACAACTAGTATCATGCTAAACCACTTCTTCAATGACTTCTTCTCGACCTCCATCATCTTCAACTTGTCTTCAGTTTCTCTAACCCTGCGCAATAATCCCAGGATTATGTTACAACACCGAGGACAGCTTGGTGGATCAATCCAACGGAAGAAATTACAGCCACACCTTCCATATACACACCCGAGGAACCTACGCCCATCATTGTTCTCAGTCCACGATGTCCGTTCAACAGCAACCATTCCACAAGAACAGAGCATTTTGATTTTCGAAAGGGGAAAGTAGGATCTACGGCAGTTTTAGTATTAGGTTGAAATGGGAGGGAAAGAAATGGAGGGGATGTTGATTTGGAGGGAAACCCATTTTAACTGTCAGCATAGTCATCTAACGGGGTTAACCCCTTTTAACGCCCAGTACACAAATTGTACAAACAATCATACTTCAGGTACACAATGTGTGCAATTGATACATTAGGTACACAAAGTGCAGATTTTGTAAACATCCGGTACACAAAGTGCATTTAAGTCTATTTGAATATAATAAAAAAAATAGATTGAAAGTTAGTTTGTGTGTTTGTTTTTTCCGCAATACTTTTCATACAACATACAATCTTAACCTACAAGTAAAAATCTCATCTATATATTTAAAATACAAGTTTCTAACATTAAATAAATTAATCTTTAAAATATTTAAATCAATTTTTTTTATATCATGAAGTTGATTAATTGATAATATAATTTATTTAGTAGTTTAATGTGTTATTTATTAGATTAGATTTGATAACAACAAAAAAGCGTCTCAGAGAACATATTTAACAAGAATGCGTTTATTAGAAGAAGATAGCGTACTATGTGCTAGAATTTTAAAATATAATTTGGAGTTTCAATTTCGAGAAAAATAAAAATAGTGATAAATGGAATAATATATAAGATTATATTAAAATAATGAAAATATTAAACCTATTGTTCTTTTGTATTTATTCAAAATTTTAGTGAATGATTAATATGAAATGGAAAATTCAAAAGAAATTTAAAATTATGTAAGAAATATAATTATTTACTTTATTTATTAGAAAGATATTTTACAATTTTTTTAAAACAAATTTAGAAAAAATTTACTGGAACGCCGCGAATCACGACTTAGTAAACTAGTTTTCATCTAATTAAGCTCCAAAATAGCCCTTTTTTCTTCAAATCCTTCCAAGTTTATAACTTTCTTATATTCTACAATAAAACACCAAAATCTATTAAATAAATATCCAAATCAATGCAAAATACAATAAATATGAGAATAAAATCATCTAAAATATAAAAAAAAAATATACTCTATCACTCTTAAATTGCTTCATTCAACTTTTCTGATTTTCTCAAAATTTTGAATTATTAATATTAAAAATTCAAAATATCTTAATTGCTTTTAAAATCTTTATTAATGGAGGAAATTAAATATATAATTTTAGAATTTTTGCCTTTAAAATCTTTACTAATTGAGAAAACTAAATATACAACATTAATATTCTCCAAAAAAGTTTATTAGAAAATATTTCAACTGCCTCTAAAATCTTTTGTAATGGAGGAAACTAAATATATAATTTTGATATTTTTGCCTTTAAAATCTTTAGTAATATAGGAAACTAAATATACAATTTTAATATTTTACTAATTTTTTTAGTAGAAAATCTCTTAATTAGCTTTTAAATCTATACTGATGGAGAAAAATAAATATTCAATTTAAAAATTCTAGCATTTAAAATCTCTACTAATGTAGAAAACTAAATATATAATTTTAATATTCTCCTAAATTTTTTTATTTATAAATATACTTACTAACATAATAAACTAAATAATTTATCTTAATATTATCCTGAATTTTCTAATTTTAGTCGAGGCTTAAAACTTTGAAAACTATTATGGAGGAGATGGGGGAAGTAACGTGGGGGTGTCTCAAATCGCCTCAATCAATTTTTCTACTTTTTTCGAATTTTTGAATTATAAATATTGAAAAATATCTCGTTTGCATTTTAAATCTTTATTAATGATAAATATGTTTTGTTAATATTTCCCTAAACTTTCTCTTCAAATTCAATTTATTTATAATTTCTTCTTACTGTTTTCTAAGGGAGGAAATTAAGTTTACTATATTAATATTCTCATAAAATTACTCTAGGAATTCAATTTATTTACTATTTTTTTTTACTATAGTGGCGCCTCTCAAATTGTCTTGATTTATTTTTCTATTTTGTCAAACTTTTGAATTAACAATATTAAAGGTTAGAAAATATATCTAAATTGCCTTTTAAATATTTAGTAATGAAAATCTTAATTACCTAATATTCTCATAAACTTTCTTCTTAAGTCAAATTACTATCTTAATGTTCTCTAAAAATTTATGCACAAGTCAAATTACCATGTTAATGTTCTCTTAAACTTTTTCATCAACTCAAAATTACCAACTTAATATTCTTGTTATGGATTAAAAAACGTACCTTGTAAATTAAATGCTAGGGTTTATGAGCGTTCAAGCTTTAATGACTGCTCTTGTGTTTCGGGACTAAATCGGTCCTCACAAGATGCCTACGTATCTCTGCTGTATAGAGAATCAAGTCAATAAAACGTAGTTCTAGAATGAAGGACGAGGGTCCTTATATAGGCGTCAGGAGCCTTGTATTTAGAGTATGTTTAGGAGACTTAATGGATAAGTCTCGTTATTGATAACTGATAAGGAGTGTTTTGCTTGGCAGGCAAGTATTATCCTCATCTGATAAGTGTTGTGACTTATCGTAATATTTGATTGGGATTCTGGATCCTTCTATGAAGATATTATCATATTTGGACTCTTTTATGAGCTGTGTATTTTCCTTTATTTATTAATTACGAAATTAATAAATAATTAGGGTTTTGGGCCTTTTGTCGGGCCTAATCTTTGGACCAAACTAGGTCTAATTAATGTATCATTAATTATATATCTAGGGTTATATTTCTGTCCATATCATTTGCCCCCCAATTTCTGGAAAAATCCTCCAAGGTTTTTGTAGAAATTATTCCATATTCTTCCAGGAATTTTCCATTTTTTCAAAGCATTTTCGACTAGAAAATCAAGTCATTTTCGACCAGAAAATCAAGTCATTTTCTACCAGAACTGGAATGAGGTCGAACGTTTCGACCAGGAATTTTAGGTCAAATTCGACCTCAAATTTTTGACCTCATTCCTTTGCATTTTCGAGCAGGAATTTTTGATCTCATTTCTTTATATTTTCGAGCAGGAATTTTTGATCTCATTTCTTTATATTTTCGAGCAGGATCTATAGCTTAATTTCGATCAGAACAGTATTGAGGTCGAACACTTCGACCAGAAAGTTTAGGTCTTTTTCGACCTCAAAGTTTCGACCAGGAATTAGTATTATTTCGATCTCATTCCCAGTATTCATTTTCGACTAGGAAGTGGAGTGAGGTTGAACATGTCGACCTTGATTTTTAGTATGAATTCGACCAGGAATTTTCGACCAGGAATCCAAGCTATTTTCGACCAAGATTCTTTGAGCTCGTTTTAACTGCTTTTCGACCTCAGATCTGGTTTGGGATTTCGACCTCAAGTGGGATGAGGTCGAACCCTTCGACCAGGATTTTTAGTTCAATTTCGACTTCGTTTTTTCGAGCTCAACCCCAATCTTTTTCGACCAGGATTTTCGAACAGGACTCAAATCATTTTCGAACTCAAATAGGAATGAGGTCGGGACCTGCGCCCTGGTTTTTCAATGTAATTTCGACCTCGATTTGTCGACTTCAATTAGGGTCTTTTTCGACCTCAATTTTTTTGTTCAATTTCGACTTCAATTTACCGTGAGATCGAATGGTTCGATTTCATTTTTTAGTTTATTTTTGAACTCAATTTTTTGAGCTCAACTTCAGTATATTTTCGATCTCGAACTCGTTTTTTTTGCCTTAGAATTATTTCTAACCTTTGAGTTAGAATTTTCTTAAGCTTTCAACCTCTTGGGCCTTGATTCCATATTGGGCCTTCGTATTCTGTTGGGCTCTATTGATATTGAGCCTTTCTTTTAGACTTTGGGCCTTGAACTTTTCTGGGTTTAAAATGGCTGATCGCGCTTCCCAACGTCTATGATAATGCACTAGGATTTCATAGAAGTTATACCGGTCTTTTTCGACACTTGGGGTCTTTTTATCCCTTACCTGGGACTTACTACCCTTTTTTGGGGATTTTAATATACACTAGTGTTTCACGAGTATCGTCTTGGTGTAAAGTGTGGAGCGACCTACATATTTACGACGATTTTGCCTTATTCGAGGCTAACTTGACATTTGCATAAGCCTTTTATGTCTTATACCGTCTTGTTTTGGCTTCAAGCCTTTCATTGAGCATATCGAATGATGGGGTTTGGACTGCATGTCTTAGGTTTCTGGGGTTTCAACCCTTCATTTGCTTTCTAGGAAGCTCATGATTTCATCGAACCTTATTTCTATTTGTCCTAGTAGTGAGTCCAATCAGGACACACTTTAAACATTATTGACTTTCAAATTTGAGGCATGCCAAGTCCTTGGCACCTCATGCCCTTCGAGGGTTTGTAGCTTGTACGAGCCTCGGCCAAATACGTTCTTGACGCGATATGGTCCTTCCCAATTTAGGGCCAACTTGCCTTTTTGTCCAACTCCGGATGCCTCAATCTTTCGGAGGACTAAATTTCCTTGTCGAAAGAATCTCTCTTTAACCTTAGGTTGTAATAGAAATATGCTCGTTTCTGATGCTGAATTATCTTGGCATTTGCCTCATCTCTAACTTCATCAATCAAATCTAAGGCCAGCCTCAAGCCTTCCTCATTTGTTTCTGGTTCATAAGCTTCAACTCTTGGAGACGTGTGAGTAATCTCCACTGGAACCACTGCCTCTGCCCCATATGCCAACAGAAAGGGGGTAGCTCCAGTGGTGACTTTGCAGGTAGTACGATATGCCCATAGTATGAGGAGCAATTCGTCCACCCAAGTGTTTCTGGAGCGTTCAACTCTTTTCTTCAGTCCATCTAGGATAATTCGATTTGCAACCTCAGCTTGCCCATTTGCTTGAGGATGGGTGACAGAAGTGAAGCGTAACTTGATATCGTTCTCATCACAATATTTTCTTAAACTCGTCGTTGTTAAACTGAGTTCCATTGTTTGTGACCAAGATACGTGGAATCCCGTATATGCATATCACATTTTCCCAGAAGAAATGCATCACTTGCTTGGTGGTTATCTTGGCTAATGGCTTAGCCTCAATCCACTTGGTGAAGTAGTCGATTGCTACTATCAAGAACTTTCTTTGAGCACTTGCCATTGGAAATGGCCCAAGTATATCCATTCCCCATATGGCAAAGGGGATGGGTGAGTTAATGGACGTCATCATCTCTGGTGGTTGCCTAACCACGGGTGCATGTTTCTGGCACCATTCACTTCTCTTTACATAGCTTTTAGCATCAGCAAGTATGTTTGGCCAATAGAAACCTTGACGAGTGATTTTATGGGCAAGGGCTCTGCCCCCCAAGTGCTGCCAACAAATTCCTTCATGTACTTCCTTCAGGGCTAATTCTGCCTCTTGAGGTCTCAAACATTTCAGATATGGAATGATGAAAGACTTTTTGTATAGGATTCCCTCAATCAGGGTATACCTTAGTGCTCTAACGTATAGCTTTCGTGCTTCTGAGGTATCGTTGGGTAGCCACCCAGTTTCCAGATGAGCTTTGATGGGATCCATCCAACAGCTGCCAACATCAATGGGTGCTACCAACTTTCCGTTGATGCTTAGGGTCTTCAAGACTTGGAAGTATACACTCCCTGCATAGTTTTCAATTTCGGAAGAAGCAAATTTTGACAAGGCATCAGCCTTTATGTTTTCTTCCCTTGGAATGTGTTCCACATAGCATTCGTCGAACTGTGTCATGATGGCCTTGACAAGTTTCAAATACTTGGCCATGACTTCATCTCTGGCCTCAAATTCCCCATTTACTTGAGAAACCACTAGCCTCGAGTCTCCACATACTTTCAGAGTTTTGACCCTTAAGGCTCCAGCCAGCCCTAAGCCAGCTATCAGAGCTTCATACTCAGCCTCATTGTTTGTCGTTGGGAAGTCAAGTTTTAGTGCATACTCAATGAGGAATCCATCAGGACTTTGTAGCGCTAAACCAACTCCACTTGATTTTGTTTTTGATGCTCCATCAAAATAGAGCACCCAACATTCTTTGAAGTCCATTTCTTGATCCTTCTTATCTTCCACTATTACTTCCTGCCCCCCGACTTCTTGGTTGTCAATGGTGCATTCAACCATGGAGTCAGCAAGTGCCTGAGCTTTTATGGCCGTTCGAGGCTTATACTTGATGTCGAATTCGCCCAATTCAATGGCCCATTTGATCAATCTTCCGCTAACTTGAGGGCTATGCAAGATGTTTCTTAGAGGTTGATCAGTCAAAACCTCTATCTTGTGTGCCTGGAAGTACGGGCGTAGCTTTCTTGAGGCCATTATCAAGGCTAAGGCAAACTTCTCTATGGTAGAGTAGTTTATTTCTGCCCCATGAAGAATCTTACTCACATAGTAGACGAGCTTCTGCACTTTCAATTCTTTCAGCCATGTATTTCTTCAGGGCCTCAAAGGCTTCTAGTTGAGCTGGTAACATAACTCTTTAATCCTTCGGGATCTTCTATCCATGCATGTTATTTATGCATATTATGTTTCTTCGCTCTTGCATTCACTTATATTTATTTAGCTTATCTTTTGTAAGGCAATTCCTAGTACTTGGCCTCTTGAATGGGCTAGCACTTTGATCAAGTGTTATTGGTACAACTTGTTCTTTAGTAGAACAATAAGGAAATACTCAAACAAAGATAAGTAATAAAATAGTGAATGAGAACTTGAAATATTTCCTTTTAAAAAGAGGGTTCGACCCTTACATAGTGATTTACTTCCTACTAAGAGCTTAAGAGCTCAGAATGGTTTCGTCGACCTCATTGCTACTTGTACTATTAGTGGATCCCTTAAGGAAACACTTAAACATAATAAACTTTTAAATTTGAGGCATGCCAAGTTCTTGGCACCTCAATCCCTTCAAGGGTTCAGGCAACAATGCTCCAATGTAAGTAACTTTGTCTGGTTCTCCCGGGATTGGGGGAATAGGAATTAGATCCTCGGCCGGCTTTCCCCTTCTTTCTTCATCGTCTTTTGAATTCATAACCTCGATTGGGAGAACCTGCCCCCCGACTCCATCAGGCCTTAACGCGGCTACATAGCAGTTCCTAGCCATCTTTTGATCTCCTTGTTCTTAACCGACCCCATTCCTTGTTGGGAACTTGATTTTCAAATGGTAAGTTGAGGCAACAGCCTTGAATGCATGAAGGCCTGTCCTACCAAGGATTGCATTATAAGTCGAGGTTGCCTTTATCACCACGAAGTTCAGCATTTGAGTTGCTGTTTGTGAACCTTGCCCTATTGTCATAGGGAGCTGAATAGTTCCCTCTACTTTGGATTCAACCCCATTGAACCCATATATGGGCAAGTTTGAAGGAGTCAGTTGTGAATCGGTGTATCCCATCTTGATGAAGGCGTCATGGAACAAGATGTCCACGGAAGCTCCATTATCTACCAGAACCCTCTTAGTTTTAGAGTTGCCTATTACAGGTATAATGACCAACGGGTCGTCATGGGGGAACTTCACCCCTTCAAGATCAGAATCATCAAAGCTAATAGCCACTTCTGCCCTGGCACGTTTCGGTGCTTCTCCTACAATAGTCATTATCTCTCGGGCATAAGCTTTCCTTGAGTTTCGGGAGGACCCAGCAGCAGTCGGTCCTCCAAATATCATGTTGATGACAGGCCCTCGGGGCTTAGGAGTACGATCTTGGTCGTTGTCCCTCCTATCGTAGTCTTTCCTTTCATAGTTTCCTTGTTGATTTCCTCGATTCCCATCCTTAGTGAACTTATCGAGTTTTCCTCTTCGGATTAAGAACTCGATCTCATCTTTCAGTTGTCTACAATCGTCGGTGTCATGACCAACTTCTTTATGGAAACGGCAGAATTGATTCTTGTTTCGTTTCTCCAAGTCGGATCTTAGCGGCTTTGGCCATCGAAGATCTTCTTCCTTCTCAATTTCCATCAGAATTTGACTTCTTGAGGTGTTCAACCTTGCATATTCATTGAACCTGGGTCCGAAGTTGTTCCTTTTAGGTGGAGAGTCGGAATCTTTCGCTGTCCTGGGATATTTGTCCCTAGCGTCATACTCTTGAGTCTCCTTTCTCTTTTTTCCGTTTTCACTTCCCTCAACAATGGGTTCATACTTTCTCATGCTTTCTTCAGCCTTGATATACTTTCCGGCTCTATCTTGTAGTAACAACATGTTTTCGGGGGGATGTTTAGCCAAAGACCTCCTGAAGTGGTCATCGGTAGTTCCTTGCTGTAGGGCTATCATAGCCACTTTATCTTCCAAATCTGGGACTTTTATGGCCTCCTTAGTGAATCTACTCAAGTATTCTCTCAACGTTTCATTCTTGCCTTGTCGAATCTCCATAAGAGAGGCGGAACTTTTCTCATGTATCTTCCCACTAACAAATTGATTGATGAATGCCTTACTCAGCTCTTTGAAGGATCCAATAGAATTGGGCGGAAGGCGACTATACCAACGTTGAGCCATGCCCGCTAGGGTTTGTGGAAACGCCCTACACTTTACAGCGTCATTGGCAGGCTGCAACAGCAGTGCATTTGAGAAGGTCCTTACATGATTTGCGGGATCTCCCGTTCCATCATAGGCTTTGATCGAAGGCATCTTAAACTTTCTGGATATAGCCGTTTTCATGATGTCTTGAGTAAACGGTGGTGTAGGATCATCAGGATCTCCTAGGGGCAACAGAATACTAGGATCACCCCTTGGGGCTTCAGCCCTCTTGGTCCTTCTTGGTGGATCCAAGTTGATTATCGGGATTCCTTCAGTCGTTCGGCCCCGAGATTGAGCGGCCTCTTCTTCAGCAAGGAGTTTTTTGAGCCTTGTAGTCTCTGCCTCATGGGCTGCAAGTTTCTCCCTAGTAGTTTGGGGTGGCTCCCGATTTGTCTGGGAAGAACGTCTCCTTCTTGGGGCGACATCCTCCCCAGTTGTATAACCCTCATCCTCGGTGTATGGGCTAGAGTAATCTTGAATGAGAGGGGTCTGACGAGTTTGTTGATTTTGGGGTCCCAGACCTTGAATATAAGGGGGCACATATGCCTCATGGTAGATTGGATTAGTTCCACTACCGCCCGCCATGGGTCGAGGGGGCATGCCATAGCTTGGCATCCCCAAAGTCTGATTCGCGTATTGAGAGAGATCAGTAGTATGGAGTTGAAGGCTTCTCGGGGCATTCATGAGCAGCGGGGAGGTCGTGATTGGTTGCTGATGAACGGTCTCTTGTGGATTAGATCCATGAATGACCATCTGCAGGGGATTCGTCCCTTCAACCGAAGTTGGGATTTCTGGTCCTTGAGTGTTGGTGGGGATATTCGCCCCTTGTGTGCCAGTAGTTGGCGGTGGCTGATCAGCCTCAGAGGTGATAGGACGATCCTCAGGAGTTTGATTATCCCGAGCTGTTCTTCGTGTGTTTGTCATGGTTGATGTTGTTGTCCCACAGACGGCGCCAAATGTTATGGATTAAAAAACGTACCTTGTAAATTAAATGCTAGGGTTTATGAGCGTTCAAGCTTTAATGACTGCTCTTGTGTTTCGGGACTAAATCGGTCCTCACAAGATGCCTACGTATCTCTGCTGTATAGAGAATCAAGTCAATAAAACGTAGTTCTAGAATGAAGGACGAGGGTCCTTATATAGGCGTCAGGAGCCTTGTATTTAGAGTATGTTTAGGAGACTTAATGGATAAGTCTCGTTATTGATAACTGATAAGGAGTGTTTTGCTTGGCAGGCAAGTATTATCCTCATCTGATAAGTGTTGTGACTCATCGTAATATTTGATTGGGATTCTGGATCCTTCTATGAAGATATTATCATATTTGGACTCTTTTATGAGCTGTGTATTTTCCTTTATTTATTAATTACGAAATTAATAAATAATTAGGGTTTTGGGCCTTTTGTCGGGCCTAATCTTTGGACCAAACTAGGTCTAATTAATGTATCATTAATTATATATCTAGGGTTATATTTCTGTCCATATCAATTCTCATATATTTTTTTTGAAGTTCTAAAATTTATCTTTAAATCATATTATCATCTCAATATTTTGATAAAAAAATTATTAGAAATTATGTTTTAATAAATTTTTTATTTTTTATTTATTTATTTTCTCGAGTACCTATATTTTAAACAATAAAAATTAGAATCTTTAAAAATATTCAAATTAATTTTTATGGTGTAATAAATTTATTAATAGAATATGTAATTTCTTTAATAAATTAGTTTGTTATCTGCTTAAATTTAGAAACAACGAGAAAACGGATGATTAGAAGGAGCATATTAGATGCTAGAATTTAATATTGATGTTATATTAGGTATTTTAATATAAAAGTTTTTTTTAAAGGTTTTAAAATATAATCACAAATATGAATTTTGAGAAATATAAAAATGGTGATAAATATAATAATATTCGATATGATATTAAAATAATAAAAAATATTAAACAATTGCCCATTTATTTATTTATTCAAAATTTTAGTAAATGACCGATACGAAACGGAGAATTAAAAAAAAACTTAATTTTATGTTATAAATATTATTTTATCTAAAAACATATTTTGTATAATATTTTTCTAAAAAAATTAAAAAATATTTACAAAGGTTTGCGGGCTTAATAAACTAGTTATATACAAATTAAAACAATTAGCCCCAGCACTCTAAGCTTATGCTCCCAAGTCCAGGTCGGAAAAGCCGAGGGTAAAAATATATATAGCGGGCTTGCAACTGGGCCCTAGCGATTTGGATATAAAACCCACTTGCCTAACCTAACCCTAGTTGTAAGAAAAGTAATCCACTCTATCCGGCCGTGTCTTGAGATTTAGAAGAGAAAAAAGTTGTGAGAATTTCAAGGATGGTAAGTGTCTGAAATTAAGAAGAATGTTTGTAATAGAATAGATCTGTGCTAAAACACTTTATATTTGATTTTGTTGTAATCGACATGTAGTTCAATTTTGATTTTGTTGTAATCGATATGTAGTTGAATTGATTTGAATTAGACATGTGCTAATCGATTATTACTGTTGTTGGATCAGAACCCAACGTTGGATCGATTTGTTGCCATGGGGTTGTATGTCTCAGTGGGGTCTTTCTTTTGGACTGTATGTGGCTATGACGATAAAGGTATCAAGGAGATGAAGAAGAAGTTTGCCCGCAAAACAGATCAAGATCGACTCCAAGCTGCTGCTTCTTCATCCACCGCTTCACCACCGCCTCGATCTTAAGTGTATTAGCAATGGTGACTCGGGTTAATTAATAGTCTACTTATTTAACATGTCTTAAACTTATATATTAGCATGCCATGTATGTTTTTGTTAATTTCTCTCCTCATCATGTTGTATTATTTATGTACCATGTTTCCGAACCGTAACTATTATTATCCTAACTCTCTTGCTTGCTTGCTTTGATTCCTCTTGTTTATTTTAGAATTTTTTTACCATATCTTAGGAAAGTCATGTGTATTAGTCAACTGTGGTATATCCTAGTATTTGCAGTCCTGCCATTGTAAAAGTTTGTAATTTATACCTGAGTTTTATACTTGTCCAGACTGCCATTGTAGATCAGTGTAACGATAGTATGTCGGTGAAACTTACCCCCAGGCCCCCAGTATCTCTTAGGAAAGTAAGTGTATTAGTTATTTATGGTACATCGAAGTATTTGCAGTCTTGCCAGTATTTATAGTCTACTGATCCTGTTCTAATTTTTTGGCATGCTTTCTTGTGTATTCTCTGTTTTCTTTAGCAGTAGTTTTCATTTATGATCAGACAACTGATTTTCACTATGAACTTTGAATCTTACTTTCTTCCTTCTTCATCCCTCTTTGTTGTTGTTCTACCACAAGGTTGATATCCTATGTCCATTATGTAGACCTTTTTCTATTGATCAATTTAAACCAAACTTGCCTTTTTCTTGTGTAGAAGGGTACGGCCAACTGAAACTTTTGCGTTTTTACCTATTCTACTTGGTTTTATTCCTTTCTTTTGTGTGTGTTTTCACTTAATTTATTATTTCTAATTTGCTAATCGAATGGCTTCCGGGCAATTCTATTATTGATTTGTTCAAAGATTTGAATTCTATATTTGAATTTGTTTACCATATCTTAGGAAAGTCAAGTGTGATATATCCTAGTATTTGCAGTCCTGCCATTGTAAAGGTTTGTAATTCATACTTTATTGATCCTGTTCTAATTATTCGGCATGCTTTCTTGTGTATTCTCTGTTTTCTTCTACAATGTAGTTTGCATTTATAACTAAAAGATACTTTTTACTGTAAAGTTTCCTACATTTTTCCTTCTTTTTCTCCCTTTGTTGTGCTATTACAAGGTTGAATTCCTATGCCGTCTGTAAACCTTTTTATATTGATCAACTTAAACCAAACTTGCCCTTTTATTGTGTCAACTGAATCATGTGCGTTTTGCCGTTTTCCCTATCCTACTTGTGTTTTTCCTTTCTTTTGTGTGTTCAGTTGGTTTATTATTGCCCATGTGCTAATTGAATGGTTTCAGAGCAATTCTATATTTGAATGTTCTTGAAAGATTTGTTAGGAAATATTGTGATACGCATATGCGTTGTACTGACATCATTAATCCGATACTTGTTGACAAGTTTATTGTTATTTTATCATTGCCCTTCTGAATAGCCTCGCATGAATCCATTTTATGAGCTCCAAGAAATATTGAGATACATATGTATCTATGTAGCTTTTAATATGCCTTAGATTTATTAACACGGTTGGTGTGTATACTTCTTAAATAATTAAGTACTACTGTAATAATTTACAGATATCACAAACAGTATATCTAGCTTATATTTCAATGTTCTGAACTTGACTCTTTTCAAAGATTTTAAAACTTAGTTTTCTGGAATTGTACCCTGCTCTATGGACAGGGCCCTGTCTTTCTAAGCAATGTTTCCATTCAATCTGTGTTTAGTTATTGTGATATTTGTTCATTTGAATAGCGACTTTTTGGATTGGGGTCTCAACGATTTGGACCTGTTTGATGATTCCATTTTTTGGAAACTTACGTTATATAGATCTTGTGAATATGGTGATTGTGAATCAACACGGTTAAATGTTATATTAGATCTTATAATTATGGTGATTGCAAGTTTGCAATACAAGAAACGATGAAGAATCATGTGTTCATCAGTAAATGCAGCGCTTAGCATTTGTACTTTGTTGATTGCGAAAATTATCTCTCTTAATATATCAGTGTGCAACTTTCTACTTACACTTTGTTGGCAACGTTAGTTTGTTGCTAAGGATTGAGTAGCCTAAAGTACATTTGAATCCAAATATTTGGTTTTGAAAAAATTAAATAATGCAAAACAAGTATTTATTTGGTATCAAGGTAAAATACAAGTATTGTTATTTTTTAAACTAGTCATCTTGTTCGTGTTTTGCACACTGCAATTCTTTTTCGTTCATTTAACTTCGAAATTTTATAGACTAAATCCCGATCATATTAGCCTTTTGGATGGATTTCAGATATGAATGTAAGTAATGGATTCACTCATTCAATGATTTCTTCTACACAAATAATAAACACGCAACACTATTGGCATGATCTCATTTACACAATTAACAAACACTAAACAGTAACCTGTAGTTTTACATATGACGGATGACATGAATATTGTTCCTATCTTTTACCAAACTTGACTTATATTTTGCGGTTATTATGCATCATCCACAGAAAGATAACTGGAAGGCTATAATATTAGTTATTATAAATAAATTTAATTGAATAGATAACTGGAAGGCTATAATATTAGTTATTATAAATAAATTTAATTGAATAGAATTTGATTGGTGAATTAATTACTTATATTAACATTAAAAAATTAATAATTAATATAAGTTATTATAAATAAATTTAATTGAATAGAATGTGATCGCTGAATTGTACTCGGCGTCGCCTCGACACGTCCATATTAATGAAAAATGTAAATTTTGCTTTTATTCATATTACGATTTATCAATTTTAGAACTTTTTTGAGAATAATAAACTAATACAATATTTAATTGGTAAAAATGTGTAATTTATCGAAAAAGAATAAAATAATTCTATTACATAATATGATTTACTCTTTTATAAGAGTAATGTTAGTGATATCGAATTAGAAAATTTATTACAAAAAATATCTAAAATTTTAATATCATTTTATAAATACTCTTAATTCATAATATATATATAGAGTTGGGCTCTAGGGAGAACACTCTTAAAAAGAGAACAAGAGAACATAATCCTAGCCGTCCATTATAAACACATCTAAAGATCACGATTCTGATTTAATCGAGTGGCACGCTCGTAATTTAATTGAAATTGAAGCCTAAGTAGCAAACTTAATAAACAACCGGAAATTGAATAGCTACCCACGAACCAAAATACATACAGTCTTAAACAGAAAATATAGCATTTATCTGAGCAAAGTGAAGCTAGGTTTTTCAATTCGGCGAAAGAATCATTCGAAATTATTGAAGAATCGTCTGAATTTGCTGAAGAATCGTTTGAATTTGTTGAAGAATCGCGTGTATTTGTTGAAGAGTCATTGAAAATGGTAAGGAGTGTTCAAAATTGGTGAAATTAGGGTTTCGAGTTTTTTGTTTACGATTTATGTAGTATTTTTGTTTAACTTGATGAAATATATGTAATATGAGGTCTAATCGTGCTTGAATTGAAGTTACATTCGTGATTTGAAGCTTCAATATGTTTCTTCGATTAGGTAACAATGAAATATATGTAATATTTGTACATACATCTGTATTTCTGTGTTTAAATCTCTGTTTATACATGAATCGTTGTTTCTTGTACATGAATCTCTTTATATATCTATGTTTATGCTTGGATCTATGTATATATCTCTGTGTGTGTGTTGGTGTTTATGTATCTATGTGCTAATGACAATTTTTGAAGTATTCTGCAACATGAAATGTCAATTTAATCTCACTTCTGCTTTGAATGTTAATCACGATTTCATGTATGTCATGCTTTCGTTTTGGGAGAGGGAAGGGGGAGGGTGCTATGCTTAGTCGCAGGCATCTCGGTTTTATGGGCAGAAAACAGCTCCTCCATCAAGTCCATCTTAGTTGCAGTACTAGTTTCACCATAAATGACTGAAAAGAAACTCCCACAGAAAGCGCAGGCTTAAAGAGTTGTAACCATTAACGTGGAGATGCTATTTGTAGAACATTGGAATTTTTAGATTGCTTATTCCCACTACAGAAACGCATAAAGGCTCCCTTTCACTGTTAAAGTCATAATAGTCATCCACGATTAAACCTCAATTATTGTCATTCAGCTGAGGCGCATAAAATAATGTTATCAATATTAAGAGAAGGGGTCTTTTTTGACATATGAGCGCCCATTTTAAGAAAGCGTATAAACAGAAAATGGTCCATGTCTTGCTCATCCTCTCATTTCGTCTTGGCTACCTTCCCTAGCATGATTCTTTTTGCATAATACACAACACAGCCCTGGCCTCTTTTCATTTTTTCCCTTCCAAAAGAGACACATTTGGACTTTAGAGATGCACATAAATAAGAGGAATATAAATAGTGCATCTGCATTTCCAAACTGCTGCCCTAAACCGGTGGAGAATGCCAATTAAATATATGATAAAAAAGCCCAAACACATACCTAAAATTTTGGAACCTCGGCAGCAGGACAGTAATTAAATTAATGTGAATGCGACTGACCATTCCCAAAATTATATATAGAAACTGTTGGGTTTTATACTAAACTATTCATTAGTAGTATATAAACATTGTCCATTTTATTGAGAATCTTGATTGCATATTTTTACATTGTCTATTTATTATATATTGTGGATAATTTAGTATCAAATGGGATAACAGAAGATTAAATTATCAGTGTCTATATATAATATAAAGGGTTCACAGTTTAAGTGGAATTAGACAAACCACTGGAATAACTGAAGTATTATTTGGGAATAGTTTATCTTGACTATTAAATAATACTTGTATACTTTGTGTATATTGAACAGGATCAAATTTAGAATTGTTCCCTTAAACTGATTAAGAAGGTGAACTAAGATTCTATGTTATTATTAATGCTTAGGTTCTTAATCCGGATATAGTAATTGACACGTGTATATTATTTACATGCTTTGATTTATATATGAAATAATTCTTTTGAATTATATCATTATATTTTGGGTGATGGAATAATATATATGGTGAATATTATTTATTGAAGGAATCCGTGTCCTGATAATATTCGGGTTAATGATGTCCCCTTGAAAGCTCAAAAGGATTTAATTATGTGAAACCATGCAGGTGGATTTTTTCCGGCATAATTAAATAAAGGTAGAGTGGATGATCAAGGATATAAGATGTTAATTGAATGAATTATCAGTAATTTATTTAATTAATGGGCATGCGCTATTTTAAACATGGGGAATTTAATAAGCAAATAATATTGGAACCGAATTAATTAATTAAGTTGCGGTATTAGAAAAGGTAGTGCAAATATTAATTCTTTAGTGGATTGAATTAATATTTAATTACATTGGGCTAGGCCCAGGATGTAATTAAAAGGCCCAACCTAATTATCCATGATCCCTATTTTAGCCCTATATATATTCTTATTCTCTTCTTGCTAGGGTGGGTTAAGAAAAATATTGTAGCCACCTAGGAGCAAGAAGAGAGGTTAACTTGAGAAGACGGAGGCCACACTTCGCTCAAGGGAATTTGGGAATACAATAGAAGAGCGTGGAATCAACCGTTAACAAGGTGATTTTCTTTTCGCACTCCTTAATTGTGTATCATAAAATGTAGTAGAACCCCAAGTCCGTGGTTCCCAACAATTGGTATCAAGAGCCTGGTTATGGGTTCTATGTTTTATGATATGATGTCCATGTCGTAATTAAAATTGGTTATGTATGTATAGTGGTATGCTTGGATAATAATCTTTTGCAGGTTGTTTAGTATCCACTATTATGGCCTCGTTTTATTTTAATTATGTGTTTGGATCCCACGTGGTTTAATCGTGGTTATTTTTTGTTTTGGTTTCCACGTGGTTTATCGTGGTTGTAAATCACGAGGGTTGATCGTGCTAGTTTTGTTTTCTATTATGATTTTGTAATCTTGTAATCATGATTTGTATTCATGTTAGATTATGATCTGATGTAATAGAATAGGTATGTTATGTTGTATGTAACTATTTGATCGACGGAGTTGCAAGAAAACAAAGTTCTTCCGCTGATGCTACAAGATTTCGCCTATGCAACTTCGAACTGTTGTAACTTTTGCATACGGTGTCGGATTTCGATGAGTAATACCTTTTCGGAAAGGGATTTCGATGTTCTACACGATTGAAAAGTGACGTTGTCAAAGTTTCATGTGTGTCTGAGCTCGTTTAGACCCTCAAACAGCGAGTTGAAGTTTTCGCAGGATTTTCGGATGATTTTTTTTTTTTTTGGCCATAATAGTGGATTTATTTTTTATTTTAATTTTTCTGCTATTTAATTTTAATTATTGCATTAAATAATTATTATGTGTGTTGTTAATTATGTGTGTAATTTTAATTGCATGGTTAACATAAATAGGACGACATGGACATAAATTTTCATTTATTGCTTTAATTAAATGTTTTATGTTATTAAATTATGTGTGTATTTGGAATGCATGTTAGACATAATTATAATGACATAGGCCCCATTTAATTATGTAGAGATGCATGCTATGCTATGTTATGTGTTCTTTGTATTGTTATTTTGATAACATGTGGACCTCGAAGAAATAACATAGGGCGATGCATCTAGATAAAATTACTCATGTTAAAATACTAAGTGGGAGAGGGAATTAATTTGATATTAGATCCCATGGTCATCCATTATTGGTTGTATGTAATTTAACACTAGGACGATTATGAATTGGATATATGTCACCCATCGTGTCGTATGATTTATGACGTCTGGGTAGTGTTAAGGATATTACTAGGACAATCTTCTTAAGTTAATCACGAATAATGAAAGGTAAGCTCACCCCATCGTGACATACCAAGTTTCATAGAATTCGAGAAAAAAGTTGGACATTCCTTGATTGATGTTGATAATGGATATTTCTGTCTTAGGGGTTGTGTTTTTAAGCGAGTCCGTCTGTGACTTCACCAAAAACACCTGGGATTTATCCATTGATACATCGAACGGATGGGTCTGACTAAAGGCAACTTAAGATCTAAATAATGGTATACACTTAGCTATGAAAGATAATATATGGTCCACCCTAACGTGGCGTATTATTTAGTAGTAGGACCGAAGTAATATTTAAATTTAAATGGTATATATGTCATCCATCATGGCGTACCAGATATTTATGGAATTTAAATATTAGTGCATTAATTTTAATTAATTGTTAGAGGAAACAAATAGGTTTTAAGATATATGCAATTTTCTGATTAAGTGTTATATGCATGATTCTCAGGATAGAATGGGCTTTAATCCACTTTTCACCATACTTAAGGATAACAAACTTACCGGACCTAACTATATTGAATGGAAACGCAATTTGGACATAGTGTTGACTGCTGCAGAGTTTAAATTTTGTACTGTTGAACCCAAACCGGACCAGCCTGCTGCCGATGCTCCGGATGAGGATAAAGAGTATTTTAAGAAGTGGACTAAGGCAGATGAGATGTCGCGATGTTACATTCTGGCAGCAATGTCGGGTGTTTTGCAACATCAGCATCAGGCCATGACCACTGCTGCAGATATGCTCTATAATCTCAAGGAGCTTTTCGGAGATCAGAATAGGGCTGCTAGGAAAGTAGCAATGAAGTCTCTAATGAACACTCAGATGGCTGAAAAAACACCTGTAAGGGACCATGTTCTTCTGATGATGTCTCATATAAATGAACTAGAGGTCCTTGGTGCTGATATTGATGCGGAAACGCAGGTCGATATCATACTTATGAGTTTGCCAAAAAAAGCTTTGAGCCGTTTCGCTTGAATTACAACATGAACAAGAAGTTGTATAGTCTTGCAGAACTTCTGACAGAGCTTCAGGCAGCGGAATCATTATTTCAGCAGCATGTTCAGGTAAATGTGGCTGAGAAAGTTTCTTCTTCAAAGCCGAAAGGAAAGAAGAAGAAGAAGGTTCAGACACAGAAAGTTGTGAAACCATTGGGAGTTCAGAATTCAGTGAAGAAGCCTAAGGGCAAGTGCTTCAAGTGCAAGCAGTCGGGTCACTGGAAAAAGGATTGTCCTCTGTCTAAGAAGAACAATGCTGGTATGTCTCTTTCTCTTGTTACGGAAACATATATAGCGGCTATGTCTACGAGCACTTGGTGTGTAGACACAGGAGCCACTGATCATGTTTGTAATTCCATGCAGGGGTTCCAGAAAACCAGGCTGCTTAGAGATGGCGAGATATATGTGTTCATGGGAGATGCTACGAAAGTAGCGGTGGTTGCAGTTGGAGTTATTTCTTTATCTTTTGGTTATGATAGGATTTTGGTTTTGAATAATTGTCTTTATGTACCTTCATTTAGAAGGAATTTAATTTCGGTTTCTAAACTTGCTATGGATGGTTATAATGTTTGTTTGGATCGTAATGTTTCCATTATGATGAATAAACGAGTTATATGTTCTGGTACATTGCAAGACAATTTATATATTATTAATCCTATAGAACCAATGCTGCAACCAAGTGAAATTAATAATACACTTTCTACCTCTAGTAAAAGAAAGGAACCTTCTGGATTGAACCAAACATATCTTTGGCACTTGAGATTAGGTCATATTAACTTAAGGAGGATTCAAAGATTGGTAGTAGATGGGCCTTTAGGCTCGTTGGCAGTGGAGCCATTTCCAGTCTGTGAATCTTGCTTGGAAGGAAAAATGACCAGTAGACCTTTTAAGGTAAAAGGAAATAGAGCCAAAGATGTGTTAGAATTGGTTCATACTGATTTATGTGGACCTATGAATATCCAAGCGAGAGGTGGGTATGAATATTTTGTCACTTTCATTGATGATTATTCGAGATATGGATACATTTATCTGTTGCACCGCAAGTCTGAGTGCTTTGAAAAATTCAAAGAGTACAAAGCAAGTACGGAAAAGCGACATTCAGGAAAATGTATCAAGTCACTACGATCAGATCGTGGGGGCGAATACTTGCTTGGAGAATTTAGAGAATATTTATCAGAACATGGGATTTCATCCCAGTTGACTGCACCTGGCACACCTCAGCAGAATGGTGTAGCAGAAAGAAGGAACCGGACTCTTTTAGAGAGTGTTAGATCGATGATGAGTTATTCGAATTTACCCAAGTCGTTTTGGGGGCATGCTCTAGAAACAGCGGCTTATCTTCTAAACTTGGTACCTTCTAAGTCAGTTCCAAAAACTCCAAAAGAATTGTGGACTAGTACCAAACCTAGTTTGAAACACATTCGGATTTGGGGTTGTCCAGCACATGTGCTGAACAAGAACGTGACTAAGTTAGATTCTCGTACAGAAGTGAGGCTGTTTGTGGGTTATACCAAGGGAACAAAAGGGTATTTGTTTTATAGTCCTAAGGATCGGGATATCATTGTAAGCACCAATGCTAGATTCTTAGAGGAAGACTATATAATGAATCACAAACCCATGAGTACTGTTGTTTTAGAGGAACTAGTGGGAGGACAAGATAATTCTAATATGCCACCGGTACAAGTAGAACAACCACAACTAAATGAACAACCTATCACTACTACCACTCCAATGCTTCGTCGTAGTGGGAGGGTTGTTAAACAACCTGAGAGGTTCATGTTTTTGGGAGAGTCTTCGGACTTAGTCTCTGGTGAACATGATGAGGATCCCAGGACATACGAAGAAGAAATGCAAGATAAGGATGCAGATCTTTGGCAAAAGGCTATGCAATCTGAGATGGAATCTATGTATTCCAATAAAGTCTGGGATCTCGTGGAACCACCCAGTGGTGTAAAACCCATTGGATGCAAGTGGATCTACAAAAGAAAAAGAGGATCTGACAAAAAGGTGAAAGCCTGGAAAGCAAGACTTGTTGCGAAAGGGTATACTCAGAAACAAGGAATTGATTATGAGGAAACCTTTTCTCCGGTAGTCATGCTTAAGTCAATCCGGATTCTTTTATCTATAGCAGCTCATCTCGATTATGAGATTTGACAAATGGATGTCAAGACAGCTTTCCTAAATGGAAGTCTTGATGAAAACATCCATATGCAGCAACCAGAGGGATTCATCAAAGAGGGCCAAGAGCATCTAGTGTGTAAGCTTAAGAAGTCCATTTATGGACTGAAACAAGCTTCCAGGGAGTGGAACATTCGTTTTGATCAGGCCGTCCAGACAAATGGTTATGATCAGAGTCCAAGCGAAGCATGTGTGTATAGGAAAAGTGAAGGAAATGCAGTGGTTTTTCTAGTACTATATGTAGATGACATTTTGCTCATTGGAAGCAATGTAGAGATGTTGTCATCTATTAAGGCATGGTTGTTCAAACAATTTGAAATGAAAGACTTAGGTGAAGCCGCATACATTCTTGGGATCAAAGTTATAAGAGATCGCAAGAAAAGAACGTTGGCTTTATCTCAAGAACCGTACATTGATGAGGTATTGGCTCGTTTTAACATGCAGGACTCTAAGAAGGGTAATTTACCTTTTAGACATGGAGTCTCTCTATCAAAGGAGCAGTGTCCTAAGACACCTAAGGAGATAGAGAACATGAAAGCAGTTCCTTATGCTTCAGCATGTGGAAGCTTAATGTATGTCATGTTATGCACGAGACCTGATATTTGCTTTGCCGTAGGCATGGTCAGTAGATATTAGTCCAATCCAGGTCAGGAACATTGGAGTGCAGTAAAAACGATACTTAAGTACTTGCGAAGGACTAAGAAGTATATGTTAATTTACAAGGCTTCAGACTTGTTTCCTGTGGGTTATACCGATTCAGATTTCCAGACAGATAGGGATAAGAGGAAGTCAACCTCGGGGTGTGTTTTTACTTTAGGAGGTGGAGCTGTAATATGGAGGAGTGTGAAGCAGAAATGCATCGCAGACTCAACCATGGAAGCTGAATATGTGGCAGCCTCTGAGGCAGCCAAGGAGGCTATATGGTTCCGGAATTTCCTGTTGGATTTGAATGTAGTTCCTAATTTGCCACGGCAAATCACAATTTATTGTGATAATACTGGTGTTGTTGCAAATACAAAGGAACCACGAGAACATAAAGCAGCAAAACACATTGAGCGTAAGTATCACCTCATACGACAGTTCGTTAAGCGAGGAGATATTATTGTGACTGATATAGCATCAAAGGACAACCGGGATGATCCTTTCACGAAGAGTTTACCAGCTAAGGTTTTTGAAGAACACGTGGAGGAGATAGGAGTCAGATGTCTGGTCACGGAATAGTTATTTAAACTGGTAGCGGATTATATTAATAAACACTGATATACTCAAAGAATAGCTTGAGTATAAGTGGGAGATTGTTGGGTTTTATACTAAACTATTCATTAGTAGTATATAAACATTGTCCATTTTATTGAGAATCTTGATTGCATATTTTTACATTGTCTATTTATTATATATTGTGGATAATTTAGTATCAAATGGGATAACAGAAGATTAAATTATCAGTGTCTATATATAATATAAAGGGTTCACAGTTTAAGTGGAATTAGACAAACCACTGGAATAACTGAAGTATTATTTGGGAATAGTTTATCTTGACTATTAAATAATACTTGTATACTTTGTGTATATTGAACAGGATCAAATTTAGAATTGTTCCCTTAAACTGATTAAGAAGGTGAACTAAGATTCTATGTTATTATTAATGCTTAGGTTCTTAATCCGGATATAGTAATTGACACGTGTATATTATTTACATGCTTTGATTTATATATGAAATAATTCTTTTGAATTATATCATTATATTTTGGGTGATGGAATAATATATATGGTGAATATTATTTATTGAAGGAATCTGTGTCCTGATAATATTCGGGTTAATGATGTCCCCTTGAAAGCTCAAAAGGATTTAATTATGTGAAACCCTGCAGGTGGATTTATTCCGGCATAATTAAATAAAGGTAGAGTGGATGATCAAGGATATAAGATGTTAATTGAATGAATTATCAGTAATTTATTTAATTAATGGGCATGGGCTATTTTAAACATGGGGAATTTAATAAGCAAATAATATTGGAACCGAATTAATTAATTAAGTTGCGGTATTAGGAAAGGTAGTGCAAATATTAATTCTTTAGTGGATTGAATTAATATTTAATTACATTGGGCTAGGCCCAGGATGTAATTAAAAGGCCCAACCTAATTATCCATGATCCCTATTGTAGCCCTATATATATTCTTATTCTCTTCTTACTAGGGTGGGTTAAGAAAAATATTGTAGCCACCTAGGAGCAAGAAGAGAGGTTAACTTGAGAAGACGGAGGCCACACTTCGCTCAAGGGAATTTGGGAATACAATAGAAGAGCGTGGAATCAACCGTTAACAAGGTGATTTTCTTTTCGCACTCCTTAATTGTGTATCATAAAATGTAGTAGAACCCCAAGTCCGTGGTTCCCAACAGAAACAGCAGTCCAGTGATCAAACATCCTCATGTTCTATCTTCACAAATATTAATCTCTACCAAGTACACTTTAATACTTTGCTGTTTAAGAAACATAATTAAATACTGAAACGCTTAAAATGCTATAATTACAATATTACTTTAAAATAAACTTTTAGCTAGAATCGGTCTCCCGCCATACTAGTATTCACGAGAAATAGTAATATTACAGTTGAGATAGTTGTTTATCTAATTTGAAAGTTTCAGTAATCAAGGGTTCCTACGGATGCAATCCCCGAGTTCAAATTTCTTGACTCTTGTTGGCTCGCGTAGTTGTCACAGCTGGTGGTAGAGAGCCTCTGAACTGGAACCGCATTCAGAAGCTCTATACCTTGTTTCCCCATCTGCTGCACCTCTTGCGGTGATAGTATCTTTATACACCAGACGCTGTTTACAAACTCCCTGGAATACGTAAACCATTATATGTTTTTTAAAAAGAACAATAACGAAAACACATACATGTGTTAAAATTGAGAGCGGAAGACAAGTGAACGTTTTCCTCAATATTTTTTGACGAGTTCTGGCAGCTCAAGACGCTGAGGCACTTTTTCAGCTCTGGTAAATCATGCTCTCTGAGCTTAAAAGAAAACACTGACAGAATTTGTTTCAGCTTCTTCTTGACGAACGCTGGCGATGAATATGAGTCCATGATGAAAACAGATGCGACGGAAAAAATAATAAGAGAGTAGTATATATTATAATTCGGAGGACTCGTCGTGAGCTTCATATACACAACTACTTGGCTACAGATGCAACACCGTTTTTTACTAACTGTCGATAACGTATGAGTGGATAACACCACCTAATTTCTCTTGTTTTCCTTATTATTTACTTTTTTGTGGTCAGTTTTTCTCCCACCTAATCGCTGCAAACAGATGGTTCTGGATGAAATTAAAAGATGATGGTAAGAAGTGAGTTCATTGACTGATAACCTTTATATAAATGATTGGGATGGTATATCAATTCTAGTAATTCAGTAATTTCTGTTTTAGTTTCTAATTTTCAATATTTTTGTTTGTAGATGACCATATAAAGCATCAGTTGCAGAAACTTGTTTGGACATCTCACATTTAAAAGTGTTCTGATACTCTGAAATTTGCAGAATGATACAAATTATTTGTTAATTTTTCTCTGCTTTCCATGCATGCGTTGCTCCTGTGTACTACCTTGTTTTATCATTCTAGAATTTCAGATGTGGACAGTGGAGATTCTCGTGCTCCTAGAAGGAGGCGCTTAATTGAACTTATGTCCTGCTTGCTTCTGTGTTGGAGTTCTGTAAGAATCTCTTGCACTTTGAAAGTACACTGAAAGACTATATCGATATGACCCTTTCCCTCGTATGTAAAAGTGAATATTCCTGTGCACCTGAAAGGGGAACAGAGTTCAATTCCATCCGTAATCTATTGTCTGAAAATCTTTCCAGCATACAGTTTTTCCGTTATCCTTAAATAAGCTCATATTGCGTTATATAGGGCTTTGTCCTCATTAGACTCTTTTCATTTCAATCAAGTGTCTACCATGAATAATGGAGAAGCATTTTATAATAGTTGCTAAGGATATGCATTATGCAATTATGAAGATGGTATGTGTTTTATGAGAGGATCTTTTTCAACTTTCAATGTGTGTTTGCTGGTTACAGGTATATTGTTACTTGTTCTTTACATGATTTCCAAATTGTTACCTATATGTATCGGATATTTAAATATCTGACGACTGACATGGAACAGTAAACGTTATGTTACATTTCATTCTGGAGAGTAGAACTTCATATTCTATATGTAATTGACTAAATAAGTGGCATATTGTGTGCTGTGTGTCTTGATCTAAGATTATCTGCTTGTGCTTTTATCCAAAAAAAAGTAAGATAGGCAAATCATACTTATTACAGAAACACTTGGCCTACAATTGAGATCAAGTAGACAAGGTCTTCTGGTTGGCTTCTGTGTGAGTGACCTCTTCTTGTTAAGGCTACTTGTGTGGGTGTAATTAGCCGGAAGAGCTTGCAGAAATACTTTGCTCTGTTTGTATGTCTACTATCTATCTTTGGTTAGTAGTCTGTATATTTATACCTCGGGTGTTGGCTTGTTTGAAACATTCGCCTTTACTTTGTAGTATTACTGGTTGTTGCTGGGTACCTAACGTTACTCAGATATGGTGTGCATTATCAGGGACATATCATGAGTGTTGGACTCAAATGCCTTAATTAGTATTACTTGTTTGGTTTTCTGGATTGCTTCTAGTTTACATTCTTGTGATTTATGACTAAGAAAGGCTCAGACCTGATCCCCTCATTAAGAACCCTAAGCCCGTTTTCATGATTTGTGAGTAAGATCATATACTTTGATCCGAATGTAAAAAAAAATTAAAATTTGAAATCTAGTTTAAACGATGTGGAACTGTGGCTTTAGTGAATCTAATTTAGAATTAATTTTAAACGATGTGGAATCCATTTTAGCATCTGCTTTAGAATCTCAAAATCCTAAAAATATATCTATATAAATTATTATTGTACTTGAAGTTTCGAAAAACGTAACTTTGGAATTAAAGAAGGCTAAAATAAAACTCATAAAGAAGCTTAGATAGTGAAAATAAAACCATAAAAAATGACAAATAACTTGATTTGTTTTTTTAAAAAATCTATTTTAGAATCATGTTTGACCGATAATAGTAAAGAATCTATTTTAAGATCTAATTTAGAATCTCAAAAAATTTAAAGAATCTATGATTTCTCAAAAAAATTTAAAGAATCTATTTTAGAATCTACTTTAAACTCCAAGAAACAATCTAGTGTAAATTGATTTAAAATCACAAAATTTTGGAAAAAATAAAAATTTAAAATCCAGTTTAACCATGAATATAAAACAAAATAAGTTCCGATAGTGAAAAATTAAATCATAAAAAATGACAAATAACTTGAAATTGTTTTTTAAAAAAATCTATTTTAAAATCACGTTTAACCGGTAATAACAATGAATTTGTTTTAAGATCTATGTTAGAATCTCAAAAAATTTAAAGAATCTATTTTAGAATACACTTTATCTTCCAAGAAAAGAATTTAGAATCTCAAAAAATCTAAACAATCTATTTTAGAATCTATAACTTCTCAAAAAAATTTAAAGAATCTATTTTAGAATCTACTTTAACCTCCAAGAAACAATCTAGTGTAAATTGATTTAAAATCACAAAATTTTGGAAAAAATTAAAATTTAAAATCCAGTTTAACCATGAATATAAAACAAAATAAGCTCCGATAGTGAAAAATTAAATCATAAAAAATGACAAATAACTTGAAATTGTTTTTTAAAAAAATCTATTTTAAAATCACGTTTAACCGGTAATAACAAAGAATTTATTTTAAAATCTATGTTAGAATCTCAAAAAATTTAAAGAATTTATTTTAGAATACACTTTATCTTCCAAGAAAAGAATTTAGAATCTCAAAAAATTTTACACCTCAGGGTGTAAAGTCGAATTTGCGGGCTTGTTCTGTAAATTTCGTACATAAAAGTGGATGTCTGGTAAGTGGCAACACAATATGAAGTGTTACGCACTTTCGCCCCTAAGAATTACATGCACATGAACTAGTTTCAAACTGGGGGGTATCTGTTCTTGTTTTATTCAAGGACAGGGGACAAGGACTATACTTGAGCAAATCATAACATCACAGTTTACATGTAGAAACTTTGCAATTTCCAGAATATGATGTTTATGCATTTATAATATCCATCTACCAACTTGTGCGTTAGAAAGCAAAAAAGCAATTGTTAACGGAGGAATTTGGTGATAACAAATTTCGGGGATTGCTGGAATAACGAATTATGAAAATAGGGGGATTTGGGATTTTTGGATATTTTGGGGCTGGACTTGAAAGGTGTCTCGACTTGTTAGATGTGTCGGATCCTATTCCAAGATGCCTGCGTACCCTGTTTATATATAGGGATCAAGCCAACGCAGTTCTGTGATAGGATAATATTTTTAATCCCTGTGATTGTTAAGGGATATGTTGAGATAAGTTGATTTTATCTTTTTAGAGTTATATTAGCGTTGTGATTCTTTCCTGATTTGAAAGAATCGTTTGGAGATATTTTTTAGTAATTGATTGATTTAGATTGATTGTTTGAGAGAGAGGATATTACTTAGTGGTTAAGCAATAATTATTATTAGATCAATATTGGGAAATTAGGAGATAATTGAGGCAACCGAAATTATGGCGTAACAACTACCCCCCAGTTCTTCAGTGCAGCTTGATGGACTGGAGAACTAAGCGTGCTTTGATCTTCCGAATTTCCTGAGTCAATGAAACAACTAGGAGTAGAAGATTAGCAGATAATAAGAAGAAGATAATTACCCGTAATATGCCTGTAAAATCGAGAGAGACAACATGATGTGCCCGTAATATGTCTGTGCTTGCGAGAGAGACAACATGCGAGATGTGAGAAGAACATATGTACGAGTAACTTTGTAAGTGTAGGAGAATGAGAATTAGATAATTACCTCGCCTTCTTATACACTCTATGCAAAACAGAGTTTAAGAAAAGGGAAGAGTAACCTCGCCTTCTTATACACTCTATGCAAAGCAGAGTTTAAGAAAAGGGAAGAGTAACCTCGCCTTCTTATACACTCTATGCTAAGCAGAGTTTAAGAAAAGGGAAGTGTAACCTCGCCTTCTTATACACTCTATGCAAAGCAGAGTTTAAGAAAAGGGAAGAGTAACATCGCCTTCTTATACACTCTATGCTAAGCAGAGTTTAAGAAAAGGGAAGAACTATATTCTTGGTGAGCTTTCCGGAAGTACGGATAAGCACCCCGGAAGTACGGGTTTACCAAGGTACTCCAAGCAACACCTTCCATAAAGAAGGGCCTTCAAAATAATTCCAAGCAACACCTTCATAAAGAAGGCCTTAAAAAATAATTTTCAAGCAACACCTTAAAGAAGAGCCTTCAAAAATAATTCCAAGCAACACCTTAATCAAAGAAGGGCCTTCAAAAATATTAACATCTTCAATAGAGGGTCTTCAAAAATAATTTCCAAGCAACACCTTAAAGAAGGGCCTTCAAAAATAATTCCCAAGCAACACCTTACAAAAGGGCCTTCAAAAATAATTCAAGCAATACCCTCCGCAAATAAGGGTCTTCGAAAATATTACACAGAGACAACCACAAAATCTAAGAATGTCCAATGTTTACGAGTAAATGTATGATGCACATGATGATATGAATGAATGCATGATGCGAATGATGCACATGATGATATTAATGAATGCATGATGTGAATGATGCAGGGTCTTCAAAACAAGATTATCCCGAAGGGCCTTCACAAGACGATCACCCCGTAGGGACTTCAAACAAGATTATCATCTTCAAAAGAGGGTCTTCAAAAATAATTTCCTCTTCGAAAGAGGGTCTTCAAAAATATTATCCTACTCGAAATAGGGTCATCAAAAATATTATCCTCCTTGAAAAATAGAGCTTTCAAAAACATTACCCTTGTCCATGCACGAGCTAGTGAAGTAATCAAATCATGTGCTACGAATATTGCATCACAATTCTTTCACATCTCCATTATTCAGATTCTGTCCAGATCCGTTTTTTACCTTTTTGGCCCTGTAAACGATATTTTCTTGGAAAACACAAAACATGAAAGTTGCAGGAAACGAAAAGAGCTTTCCGATGATATATGGACCGTCAGAAACGGACTTATAACGAATCGGGAATCGAATAAAACATCTGCTGATTAACTTCTCAATACTGAAAAACGGGACCTGATTATGTTTTGTGATTTCGAGAATAGATCGAAACATAATCTCAGAAAACACCAAGAACGAAAGTTGTAGGAAATCACAAAAGCTTTCCGGATCATAAAAAATCATCAAAATCTAACATGTAATAAATTTACTACGAATTTTATAAGATAGCTTATTTGTATGGACAAAATCATAAGAAAACTTATCTTTATTTTGAATAGAACCACGAACCACCGCTTCCACCGTTTAGCTCCTCCATTAAAGCCGCTCCAGATCCATAATAACCCCCCATGCGTATTGTATAGATTGATTGTCCTCCACAATCAAAAAGTATCCCCTCCTTCTAGCGCCAATTGTTAACGGAGGAATTTGGTGATAACAAATTTCGGGGATTGCTGGAATAACGAATTATGAAAATAGGGGGATTTGGGATTTTTGGATATTTTGGGGCTGGACTTGAAAGGTGTCTCGACTTGTTAGATGTGTCGGATCCTATTCCAAGATGCCTGCGTACCCTGTTTATATATAGGGATCAAGCCAACGCAGTTCTGTGATAGGATAATATTTTTAATCCCTGTGATTGTTAAGGGATATGTTGAGATAAGTTGATTTTATCTTTTTAGAGTTATATTAGCGTTGTGATTCTTTCCTGATTTGAAAGAATCGTTTGGAGATATTTTTTAGTAATTGATTGATTTAGATTGATTGTTTGAGAGAGAGGATATTACTTAGTGGTTAAGCAATAATTATTATTAGATCAATATTGGGAAATTAGGAGATAATTGAGGCAACCGAAATTATGGCGTAACAGCAATACAACAGGCTCACCATTAATTCAATACAAACTACTAGTAGTTATCTCAATACCAACAGAAAGTACTGAAAACAAGAGCCTTAAAAAGTCATCTCTGCAACTCTACAGAGTACAGAGTCCGGAGAAACACTAAGACCACTTTCAATTTTCAGCTATTGGTGGAGGGAAGTTAGGGTGATCTGCAAAATGTAAACAAAGAATCAATTAATATACTTCTCCACAGAATATAAGATATATAGTACATTTCTGCAGTGCAACTAATGTTACTACTTACGTTCACACCGGGTTCACCAGGAGGACAGCCCCGGTAAGGACATGTTCGGCAGCGGAAAGCATCACCTAGCCCACACTGCAAGTATAAACCGGAATTAGAATGGGTAAAGTGGTTAAAGATTTTACAGACAAATATCGAAAATTGCAAACTACTGACATCTATATTGAAGACTAGTTACTATATTCCAGATAAACGAGGTTGAATAAATTCTTACACGTTCCAATGTACAATCAGCTTGGTATCTTCCTGGTTCAGGATCAGGAACTGCAAATATGTACAAGAACATATTATTGTCTATTTCTAATATAAGCCTTATAGACAACTAATGTAACTGTTTTCCTACCAGGTGGATGCACAGGCCTCTGCCTCTCCTCTTCCTCTTCATCAATGAGGTTGCTTTCGTCTATCAGGTCATCATCTTCCAATTTGGTTTTCTTGCCTTAATCTGTCGGATAAGAAATAATAGTTGTTGTAATTTGTCTGGCATCATTGGTTTCTCCTGCTGATTGACTACGTGAAGATGACAGAGCTGCTAATGAATATTGAAATACAGAAATGAGCATACACTACTTAACAGCAGCATCAAGCTAGCTGCTGCATCTACTTATATTTGGTGAAACAGAATGGTTAGAATGGCTAAAGAAGAGGCCAAGTCTGACAAAGCATCCACCTACCACAAATATATTTGTGATAGCGATGTACATACAGTGTATTTATATAGAAGAATAGAAATAGAGTTAGTTAGTAATGTAGAGATAGAAAATATGTAGATTCCGAAGAAAGGTGAAGGTGAGTAGAGACTAGTTGTAACTTGTAATTGTAAATACAGTTTTATCTCCAGACAGATTGACTTTACTCACATCGATGAAGTTTTTCTTTTAGCATTTCCTGTACTTTGAGTTAGTGAACCCCTGTAGACGATTTTGTACAAAAGTATGCAGGAGAAAAGTTTTAGGCGATCAGGTGGATTCGTAAATCCCTATCGATTGTAAGGGTAATGTTCTCCAGGCTGCAGACAGTCGGAAACAAACTGCCCACTAAGTTCCCAGTAGTCAGTTTATAATCGAAAATCATAAAATCATTTTTTCCTTCCTTTCTCATATGGTAGGGTGATGAAAGGATCCAGCAATTAGGCTACCATTGCAAATTTTAATTTTACTGTATGTAATACATGAGTTAACTATAGAATTAGTAGTATTTCTTATTGGGCGAGTATGGACACGTTTTGTCCCATCCAATTCTTTACTTACTTACTTACTTTATATCTTAAATATTAATGAATCTCGCCACTTTATTTTTTATTCTTACTTTTTCCCTACTTTGCTCGCATATTCCTTAACTTCCGTGCCCAACCCAAATATAAACAATTGTGAGGGACGAACGCAGTATATTTTATTGGAAAGCCGACTTAATATAGTAAACTAGTAGTAATAGCTTTCGATGCAAAGCCGCGTGTGCTTAAAATAGTAGACTTATTAGTAATTGCGTTGCTTAGATAGGAGAGCATTGTGTGTGCTTTGGATCCAATCACAAAACAGCTCAAAGTTTAGTGATCTGAGTGAATTGAAAGCTGATCAGAGAGGTCCAAGCATCAGTGGCAAATTCTTCTCTAAACATCAAATCTAAGCCCAATATAGCTAAGCAATGATGCAGATAGGTCATGGAACTTATACAAAATCATATTTGCATGCGGCTCTTTTAACAACTCCTTTGTTAACTCCAGTCAACAAAGGTCTTGATTTCCTCATTTTTGTGTAAGAATATACTCACACAGAGACACTTTCTTTCTCAGGAATCTTATTCAACAAGGTGCTAATTTTTTAATTCTCGATTTACTCGATTAATGCACATAATTAAAGGTAATCAGATTACAAAAAGCAACTAAAAAATTATTTATACACATACTAAAGCTTCTGTATTTTATTTGTAAAGAGACATCCGAACATATATTCTCTCTTTAAATTCGCATTGTACAGAAACATATATTCCAAAATATTCATATTTTGTACAATATTCTCTGTTTCTAATCTTTGTGCACGAGTGCATTTTCATCTCTCTCTCTAAATAAACGAACTGATAGATGCAAAATCACTGCAATATATGAACTACAATCACATAATCGATGTATGTAATCGGGCATAAAAAGAATAAACTAATAATTAATCAAAACATATCAAACGAACAACATAAATTCATTAGAATCTATATATCTATGTTTATGTTTAAAATCACGTTTAACCTCTGCTTTAGAATCAAAATTTAAAGAATTTGTTTTAGAATCCAGTTTAACTTCCGAGAAAGAATTTAGTATAAATTGACTTAGAATCTCAAAATCCTAAAAATATTCATAAGAGTACTGCTAGCGCGTATTCGAAAAAAACTAACGTGAATAATACTTCTATTCAACTCAATGACAGCAGGTTTAGCCAAGAAATGCGGATTCTTATAAGAAACTTAACAGTCTTAATCAACATTCGATTAACCCGACTAGACCTGCTTATTTTACCATCTGCTTTAGAATCTATTTTAAAATCACGTTTAACCTCTGCTTTAGAATCAAAATTTAAAGAATCTGTTTTAGAATCCACTTTAACTTTCGAGAAAGAATTTAGTATAAATTGACATAGAATCTAAAAATCCTAAAAATATTCATAAGAGTACTGCTAGCGTGTATTCGAAAAAAACTAACCTGAATAATACTTCTATTCAACTCAATGACAGCAGGTTTAGCTAAGAAATGTGGATTCTTATAAGAAACTTAACAGTCCTAATCAACATTCGATGCAAAATAGCAATAGGAGGATAAACAGTACTATCAATAATCCGAGCCAAACACAACGCGGAACCAGGATTGAATTTTATCAGTATTGCATTCATCCCCCCTTCTGCAATACACAAGGACCAACAGGTACAATAACAATATAATCTATTTTAGATTAGATAATTTTTTTTTTAATTTCAAAACAACAGAGAATTAAATTTTTTTTTTGAAAAAAATTAGAATTTTACATGAAGTAGGAGTTTACAATACAATAATAATATAATCTATTTAGATTAGATAGTTATTATTATTTTAAATTTAAAAACTACATAATAATATATAATATATGAGTCGAACATTGAAGTAGCAAGTGTGTAGTAAATTTATACTTTAAAAAAAAACTTGATACCAATGTTTAAATTTTATGGCTTAACTATCCAGTGTATGCGATCACTGATAATATTGACGTATGTATATTAGTATTATGACAATGACAAAGAAGTGATAAAGAAGAAATATAACCTTTTATCATGTAGACTTTTAATTGCTTGTATGTGCAAGATAAAAAGTCAAAAATAAAATATTATTTTTTGTAAGCCGAAAAAGTCAAAATAATAATAGAATTGTCAGAAGATTGGTGAAAATAAAGTATTGAACAAAACAAAAATAATTTAAAAATAACATAAAGTTCTAGTACGTGAAATAGGAGTTTAGGATATAATAATTCTACTACGTGAAATAGGAGTTTAGGGTATAATATAATTTATTTTAAACACTACAAGAAATTATGGGCAATTTCGACCTCCCAAATTCGACCGCGGCTAAATTCAACCGTTTGTGGTCGAATTTATGGACTGCGGCTAAATTCGACCGTTTCTGGTAGAAAATAAAAATGGTCGAATTTGGTCGGTCGAATTTACTACTAAATTCGACTGATTTTTCTTATCGGTCGAATTTAATCCTAAATTCGACCGATTTTTTTGTCTAGTCGAAAATAAAATCCCCCCAAAAAAGGAGGGAAAAGTCCCGCCAAAATTTCAAATTTTGAAAACTAAATTCGACCAAATTCAGTCGAATTTAAAATTAAGCTTGGCGGTAATTTTGCCGCCTATATTTTTTGAATTTCGGTAAAAAGTGGGAAATTTCCCACCCAAAATTCCCCAAACTATTCAAATATATTTTCAACCGAATTTAGTCGAATTTAATAAATGTGACCGAATTCAGTTGAATTTATTTTTTTCAGAATTTTTTAAATATGTTATTAATTTTATAAATGTTTGTACACATCATGAAAAATAAATAAAAAAACAAGGATACCATTCACTACATGTAAAAATTTAGTTAGTACAAAAATTTTACAAAAAAATTTTATATGATTAGAAAATGTTGAACTTTCATTTTTTGATATTTTTAGAAAAATTAAATAAAATATCTAATTGTTGTTAAAAAATACAAAAAAAATATGAAAGTATTTTGACGACATACTACATTCAATAAAATAAATTTGAATAAATAATAGTCGGTAGAAAAAAAAATTCTTCATAGCTCTATACATCGTCATAGTTGAGTAGAATATGAGGGGTTTAGGGTTTAGATTTAGGGGTTGGGCTAGGGTTAGAGTTTTTATTTTATTTAAAAATTATTTTGATTAATCCAACCGTACGGATGTGAAGATTATCAAAACAATATAGTGTGTGCAAAAAATTAATTAATTTAAATATTAATATCTTAAACATTTTAACAAATATATATGTCACCTACACTAAATTCGACCACAAACCCTAGTTGGTTGAATTTAAGCTTTGGTTCGACTGATATCGGTCGAATTTAGCTAAATTCGACCAACTCAAGTTTCGGTCGAATTTAGCTAAATTCGACCGACTTAGGTTTCGGTCGAATTTAGCTAAATTCAACTGATATCAGTCGAATTTACCCGTGTTCTGTTTCAGAATAAGCCAATTTATTCATGCCACGTGTCACGCTTGTAGTGGCTGAAAAACAAGCACATGGATTGCTCTTTTATACTCAATCTAGACCATTCATTTCTTTCCTAAAATATTTCATCCTAACCATTAATTCAATTACAATCATCTTCTTCTCTTTTATATTTTTCATCCATTCATATTCTCTCATAAACATTCTTCTATACTCCTACTCCATTCTTCTTCTCTAACAAACATACATATTCTCCTACTCCATTCTTCTTCTCTAACAAACATACATATCAATTTATATACATAAATACTAACACATGTTTCATACATTTCAAACAATATATATACATCCTTTATATTAGCACATCCTTTAATTACATTTTTAACATTTGGCAAGTTCATCCCAATTAATTCCGACGAGTTCATCTTCACCACTTCCGACCTCTACGACCTCCGACGAGTTCATTTCCGGTAACTTAAAAGCGAAATAACACAAGTCATTATAATTATACACACACTAAGTTAATTTTTTTTTTAATTTTTTCACATTTGGATATTATTGGGGTAGAGTAATTTTTATAGTGTTTGATTTTTAATTATGTGTATCAAAAAGAATGAAAAATTATTGTAATTTTAGTCCAATATTATTTATGTATATTATTTAGGATTAGTAGAAAAAATAACTATTATATCCATTATTATTTAATGTAATCATCCTTCTTGATATGTAGAAACTAGTGAAAAATTGCAGAAATTTTTTGCATTTCTTAGGCAGCAGATTCTGCTGCTTTTTTTTTAAAACTGGTGTTCGTTAAATTCGACCGAATTTGGTCGAATTTAACAAATAATTTTGACTGTATTCGGTCGAATTTAGCATACTAAATTCGACCATATTTGGTCGAATTAAATTCACTTTGGGCGCCAAAATTCGAAATTTTGAAATTTTTACCAAAATTTCAAAATTTCAAAATTTTGAAATATTTGGTCGAATTTAGTGGGTCGAATTTATATGGTCGAAAATAGACGGTCGAAATTAGCTAATTTCGACCGTTTTGAGCAATTTCGACCAAGCTAAAAACGACTTTTTTATTTTTGGTCGAAATTAGTTAAATTCGACCGTTTGCAGTGGAAATTAGCTAATTTCGACTGTTTTTCTATGGTCGAAATTAGCCGATTTTTTTGTAGTGAAAATAGATAATTATTTTAAAAAAATAGGGGTGAAACCAAAAAAAGACAATAGTGCGAACCAAATTTGGTACCATGTTAAAAGGGGGTTTCGCTTATTAATAAAGGTTATAGATTTCATTAGACAGTGGCAAAAATATAGCAAAGAAGGATCCTGAAAATTTTATTCATGAGGATTTTGAATAAAATTTTATTCTGCCTTTGTCTTAGCCTTATATCTTGATTTTATCAAGCCTATAGAATCTGACTCGTCCAATAAAACTTCTAAATTGATTTTAAATTTACCTTGTAATGGTTAATGGGCTTAAGTTGAAAAAAAATAGGACTTTTTTCATAAATACCCTATGCCAGAAATATTTTTGCAAAAATACTTTTTCAAAAAAGAATAATTTGTAAAAATACCTTCTTATTTGCAAAAATACCTTCTGCAATCAAATCAACTGGATGCAACAGTAGGGAACCTGTTTGCAACTGTATGCAAACTGCTGCGCAGCCACATATGCAAATTCAATTTTAAAATTTTCACAATCCACCAAAATCAACTAAATTATATCAACAGATTGCATTTGGTTGCATTTAGTTGCAAAACGTATTTTTGCAAAATCTTTTTAAAAGATGGTATTTACGCAAATTATTTTTAAAAAAAAAGGTATTTTTGCAAATATTTTGAGAAGATGGCAAAATCGCAAAAAAACTTTAAAAAGATGATATTTTTGATAAATATCCAAAAAAATATAGGTTTTTGCAATGCAGCTTCGATTAAAAGTTCTAAATTGATTTTAAATTTACCTTGTAATGGTTAACAAAAATCATATGTTTTTGCAATATAAATGAACTTTCTAATTAAATTTATGCTAATCTAAATTTTGTAAATCGCTACTCCAAAAATTGGTTGACTCGGCGAGTACTTAATTAGAACTAATTTGGAGTACTCGATAAATTTATACTCAGAATTTTGAAAATACAACGGACTAGAATAGAATTCATAATTTTAGAAACTTGTGTGTGATACTTAGTTGTGCTCCCAAGTTTTTTTTTTAAAAATGACGTGCTCCAAGTTAAGATTAACTACTCCCCAGCGTGAGATTTTTGATTAGGTTGTTTTAATTCTTCACAGTCGCAGACTCGCAGTTCGAAAAGTGCGTCTGTCACGGCAGTAAATTAGTGACCAATAGCGTGATTGAGTAAAATTTAAAGTTCAAACATGATAGCTTTTCAAATTAGGGTTCATAAATAGTAGTAAAAGGTATTATTACAGACTAGAAGTCTTGCGAGTACTTGAATGCTCTGACCAGGACTCAACTTATTTTGTGTAGCCGTGGAGAATACTTGTTCATGACTTCAATTCATGTACTGCTCACATTACATCAAGGTATATATAAGTGTGTGTTCTGAATGTTCATTTATGTAGCTCATAGTTAAGCCTTTACTATATGTACATTCTTGCTATGGAAATACAAAAGCATACGAGTTTACTAGCTTTAGTTTATGCACTAGGTATTCTGTCATGTACGAATTTTGGTTACGGAAGCTGTATCGAGAGAGAGAAACGAGCTTCAATTCTTTCGTGTTCGTGTCGTGTACTTTTCGTGTCGTGTTTTCGTGTAATTTAAATTAATAATAGAAATAAAAATAAATAAGTAAATATATTGAAATATTAAATTTTAGGTAATATTTTTACAAATGTGTATTAAAAAAATATATTTACATAATATTTACAAATAATATTATAAATTTATGTATAATCACATAAATAAATGTTAAATATCTAATAAAAATGTTAAAATATCTAATATATTTATAAATATTTATTTATTTATATTTATTTATTTCGTGTACTTCGTGTCGTGTCGTGTACTTGAAGGGTAAACACAAAACCGACACTAAATCTCTCGAACGTGTACTTTCGTGTTTGTGTATTTTCGTTTCGTGTACTAAAAATGCAAACTCAAACACTAAATTATCGTGTCGTGTCGAAAATTGTCGGGTCTATCCTCGAGGGAAGTCTAACTAACGAGCAAGCCTTTAATTGCATGTCGTCGTGGGTTGGAGATGATTGTTGTGCATGGAACAGAGTTGGCTGCAACAACATAACCGGCCATGTCATGAAACTTGATCTTAGACAATGTTATCTAAAAGGTGATCAGATAAATCCTTACTTGATTTAAAATATTTGACACACTTGGACTTGAGTTACAAAACTTTTGATAATGTTCAAATTCCACAGTTTTTTGGGTCCTTCAAGGATCTAACATATCTCAACCTCTCTCGCATCGATCGGATTTACAGGTTTAGTTCCTCTTCATTTTGGAAATCTTTCAAACTTACGATACCTTGATTTAAGTGTTAATTTTTAGTATTCCAGATCTATTGGAAATTTGACTTCAGATTAATTAAGTGAGTATTCTAGTATTCCATATTATTATATTTTCCCCTTCCACATCCATCCCATTGCTCACCACCTCTCAACTTCTCCGATCCATTATCTGTCTTGTTTAGGGTTTTTAGTCATACTGCACTACTGACAATATATACACTAACACACTATTAAGCATTGGTAAAAGGTGACTACTTGAGGAGTCATTATGAGTAATGTATCTGACATTCCATTTGTAGGAACAGTTATAGACAAGATTTTGAAGCTCGTTGTAGAAGCATTCGTGGATTACGTTACTGCTTTGTTGCAAAGGTCTTTTGAATGATCTGAAAATTACCAAGATCGGAGACTATAAACACAGGAGGACAGTATGGCAATATAAGCTGCTGCAGAGAAAAGTAATGCCAAAAAGTTGCTCATCATCCACTTTATGAAAATGTTCCGATATCAGCTGGTGATCCATAACTCAGGTTTGAATCTAGACAATTTGCTTATAAGAAGATCTGGGAGGCACTAGTGAAAGCAGATGGTCATTCCATACAAGGTATCCATGGAATGCTAGGTGTGGCCGTGTGGGGAAAACTCGAATGATGGAACAGGCTTGTTAGCCAAGAAAAAGGGGATCTTTGACAAATATGCTCGAGCAAATGTCGACAACAAATAGTTGAATGTAATAGAAATAGAGGAGCAGCTTGCTATCTGTTTAGGTTGTCAGCTAGAGTTAAATTAAATGAGGAACATAGAGATATTCAATTGAACAATAGTTTTAATGAATGGAGCCATGGAGGTAAGATTCTCGTCATTGTGGATGATGTCTGGCATCCATTTGGTGATGGTAGTTCTGATGGTTGTAAAAAACGAGTGTATAAATCCTGTTGGGATTGATACCCTGGCCTGAAAGCTGATGAAGCATGGGAAATATTCAAAGATGTTTGGCAAAGAGAGTGTGCAAAAAATATGCATGTCTCCAACTCTTTATTGTTGCAGTCTAAAAATCTTTTGCAATTATTCTTGAGCGTCAGTGGAAGGATGCACTCAATCAACGTAGGAACCACAAAAATAAAATAATTATGGAACACTTACAATAAGGCTCAACTCAGGGTTGCCTAGAACAGAATACTTACAGTACTCGGAAATTATTATATTTTGATCTGGAGGGAAATGATGTCTGTTTTCCCGATGATCTGGTGTGTCCAGACCTGCATACCTCGTGGCTGCAATTCAACAACCACAGACAGCAACTTTCAGATAACTTCCATCCAGGAATATTTTATCAAGATTCGAAACTGTGATGATTAAAATAAATGTGGAGTGGCGAAGCCGAATTATGTCTTGCTGGTATAGCACCGAGTTATCATATAAAGTCACAGCGATGATCTTTCATATAAAGCCGAATGTGGCGGTGTGTTTTTCTGCTGTTCCTTGCCCATCGTCTAGCAATTTGTGTTAAATCATCAAGGTGATTCTCCTTCAAGTTACATGTGTGTTTAAATTGCTCGATTAAATGTATTAATCTGGATAGACAGAATTGTGTAATGATATCCTAATTGTTGGTTGCATATTATACAATTTCTAACAGTGAGCACAACTATGGTCCAGTACATTAGTTTGTATATTACAAGTGATATTAGTGTATGAAAAGTGAGCAAGGAAAAAATCCAAAGGTATATAAATTACATGACATATCAAGATATCCTTTTTATTAAATTGATATTCTGGTGGTCACGCCGACTGATAAAAGAACGTAGATTTTTGCTTGTAACACTAAATTTCAGTTGCAAAGTTAGCTCAATAGTCGATGCTATTTTATAGTTCTTGCTCATTACAAATGGTAGAATACCCTAAACTAATTTTCTACAGTTGAAAATTATTGTATTGCTGATATATAAGCTTCTGTTATTTTTGGCTCATTTCAAGTTACAAATTAATGCTTGACTAGGATGCAGAGCAATACTTGATTATCTTCCTGCGAAAACCAGAATTTGATATTTTGAAGCTGTGACTTTTGAAAAACCTTGCTATAAATTCGCAGAAGAAGAGTGCAACGACCTTAAAAAGATCAGTTCATGTTAGTTACACCTATGGTCGAAGATTTGAAACTAAAGAAAGAGGAGAGGATGATGAAATTCTCGGACATGAAGGCACAAATCGATAAGATCACTGAGATTTCAGGAAATGGTCATTTTTGGGAATTCTGGATTAACGTTGGATATGGAGGAATAAGATCTATCACTCAGAAAGCTAAAGGAATACCAGACATGTATTCTGGCCATTTAAAAGGAAAAGGTGGGAAACATTTGGAGCATGCTTATCACTTACTGTATCTGTTTGTTTTGTCGATCGAGGAACTACATCTCGTTGTTGCTGTACACTGTACGATTATGGTTTCTCTATAGATGATGCATTTCAAATGCCTGAAAATTTATCTGCTTGGAATAGTCAACATGATTGTTATAATGTTAGTTTCTTATTCTTGTCATGTTGCTCATTGACCGAGTGTTTGCGCTGCATCCTTTTTCAGTCTGAACGCTTCCAAAAAATTATGGAATATGTGAATGAGGTGCATATGTTGTGTGGCGTTCTTTACCTATATTTTAGCAGAACCATGTGGGATGTACCTCCAAGCTTACACACTACAAGTTGAGAACAGTTCAAAAGCATCAGTGATGGTACCTTGGAAGTTGGAAGGTCTAGAGAAAGCCATCCTTAAGTGGAAAACAGAAAGAGAAGTTCGACTTCAGAAGGTTAGATGTGTTTCAGACTAATCTCCAGCTTGAGCTTTGTTTTTATAAGTATACCTGTTGCTGCGTACCAAGAATGAAGTATGAACCTTTTAAAGTTGTAGCTGAATGATATATAGTGGGAGCAGTATGTGAACTTTGGAATTTGACGGACTCAAGGAGAGAAGAGAAACGTATTGTACCAGAATCATCTCAATTTCATCAGAAACAGAAATTGTAGGAACAAATTCTCTTTCTATTGAGATAGTTCAACAGGTTTTTTAGGACTTTTAACTTTCTCATTCATTCTACCTGAGGATATTGTAGGAAGTATAGAGAAAGATTATACGTGAAAACAAGATTACAAAAAGAATGTACCGAAAATGATTCGAGGCACGTGATAACCACGCTATCCTTAAAACAGATAAGCCCCTTCAGTATGGTGCTCGAAGGTGTGTTGTGGCTTCCGTCTCCCAGGATACAACAAATTGAGGTGATCTTAAGCACTAGAGATCCGCCTCCTACGAACCGAACAAACACCGCTACTATCTCACTGAATAGAACCTAGAGCTCTAAGATGAATACTCAAGAAAAGCTTGTGGGTTTTTTGTGTCCATCACCAAAAAGAAAAGGTCTCCTTATATAGGAGTATAAGAAATGTAACTTACACACCAAATCAAAGTTGTAACCTATGTAATAATGAGCTACAATAATGAATTAATCAATATTATGTCATTATTAAGGAGTTACAAAATCAATTTATAAGTTACAAATCAAAATAATAAAAGACAATAACATTTTTATTCAAAATATTCCAACAATCCCCCACATGAATAAAAATTGACATTGCAAAACGACTCTTTGACACGGAGATAGAGCGCACGGTAGAAACCAACATAGGATAGGTAGGCGTTACCCCTTGAACCTTCCCTTGTAAGAACATATTTACATTTCTAGAATTTCAGTAGTCGCGTTGACCTTGAACTGCCCTTCTGTATTGTGAAATGATGATACATCCCCCACTGGAGTCTTTCCCTATATTTGTTCAGTTCTCACTGTTAAGCCCATTTTGGTCCTGAGCTTTAGCCTGGTTCTGTGAGTTTTTCCCAGAATTAGCCCCCACAATTCCTTCTTGAAGCGACCCCACTTCACTCATATAGGTGATCTCTTGAACAATACGAAAGTATTATTGGTTCGACATATCGACACATAAAGATCATTAAAAGCATAGCTTAGCCTTTATCATATTTTTATCACTGTTTTTCATCATAGGAATGGACCCGGGAATAAAACCCCCACAGTGATCTCACTAAGTCTTTACAATTAGGTTGTCCCATTGAACCAAGATCTTGGGATCTCCAGTCAACAAGGTTGGGTTTCCTTTGTACCGACTTTTATTATGGGCTTCAGTCCCATTCCTTTCGATGATTTCTCAACTAACTCTCTTGTTAACCCTTTGGTTAGCGGATCCGCAATGTTATCTTTTGACCTGATATAGTCAATGGTGATAACTCCAGTTGAGAGTAGTTGTCTAATAGAATTGTGTCGCCGACGAATATGCCTCGACATTCCATTATATAGTACACGCTCAGCTGTACCTATTGCTGCAGTACTGTCACAGTGTATACAAAGTGGCGGCACTGGCATCTCCCATTTAGGAATATCCTCTAAAAATTAGCGTAACCATTCAGCTTGTTCGCCTGCTTTATCCAAAGCAACAAACTCAGCCTCCATGGTAGATTTGGTCACTACCGTTTGTTTCGAAGATTTCCACGAGATCGCTCCACCTGCTAGCGTAAATACATATCCGCTTGTGGACTTCGATCCTTTTACACCATTAATCCAGTTTGAATCGCTATACCCTTCTAGTACAGCAGGATATCTCGAGTAATGCAACCCATAATCACGCGTATACCTTAAGTACCTAAGCACTTTAGTTATCGCTTTCCAATGATCCACACCTGGATTACTCGTGTATCAGCTTAGCTTACTCACTGTAAAGGCAATGTCTGGTCGTGTACAATTCATTAAGTACATCAGACTTCCTATTACTTTAGCATATTCTCCTTGAGAAACACCTTCACCTTTATTTTTAGATAGATGTAAAGTCGTATCAAACGGGGTTCTTGACACACTAGAATCATCTTTACTAAATTTCTCAAGGATCTTATCAACATAATGTGACTGGTTTAGTATAAGTCCACTTGGTGTTCTTTGGATCTTTATCCCTAGAATCACGTCAGCTAAGCCCATATCTTTCATGTGGAACCTTGAATGTAATATGTCTTTGGTAGATTTCACCATCTTGTCATTGCTACCAACGATGAGCATATCATCAACATAAAGACACAGGATCACGTATCCCTCTATTGTATCTTTGACATATACACATTTGTCACATTCATTGATTTTAAATCCATTCGACAATATCACACTGTCAAATTTCCGATGCTAGTCTCGAGGCGCTTGTTTTAAGCCATAAATTGACTTAACTAATTTACAAACTTTATGTTCCAATCCTGGAACCACAAAACCCTCAGGTTGTCTAATGTAGATTTCTTCATGTAAATCTCCATTAAGAAAGGCCATTTTTACATCCATTTGATGTACTTCAAGATTTCGCAATGCTGCAATAGCAATGATCATCCTTATAGATGCCATTCTCGTTACCGGAGAATACGTATCGAAATAATCGATGCCTTTCTTTTGGCGAAAACCTTGAATAACAAGTCGGGCTTTATACTTATCAATGGATCCATCTGTTTTCATTTTCCTAGTGAAAATCCATTTAGATCCTAGTGGTTTACAACCCGGAGGAAGATCCACTAATTCCCAAGTATGATTCTGCATAATTGAATCAACTTCACTTTTAATGGACTCTTTCCAAAAAGGACCATCCGGACAATGCACAGCTTCTGAATAAGATTGTGGTTCATTTTCGAGCAAGTATGTTAGAAAATCCGGCCCGAAGGATTTTTCAACTCTAGCTCTTTTGCTTCGACGAGGTGCATCCTCTGTTTCAAGTTCATCCGGATTTTCTTGTTCCTCGTCATCACTATATTCATTTTCAGAATAAGTTTCACGTGTCCGTTTCGATGAACTTGAACTTTTTATGGACTTGCGTGGAAATACATGTTCAAAAAATGAAGCATTTCTCGATTCCATTATTGTATTCTTGTGTATGTCAGGGATTTTTGACTCATGCACAAGAAATCTATATGCCGTACTATTAGGCACATAACCAATAAAAATACAATCCACTGTTTTTGGACCGATTTTCACCCTCTTTGGTTCTGGTACAAGAACCTTTACAAGGCACCCCCACACTCGTAAGAATTTATAGGAAGGCTTCTTCCTTTTCCATAATTCATAGGGAGTCAGCTCTTGATTTTTTCGGGGTATCCTATTCAAAAGATAGTTTGCTGACAAAACAACATCTCCCCACATACTTGTAGGCAACCCTGAACTTAGCAACATTGCATTGCTCATTTCTTTCAAGGTCCTATTTTTACGCTCAGCAATCCCATTTGATTGAGGCGAATACGGTGCAGTGACTTTGTGAATAATTCCATGTTTCGCACAGAATTCACCAAAAGGTGATACATATTCACCACCTCGGTCACTTCTTATAACTTTTATTTTTTCCTTAAGTTGAGTTTCAACTTCAGTTTTATAGAGCTCAAACTTCTCTATAGTTTCATCTTTGCTTTTCAGCAAATAGACATAACAAAATCTTGTACTATCATCCACAAAAGTGACAAAGTACTTATACCCATCCCTTGTTTGATTTGATTTTAAATCACACACATCACTGTGAATCAAATCCAAGGGTTTTGTATGTCTTTCAATTGTTTGAAATGATGATCTTGTTAATTTTGCCTCCACACAAATTTCACATTTGTGTTTTGAACTAATTTGGAATGTGGGTATATGGTTCAAGTTAATTAATCTACGCATTGTTTCATAATTAACATGACCTAGTCTACCATGCCACAAATTGGAAGACTCAAGCAAGTAAGCAGAAGAATTATTCTTATTAATACTCTTCACAGTAATTACATTTAGCTTAAAAAGCCCATCGGTTACATAACCTTTTCCGACAAACATTCCACTTTTGGACAAAATTAGCTTATCAGATTCAAACACCATGCGGAATCCATGCTTGTTCAACAACGAGCCAGAAACCAAGTTCCTTCGAATATCCGGCACATAGAGTACATCATTCAGAGTCAGCTCCTTGCCAGATGTCATCTTCAAGACAACCTTGCCTTTTTCAAGGACTTCAGATGTTGCAGAGTTTCCCATGAAAAGCTTCTCTCCATTCTCAGTTGGCGAAAAGGTGTGGAACAACTCCTTACTCGAGCATATGTGCCTAGTAGCACCAGTGTCAATCCACCATTCTTTCGGGTTGGAGCCGATCAGGTTCACTTCAGAAACCATAGCAGAGAGACTGATTTCAAATATATCTTGAGCCACATCATCTACCATGTGGGCCTCGTGCTTCTTCCTCTTCGGTAGTCTGCAGTCAGTTGACTTGTGACCAATCTTGTCACAGTTGAAGCACTTTCCTTGAAATTTCTTCTTAGAAACTCCACCCTTAGGTCCCAAATTGGGCCTCTTGTCTGGTTTCCCCTTTTTAAACTTGGAGTTCTTTTTCACCTCCACAACATTAGCATTGGAAGAAGAGACAGACCGATTTTTATTATCTTCCTCAATTCGGAGTCTCAAGACAAGGTCTTGCACTGTCATCTCCTTTCGCTTATGCTTCAAATAATTCTTGAAGTCCTTCCAACCAGGGGGCAATTTCTCAATAATAACAGCTACTTGGAAGGCTTCATTCATGGGCATTCCCTCAGATTCCATGTCATGCATTACCATCTGAAGGTCCTGAACTTGACTAACCACCTTCTTGGAATCCACCATCATAAACTCAAGGAGTCGGGCCACTATAAATTTCTTAGTACCCGCATCCGCGGTTCTATACTTTCTGTCGAGTGAGTCCCACAAAGCTTTGGACGTCTTTAGCACACTATACACATTGTACAGTGAATCACTCAAACAGTTCATTATATAATTTCTGCACAAGAAATCAGAGTGGTTCCAAGCTTGAACTGCACTAACTAGCTCAACATCAGACTCATCGTCTTTCAGTTTAGGTGCATCCTCGGTCAAGAACCTCACAAGGTTCAAGGTGGTCAGGTAAAACAACATCTTTTGTTGCCACCTTTTGAAATTCAGCCCATTGAATTTCTCCGGTTTTTCCGCATGAGCGGTTACCGGTACAGCCGTATTCGGCACCACAAGGGTCGCCGTTTTAGGCACTGCCTCAGCAGTTACACGCCTATCACCATCACCAGACAAGTTAGCTCCGTCAACTCCCGACATTTCTGAAAACAAGATTACAAATAACTAGTTAACATCTTAGGAGCAGTAATTACTTGTGAGATAAGTAGTATTGACAACAAAGAACAATAGTAACACACATTACATATAATCACATAGCCTATAACATGTCAGAAAGTGACTATTAGTCTTAAATACACAACTCGAAATACAGAAACCATACATGCATTCTGGTTAACCACGAGAGGCTGACTAAACTTTAATCACTAAATAAATTTTGCATAAATTAATCGCACTTACGGTTACTGGCAATACCAAATCAGTAATATACACATTGCATAAAGCATGATCAGAAATAGAGATACGATACAATTGCTTGTACAATTACTAAGTCCGATCAATTGTTGTACAATTCAAGCATCCATATTATGATAATTCCAATTTCACGCCTTCTAAATTTCAGTTAATGCATTAATAAGAAAGACTGCTGGTTTGACAAAAAAAAACTAGTCTATCTAGATTACAAGCACGTAACATTTCTATCAAAATTACAAATTATAAGCAACCATGGATTTGTTAAAAATAAAAACGCCCGCTAATAATATGGTAACATAATATATATATAAAAATTAATAATATCATGTTAAAAGGTATTGAAACAAATCAAGCAATTAAAACTTATAGGCGTTATAAAACTGTAGTAGCATGTATTGGACAATCAAGATACTAGAATCTCTGACTCAAATAAAAGCATGCAAATTTCTAGTTAACCCAGGCAGCAGAAACTTGAAATTTAAAACATAATAAATACAAGTAATTATATACATGCTTGAAAAAAAATATGTACTAAGGAATTACAAAAAATAAATAAATTATAACCTTCTCCACACACATGGCCTTAATACACAAATTATGCACAAGCCAATTATTTTCTTATAAAACTTGAAACTAAAGAAGACAAATTACCAGACATTTTATAAAAACATGGCAGGCATATAAGTATACATAGAAGGCATAAACTAGCGGGTCAAACGAAAAAAAAAACAAGGACATAGCATGATAGATTTTAAAATCATCTCCCAAAATGATACAATACATGCAAGATTAACTCCTCGGGGTTACAATGAAAATATAGTATATGCGAGAGGCAAGCATGGCAACATAGTTTAAACATTATTATCACACCCATATAACCATGCTAATAGTTGACAATAAAAGATACTAGTAAATGTATGGTAGGAAGAGTTTTAAGCAAAACAAACCAGTTTGCTATCAGTGAAAACATTAACACGTAAATGGTTAAAACATTAAACAACCACTATATCATACACGAGCGTGAGAGACAACATAAGACAGTAGTACATAAGCCAATTATAACAACAATAGAGTAAAAGATATACCCATGACGAATAAGATACTACAGGACCATGCTATTTAAAATATACATGTCCACTGCCATGTACAAGAGCAGAAAACCAATCAACCAAACCAAATAAACAGAGGTCATGATCATGATAACTTAGAACTCAATTCATAAAACACGGATAAGCAAAAAACTAAAATATCACAGTTGCAAAAACTCTATACTCCCTGTAAAATTCAAACAAATTAGTTTATCAATCAAACTAATCCATAAGAATTATGGGATCTGTTTTAAGCCTTTAGGAAGTATAGAGAAAGATTATACCTGAAAACAAGATTACAAAAAGAATGTACCGAAAATGATTCGAGGCACGTGATAACCACGCTATCCTTAAAACAGATAAGCCCCTTCCGTATGGTGCTCGAAGGTGTGTTGTGGCTTCCGTCTCCCAGGATACAACGAATTGAGGTGATCTTAAGCACTAGAGATCCGCCTCCTACGAACCGAACAAACACCGCTACTATCTCACTGAATAGAACCTAGAGCTCTAAGATGAATACTCAAGAAAAGCTTGTGGGTTTTTTGTGTCCATCACCAAAAAGAAAAGGTCTCCTTATATAGGAGTATAAGAAATGTAACTTACACACCAAATCAAAGTTGTAACCTATGTAATAATGAGCTACAATAATGAATTAATCAATATTATGTCATTATTAAGGAGTTACAAAATCAATTTATAAGTTACAAATCAAAATAATAAAAGACAATAGCATTTTTATTCAAAATATTCCAACAGATATATCCTGTATTAGAAGTTAAGAGCATCATTAAGTTAAAGGCAAGCAGGATGAAAGAACTGATAATGAAGGAGATCAGAATCAGAAGATATTTGTCGTGTGACACATACTGAACCTAATTTAAATACATCTATTGGCAAATCTACAGTGATGATCGATTCTGGTAAGGAATATTGGAAGGACAAATAAGCAGAGCTAAGGATGAAGCATCAAGCCGAAAAGAAATTATTGATAGGATAGAGCAATGGCTGTCAGCATGTGAAAAAGAAAATTGGCTTGAAGATTATAACCTAGTAAGCAAGAATTGGCTCGAAAATTGGCTTGGTGAGGCTCCAGGCCTCTTGGATAACCTCGTCAACTTCTTGCTACTTGTGTGCAGGTGGAGAAGAGACGGACACTCACTTGTTCCTTCAGTGCTCTTATTCTATATGGGTTTTGGAGCAGCTTCTCGGACCTCTGGGCGTTCATGCCAACTTCAACCAAACATGGACGTCGTTCCTCTTGGACATAGACATACTTCATGGCAAAGTGGAGAAAACAATTGCTCTTTTGGCAATCCAGATATATACCTGTCATCTATGGAGAGAAAGGAACGCAAGAGCACATGACAATGGCATTTTCAGACCCAGCAGACTTCTTCAAGGTATTAAGATGGATCTTCGAGCTTGTCTTGCTAGCTCCACTTGGAACCGACCCGGAAGCGATTATTGATTCTGTAATGGATTTAATTAATTGGGTTTCGGATGTTCCAATGGTTGAGCATGATCCGAATTGGGTTTCTGATTATATAGATGTTGATGGGTACATGATTGAAGAGTTATTTGGTGCTTCTAATGCTGTTATTGACAATCTTGATTCTGTTGTTATAACTCAACAAGATGTTGATGATGATAATGTGATTTGTGTTGTTTGTTTGGATGACATGAATGTTGGGGATATAGGAAAACAGTTACCGTGTTTCCATCGTTACCATGGAGACTGCATTGTGCCTTGGTTGGTAACACACGATACTTGTCCTGTTTGTCGTTATCAGTTGCCAACAGACGACCTTTAAGGATTTTTTGAATGTCGAATTTGACAGACTTGCCACATATATTGGAAGAAGCAAACCACAGGTGGATGTGCACTACTGAAATATGTGAAGTTCTGCAGAGTTATAAAATTTTTCACTTTAATCCACCTGTGAAACCAGCAGGTTCGTAATGATAACCAAATGTGTTTATGCTTTAGTTTTAGTTTCATTATGCTTGAAGATTTATATAATATGAAAAGGTAAAGGTAGAATTTCTTAGGTTTACTACCGAGCTTTGCAATTATGCATTGGAATTTTTCTAGTTTAACTTAAAGACGAGGAATTATACAATCTGCCTTGAGCTTGAACCAAAATCAAACAACCCACTGCCTCTACCCACTTTCAGTACATGTGTTTCTTAACCTGGATTTTACCCGCCCCTCTAAATTGGTGTCTCTGTGCAGTGTGCATAAGCATGAAACTTGTAAGGTGTATTAGTTTTGGTTGAGTATATTATTACTATGTCCTTGCCATCCTCATTTATTATCAGTTCATAATTAATTTTCTCAAAACTTAAAGTCCTTCCCTAAAATAGTTGTAAATAGTTTCTTATTCTTGTCATGTTGCTCATTGACCGAGTGCTTGCACTGTATCCTTTTTCAGTCTGAACGCCTCCAAAAAATTATGGAATATGTGAATGAGGTGCATATCTTGTGTGGCGTTCTTTACCTAGATTTTAGCAGAACCGTGACAGATGTACCTCCAAGCTTACACACTACAAGTTGAGAACAGTTCAAAAGCATTAGTGATAGTACGTTGGAAGGTCTAGAGAAGGCTATACTGAAGTTGAAAACTGATAAGAATACTAATGTAGATGATACTGAGGTGCACAGTAATAACACACAGAGGAACACAACTCCACAGTTAGTTACAAATAACTAACTTGTACAGCTCATCATGACAGCTAAGAAGTGGAATAAACCAGCACTGCAGTGCACATAACAAGTCAGTTAGAGATGATATCTCTTGATCTCTCTCTCATTGAATCTCTCTAGAATTCTCTTTCTCTCTGTCATTCTTCTCCATGTCTTCTCTCTAGTAAGAAAATAGTATAGTAGATACAGTAGATAGAAGTAATCAGTAAATCATTGTGTATAATGAAGCTGTGTGATTCAACACTGTAAGTACTATTGTAAAGATTAGTGATGATGAACCAGTAATTGTTTGTATACAATCTTGCTTTGTAATGATGTTCTACACAGTTTGGTGATATTACGATTTCTAAGATGGTATCAGAGCACCGAGTTACGATTCTGCGATGATAGTATACCGTGTAAGCTTTATTGATTCTTGCTTCTGCTGAAATTGACCGATTTGATCTTGTATTCTCGTTTTTTGTTCATAATCATCTTGATTTCTTGATCATTTCTTGTGATTCTTCTGTTGAAATTGATTGATTTGATCTCGTATTCTCGTTTTGTTCATAATCATTTTGATTTCTTGATCATTTCTTGTTTCTTGTGAATTCTTGATTTCTAATCGAAACTTTACAACAAATATCTCAATTCTCAAAATTTCTTGTATCTTGTCAAAATCTCAATTGATTAAGTCATCATGTCTACCACACAAAACTTGGATCCTTCTCAAGATTCTAGTTCTCCATATTATTTGCATCCCTCTGATAACCTTGGGATGAAACTTGTTTATTTGAAGTTTGATGGAAATGGATACTCTGACTGGAAACAGTCAATGTTGATTAGTCTGTCTGCAAAGAACAAAACAGGTTTTGTTGATGGTTCAATAACAAAACCACTTGATACTGATGGTAACGTTTTAAGAGCTTGGGAAAGATGTAATTCTATGATGATTTCATGGTTGTTAGGAGTTTTAGATCAAGATATTGCTAGAAGTGTTCTATACTTCAAAACTGTAAGAGAAATATGGGTGAACTTAGAGGAAAGATATGGTCAAGCTTCTGGCACAATGCTATTTCCTTTGCAGCAATCATTGTTTGAAATCAGGCAAAATACTGATAACATATCAGGATATTACACTAAGATGAAGATGCTTTGGGATCAATTGGATTCTATAGATCCAATACCATCATGTGCTTGTACAAACTGTACATGTGATATTACTAGGAAATTGGTAAAATCTCAGGAAGACAGGAGATTGGTTGAATTCTTAATGAAGTTGAATGAAGGTTTTGAAATGATCAGAGGGAACATACTGGTGATGAGTCCACTCCCATCAATTTCTCAAGCTTATAGATTATTGTTGCAAGAAGAAAGTAATAAGAAATTTTATCAATCTGTAGGAAGTTCTCAGGTCAATACTGATGACACAATGGCATTTGCAGCTAGGAGGAATTTTCCTGATAGGTTTAGGTCACAGAACACCCAAAATAAGTACAATGATACAAAGAGACCAAATACGTTTTTCTGTGATCACTGCAAAATGACAGGACATACAATTCAAAGGTGTTACAAATTGCATGGCTATCCTGCTACTAGAAGGAATGATACTGGAAGGAATGATAAAAGACAAACATCAGCAGTTGCTCAGTTTGGTGAAGAAGAATCTACAAAGCTAAGTACTGATAATATTTCTTTTAAAGCTGCACAATATCAGCAGATTCTCAAGCTCATTGGAAAAGAGAAGAACCTGGAAGACAACACTATCATTGATAATTCTAAGTCAGCCAATATGGCAGGTAAATTCTGTTTTGTGTCCTCATCTGGCACTAATTGGATAGTTGATAGTGGAGCTACAGATCACATGTGTTGTGATCTGTCACTGTTTCAATCCTATAAAGATTTTACAGGTTCCAGTAATTACATTACTATCCCAAATGGTAAACAAGTCAGGATTGATAAGAGTGGCATAGTGCATTTTAATCATGATGTTATACTCAAGGATGTACTTTATGTACCTGACTTCAAGTTCAATTTAGTGTCCATACCCAAAATCTGCAGAGATATGAATTGTACTGTCACTTTCACTAATAATGATTGCTTCTTACAGGGCCCTTCAATGAGGCCACAACATCTTGGTAGTTTCAAGAATGGTCTGTATTATCTTGAAGATACTACAGAACATACAATTCCTATCCCAAGTATACCAGATTCAAGTTCAACTCCAGACATGGTTTGCAACATCTCTTCTAATGACATCAATAATTTCTATACTGTCAACACTGCTGCTTCTAGTGCCAATGATGTGAAAAAGGCAAAACTCTGGCATATCAGATTTGGGCATCTACCAGTATCAATGATTCATCATGTCAAGAATGTATTTGATCAGAAGTCATCTTGTGACTTAGGTAGCATTTGTCAAATATGTCCTTTATCTAGACAGACAAGAAATTCCTTTTCTCCTAGTTTCAGTAAGAGTAATACTCCTTTTCAGTTACTACATGTTGATACTTGGGGACCTAATAGAGTCAGTGATCAAAATGGTTGTAAATACTTTATGACAATAGTGGATGATTTTACAAGAATGACATGGATTTTCTTGCTCAGTGTTAAGTCTGAAGTAGTGCAACTGTTGCAAAATTTTGTTGCTTATGTTAAGAGACAATTTCACAAGGATATTCAGTGCATTCGAACTGACAATGCTAAGGAATTATGTGAAGGTGATTTAAAGCTTTTCTTTCAGACGAATGGAATCATACATCATAGGACATGTGTTTATACTCCACAACAAAATGGTGTTGTGGAGAGAAAACACAGACATTTATTAGAGACCTCAAGATCTCTGTTATTTCAACCTAGATTACCTGTAATATATAGGAATTTTATATATTTTCAATAATAATAATAATAATAATATTAATAAGAAGATTTAATTAGAATTAGAATAAGAATAAGTGATTAAATATATTGATTAATTAGAAAAGAAAAAGGATTGTTATTAGTGTTTAGATAATTATTAAAAGTCTAAAAGTCGTTGGATATTAAGTGCACTATATATTAACACCTACGCCTACGGGTATTCTTAGAGTATTGGGTCTAATACTAAAACCCTAAGAGCAAGGCTGCTGATAGAGTATATATTTATATATATTTTATATGATTTTATTCCTCATATTTATTATATTTTGCATTTAATTGGATTTTTATTTAATAAATTTTAATGTTTTATTGTAGGAAGTAAGCAAATCCTAAACTTGGAAGGATTTGAGAATAAAGAGCTTAATTTGGAGATTTATTAGAAGGAAATTCGGATTTGTTGGGCTGCCTGCACATAATTCACTGTTTGGGTCATATCTTGAGATCTAGAAGTCAGAATTGGACGATTTAACAGCCCACACGAAGATAATGGAAATCTCTTTTATTCTAAAGTGGTCCAAATATCAAATTACATCAGGAACGGCTCAGAATTACTGAAGAAAAGTCAGCTACGAATTTTCCTTGTAAAACAGAATCAGTTTAGGAAACATACTTGTACTTTCCTCAATGCATTAAAATATTTGAGGATATATATATATATATGCATAGATACATACGGACAAAGGGAGACTGGTACTTTTCTTCTTGGAGAAAGATTAAAGGTTTTTATTCTCTGTTCTTAATATTATCATGTGTTCTTATTATATTATGTGTTTTGTTAGTTTAATTATGAGTGAGTAGTTATTTAATCTAGGGTTAAGTTGAACCCTAGTTATGATTGATGTATGATTTTCCATAACCCCCCAGTTTAGTTATGTTGTATGCTCTTGCTTATTGAGTTGTGCTTAATTAACAATAACATGTCAGACGTGATTATGCGTATTGTTTGAACCTAATATCTATTTATCATCGAAAGTTGGACTTAGATGGTTGTGATTTATCCAATAAGGACATGAACTTCTCCATGAAAATAGGTAGAACGGATTGTTAGGAAGTTAGGATGCTGTGTTTAATGTCTCTAAATTGCATGATACCATGAAAATAGGCTTGAGTGTATTTTAGAGAAGCCATTAATACTCGAGAGAGGTTATTGGTATTTTATAGGGCGCATCTTTCCTCTTGAGTAGCGTATGATTAATTGGGGTGGAAAATCATAATTGCATTGATTCATGCTAGTGGGGATACTTAATTCTAGATGTTTTAGTTAATTTATAATACAATACAATTTGCCTTAGTAAAATATTAGTTTAAAAATCTCTCAACAATTTATTGTGTTACTTGCTTAGTTGAATTGAATCAAGAATAACTAGTGATTGATACGTTTGTCTCTGTGGGATCGACTCTGACTTGCCCTACTACATAGTTAGAAGGATTTGTTAGATATTATTATTTGATAGGCACGCGACAGCCTTGTCAAATTTTTGGCGCCGCTGCCGGGGACAAAGCGGTATTAGATTAGTTTTTTTTGGAGTTTGTTTAGCTAAGTCTTTTGGTTGTATTGCTTCGGCTATTATTCCCTTTTTATTTGATCTTTGTTTCTAGTTTCCTCATTGCATGCACACACGAAGTTCAGGTATAGAAAATTTGATTGCTCTTGATCCTGAAATTGAAGCTACAGCAAGAAGACAAGTAGGACTACGAAGGAAAAATAAAGACAAGGAAGTTATGGGTGAGACATCAGCTAAAGCTCTCAGAGAGCATGGTATGCCAGACACTACAGACGTACTCTCCAGTATTGTCAGACCAACAATCACGGCTACCCACTTTGAACTCAAGCCACAATTCATACAATTCGTCTCCAATGAATCTTTTGCAGGATTGTCCACTGAAAATCCTGTTGATCATCTTGAGAGTTTTCTGGAAAAGTGTGATACTATAAAGCTGACCAATGTTAGTGATGATGCTATTAAGCTGCGCTTATTTCCTTTTTCTCTCCGAGATGCAGCAAAAGATTGGTTGAAGGATGAAGGACCAAACACATTCACTACTTGGGATAGTCTAGCAAAGGCGTTTCTACTTAAATTCTTCAGTCAAAAGAAGACTTCAAAGCTCAGGAATGAAATATCTAACTTTCGTCAAGATGATGACGAGTCACTTCATGATGCTTGGAGAAAATTCAAACGACTTCAGAGACAATGCCCTCACCATGGAATTCCTGACTGGTTGTTGATCCAAACATTCTACAATGGGTTAACACAAGAGTTTCGAAACTTTGTTGATGCTTCTTCTGGTGGATCTATTATGAAAAAAAGTACGGAGGATGCGAAAACTTTGTTAGACGAGATGGCGTCTAATGATAATTATCCTTATAGTGACATAAATCATCCTAAGAAGGGTGGTAACTATGATGTTGATGCTCTAACCATGTTGAATACTACTATGCAGGCAATGGTTAAGAAGATTGAGCAATTGGATTCTAGAACTTCATCTACAGTTTCCTCATGTGAAATATGTGGTGTAGTTGGACACACTCAACATGCTTGTCAATACAATCCCTCTGGAACAACAATGGAACAAACAAATGCCCTCTACAACCAAAATCAAAGGCCACAATATAATCCTTACTCCAACACATACAATCCAGGTTGGAGAGATCATCCTAATTTCTCCTACAGAAATAACCAGGCTCAAGCTCAACCTCCACAAAATAATTTTTCTCAGCCGCCAGGTTTTCAACCAGCTCAGCCACAAAAATCTAACTTGGAAAATCTTTTGGAAGGATTTATCTCTACACAAGCAAAGAAGAATGATTACTTTGAATCAAGTATCAATGAGATAAAGGCTCATAACAAGTTGATGGAGAATACATTCACTCAAATTGCTCAACAGTTGAATCAACTTAACAAGTCTTCAGGCCAATTTCCTGGCCAAACTGAACAACCACATAGAGCCCACGTGAATGTTATAACTTTAAGAAGTGGTAAGGAATTGCCAGGGCCGGAGATGAAGATGAGTAGTGATAATTTGATTGTTGAAGAAGATAGGGAGAAAATTCAATCTGAAAATGTGATTATGCAAGAAGCGATTGAAGAAGAGAAGAAGGAACCCACAGTTGCTCCATTAAGACCTTACGTACCACCTGTTCCGTTTCCTCAAAGGTTGGTGCAAGCTAGGCTTGGAGAGAAGTTTATGAAGTTTATGGATATCTTGAAAAGGTTAGATCTTAATATTCCTTTCTTAGATGCTATCAAAGAGATGCCTTCTTATGGGAAGTTCCTTAGGGAATTATTGTCAAATAAAAGAAAGATTGAAGAAAGTTCTACTATCTCATTAACAGCAGAGTGCGGTGCTCTCTTGCAGAATAGTCTTCCTAAAAAGCTAATTGATCCAGGTAGCTATTCTATTCCTGTCAAACTTGGGAATTTTGAAATCAAAAGAGCTCTATGTGATCTTGGGGCAAGTGTAAGTCTGATGCCCTTATCAATCTACAATAAGCTTCAGATGGGTGAACTCAAACCCACACGTATATCTTTACAACTTGCAGATAGAAGTGTAAAAGTTCCACTTGGAATACTTGAAGATGTTCCTGTCAAGGTAGGAAAGTTTTTTATTCCATGTGATTTTGTTGTCATGGAGATGGAGGAAGATGCACAAAATTCTATTATTCTCGGAAGACCTTTCTTAGCTACAGCTGGTGCAAAAGTTGATATGATGCAACACAAAATTTCTTTTGAAGTTGGAGATGAGAAATTGGAATTTAAATTTTCCAACTCTTTGCTTAGCCCTTCTCTGAAGAAGAGTGATCTTGAAAAGAGTAATGAAGCTATTCTTATGGTTAAGACCTTGGGTGAAGATCAAGATATGAAGGCTGATATTTTCCTCTCTAAACCTCCTGCAATTTTGGTGAGAGATTTACATGTCACTAATGTTAATTTGAAGCCTTCAATAATGAAATCGATTGGTGAAATTCAGTTTGGTGGATTATCTGTTGAAGATCCTGATGCTCATATTGAAAACTTTTTGAAGATTTGTGATACTATCAAGTGTGATGGAGTTTCTGATGAGGCCATTCGACTTCGATTATTTCCTTTCTCTCTAAGGGATGGAGCTAAAAATTGGTTATTTTCGTTACCCTCAAATTCCATTACCACTTGGGAAGACTTACTTATTAAATTTCTTTTTAAGTTAGTCTCACGAGATGAAACGTCAAGGATAGTTGTTGCATTCTTAAAGTTTGCTCGAGATAGAAGAGTTGTATTGTTGGATAACTCCGTGGATGAAAGTTATAAGTTTTTGGGAGAGGTCATGAGAAAATATGTTGAGAAAGTGGATGCTCCACTTTCGATCCATTCACCAGGTTGATTAACAAGAAGGTCGAGCTAAAGACCTTAAAAAAAGCGCTTCTTGGGAGGCAACCCAAGATTTTGGAGGAAGAACACTCTCCCACATTTTCCAACCGAGACTTCATGCACTAGGGGAGTATTTCTAACCTTTCTTTGTATAATTTTTCACTCTTATTCTTTTTGTATTTCTTTTAGGATCTTGTTAGTTTTGCATATTTATATATATTATTCATTGGGGATAATGAACCACTTAAGTGTGGGGATGAGTTCTCAATGACATAAAAAACAAAAAAAAATTATATATCATAAAAATCCAAAAAAATTGAAAATTTAAAACTTTTTGTATATAATTGCCTAGTCTCAAAAGCATGTTAGCATGGATAAGTACACATTGTGTAGATTAATTTCGCATGATTAATTCTGAGTGTCACATTCATGAAAAATCATTTGATGCTTGGTAATTCCTTGTGTGTGCTTGCGAACATTTAAAAACTTGAGATGTTTCTTGGTCAATTTTACTGAGTTAAGCATGCTTTCACCATGTGAGGATTTGAGCCTAATTTATGATTGGTAGATTTTTTTATCAATCCATTTTTTTTGTTGTGTGTTGATCATCATGATTCTTGTTGCTCTAGAACTTGTTTTAAACCGTTTTGAGACTACATGATATGTGTATGCATGAAAATGTAAAGGCACTAGGATTAACCTCATTTACCCAAACAGTACCCATATGAAAAATAATCCTTAGTGAAACCCTTTGAGCTTATACTCGTTTCTTTCGTATATCACCAATCTAAAATTTTTTGAGCCTACTTATTTATTCTTGTCTTGATTTACTGGTAGAGCATATTGATTCAATTCAAGGGTTGGTGAATATTTAGTGTGGGGATTTCTTTTGGTTAAAGGTTACATTTTGGTGGGATACAATATGGTATGGAATTGCAAACAAGTATCAAGTACTCCTTTGAGATCAATGGTAGCAAGTGCAATGTCATATTAAAGGGACGATCCATATGTGCTGGTATTAAGTACATTCTTGGTGACTTTTCACTGTCCTTGGTTACTGGAGAATGACTTGACTTTTGAAAAAAAAGAGAAAAAAAAAGAGAAGTTATGAGCAAGAGGAAGATAAAGTAGAGTTTTGTTCATTTGATTGATACAATGTGAAAGTGGGAAAGTACATGGGGTATATGTGCTTTGAAGTTTAATGCTTGTGAAAGCTTGATCAACTTTTACATGATCTCAGTTTCATGTTGGGTGCTTTAATTAAAAGTGAACATTATGCTCTATTAGTTATCAAGTTTAGCCACTTGTTAGCCTGTTTCTTTGATATCCTACCCCATACCTAAGCCCCGTTACAACCTTTAACAAAGACCTTTTGATTCATGTATGCATATAAACGAGGTGGTGGAGATTTGGTGGACAACCAAGCATATGGTAGCACATGAGTACATTGATTGAACTTGAGCGATACACTTATACCCATACACTTGTGTGAATTGAGAGCAATGTGAGAATTTTATCCATAGCATGCTTACTTGTTGAATGCGACTTTGATGTCTATCTCATGATATTTTTGTCTATCTAGACATTGTGTGCATACTTGGATTATTTTGTGTTAATGATGCTTAAAGTGAGAGTACTTGTACTTTCAGACACTTTCAGATTGTTATGTGATTGAGATTTGCAATGTGTGGAGTACTATGACATGTTGCATGTTTGAGAGACTTGGTGGTTGAAAATATTTGATTTTGTGGGTATATCTTCTATAAACCCTCACGAGACAAAACTCGTCCTACTAGGGCTGCCTAGGGGTTTAACGGCTTGTTGCATATGCTCAATGCAATCGTGTCATCTACGAAAGTGGTGGACCTGTTAGTTAGTATTATTTTTATTTCTTTATTTGCCCGAGGACGTGCAAAATACTAAGTGTGGGGATGTTTGATAGAGTATATATTTATATATATTTTATATGATTTTATTCCTCATATTTATTATATTTTGCATTTAATTGGATTTTTATTTAATAAATTTTAATGTTTTATTGTAGGAAGTAAGCAAATCCTAAACTTGGAAGGATTTGAGAATAAAGAGCTTAATTTGGAGATTTATTAGAAGGAAATTCGGATTTGTTGGGCTGCCTGCACATAATTCACTGTTTGGGTCATATCTTGAGATCTAGAAGTCAGAATTGGACGATTTAACAGCCCACACGAAGATAATGGAAATCTCTTTTATTCTAAAGTGGTCCAAATATCAAATTACATCAGGAACGGCTCAGAATTACTGAAGAAAAGTCAGCTACGAATTTTCCTTGTAAAACAGAATCAGTTTAGGAAACATACTTGTACTTTCCTCAATGCATTAAAATATTTGAGGATATATATATATATATGCATAGATACATACGGACAAAGGGAGACTGGTACTTTTCTTCTTGGAGAAAGATTAAAGGTTTTTATTCTCTGTTCTTAATATTATCATGTGTTCTTATTATATTATGTGTTTTGTTAGTTTAATTATGAGTGAGTAGTTATTTAATCTAGGGTTAAGTTGAACCCTAGTTATGATTGATGTATGATTTTCCATAACCCCCCAGTTTAGTTATGTTGTATGCTCTTGCTTATTGAGTTGTGCTTAATTAACAATAACATGTCAGACGTGATTATGCGTATTGTTTGAACCTAATATCTATTTATCATCGAAAGTTGGACTTAGATGGTTGTGATTTATCCAATAAGGACATGAACTTCTCCATGAAAATAGGTAGAACGGATTGTTAGGAAGTTAGGATGCTGTGTTTAATGTCTCTAAATTGCATGATACCATGAAAATAGGCTTGAGTGTATTTTAGAGAAGCCATTAATACTCGAGAGAGGTTATTGGTATTTTATAGGGCGCATCTTTCCTCTTGAGTAGCGTATGATTAATTGGGGTGGAAAATCATAATTGCATTGATTCATGCTAGTGGGGATACTTAATTCTAGATGTTTTAGTTAATTTATAATACAATACAATTTGCCTTAGTAAAATATTAGTTTAAAAATCTCTCAACAATTTATTGTGTTACTTGCTTAGTTGAATTGAATCAAGAATAACTAGTGATTGATACGTTTGTCTCTGTGGGATCGACTCTGACTTGCCCTACTACATAGTTAGAAGGATTTGTTAGATATTATTATTTGATAGGCACGCGACAGCCTTGTCAGCTGCGCAGAGAGATAAAAAAATAGAGGGAACAAAGGCGCTCAACACTGACACTGAGTCTATTAATTCGACAAATTGGTGCTGACAAGATCAGGTAATTGACTAAAGGATGCATGTACCCATATTATGATTAGTTAGAGAATGTATTGATTAGAATAAAAGAGCACACACAGACCAATATTAATGTCTATATATGTTTAATTAATTGATTATTTATATTCAAGTTTCATACTCGCCTGATAGAGTACATAATCTAACTTTAATTTATATCATTGTTATTGTTATTTTGGTTTTGTGAGGACTATAGGGTATAAGTGCTTTGGTGATGACTCCCGATTACTTAACTTCGGTGTACTCAAGTAGGTTAAGTATTAAGAAGTTATCAGGACCTTAAATACATTAGTACATGTCATTTAGATGTTAATATTCAATTTGTTGAATGAATACCATGCGTATGTGTGGCAGTGGGGGTCAAAACAATTGTTTTATATGTTAAGTTAGTTTTAGTTTATTTAATTATCATGCCATGGCCTATGGGTTTAATATTAATTGTTAATAGTTACAAAATAAAATGTCAGGCGCTATATGAATTTGATGTAAATGGTTGTAATGGTTAGTTAGTTCATCTGCATGTTAACTGAGCTTCGGTAGATATTAAGTTAATAAATTAGTGGCAGGAATGAGTTTAATAAATATATAAGTGGAAAAAAAAATTAATTATAAATTATAAGCTTTGTAATTAGATCAGGAGCGGGGAACTTAGCCGATCGTGTGTAGATTACAGTGTTAGAGATTTGCGATTTTAAGGTACAGATTCTCTCTTATTTTTTTTATTCAGCTCTACTCATCTTAGAAATATTTAAATTAAATTCGTTTTGACCTCAAATCTGTTCATTTGATTTTGATCATTTTGATTCTGAAAATTTGTTCTGACTCTGAAAAATATTTTTATATCTGTTTCGAAATATTTAAATATCTGTTTCTGAAATTTTCTGATATTGCGTATATTTTACATCTGTTGGAAATATTGAAAATATCTGTTTCTGTGATTTTAAAGGTTTTGCGAAATTTGTTATTTGAACCCTTAGTGATATAGGGTATACCGAGTTAACCAACTGTAGGGGTACTACAGCCATGTCATTGCGGCACCAGTGACATGACACTTCCATGGCAGTGTGATTGGTCATGGCGTATCCTTCTGTTCTGATAGCTCAGGAGGCGAGCTTTTGCGCATTTGATATTTGTTTTAGGATACGTGGGTGCACCCAGAGTTATGATTTGTGATTTGTGATTTGATTTGACGGTGACGTTGTATATGCCGTACACGTTATCCGATTTGTTGCACACATTAGGTACCCTATGATGTGTGTATTTGTATCTGTTCTGTTCCGATCTCGGTATGAAGTATCCTAACCCCTCGTTGCTTCAGCCATAATTATTTTTAAATAAATGTCTTATTATAAACTGTCAAATATGAATATCTGTTTTCTGTTTTATAAACTGTATTCCAAATCCGTACTGGGCGATTGGCTCATGCCATATTCTTTTTCTGGCAGGTGCTTAGGGGATCTGGGATTGTGTGATGGAGAGCCACCCATTTATATCATTGAGTAGGCTTTGCAGACTTCTATCGTTATTTAGACTTGAATATCATTTTAGAGATTTTGGTTTTTCATATTTATTGCTTTGAACCGTTTTGGAGGTTTAATATTATCTTGGAGATTATTAGACTATTTATTTATTATTTAGAGATTATTTTAGTGCTCTGTTTGCAGGTTTAAGGTTTAATAAGTAGCCCCTCATTTAGATATATATGGGGGTGTTACAAAGATGGCATCAGAGCTTAGGTTCTTTCTTGTAGAAAACCTATTTAGGTTGACCTGTGAGATTGGGTAGACGTTAGGATGGGTGCTCTATTTCAAGTTCATTTCATTTTGCTCTATTCTTTTGACTTCTGTTTTTAAATCGCTTCTGCTTATCTATTCTTGTTATCTTCATTCGTTCGTTATCTTATATTGTAGATGCCTCCTAGACGTAATCGAACTACTAATCAGACTAACTTGGGTGTTAGCCAAGCTGAGTTAGCTGCGATGATAGGTCAAGCAGTGGCTCAGGGTATACAACAAGCTATGGCAAATCAGAATAATCAGAATAATCAGAACAATCAAAATAATCAGAATGGTCAAGGGAATCAAGATGGTCAGAATAATCAGAATGGTCAAGGACATCAGCAAAATCCGGAGGGTCAGGGTAATCCGTTGGAGCCATTTGTATGGTTAGAGAGATTTGTTAAGCAGAAACCAGAATCTTTTCACGCACCGCAGACTCCTATTGATGCTGAGAACTGGATTGTTCATCTTGAAAAGATTTTTGATGCTTTGGGTTGCGATGAGATCCAGAAGGTCAGATTGGCTGTCTATAAACTAGAGGGGGATGCTCAGCGATGGTGGAGAGGTGTGAAGGCTACTAGGGGTGAGGAGTTTACAGAGACATTGGTTTGGCAGGGATTTAAAGAAGTTTTCTATGAGCAGTACTTTTCTAATGCAGACAGAGAGGCATATTTGAGGGAGTTTCATTCTATCTCGCAGAACTTCGATGAGAGCCTTACTGACTATATGGCGAGGTTTATCAGGTTAGCTGGATTTGCTGGGACAGTTGCAGGGACTGCTACACAGCAAGCTGAAAAATTTAAATGGGGACTGAGGCCTAATCTGAGGGGTTCTATCATTTCACTAAAGTTTCCTAATGTGGCAGAGGTGGCAGATGCAGCTAAGGATATTGAGAAGGAGCGTACTGAGTATAGAGCTTCCAGGTTTCAGAATGATCGTAAGAGGCCTAGAGATGATCAGAGTTCTGTACAGGGTAAACAGTGGAATGAAGGTCAAGGTAATCAGCAGGGACAGTGGCGTGGAAGATACCAGAATATGAGGACTCAGTCGACTTACGGTCAGAATCAGTATGGTGGTCAGAAGCAGAATCAGAATCAGAATCAGCAGTTTCAGCGGCAGCAGCAGCCTAGGCAGTGGCAGAATCGTCAACATTGGCAGAATCGTCAACAGGGGCAGAATCGTTATTCAGTGTATGGGGGCAACCCCAATATGATTCCGGTGGCTCCTTGTACTATATGTGGTGGACATCATCCAGGGAGAGCTTGTTATAAACAGTCCGGGGCATGTTTCTTATGTGGTTCGATGCAGCATAGGGCTAAGGATTGTCCGACATCGCGGAACACTGGTGGTGGAGGTAGTGGTAGTGGTGGTCAGCAGAATCAGCAGAATCCTTCAGGCAGAGTGTTTGCATTGACTGCTAATCAGGCAGCAGCTCATTCAGGTACCGTCACAGGAACACTTCTTGTTGGTAGACGTGATGCTTATGTGTTATTTGATACTGGTTCGACTCATTCTGTTGTGTCTTTATCATTTGTTCGTCATCTTGGTGTTCTTCCATCATTATTATATCCCCGTATGTCTATTGCTACCCCAATGGGGAATTCTGTTATTATTTCTGATGTGTACCGAGAGTGTCCGATAGCTGTTGGGGATAGAAATTGTAAGGTTAACTTACTTCCGATGGAGATGCATGACTTTGATATTATTCTGGGTATGGATTGGTTGAGTGAGCATCGAGCTACAATTGACTGTCAGGGAAAAAGGGTAATCTTTGGGGATGCGGATAAACCAGAATTTGTATTTCAGGGATCTCAACCAAAAGGAGAGATTAAAATGATTTCGGCTCTAAAGGCGAGTAAACTTTTGTCTAAGGGTTGTGATGGCTATCTTGCTTTCGTGAAGGATACGTCTAAGGTTGAGCCTCGTATCAAGGATTATCCAGTTGTGAATGAATTTGCAGACGTGTTTCCCGATGAGCTACCAGGTTTGCCACCACAGCGAGAGGTGGAGTTTACTATTGAACTTGTCCCAAGTGCAGAGCCTATTTCTAAGGCACCGTACCGAATGGCATCATTAGAGTTGCAGGAATTGAAAGAGAAGTTGCAAGAGTTATTGGATAGAGGATTTATCAGGCCAAGTGTATCTCCGTGGGGTGCTCCAGTGTTGTTTGTGAAGAAAAAGGATGGTTCCATGAGGTTGTGTATTGACTATAGGGAGTTGAATAAGGTGACTATCAGAAAAAGGTATCCTTTGCCACGCATTGATGACTTGTTCGATCAGTTGCAAGGGGCGAAGTACTTTTCTAAGATAGATTTGAGATCGGATTATCACCAGTTGCGAGTAAGAGATGAAGATATTCCAAAGACAGCATTTCGTACTCGTTATGGGCATTATGAGTTTCTTGTGATGTCCTTTGGGTTGACGAATGCTCCAGCGGTATTTATGGATTTGATGAATCGTGTCTTTCATGATTATTTGGATAAGTTTGTTGTCGTCTTTATCGATGATATCTTGATATACTCTAGGAGTAAGGAGGAGCATGAGGAGCACTTACGTACTGTACTTGAGATCTTGAGACAGAAGAAATTGTTTGCAAAATTTTCAAAGTGTGACTTCTGGTTAGAGCAAGTAGCATTTTTAGGGCATGTTGTGTCTTCTAGAGGGATTGAGTTGGATCCTGCGAAAGTCGAGGCTATCACTAATTGGCCGAGACCTAGCAATATGACAGATGTGAGGAGTTTCTTGGGTTTGGCAGGTTACTATAGGCGCTTTGTGGAGGGTTTCTCGTCCATAGCTTTGCCGATGACTCAACTGATGAGAAAGGGTGTTAAGTTCGAGTGGAATGATGATCGTGAGATGAGTTTCCAAGAGTTGAAGAAGAGATTGGTGACGGCTCCTATACTTGTGTTGCCATCAGGGAGTGGAGGATATCAGGTTTATAGTGATGCTTCTAAGAGAGGATTAGGTTGTGTTCTTATGCAACATGGGAAGGTGATTTCTTATGCTTCTAGGCAGCTTAAACCCTATGAGGTAAACTATCCTACTCATGACTTGGAGTTAGCAGCAGTGGTCTTTGCTTTGAAGATTTGGAGGCATTATTTGTATGGAGAGACTTGTGATATCTTCACTGATCACAAGAGTCTGAAGTACATTTTTACTCAAAAGGAGCTTAACATGAGACAGCGGAGGTGGCTTGAACTTCTTAAGGATTATGATGCTAATATTCAGTACCATCCAGGGAAAGCAAATGTAGTGGCAGACGCTCTTAGTAGGAAGAACTTGGGGAGTGTTGCATCTCTCATTACTCAGCCGCATCTTATTTCAGACATGGAGCGCATTGGTATTGAATTGTATACTAGAGGGTCAGATGGTAGCATTGCAAGTTTGAGAGTGGAACCAAATCTGGTTTCAAGGGTCAAGGAAGCTCAAAAGAAAGATACAGGATTGGATGTCATTAGATCGGGGGTGAAAGCCGGTAAGCAAAAACATTTCCGTATTGATGATGAGGGTGTGTTATGGTTGGGTAGTAAACTGTGTGTGCCTGCAGACTTGGCAATTCGTGAAGAAATTTTGACCGAGGCTCATAGTTATTCATTCTCTATTCATCCAGGTTCCACTAAGATGTATAGAGATTTGAAGGAGCACTTTTGGTGGAGTAGAATGAAAGGAGACATAGCAGAATTTGTGGGAAAATGTCTTATATGTCAACAGGTAAAGATAGATCATCAGAGGCCTAGTGGACTGTTGCAGCAGTTAGATATTCCAGTTTGGAAGTGGGAAAACATTACTATGGATTTTGTGACTCATTTGCCGAGAACCTTCAGAAAGAATGATGTTATATGGGTGGTGGTTGATAGACTTACTAAATCAGCTCATTTCTTGCCTATTAGAGAGACTACTCCTGTTCATGAGTTGGCAGAGATTTTTCAGCGGGATATTGTTAAACTTCATGGTGTACCTGTGTCGATAGTTTCTGACAGGGATACGAGGTTTACATCGCGTTTTTGGAAGGGATTTCAGCAGGCTTGGGGTACGAGGCTTAACTTTAGTACAACTTTTCATCCGCAGACTGATGGACAGTCAGAGAGGACGATTCAGACATTGGAGGATATGTTGAGGGCTTGTGCTTTGGAGTGGACAGGTGATTGGGATAAATATTTGTATCTTGTTGAGTTTGCGTACAATAATAGTTGGCATGCGAGCATTAGTATGCCACCATTTGAGGCTTTGTATGGTAGAAGGTGTCGGGCACCATCTTGTTGGGATGAGGTTGGTGAGAGAGTCATTGCAGGGCCGGAGTTAGTTAGAGTCACTAATGAGAAGGTGGAGCAGGCTAAGGCAAGTTTGAAGGAGGCTCGATCACGTCAAAAGAGTTATGCGGATCAACATAGGAAGTTTGGTGGATTTGAACCTGGTGATAATGTGTTCTTGAAGGTGTCGCCTTGGAAGGGTGTTAAACGTTTTGGCATGAAAGGGAAGCTTAGTCCGAGATATGTTGGTCCTTTTGATGTTATAGAGAAAGTAGGCGAAGTGTCTTATAGGGTTGCGTTACCACCACAGTTATCGCATGTCCATAATGTATTTCATGTGTCTGTTTTGAGGGGCTACAAATATCATCCGCTTCATGTAGTTCAATATCCATTGCATACGATTAGAGAGGATCTTACTTGTGAGGAGGAAGCAGAAGCTATCCTAGCTCGAGAGGAGCGAGTTATGAGAAAGAGTACCATTCCGTTTGTGAAAGTCTTGTGGAAAAACCATTCTGAGAGAGAGGCTACTTGGGAGTTAGAAGAATCTATTCGTGAGAGATATCCGTACTTATTCGATTCAGGTACGAGTTTTAGTTTCGTTAGATTCCGGGGACGGAATCCTTTTTAAGGGGGTATATATGTAATATATATGAATTTTATATATTTTCAATAATAATAATAATAATAATATTAATAATAAGATTGAATTAGAATTAGAATAAGAATAAGTGATTAAATATATTGATTAATTAGAAAAGAAAAAGGATTGTTATTAGTGTTTAGATAATTATTAAAAGTCTAAAAGTCGTTGGATATTAAGTGCACTATATATTAACACCTACGCCTACGGGTATTCTTAGAGTATTGGGTCTAATACTAAAACCCTGAGAGCAAGGCTGCGCAGAGAGATAAAAAAACAGAGGGAACAAATGCGCTCAACACTGACACTGAGTCTATTAATTCGACAAATTGGTGCTGACAAGATCAGGTAATTGACTAAAGGATGCACGTACCCATATTATGATTAGTTAGAGAATGTATTGATTAGAATAAAAGAGCACACACAGACCAATATTAATGTCTATATATGTTTAATTAATTGATTATTTATATTCAAGTTTCATACTCGCCTGATAGAGTACATAATCTAACTTTAATTTATATCATTGTTATTGTTATTTTGGTTTTGTGAGGACTATAGGGTATAAGTGGTTTGGTGATGACTCCCGATTACTTAACTTCGGTGTACTCAAGTAGGTTAAGTATTAAGAAGTTATCAGGACCTTAAATACATTAGTACATGTCATGTAGATTTTAATATTCAATTTGTTGAATGAATACCATGCGTATGTGTGGCAGTGGGGGTCAAAACAATTGTTTTATATGTTAAGTTAGTTTTAGTTTATTTAATTATCATGCCATGGCCTATGGGTTTAATATTAATTTTTAATAGTTACAAAAGAAAATGTCAGGGGCTATATGAATTTGATGTAAATGGTTGTAATGGTTAGTTCGTTCATCTGCATGTTAACTGAGCTTCGGTAGATATTAAGTTAATAAATTAATGGCAGGAATGAGTTTAATAAATATATAAATGGAAAAAAAAAATTAATTATAAATTATAATCTTTGTAATTAGATCGGGAGCGGGGAACTTAGCCGATCGTGTGTGGATTACAGTGTTAGAGATTTGCGATTTTAAGGTACGGATTCTCTCCTATTTTTTTAATTCAGCGCTACTCATCTTAGAAATATTTAAATTAAATTCGTTTTGACCTCAAATCTGTTCATTTGATTTTGATCATTTTGATTCTGAAAATTTGTTCTGACTCTGAAAAGTATTTTTATATCTGTTTCGAAATATTTAAATATCTGTGTCTGAAATTTTCTGATATTGCATATATTTTATATCTGTTGGAAATATTGAAAATATCTGTTTCTGTGATTTTAAAGGTTTTGCGAAATTTGTTATTTGAACCCTTAGTGATATAGGGTATACCGAGTTAACCAGCTGTAGGGGTACTACAGCCATGTCATTGCGGCACCAGTGACATGACACTTCCATGGCAGTGTGATTGGTCATGGCGTATCCTTCTGTTCTGATAGCTCAGGAGGTGAGCTTTTGCGCATTTGATATTTGTTTTAGGATACGTGGGTGCACCCAGAGTTATGATTTGTGATTTGTGATTTGATTTGACGGTGACGTTGTATATGCCGTACACGTTATCCGATTTGTTGCACACATTAGGTACCCTATGATGTGTGTATTTGTATCTGTTCTGTTCTGATCTCGGTATGAAGTATCCTAACCCCTCGTTGCTTCAGCCATAATTATTTTTAAATAAATGTCTTATTATAAACTGTCAAATATGAATATCTGTTTTCTGTTTTATAAACTGTATTCCAAATCCGTACTGGGCGATTGGCTCATGCCGTATTCTTTTTCTGGCAGGTGCTTAGGGGGATCTGGGATTGTGTGATGAAGAGCCACCCATTTATATCATTGATTAGGCTTTGCAGACTTCTATCGTTATTTAGACTTGAATATCATTTTAGAGATTTTGGTTTTTCATATTTATTGCTTTGAACCGTTTTGGAGGTTTAATATTATCTTGGAGATTATTAGACTGTTTATTTATTATTTAGAGATTATTTTAGTGCTCTGTTTGCAGGTTTAAGGTTTAATAAGTAGCCCCTCATTTAGATATATATGGGGGTGTTACATTACCACAAAAATTCTGGGGAGAATGTGTTCTTTGTGCAGCTCACTTAATCAACAGAATGCCTTTGTCTGTTCTGCAATTTCTTAGTCCTTATGAGAAATTGTACAACAAGCCACCTGATATTGACTACTTCAGAATTTTTGGTTGTTTATGTTTTGTTTCCACTTCAAAACTTCATAGAGGAAAATTTGATGCATGAGCACAACCTCATGCCTTTATTGGATATCCAGCAAATCAGAAGGGGTATAAGGTACTTGATATGAAAACTCATGTTATTTCTGTTTCCAGAGATGTAGTGTTTCATGAACAACACTTTCCATTTCATTTACAACACACTACTTCCCCACCTGCTATTTTTCTCCCAGCATATATTGATTACACTCCTTTTGATCATGATGACATTCCCATAATTTTTCATTTATCTACTCCTTCAAATTCATCTAACTCACCTACAAATAGTCACACTGAATTTCTGATTCTGCTTCTGATATTGCTGAATATGTGTCTCTACGAAGAAGTACTAGAGTGAGCAAACCACCTGCTCATTATTCTGATTTTATTTGTAATAGTAGCCACATTACAACTAGTCATTGGTGCAATCTTGTTAGCTCTCAGCAGCTTTCTTCTGCAGTACTGAGTTTTGTTGCTAAAACAGATTCTTTAGTTGAACCAAGATCTTATTCAGAAGCTTCTAAAGATCCCAGGTGGATTGATGCAATGAATAAAGAACTTGATGCTTTACATAAGAATCATACATGGAACCTTGTTCCTTTACCTAGTGGAAAAAAGGCTATAGGCTGTAAATGGGTATATAAAATCAAATTGAAAGCTGATGGCAGTGTCGAAAGATTCAAGGCTAGGTTAGTCGCCAAAGGTTATAATCAAAAGTGGGGAATCGATTTCTTAGAGACTTTTTCTTCAGTTGTTAAGATGGCTACAATCAGATGCCTTATTGCAGTAGCTGCTCATCATCACTGGTCTCTATTTCAACTAGACGTGAACAATGCTTTTTTTGCATGGGGATTTATGTGAAGAAGTGTACATGGTTGTTCCAGATGGTCTTCCAAACCCTTACAATCTAGTCTGCAAACTGGTGAAGTCTCTGTATGGTTTAAAACAGGTTTCGAGGCAATGGTTTGCCAAATTGGTTGGAGCACTTAAACATAAAGGTTTTATTCAATCCAAGAATGACTATTCTTTATTTCTCAAGCACAATAGTCAAGGCCAAGTCATCATTGTAGCTGTGTATGTAGATGATATCATCCTTACGGGTGATGACACTGTTGGTATTCAAGATTTAAAGTTGCATTTGGATGATATTTTCAGCATTAAGGATCTGGGTAAGCTCAGTTATTTTCTTGGTATCGAGGTAGGTTATATGCCTGATGGCATTACCTTGTCACAAACTAAGTTTTCTAAGGAATTGCTTCTTGAAGCTGGCATCACTTCTTGTAAGTCTGCTGTCACACCTTTACCTCTCAATTTAAAGCTTCAAACTGATGAAGGAGACTTATATGATGATCCTAGTCTCTACAGATGCTTAGTGGGGAAGCTTAACTTTTTAACTCATACTCGTCCGGATCTTGTATTCACTGTACAACATTTGAGCCAGTTTCTGCAAGCGCCTAGAATGGCACACTTTCATGCTTTACAACATGTTCTGAGATATGTTGCTTCGACTATTGGCCAGGGTATGTTCTGACAAGCTTACCTTACATGCTTATTCTGATTCTGATTGGGGATCTTGTGTTAACACACGACGGTCGATTACAGGCTATGTTTTACTTCTTGGTAATTCTCCTATTAGTTGGAAATCCAAGAAGCAAAGTACAGTTTCCAGGAGCTCTTCTGAGGCGGAATATCGTGCTATGTCAACTGCAGCATCAGAAATCACTTGGATGGTGCGTTTACTGGAGGAATTGGGTGTCAAGAATCTTCAACCAGTTACCCTACATTGTGATAATCAAAGCGCTATTCACATTGCTAAAAATCCAGTTCAACATGAACGTACTAAGCATATTGAGATCGATGTACACTTTACTCGGGACAAGGTCATGGAAGGCTTGTTACACTTGTCTTACATTCCTACTGAGTTACAAATAGCTGATACTCTCACTAAGATTCTGCCTTCTGTTCAGTTCAATAACTTGCTTGACAAACTTGGCATGACTCGTAGCCAGCCTCGTTTGAGGGGGGATGATAAGAATACTAATGTAGATGATACTGAGGTGCACAGTAACAACACACAGAGGAACACAACTCCACAGTTAGTTACAAATAACTAACTTGTACAGCTCATCATGACAGCTAAGAAGTGGTATAAAACCAGCACTGAAGTGCACATAGCAAGTTAGTTAGAGATGATATCTCTTGATCTCTCTCTCATTGAATCTCTCTAGAATTCTCTTTCTCTCTGTCATTCTTCTCTATGTCTTCTCTCTAGTAAGCAAATAGTATAGTAGATACAATAGATAGAAGTAATCAGTAAATCATTGTGTATAATGAAGCTGTGTGGTTCAGTACTATAAGTACTATTGTAAAGATTAGTGATGATGAACCAGTAATTGTTTGTATACAATCTTGCTTTGTAATGATGTTCTACACAGTTTGGTGATATTACGATTTCTAAGAAAAACAGAAAGAGAAGTTTGGCTTCAGAAGGTTAGATGTGTTTTAGACTAATCTCCAGCTTGTGCTTTGTTTTTTATAAGTATACCTCTTGCTGCGTACGAAGAATGAAGTACGAACCTTTCAAAGTGTAGCTGAAAGATATATAGTGGGAGTAGTATGTGAACTTTGGAATTTGATGGACTCAAGGAGAGAAGAGAAACGTAATTGTACCGGAATAATCTCAATTTCATCAGAAACAGAAATTGTAGGACCAAATTCTCTTTCTATTGAGATAGTTCAACAGGTTTTTTTAGGACCTTTAACTCTCTCATACATTCTACCTGAGGATATATCCTATATTAGTGTTGAGTATACAACAACGAAAGCAAAAACCCAAAGCAAATAAACAAGAATAAGAAAATAAACGACAATCACACAAGACAAAGATTTACGTGGTTCGGAAATTCCTACTCCACAAGCCGCACTAATTTTGTATTGATCTCTCACAACTATGTTGTGTTCTGATGTGTTGATGTTTTACAATTACATGAGACTATTTATAAGAGAAAAAACTGGGCCTAAACTAATCATAGTCTAATTCTGAAATTCTGAAATTACTAACTCTAATTAGAATTCAGATCTGGAAATTCTAACTCAAATCAGAAACCAATTCTGAAACCTGTTAGACTCCACAAACCCAACAATCTCCCACTTGGAGTCTGACCACATCTTCTCTTCACTCTTGTAAATCTAGTAACACCCAATACTTCGATCAATAACTCTAACTAGTGCAGCGCCTTCTCATCAATCAATTCTGAAGGCCAGTTGAAGCTATGCAAAGCTTCAACTTTTCATTGGTAACCACCTTAGTCAACATATCTGCAGGATTCTTTGAACCAAGGATTTTCTTCAAGGACAAAGTACCATTGCTAATCAACTCCCTCGTAAAGTGATATCTCAGCTGAATATGCTTCGTCCTAGCATGAAACACATGATTCTTCGCAAGATGAATGGCACTCTGACTGTCGCTATACAAAGCACTGTCCGCCTGTTTCTTGCCCAACTCTTCAAGAAAATTCTTCAACCAAATCATCTCCTTGCCAGCTTCAGAGATAGCCATATATTCTGCTTCTGTGGTTGAAAGAGCAACACTCTTTTGAAGTCGAGACATCCAACTAATTGCTGTGCCTCCCAAAGTGAAAATATATCCCGTAGTACTTTTTATTGTATCCAAGCATCCGCCCAAATCTGCATCAGAGAACCCTTCCAAGATAACATCTTTCTTACTGAAACATAATGCAAACTTGTATGTGCCTTTCAAGTAGCGTAACAACCACTTGACTGCTTCCCAATGCTCTTTTCCTGGATTAGACATGAACCTGCTAACAACTCCCACTGCATGAGCAATGTCTGGCCTTGTACACACCATAGCATACATCAAACTGCCAACTGCAGATGCATACGGAACTTTAGCCATATCTTTCTTGCCTTCATCTGTTTTAGGTGACTGCTTCTTCGTGAGATTAAAGTGAGTTGCCAACGGTGTACTTCTGGTCTTCGCATCCTGGACACTGAATTTCTGCAATAATTTCTCAATATACTTCTCTTGAGATAATTTCAAAGTACCTTCAGATCTATCCCTTATGATGCTCATACCAAGTATCTGTTTTTCTGCACCCATATCCTTCATCTCAAACTCTTCAGACATCTGTCTCTTTAGCCTGTTGATTTCCCTCATATTTGATCCTGCTATCAACATGTCATCAGCATACAACAACAATATGATATAAGATGAATCAAATTGTTTAAAGTAACAACAATGATCCATAGCACTCCTCGTGTACCCATTCTTCATCATAAAGTTGTCAAACTTCAAGTACCATTGTCTTGGTGCTTGCTTCAAACCATACAAGCTTTTTATAAGCTTGCAAACCAAGTTTTCTTTCCCAACTACCTGAAATCCCTCTAGCTGAACCATGTAGATGTCTTCCTCAAGATCACCATGTAAGAACGCGGTCTTAACATCTAGTTGCTCTAGATGTAACTCCTCTGCAGCCACAATGCTTAGCACAAGTATAACTGTAGTCATCTTAACAACCGGAGAAAATATATCAGTATAGTCAATACCCTTTTTCTGTTGATAACCCTTGGCTACCAACCTTGCCTTGTACCTTTTGCTGCCATCTGGTTCTTCTTTGATCCTGAACACCCACTTATTCTGTAAAGCCTTCTTTCCTGCTGGTAATTCATTTAAAGACCAAGTCTCATTCTTTTCAAGAGAATTCATCTCTTCTTCCATGGCTGATTTCCACTTAACTGAATCATCCACCTGAACTGCCTCTGAATAACACTGAGGCTCTCCGTCCTCGGTCAATAACATGTAATATGCTGAAGGAGAAAATCTTTGTGGCGGCCTCACAGTTCTGCTATATCTTCTTACCTCAGCCTGTGGAGTAACTGAACCTGTCTCATCAGCATTCCCAGAACTCCCACTATTTCCTGCAAGATCTTCTTCAGTAATATCTTCAAGCACTGCTTTCTCTTTTTCAGATTGTTCCTTTGTAAACTCAGAATCGACTGCAAGCTTATCCTTGTACACCGCATTTTCATTAAAAGTAACATCTCTACTTCTAACGACCGTCTTCGTCAGTTCATCCCAGAAACGGTAACCCATATCATCTGAGCCATAACCAATGAAGATACACTTCTTTGCTTTTGGATCAAGCTTGTTTCTATCAGAATCTTTAACACGCACATAAGAAACACAACCAAAAACTCGCAAGTGTGAAAGATTTACCTCTTTTTTCTGCCACTCTTCTTCAGGAATCTTGAACCCCAAAGGAACTGAAGGTCCTCTGTTTATGAGATACACTGCTGTGCTAACTGCATCTGCCCAAAAAATCTTTGGCAACCCTGCATGTAACCTCATACTCTTGGCCCTCTCATTCAAGGTTCTGTTCATGCGCTCTGCAACACCATTTTGCTGCGGTGTCTCTGGAATAGTTTTAATCATTCTAATCCTGTACTCTGCGCAATAGCTTTTAAACTCATCACTACTATACTCACCACCATTATCTGACATCAAACTCTTAACCTTCAAACCAGTCTGAGTTTCAACTTCAGTCTTCCACTTCTTGAAAGTATCAAACACATCTGATTTTTTCTTCAAAAAATAAATCCATACCTTTCTAGTGGAATCATCAATGAAAGTGACATAGTAGCGAGATCCTCCCAACGACGCAACTGTTGTTGGACCATATACATCTGTATGAACTAGCTCTAACTTCTTAGCCTTCGGGGTCCTCCCTGATTTTGCAAAAGTAACTCGTTTCTGCTTTCCAAGAACACATGGCTCACAGAACCCAACTTCCACATTCTTCAGCTCTGGAATCTTCCCCTTTGAAGTTAACAGCTTCATACCTTTTTCACTCATATGACCAAGTCTTTGGTGCCACAAAGTTGAAGACCCAATCTCATCAGCAACTGCATTTGCTTCATAGCTAGATTGTTCAACTATGTACAAAGTCCCCTTCTTCTCTCCTCGAGCAACAACTAGATTCCCCTTTATAACCTTCCACTGTCCGTTTCTGAAAGAAACTCGATACCCTTCCTTATCTAACTGACCCACAGATATCAACATCTTCTTAAGTCCAGGAATGTACCTTACATCTTTCAACGTCCAGCTAGTCCCCAAAGAGGTCTTGAGATTAATATCTCCCATGCCCGCAATATCCAAAGTCTCATCATCAGCAAGACGGACTTTACCAAAATTTCCAAGTCTGAAATTTAACATCAAATCCTTGCAAGGGGTCGCATGGAATGATGCACCAGAATCCATAACCCATGATTCAACCGAACATTCAACGCAACAAATCAAAGCATCGTCGCTCGCCACTTCTTCAACTACATTAGCTGAATTATCCTCTTTCTTCTTTCCTTTAGGAGCTGCAGGAGCCGTACACTGATTTCTGAAGTGACCCTTCTTTTGACAATTCCAACAAACAATCTCCTTGCGATCTTTGGATTGTCCTCTTTTCCGTGACTTCGATCTGCTACGCCCCTGATTCTGCCCCCTCTCGGACTTTCTGCCTCTGCTCTCAGTACTCAATAAGGAACCTGACGACTCTCCTGAGTTTCTCCTACGAATATCTTCTCCAAGAATCGAATCTCGAACTCCATTAAAAGTCATCTTACCACTCCCAGATGAATTACTAATAGCAGTGACAAATCCTGACCAACTGTCAGGTAACGAGGATACCAACAACAAGGCTTGTACTTCATCATCGAATTTAATATCCACTGATGTCAATCTTGATAGGATAGAATTAAATTCGTTCACATGATCAGCAACACAATCACCTTCATTCAATCTCGCGGCAAACAACAAACGACACAAATACACCTTATTCGAAGCAGATGGCTTCTCATACATATTTGTTAACGCCTTGATCAATCCATGAGTTGTCGTTTCTTTGACGATATTGTAAGCAACGTTCTTCGCCAAAGTCAATCTGACAACACCCAGAGCCCGCCTATCCAATAGCTTCCATTCAGTCTCATCCATTAAATCCGGCTTCTTCTCTTCTAGCGGTTGGTGTAGTTTTTTCTGATACAAATAATCTTCAATTTGCATCTTCCAATATCCAAAATCTTTGCCATCAAATTTGTCGATCTTTACTTTCCCTTCTTCTGTCATCGCTCCCACTCGCCTGAAAACCTAGGCTTTGATACCAGTTGTTGAGTATACAACAACGAAAGCAAAAACCCAAAGCGAATAAACAAGAATAAGAAAATAAACGACAATCACACAAGACAAAGATTTACGTGGTTCAGAAATTCCTACTCCACAAGCCGCACTAATTTTGTATTGATTTCTCACAACTATGTTGTGTTCTGATGTGTTGATGTTTTACAATTACATGAGACTATTTATAAGAGAAAAAACTGGGCCTAAACAAATCAGAGTCTAATTCTGAAATTCTGAAATTACTAACTCTAATTAGAATTCAGATCTGGAAATTCTAACTCAAATCAGAAACCAATTCTGAAACCTGTTAGACTCCACGAACCCAACAATTAGAAGTTAAGAGGCTCATTAAGTTCAAGGCAAGCAGGATGAAAGAACTGATTATGAAGAAAATATCAGATTCAGAAGATATTTGTCGTGTGACGCATATTGAACCTATTGTAAATATAGCTTCTGGCAAATCTATAGTGATGATCGATTCTGGTATGGAAATATATATACTTGAAGCATAAGCTGCTCACAGTAACCACTTAGCCCCAGTTTGCTAGGTGGTTGATTAAAACATTTTTCTTTTCAGGTCTTGGAGATCCTTGTGAAATCTTGACAAATATTGGAAGGACAAATAAGAAAGCTAAGGATGAAGCATCAAGCCGAAAAGAAATTATTGATAGGATAGAGCAATGGCTGTCAGCATGTGAAAAAGAAAATTGGTTTGAATATTATAATCTAGTAAGCAAGAATGACTAATTCGATGTAGCTTTAGCAAGTGTTATGACAGACACTCTTAACTGTGAATTTTCCATCTGCTTGTCATTAAATTTCTTCACTTGTGTGTGTGTCTATACTCTATACGGTCTAAACTCTAGTGTTTATCCAGTGTGTTTTTACAACCTCTTCCAACATCTTTTTGTGTAGGCGCGATTGGTATCTGAACTGAATGATTCCAAGCTTACGAGACAGCAAAAAGAGGAGGCACAGAAGCAATAAAGGGTAAAATTTTCTTCCTTTTTTATCCATATGGGTGTTTGTTGTTCAAGACTCTAGTTTTGAGAAACTGTAATGGATAAGAAATGACAAAAAGCCTAATCAACCTCAAGGATGAAATTATTAACATTCTAAACATTGTCCAGAAAGTGGGTTCTGAATTCTCGCTTTTGTCATTTTTCCTTTTTACATTATTTTGACCACTCATTCTTTTGAGAGCTATAGATGCAAAATAGGACAAGTTGGCAAGACATGGATAACTCTAATGTTTTTCAATCTTTGCATCAGAGAATCTGTATCTCATTTATCTTAAAACAGTTTATTATCGTATCTGTCATAATCTTAGGACTAAGAGATGCTCCAGAACTTACTACTAATAGAAAAAGAATCCGTGTATAGATCAAAGCCTAGTCAAAGAAGAATCCCCAGTTTCAGAAAGGCAAATGGCATCATGCTAATGAAAGTGGATCTATGCCCGCACCTCGCAGGAACTCAGTTGGATGTGCAACTACAGAGCTGCAAACACTGTGTTCATATTCAAGACGATATAATGGACAAGTTAAAGGAGAGATAAGAAGACTGTCTACTGGACCAGAATTCTCCTATGTTCCCCAAAGCTTTACAGCTTTGGACTTGAGAGAAAATCATGACTCATTTTCAAGCCCGGATTGCCATCCTTGATAACAATCAGGATTGGGGGGCAACAATCAAGCCATCATTCTTCTAAGTTACCCAGTGCTTTACAGCTTTGGACTTGAGAAAGAACCTTGGTTCATTTTCAAGCCCGGATTGCCATCCTTGATAACAATCAGGGTCGGGGGCAATAATCAAGCCAGAATTCTCCTATGTTACCCAAAGCTTTACAACTTTGGACTTGAGAAAGAACCATGACCCATTTTCAACCCCGGATTGCCATCCTTGATAACAATCAGGCAAAGCTCTACAACTTTGGACTTGAGAAAGAACCATGGCTCATTTTCAAGCCCGGATTTCCATCCTTGATAACAATCATGGTTGGGGGCAACAATCAAGCCATAATGTAAAGCATAATGTAACATAAGATGAAACAGAGATAACTACAACTCAACAATGGACAAGACATACAATAATATTAACAGAAGCACATGAATCCAGAATCAAAGAAGAAAAGGTAAACTCAAAAAATCAAAATATGGTATGTATTCTTGAAGTCCGTAAACATGTCACGAAAAGAAGTTCATGAAAGTGTTCAAGCCTCAGTGACAATCAAAGAAACAAGATTTTCAAGACTACAGAAGTATGTGAATGATTTAGGGTTAGTACCACATGATTCCAGTGATTTATTTGAAGCAACCAGAACGACAAAGGACTAATCAGGAGCATTGAATTGAAGACATAGAAGAATTGATCAAGTGTTATTCATCTGTGAACCAGACCAGTTGCACCAGTTGACGACACTTAAAAAGATCAAGTTGTTTTTATCGCCTCAGAAGAAATTGATTTAGTCTATTACTAAACACCCTGAAGCTCAGAAGTTTTTCTAAAAAGATCAAGGACAAGAAAAGAATTCGATGGTTTTTCATTTATGAAAACCATCGAATGTGAATCAAAGAAAACAATAAGAAAACTAATGAAAGTTAAAGTCTCATTCAATAGTTTTATTAGAAAACCATCGAATGGAATATTAACTTTATTCATTCGATAGTTTTCCTAATTCAAGAGGAGGTGAGAAGTGATGTGTTTGACAGGTTGATGAAGATTCAACGGCCAAGAATATTTGGTTACTTTTGGTTCGATAGATTTTCAAATCAAGACTACAAATAGAGAATGAAGACAGTGTTCCTCTTCAGTTGGTTGACAGTTGTGATCATATTTACTACGGAGAATTAAGAGCTCAAGAACAAATTCTGGAGAAAATTTATAGTGCCTTAATTTCTAAAGTTTGTATTGATTACGTTAACCTGAACTCATTGAAGCTAATCTACGGATTAGATTTGTAGCACCCCTCGCGGTGTATATTTATAAAACGATATATTCCCCGACTCGTGTTTTGATTTGGTGCATTTGATTTCGTTATAGAACTGAATGATTAATCCGCGAACGAAATTAAATAATTTTTGAGTATCGTATTCAACCCCCCCTTCTACGATACTTTGGACCTAACAATTGGTATCAGAGCTACTTGATTGACGTACAAATCAGATCCGGTGAATGAGACCAAAATCAAACATAGCTTGAAAATTCGAAGCAAATTTTTTAACTTTCAAAATTTTTCATTTGATTGGAATTTCTTGAATTTTAAACAATTTGAAATTTTCAGAAACCATGAGTGCTCCAAAGACAACTGCTGGTATTAAAGTTCCCCCATTTACAAGAGATGATTTCGGTTTGTGGAAGATGAAGATGCTGCTATTTATCAAGGCATCGAATCTGTTGTATATTGGCATTCTAGAGAACAGACCATATGTACCAATGAAATCAGTTGATGAAACGACAACCCCTGAAGGTAACAGGATTCCTGCTGGAACCCAACCTAAGGATATCTCTGAGTACACAGATTCAGACAAAGAACTGATTCGATTGGATACATGTTTGATGCTGATATTGACAGACTCCGCAGACAAGGAAATGAGCTATCAGATAATGAGCTGTACAAACGGGAAACATATGTGGGATACCATTAACCTAATAATGGAAGGAACTGAAGACGTGAAGGAAAACAGATTGGACATCCTGACTTCTCAGTATGAGTCTTTTAGGTCTCTTCCAGGAGAAAGTATAACTCAGGTCTTTGAGAAATATACTAAGCTCCTTAATGAATTGACAATGAAAGGAAAGACCTATCCACTGAGAGAAACAAACAGGAAGTTCATGATGACGCTGCCCCATCATGTAGAACACAAGTCATCATCCATAAGGGAAAGAATAGACTTCACAAAGATGTCATTAGAGATGATCTATGGCAAGCTGAAGACTTATGAGATGGAACAGGAACAAAGAGTGATAATCTACGGACCAGGGACAGTGGATAACAAGCACAATGCACTTGTGAGATCAGCTGCACTTGTAGTGGATGAACCAACAACTTCTGATATTCAGGTTCAAACCCCTAGAGCTGGAAAGGAGGTGATTATAGAAGCTGAGATGAATTCTGTAAATCTGGGTGTTGATGAAAGTGATTACTACACCCTAGAAGAGCTTGAGCAAATGGAAGACAAAACCATGGCGTACTTAGCTGCAAAGTTTAGCCACATTCGTTTCAAGAGAAACCCTAAGTACAAGTTCAAGGGCTTAACCAATAGATTTCAGAAAAGCAAGTGTTCACCAGGCACTGGCTTTAAGGGAGGCTACAAGACTAGCATGATTGATAGAAGCAAATCAAGATGCTACAACTGCAATGAGTTAGGGCATTTTGCCACTGAATGCCAGAAGCCTCGTCAAGCAAGAGACAGAAAGGGAGTCTATGAAAAGAAAGACTCATATGAGGATTTGAAGAAGGAGAATGCCAAGCTGAAACAGCAAGTGGAGGCATTGTCTGGAAAGCAGAAAGGGAAAGCTTATATAGCAGAGGGAAAACACTGGGATGATACTGATTCGGATGAAGATGAAGAGTATGTAAATGTTGCCCTAATGGCTGACTCTTCAGAGGAATCACCGCAATTATCTCAGGTACCTATCTTAACAACAATTGACTTGTCTAATTCTGAGTACAAGAAAACTGTGCAAGATCTTAGTGTAGAATTGTTTAATGTACACATAAGCATGCTAGCATCAGAAATGGAAAATGCTAAACTAGTTCTTAAAATTAAAAATCTAGAATCTAAGAATGAAGAACTAGAGCTTGTAGCTGTCACATTAGAAGATCTTAAGCAAAAGAATGTGTACTTAGAAAACAAGGTCAAGTGTAATGATGAGATAGAGACTATCCTCATGAAACAAATTTCAGATTTAGATTTGAAGCTGAATGCTTTTAAGAATTCCGCCCTGATTGCTAAGGAGATCATTGATATTCAGACCCAGGGTAATAAAACTGCTATAGGACTTGACTACACCAAAAAGGCTGGGAAAAAGATTCTGGAATTTCCTGTGACATCCAATGTTGTCAGGAAGAATATTCCACACATTCTTAAGAATGTGGAAAGTCCAGTCTTTGTCAGACCCTTATCAGAACCTTTTCATGAAGATGACTTATACATAAGACAAGAATTGCTTGAGGAGGATTTAGTGAAGGTAAAAGAGGTAAAGACTAAGTTGCCTAGGAATTCAGTAAAAACTATAATACCTAAAACTGAAGTAGGTGACTTAGTTATCAAGGCTAAAAAGAACAAGAATGGGAAAAAGAAGATTGTTAATCAGGAAATTGTTCCATATTCTCCCATTGCATATAGGAAGTTGTGCACTATTTGTAATTCTGCTGGACACCTTACACATGCATGTAAAAAGGTTAAAGTAGAAACTGCTGATACTTCTAAAATGCATAACATGTATGACATGCCTGATCTTCATGAACCCTGTGGAAAGAAAGAGTGTTTGCTATGTACATACAACATCATGCATGCTTATTTTAAGTTGATGAATGATAGTAGCAAAAGCACTGTTAATGCTAAATCCACATATACTATGAAAATCAAACAGGGTAAGACAAAATTGAATGTTACTCCTGTTAAATCATCTAAACCTTCAGGACCCAAACAATTTTGGGTACCAAAGTCCGCTTAATCAATCTGTGATTGCAGGGTAAGGTTAAAAGCTCAAAGGTTGTGTGGATTCTGGATAGTGGATGTTCTAGACACATGACTGGTGAAGAGTCCCTGCTTACAAAAGTGGTTAAGAAGACCGACCCGATTGTAACATTTGGAGATGACAGCAAAGGATTCACTACGGGATATGGTAATCTGAGAATTGGAAATGTCATCATTGAAAACATCACTCTTGTTCAAGGAATAAAGCACAATCTTCTAAGTATCAGTCAATTCTGTGATAAAGGCTACAATGTAGATTTCAGAAAGGACAAGTGCTTGATCATAAACAGGAAGGATGAGAAGCTTGCTCTACTGGGAGTGAGAAAAGGAAATCTGTTCATAGCTGACTTAAGTTCTACCAGTGAAGGAGAAGTTACATGTTTCTATGGAAAGGCATCTTCAGAACAAAGTTGGCTATGGCACAAGAAGCTCTCACATCTGAACTTCAAAACTATGAACTCTTTGGTAAAGTGAGAGTTAGTCAGAGGGTTGCCCCTGATGGAATTCAATCAGGAGGGACTATGTGAAGCATGTGAAAAAAGGAAGTCGAAGAAAGCATCACATAGAAGCAAAGAAATGACAAGCATTACTGAACCATTACAGCTGATTCATATGGATTTATTTGGTCCAGTAAATGTTATGTCACTTTCAAGAAAAAGATATGCATCGGTGATGGTGGATGACTACTCCAAGTACATGTGGGTGTTGTTTTTACATTCAAAAGATGAAGCAACACAACTAATCATTGATCACATCAAAAAGATAGAAGTGGAAGCTAAGCTACCTGTGCGGGCAATCAGATCAGACAATGGAACTGAATCCAAGAATGCAGTTCTTAATGATTTCTGTTCAGAGAAAGGAATATCAAGACAGATTCAACACCAAGAACTCCACAACAGAATGGAGTAGTGGAAAGGAAGAACAAAACCTTGGTTAAAGCATCAAGGACCATGTTGAATGAATCAAAACTTCCCACTTACTTTTGGGCTGAAGTAGTGAATACAGCTTGCTACACTCAGAATCGAACCCTGATTAACAAAGATCATCATAAGACTCCGTATGAGTTAATGGCCAACAAGAAACCAACACTGAAGTATTTTCATGTGTTTGGTGCAAAGTGCTTTGTGCTAAAAGATGGAGGACATCTAGGCAAGTTTGATGCTAAAGCAGATGAAGGCATTTTTCTGGGCTATTCTCTGGAATCTAAAGCTTACAGGGTATATGTGATTGAAGATAAGAAGGTGTTGGAAAGCTTAAATGTAACATTCGACGACACCAAAAGACCAGGCCTGCAAACTAGAGAGAACTCTGAATCCTTGATATTTGAAAATCTATCAGGAGATCTCTCTGACATAGAGGAAGAACCTGAAGTTGTTCCTGGTGATCATAATAATCATGATGATAATGATTCTGGACCAAGTGGTGACAATAGTGGAGATCCTCAAACTTCTACAGGATCCACTAGTCAGTCTACAGAATCAACAGATCACACCATCAACAACTCAGGGGGAGCAGGAGAAGGATCTACTAGTCACACTCCACAACATCCAGAACAAGGAGAATCATCAAGATCGCATCTGCCAAGACAAAGGGTATGGAATAGAGATCATCCCTTTCACTTGATCATTGGTGATCCAGATTCAGGAGTGAGAACTAGGAGGACATCACAAAATGACTGTCACTATTCTGGGTTTCTTTCAGAAACAGAACCTAAGAAAGTTGAAGATGCCCTAGAAGATCCAGATTGGGTGATTGCAATGCAAGATGAACTCAATCAGTTTGAAAGGCAGAAAGTTTGGAAGCTGGTACCCAGACCAAAAGGAAAATCTGTTATTGGAACAAAATGGGTATTCAGAAATAAGCTGGATGAAGATGGCATTGTAACGAGAAACAAAGCCAGACTGGTTGCTAAAGGTTACTCTCAAGAAGAGGGTATAGATTATGATGAAACCTATGCACCAGTAGCAAGACTTGAGGCCATCAGAATGTTTCTGGCATTCGCAGCACATTCCAATTACAAGGTATATCAAATGGATGTGAAGAGTGCTTTTCTGAATGGGGAGCTAGAAGAAGAAGTGTATGTGGAACAACCTCCAGGGTTTGAGGATTCAAAACTGGCAGACTTTGTGTACTTTCTATTCAAAGCTCTCTATGGACTCAAACAAGCTCCAAGGACATGGTATGACACTCTCTCTGAATTCTTACTTGAAAATAATTTTACAAGAGGTGTCATAGACAAAACTCTCTTTTATAAAATGCACAAAAATGATTTGATATTGGTGCAAGTATATGTTGATGACATAATATTTGGTTCTACTAATGACGATCTATGCAAGAGATTTGCTAAGTTAATGCAGAGTTGTTATGAAATGAGCATGATGGGTGAATTGTCATTCTTTCTTGGACTGCAAGTGTATCAAAGGCAAGATGGTATATTCATTTGTCAATCCAAGTACATCAAAGATCTTCTGAAGAAGTATCAAATGGAAGACTCATCTACAACAAAGACTCCAATGCCAACTGCCACTAAGCTTGATAAGGATGAAACTGGTAAGAAGGTTGACATCACAGGCTACAGAGGTATGATAGGTTCTGTTAGGCCGAATACACAATATAATCAAGTATGTATATGAGAATAACAATCAAGAACACAGGTTTGTAAATCAACAAACTGTAGTTATATTAACAGCTTCTCTCTTAGTGATGTTAATGAATCACAAAGAGCTACTAGGTTACAAGAATAATATATTCAATGTTCGCGTCCCTTCTAGGGATAACCTATCTGTGTTTATATAGTACACAGCTACATACAATCCTTATCTAATTGATACTCCTATAAATTAGCTATACAATTATTATCAATTAAGGATTGCTTCAGTCTTCTGTCCAGTCTCCTTAGCTGTATCAATATATTCTGCTTCTTTCCATCTTCAGAATATATTGCTTCTAGAATCTTTATCTTTGCACCGACAGCTAAGTCAACTATCACCCTGTCAGACTTTAACAAACTCTGACCGGCTTCCATATAAACTCTGATATGTACCTGTTACTTAAACACTGATGAACAAACGTCAGCAATTATATCTAACAATCTCCCCCAACTTGTTCATACCAAAATGTACAAGTTAAAAAGATAATTGATGATGTCAAAACATATAACAAATGCAGTGTTTAAAATATGTCAGAGTTTAATTTTAAAACAGAGTTTAAATTTAACTTAGAACAGAAAACATAAAAACTTACAGTCAGACTTTACTTGACTTCTTCAATATCAGGTACTGTCCTGAGATAATCAATCAGCAGCTTTCTCTCAGCTCGATCTAGTTCAGCAATCATATCCTTTTTCAGCTCCTTCAATTCTGGTTTATCTTCACCAACTTGATAAATGGCAGCCCTTAAAGAATATATGCTGTTCTTGTTCATTTCATTGCCAAGTCTGATATAAAAAGCTTTATCAGACTCTAGATTGAACTCTAGAACTTTCTTATCTAGTGCAGTCCTGAATCTAGCACTATTTCTTTTCATTTCCACTATCTTTCCATCATGATCCCTATACTTTGGAATGTAGACACTTGATACTCCTCCTCCAAGCATAGCTTTAGATCTCAGCATCTTTTCTCTCAACACTTGAGCAACATCATGAGTATATCTGTTTTTGACTTTTAAAAGATAAAGTACATACTCCAGTTCTTCCCATGATTTGAGATTAACATCAGATTCTCCAACTTTATAAACTCTTCCATCACTCATGAAGTATAACAAGAATTGCTTCTTCAATACTCTGTGAAAAATCAACTGAACAGACTCTAACTTATCAAGGTTTTCTTGTGTAACCCCAATACCAGATTCTGCCAGTGAAATGTTGTCTTGAGATCTGTTATTTGTTCTTCTCTCTCTGTGTGAACCCAGTCCAGATTTATCAAAGGCTTCTTTTCCCAATACTGTTCTGGTTTCTGAGAAATTCACAGCTTCAAACTTTAAGTCTTCAAGAATTTTTGGTTTGCTGAATCCTGGAAGTAGTGTAGATTTCTGTACAACTTGAGCAACGTCAGAGGTTGTCATATCTTTAGTAATAACATCAACTTGAGCAGCGTCAGAGGTTGATTTAGCTAATCTTGTTTCAACTTGAGCAATGTCAGAGGTTGAATAATTCTTCTTTTTCAGGTTAGGCTCTTCAATCATCACGCCTTTACCTTTATCAGCATTTGAACCACTAGGCCTCCTTGAGTACTGTAAACTCTGATCAGAGTTTACATTTTCTTTGATAACAATTCCTTTTTCTTTTCTCCTTGGAGCCTTGATAACCTTCTGTTTGTAGATTCCAGCTTCAACATATTTCCTGTGTTCTTCAGCTAGCAATTTCTCTTCTGCCTGGATATCTTCAATAGTAACATCTTTACCATGTTCTGCTATAAATATCTTAGCAGCTATTTCCTCATCAGTGCTAGGTTTATCAGTGTTTATCAAACTTATGAGTTTTGAACCACTGGCAGAGTTTACATTTCCCTTACCAGAGTTTGATCTTCTATCAGAGTTTGATCTTGGTCTTGGTAATCTTCTATCATCATTTGATCTTAAGCTCTTTCCATCTCCCTTGTTTCCACCATCATTACCATCATCCCTCCGTCTCAGAGTTAGAGTGTCTTTGCATTTGTCACTTGGTACACCACTCTCCCCCTTTTTGACATCATCAGAAAGTAGTACTGATGTCAACAACTCAATTGCAGTAGAAATTGATGTCAGTTGGGCAGACATAGCATTCTGGTTTTCCTCAACTTTCAACAATCTAGAGTTAAAATTCTTTTGCTCTTTACACAAAGAGATGTATAGAGATTTGTCCTTTTGCTGTGTAAGCTCTCTTGTAGCTATATCATTCCTTAATCCTGCAATCACCTTGTCAGAATCATCAAAACGATTGGTTAATGATTTGATTTGTACAATAGTTGCTTTGAGATGACTGAGAAGTTCTGGATTTTTAATCTCTTTAGAAGACTTTGTCACAAAATCTGCAGCTCTTTCATTTGAAAAGATAGTATCCTTGCTTGACCAATTAGAGAAGTACATATCTTGATAATACGCAGTAGTAGCTCTGTTGACTTCTCTTTCTTCTTCAGAGTTTGCTTGAATGTCAGACAACTCTACTTGTATATCAGGATTGGAATGAACAGGACTAGCTTCAGCATTGTCATCCTCTGCTTCATTCTCTATAAGAACATTTTCTGCCATTCTTTCAGGATCATCAGAGTGTGCAGTATGACTAAACTCTGCTTCTCTTTGAACAATCTCAACAACAGATTGTTGGAGAGCTTCAAGAACAAGAATATCCTCAGAGTTGGCGACAAACTCTGCTTCAAAAGGAACATTCTCTGTTGCATCCTTGTCAACAACATCAGGATTTGCAGCAACAGTTTCTGTAGCTTTAACAGCTAAAGTCTGATCGACTTCCTCACCTTTCTCAAGATCAAAAGATATTATTTCAGTGTGAGAAGCCATAGATTCTTCAAGTTGAACAGTATCTTGATCAGCTTCCAAACCCTCTGTGAAATGTTCAGAGTTTAAAGAGAGGTTTGCTTCAACTTCCATATAAAAGTCTTGTGGCTCAATATTTTCTGTAGCCTCCTGAACAAGAATTTCAGGAGCTTCATCTGCAGCTTCACATGCAGCTTCCTCAACTACATCATCAGCATTTGATGTAAGAGCTTCATATTGAAAAACAGTCTCCATAAAAACTCTGTCCTCAGGAACAGCTTCATCATCTGGAATCTCAAGATCATCAACAACATTGGAAGAGATATTCCCAGCACCAAACAGATGTGCTGCTACCAATCTTCTTTTTCTCTGATGAAGAGTTTCTTCATCAGTTTCAGTCTCTGCATCAACAGCATCAGACTTTGCCCTATTGGCTCTTCTCGTCTTCATTCTTCTCTTCTGAGGCATATCATCAGCATTTGATGCCCCAGTCTCAGTGTTTATCCTGACAGACTTAACAGCCCTTACCTTAGATTTCTTTGACCTTTGTGGTTGAGACACAGAAGGCCCAGCTTCAGAGTGTGCTAGCTGTTGTTGTTGTAAGTTATCCAGGAATTGTTGCACAGACTCAGGTAGCAACAAAACACCAACATCTCCTTTCTTGTTATCTTTATTGGTTAGATCAGAGAATATGCGTTTATGTAATTTAAAACAGGGAATCACATCATTCTCATTTATCTCTACGTCAGAAACACATTCAGAGAATATCAATTGACAAAATCTTGCAAAATAGACGACACCTCTGTTTTCATTCATTTTCTCACCTATATTATTTAGAACTAGTCTATCAACATCAAAATTACCTCCGTAAAGAAGAGAATACCCGATTTGCAGACTATCAGTGGGAATTGCATCCCAATTCGTGCACTTCTTCCCGAACGCCCTTGTTATGCAGTCGAAAAAGAAACTCCATTCCTTTCGCAAGAGCGGTCGCTTCAACTGACCAAGCTTTGTCAGTGGTCCAGAATAGCCTATTTCTCTCATCATACGAACTAACTCAGAATCTCCAACCCAAATGTTTTAATCATTACTACAAACAGCAGGCTTCTTTGAAAAGTGTGTGAGTGGGACAGATGTCAAACGTGCATTCACTGACAGCTGTATGTAACAACTTCCAATACACACGCGCAGTAAAAATAGCCATAATTACCGCTTATCACATTGTTCAAAATACTTAATCTCTCTCTCCTCTGTTTAATACAAATATGAACCGTTTGTTATCATACTCTTTTGAACTTCAAAACAAATGTCTAATCTCAAAATTATAAAATGTCTGAAACCAATAGAATTTATTTTAATCATCAGAGATTAAAATTAAATTACCTCGGTGTATTTCACACAATACATCAGTGTTTACTATTTGTCCTTCTTTGTCAATAAACTCTTTTCTCAATTTGTACAGGTGTGAATAATTGTGTGTGCAATAGCAGAGTTTACCGAAATCAATATTTAGATCATCTCAAAGTGCATAAAATCCACAAACTAAAGCAGTAAAAACTGGTTGCCTAAACTCTCATGTATAAAATAAAATCTGATTTTATATCTAAACTCTGTAATACTGATATCCTTTCATTTGGATATATCTTTTATGTTTCACCCCCTTTATTTACAATTTTTTTTTTCCAGTAATCAGTGGTTGGCACTAGTCACCAAAAATCAAAGATTTTAGCCCTTATTTCATACAATAAGTTCCTGGATCTTCCTAGGCACAACATGATCTCAAAGGAATTTGTGCTCTTTTTAGCATCTTTTGATTTGAGGGTGAATTATTTGCAATTAATAATCAGAGTTTAGACTTTTCATCAGTTAATACAATTAATTTATGAGAGAAAATGCAAACAGCTAATACAAACTCAGTGGATAGGATCAATAAACTAAGAGATGCTATAAATATAGAGACAGTATCATGCTGTGTTAACTGACTGCACATATTTGAGATCAGAATCTATATAACTCTTAAGGATTCATAATTACTTACTGAGAATTATGCCTCATACAAATTTCTTCATTGGTCCATATGTTTCAGACAAAATTACAATCAGAGTATAACATTAGACTGTAACTATTAGAGTATGACCAACACTTTATGACTAACAGAGTTTAGCGTCAGAGTTTACTTTCAGAGTTTATGGCACTGGTACTCATAACAGTTAATACATGCAAGGAATCATGAGCATTAAAAATCAAACAAGTATTGTTTTAAGTCTAACCTGTATCTCTAGTCAAAACCAGAGATCATTCCAAGTTCATTTACCAATCTTGTAAAAATAGCTTCACTCAAAGGTTTGGTGAAGATATCTGCAAGTTGTTGGTCTGTAGACACAAAATGAAGCTCAATGTTTCCTTCTTCCACATGTTCTCTGATAAAATGATACCTTATGCTGATGTGCTTGGTCATGGAGTGCTGTACTGGATTACCTGTCATAGCAATAGCACTTTGGTTATCACAGAAAATAGGTATTTTAGAGTACCTCAAACCATAATCCAGCAACTGATTCTTCATCCACAGAATCTGTGCACAACAGCTACCAGCAGCTATATACTCTGCTTCTACAGTGGATGTGGAAATTGATTTTTGTTTCTTGCTATACCAAGAAACCAATCTGTCACCTAAAAATTGACAGCTTCCACTTGTACTTTTTCTGTCTATCTTACAGCCTGCAAAATCTGCATCAGAGTAACCAATTAGCTTAAACTCTGATTCTCTAGGATACCACAAACCCAAGGTTATGGTTCCTTTGAGATATTTGAAGATTCGTTTTACAGCTGTTAGATGAGGCTCTCTGGGATCTGCTTGAAATCTTGCACAAAGACATGTTGCATACATGATATCAGGTCTACTTGCAGTAAGATACAGTAAAGACCCTATCATTCCTCTGTAGTTTGTCATATCTACTGAGGCTCCTGTGTCTTTGTCTAGCTTAGTTGCTGTAGCCATGGGAGTTGGAGCAGATGAACTATCAAGCATACCAAATTTCTTGAGAAGATTTCTGGTATATTTTGCTTGATTGATAAAAATACCATCATCTATTTGCTTGACCTGTAAGCCTAGAAAGTAACTAAGCTCTCCCATCATGCTCATTTGATACCTGGATTGCATAAGCTTTGCAAACTTCTTACAAAGTTTGTCATTAGTAGATCCAAAAATAATATCATCTACATAAATTTGAACTAAAAGCAAATCATCACCAGAATTGAAATAAAACAAGGTTTTATCAATTGTACCTCTTGTGAACCCACTTTCTAAAAGAAATTGAGCAAGAGTTTCATACCATGCTCTTGGTGCTTGCTTTAGTCCATATAATGCCTTGTCAAGCCTGTAGACATAATCTGGATGCTTGGGATCTACAAATCCTGGTGGTTGTTCAACAAACACTTCCTCTTCAAGCTTCCCATTTAGAAAAGCACTTTTCACATCCATCTGAAAGACTTTAAACTTCTTGTGTGCAGCATAGGCCAGAAAAATTCTTATGGCCTCCAATCTTGCAACTGGAGCAAAGGTTTCATCATAGTCAATTCCTTCCTGTTGTGAATAACCTTTAGCCACAAGTCTAGCCTTGTTTCTTGTAATCACACCTTCACTGTCAGTCTTGTTTCTGAAAACCCACTTTGTACCTACTATTGATCTATTCTTTGGTCTAGGTACAAGTGTCCAGACTTCATTTCTTTCAAATTCATTTAACTCTTCTTGCATTGCTGTAATCCAATTAGCATCTTGAAGAGCTTCCTCCACTTTCTTTGGTTCTGTTTGAGACAAGAAAGAATGATACAGACACTCATTATTTGTTGCACTTCTAGTTCTCACACTAGCATCATGATCTCCAATTATGAGATCAGGTGTGTGTGCCTGTGTCCACTTTCTTGCTGTTGGTAAGTGGTTTCTTGCATCATTATTGGATCCTCCCCCTTGATCCATGCTCTCCTGATTCATATGTTGACTTTCTGTAGCATCTGAGGCTCCCCCTGAATTGGATGGCTCAGAGTTTGAACTGTCAGAGTTTGAATCAGTTTCCTCAACTGACTCATTTGCAGTGTCTTGTTGAGCTTCTTCACGCTCCCCCTCAACTGGTTCTCTTTGTTGTTCAATTTGAGAATTTTCAATTTCTCCAGTATTTACTAGTAGAGGTTCAGAGTATGCTTCGTCAGAGTTTGTCAGAACCGCTTCATCAGAGTTTGTCGGTACTGCTTCATCAGAGTTTACATCATCAGAGAATAAACCTTCATTTTCAAAACACAGTTGATCATATCCATCTAAGTCATCAAGTCCAGTTATTTTCTTGTCATCAAACGACACATTTATGGATTCCATGATCACTTTAGTTCTCAGATTGTAGACTCTGAATGCTTTTGTTGACAATGGATAACCAACAAAGATTCCTTCATCAGCTTTTAACTCGAACTTGGTCAACTGTTCAGGATGAGTCTTCAACACAAAGCATTTGCATCCAAATATATGAAAATATTTCAAATTTGGCTTCTTATTTTTCACCATCTCATATGGTGTTTTCCCATTCTTGTTGATCAGAGTAGCATTTTGAGTAAAACAGGCAGTTTGAACAGCTTCTGCCCAGAAATAAGTTGGTAATTTTGCTTCTTCAAGCATAGTTCTGGCTGCTTCAATTAAAGTTCTGTTCTTTCTTTCAACTACACCATTTTGCTGTGGAGTTCCAGGTGCAGAAAATTCTTGTTTCACTCCTCTTTCCTTGCAGAAAGCTTCCATGATTGAGTTTCTGAATTCAGTTCCATTATCACTCCTTATAATTTTGACTTTGTGCTGTGATCCTTTGTCCAGTAGATTTACATGATCCATCAGAGTTTGAGCAGTTTCATCCTTCTTTGATAAGAAATACACCCATGTATATCTAGTATATTCATCAACAATTACTAGAGCATATTTCTTTCTGCCCATAGACATCACATTCACTGGTCCAAAGAGATCAACATGTAGAAGATGATGAGGTTCCACTACTGAAGATTCAGATTTGCTCTTGAAAGATGACTTCCTTTGCTTGGCCTTTTGACAAGAATCACATAGACCATCTAGACTGAGTATTGATTTTGGGAGTCCCCTTACAAGATCCTTTCTTATTAGCTCATTGATGTTGTTCAAATTGAGATGAGAGAGCTTCTTATGCCAATTCCAACTCTCTTCATTTGACATTCTTGCAGTTAGACACACTATTTTTCCATCAGAGTTTGTTACCAAACTTGCTTCATAAATGTTGTTGTGCCTGTGTCCAACTAGAACAACTTTTCCAGTAGATTTACTGATAACCTCACAGTATTCAGTATGGAAATCTACATGGTTTCCTCTATCACAGATTTGACTCACAGATAGCAGATTATGCTTGAGTCCTGAGACTAGAGCTACATTTGATATGATGACACTTCCAAGATTAATATTGCCATATCCCAGAGTGTGACCTGTGTTGCCATCTCCATAGGAAACCTTTGGGCCAGCCTTCTCCTTAAAGTCTGATAGCAGGGCTTTATTTCCAGTCATATGTCCTGAGCATCCACTGTCCAAGATAAGTGTGCTCTCTTTTATACCCTGCAATCACAAACAAACACTAAGTGTTAGTTTTAAGGACCCAGACTTGCTTGGATCCTTTGTCTTTCTTAACAGTGTTAGTTTTTACAGCGGAATTACTATCAACAGAGTTTAAACTAACATTGTCAGACTTTACACTTGCAGAGTTTGCTCTAACCCACTTTAGATTGGGTTTTAGCTCATAATAGTTGTGATAAATAGCATGATAACTCTTGCAAGTATAAATGGAATGCCAAGTGCTCCCACAGTGTGTGCATAAAGTCTGTGGTCTAACCCTTACATAATCATTCTTTACTCCTGATGTAGAAGGTAAAGAATTGATATTTTTATTCTTTGTGCAGTAATTAGCAAGATGATTAGAACTACCACAATTATAACATGTTTTCCTTGGAGCAGCAGCATTAGGCAAATGATTATTTCTTTTATTTATGCCTATCTTTCCATTCCTATTCTTCTTGGACCCTTTTGGTTTCATGGCAGATTTTACCTCTTTCAACTTATGATTGAACTGTTTTCCTGTCATCAAGCCAACATTAACCTGTTTTTCACAAGTTTTTACTGGCTTTCTAACAGCTTCTCTTTCCATAAGTTTTTCTGTTATAATATTTTCCTGTCTTTCACAGGCTTCATCTGATTCCATATCAGCTTCTCTTATTACAACAGATTTTAACTTATTGGCTTCTGAAACAAATATTACAGGTTTAAGTTATGGTTTGATCTTAACCTTGTCTTTAAACCTAAGTTCATCATTTTCACAATAGCCTAAACCTACAGAATCTGTCTGAAACACTTGATGAGTGTCTCTTCCAGAATCTGTCCAAGTCTTGATTATTTTTCTTTCTTTTTCTAGATCAGATTCTAATTGCTTATATCTTTTGAGCAACTCCTGTTCAACATAAACAACATCATCTCTTTCTTTTTGAATCTGCTTCATCTTTTCAAGTTCTCCTTCAAGAAACTTGTTTCTATCTTTAAGACTAAGATTCTCAATTTTAAGTCTCTCATTCTCTAAAGTCTGATCCCTATAGCTAACATGTACGCTTTTCAGATATACTCTTAACTCAGATATATTATCAGTATCATAAGCATAAGTAGTTAGGGGTACCTTATTTTCAGATGATTCAGTCTCATCTCTGACAGTTGCCATTAGAGCATAATTTTCTCCATCATCAGAGTCTGAAGTATCTGCCCAGTCTTTGCCTTTAGAGATGAGTGCTTTCTCAGATTTGCCTTTCTTGCACTCTGGGGCATAGTGACCCATCTCCTTACACCTGTAGCACTGGATTTCAGATTTATCCTTCTTGCCAGACTTGGTCTCCCTTCCATCAGACTTTCTAAAACCTTTCCTTTCAGAGTTTGAATCTTTCCTTGAGAATCTCTTTCCTTTCTTGAAGTTCTTGAATCCCATCTTCTTGAAGGTCTTCACCATCAATGCAGCCATTTGCATCATCTGTTCTTCATCATCCTGAGAGTCAGAAGCTTCATCAGAGTTTGAGTCATCATCAGAGTTTGATGACTCGCTTTCAGATTTAATGACTAAAGCCTTTCCCTTGGCTTTCTTCCTTGATGATTCCTTCTTGATGGGCTTCTCCTCAACTTTGAGAGCAACATATTTTGTCTTTTTACTTATTCTTCTATTTCTTTGTTCTATCTCCAGTTCATGAGTTTTCAACAACCCATAGATTTCATCAAGATCTGTATCAGCAAGTTCATAATTATCTCTTATGGTTGTTGTCTTTAGATCCCACTTTTCAGGTAGAGATAACAGAAACTTGAGATTAGACTCTTCAAGCTCATATTCTTTATCAACCAGAGACAGATCATTCAATAGTTTGCAAAATCTGTCATAAGTCTCAGTCAAGGTTTCATTAGTTCTTGAATCAAAGTGCTCATACTCCTGTGTGAGTATTGTCTTTCTGTTCTTCTTAATAGCACCTGTTCCCTGGCATCTGACTTCTAAAGCATCCCATATCTCTTTGGCAGTCTTGCAGCCAATTACTCTGTTAGACATAACATTATCTAAAGCACTGTGGAGAAGATGTCTAACCTTTGCATCTTTTGCAATTGATGAGATGTCCTCAGGAGTCATATCTTTCTTTTCCTTTGGAACAGTCTTTTGTTCTTGACCATCAACAACAGGGGACAATTTAGTCGGCATATGAGGACCATCATAGATTCTGTCAAGGTATTCTGGATCTGTAGCCTCCAGAAACATGGTCATCTTCACCTTCCAAATCGGATACTCTACTGGCCTGAGAATTGGAACCCTGATTGTTTCATATCGACTCACAGAATTAGGCTTAACCTGTTCAGCCTTGGGAGCAGTTTGATTTTCTTCAGACATGATTATTACTGTGTTTGAATCGTAAAACTGTATATATTAAACAGCCTTGGCTCTGATACCAATTGTTAGGCCGAATACACAATATAATCAAGTATGTATATGAGAATAACAATCAAGAACACAGGTTTGTAAATCAACAAACTGTAGTTATATTAACAGCTTCTCTCTTAGTGATGTTAATGAATCACAAAGAGCTACTAGGTTACAAGAATAATATATTCAATGTTCGCGTCCCTTCTAGGGATAACCTATCTGTGTTTATATAGTACACAGCTACATACAATCCTTATCTAATTGATACTCCTATAAATTAGCTATACAATTATTATCAATTAAGGATTGCTTCAGTCTTCTGTCCAGTCTCCTTAGCTGTATCAATATATTCTGCTTCTTTCCATCTTCAGAATATATTGCTTCTAGAATCTTTATCTTTGCACCGACAGCTAAGTCAACTATCACCCTGTCAGACTTTAACAAACTCTGACCGGCTTCCATATAAACTCTGATATGTACCTGTTACTTAAACACTGATGAACAAACGTCAGCAATTATATCTAACAGGTTCATTACTTTATCTCACTGCAAGTAGACTAGATATAATGTTTGCAACATGCTTGTGTGCTAGGTTTCAGTCTGATCCTAAAGAATCTCATCTAATAGCTGTTAAGCGAATATTTAGATATCTTAAGGGCACCCCAAATCTTGGAATTTGGTACCCTAAAGATACAGGATTTGATCTTATTGGATATACAGACTCTGATTTTGCAGTTTGTAAGATTGATCGGAAGAGTACTTCAGGAAGCTGTCAGTTTCTTGGAAGAAGGTTAGTTTCTTGGTATAGCAAGAAGCATCATTCACTGTCCACATCAACAGCTGAGGCTGAATACATTGCTGCTGGAAGCTGTTGTGCTCAAATCTTGTGGATGATAAACCAACTCTGTGACTATGGGCTTTTGTTGACTAAGATTCCAATATTTTGCGACAACACAAGTGCCATAACAATCTCTAACAACCCAGTGCAACACTCGAGGACGAAGCACATCGACATCAGGTATCATTTTATCCGAGAGCATGTCATGAATGGAACTGTGGAGTTACACTTTGTACCCACAAAGGAACAAATTCCAGACATCTTTACTAAACCGCTTGATGAATCCACTTTCTCAAAGCTGGTTGGTGAACTTTGGATGTTAAATCTTTCTAATTGATTTTGATTAGAAGTCAGTAACTGCAAGATAGTCCTAGTGAATACATGAGTTTAAGAATTTCCATATCCTTAGGACTCGTGAATTTATTTTCTGGAGAAATTCTTTTAGTTAGGATTATTATACTAATTTTATGTCATAATTATGGATGATATATCTTCTGGCATTTAATTGGTTATTAATCCTAAAAATTATTTAGGTGCTAATATTTGTTCTAAATATTTAAGCATCTATTTAATTTGAATTAATCTACTTTGTTTTAAACATTGATGATTAATGCAGCATAATTTATTGGATTTTAATTGGTTAATATCATTTGATGATATTTAGTCGATTTTATTCTAAGAAAATTGTGAATTTTCTATTAACAATTGATTTTGGTAAATTTGAAAAAGTTTATTCAAATTAAAAGTTCACAGAAAAACAAATGTTTGATTTTTGAAACACGAACAGGTTTTAAAAAATTGAATCAGAAGCAAAAACCATCGAATTTAGAAAATTCGATAGTTTTTCTAAGTACTAAATAAAAACCATCGAAGTCAAATTCGATAGTTTTTGAGAAGGAAAGGAAAAACCATCGAAAACCCCCTTTCGATAGTTTTTGAGATTAATTTGAAAAATATATCGAAGGAATTTAATTCTCGATAGTTTTCCAAAAAAAGTGTTCGATAGTTTTTGATTTAAAAAGCAGAATTCTCTCGATAGTTTTTCTAAAGGTCGGTTTAAATTCTTCAATTTAAACACTTCGATAGTTTTTCAAAACTATCGAAGTGTTTTTGACCTTTATGCCCCTAGAATCAAAACTATCGATAGAACAAATAAAAACCATCGAACATAAAAGGACATTTATGCCCCTGACAGTTCCATAAAGTATAAAACAGTGCCTTGGTTGTTTTCTTTTCATTTTCACAGATCTGGAAACTAAGCTCTCGTTTAATACTTACAGAAAATAGATACAAACAAAGAACATCACCATCGATAGTTTCTTGAGTTTTTTTACCGATTAAAACTTGAAATAATCACTGTTTGACAACTGTAAATTGTTTTTAACCGAGCAATTGTGATTACCTTGAGTTTTTTATCTTTCTTTGAAGAAGAAACCATCGACAGTGATCTTTTAGAACTCAACAAATTTTTAACTGTTTGCTTTAAGAAATTAGTTGGTTTTCAATTGATTTCTTTTTGTTCTTAAAGAGTGAAATTTTCGAAAACAACAGTTAGGGTTCTTGAATATTTGTTCTTAGTTTGTGTATTCGGAAAAAGGGTTATTTTGTTACAAGTTTGATTAATTAGAAATAATTAATTAAAATTAGTTTTGGTTTAAATTTAATTTTCTGGAAATTTGAAAAATAGTGGCCGGAGAATTTATCGTAACCAAGACTAACCATGTCTCGTTTCAGAATGTGCAATCCATAACGAACTTACAGTTTCGTGCATGGGCATAATTTCTGAACACACGTTCATTAGTGGCATATTCTCTGAGTACTCCCGTGGTCCTTTGTATCGATCAATTGACTGCGTTGTACACATCCGCCACAGACACATCTGAGAACAATGTAAGGTCCTTCAGTTTTGTTGTGCCAGGGGGCAGAACAATAAGGGTGACGGAACATGACGTTAATAGGGTTTTACATTTTCCAACAGAAAACCTTGTTTCAGATCCCACAACTGAGGAAATACATGCTTTCTTCACTCTCATAAGAAGTCAACAACCAAACTTCTTTGTGGGAGAGTTCCTTAAGCATTATCTGACTAAGCCGTGGAATTTCTTCTTTCACACTTTAATCCATGTTTTTACTGCCAAACTGACAAATCTGCATGGTATTCCCTTATTTCTTCAGAAAATAGGGTTTGCCATTGCTAACAATAGGCATATAAACATAGGAAAATTGTTGATTGATCAAGTTATTCTATGCATGGGACCACTGGGTGACTGAACAGGCATGGATGATGTGCTTTGTTTCTATCCTAGGTTCCTACAACTAATTCTGAATGATGTGTTAATAGATGATGAACGGGACACATTTGAAGGAGAGGAGACCATGGAGTGCATGAAGATGAAGAGCAATGCAATAACTGCTCTGATAAGAAAGAATCGTCTTCTAGGGGTACCCACTGTTCTAACTGAATATCTAAGAACGGTGCCCCTACCACTTCTACCCCCAGGGGAACAGGTAAAAGAAGGTAATATCCCTCAACCTGAACTGGCTCCTGAACCTCAACCAATGGATGTTGATCCAGAGCCCTCAGTGGCCATTTCTGACCATGAGGTTGCAAACCCACAACCTCTATCCCCGGTCACAGAGCCTTTGGAAGAGCCAAATGAAACTGTAAACGAACCTCCTTCCCCTACTATACCCATCATACAGACATCCATGAGTGTAGAGGGAGATAGTGCCATAGCAGCACTACATAAGGAGATACACCCTTCATCAGCAGCTCTGCCTTCCTCTAAAAGGAGAAGAATAGAAAACGAGGCAACTTTTGAAACTTCATTTCAATCATCCAAAGAGCCCTTTATTGATTTTTCTGACGCTAATTGGGCTACACTAACCAAAGCTATATCTGAACCTATAGCTCAATCAAGCTAGGAGGAATTGACGGAAGCAACTGGTGTTCCGACCATATTACGGTCAGGTTCACTGGTTGAAGGTTCTAAGAACCAAGAGTCTTTACAGACGTCGAGAGAAGGTTCTGACCTAAATGCACAATCTCAAAGGTCATTGCCTAACTCCCCAGATGGAACATATCTGGATCTTGCGGGTAAAGGGTCTGACGTAGGTGCAGATCGGCAACTCGGTGACAATGAATCAATTCTTATTGAGGAGTTAACTGAGGAGAAGTCTTCACAGACTAAAGAGGAAGTTTCAGGATCTCTGCTGTTAATAGAGCCTGATTCTAGCCTCCTAGAGATTCAAACTCTAGATCCTTCTAAGGATACATCATCTACGGATGATTAGCAACTTGGTTTAACCAAGGACGGGGACTTGCGAAGCCCCATTTCACCACCGGTGACCTCCTTAAGGATGGCTACAGTGTTTTCTGATGCAGGTACAAAGAGCACAAAGGGAATGAGTGAAACACAAACACTTACACCTGGCCTGAGTGGGAAAGGAAAAATGAGTGAAACACCGACATAAACGTTGAGTGTACACCCAGAGCCAAATGTGAGGAGTGACACCCTAACCCTTCCACAAATTGATGATTTGCTACTACCTACAGAGAGAGTAGTACATGTTCAATCCACACTCAAGGAGATGACGGTTCATGATAAGCAAGGAAATCCATTATTCAAGGTTCCACTGTGACCTTCCTTTGACCAAGGGATCTCCTCTGGTCAAGCTAATGCTTCTTTAAAGACTATTCAAGAGGAGGTTGACTTGGCTGCAGCTGATTCTAGAAGAACATTCAGGGTCATTGGCAGTGCTTCTGGCACTATAACAGGCACTAAGCAAGCAGTGGATTCCTTGAAGAAGGAAGCAATGGAGGAACTAGTCGACTTGAGGACTGACGTCAAAGAGCTTAAGGATGGATTCATGAATGAAGTATATGCTCTGACACAAGGACAAGAAGCTTTGAAAGAAGACGTTCTGGTTATCCGGGATGGTCAAGCTAGGGTAAAAGATGTAATGAACACCCTTTCAAGAGTGGAGTCTAAGCTAAACAAGAGGCTGGATAGAATTGAAAAGACTACCAACTTAAGATTGGATGACATTGACCTAAATCTGGCTTCTATGCATGAGATGAATAAGGAGATTGCGGAGTTCATGGAGAATCAAAGCGACGGAGTACAGTCTATTTGGAGTATGCTGAGGAACCAACAATTCACATCAGCAACCTGGTCCTTCTACTACCTTTTATGCTGAAGATGACTTTATCGAGGATTCCTCAACTAAAGGGGAGAAAGTTGGAGCTGGGGAGCAAGGTCTGGATGGATGGGGTATATGGGAAACCAATCAAGCTATTCCGGTAAGACAGTACTGGATAGAGAACATTGTGCAAGAAGAAGGGAGTAGTGAAGAGGTATTTGAGGTCATGCATGAGCATCCACAAGAAGAGCATGAGCCATATTATCCAAAGCCTATTGAACATCCTATCTTGGATGATAATATGGAAGAAGAAGCAAATCCTCTGTCACTGGAAGAAGAAGCTGCCTTGGAGACATTAAAAGCTGAGAGAGCTGAAAGAGATGCCAGGCAAGCTGAGAAAGAAAGACATCAGGCAGTTCTAAGGAGTGAAAAGCTAAAGAGATTCAAGATGTATAATGAAGTGAGGAAGAAGAAGATGATGGATTTGGCAAAGAAATCAGTAACTGACTGGGAGATGGCTTATAAAATCTTCTGCGGAGTTGAAGACGGATTAGAAGTCAACGACAATGCTGAGGTGGAAGTTATCATTCAGAACATCAGAAGTGCCAATCTTGAAGATCAGACTTACTTCACTGCATTGAGAAACTCTATGATCTATCTGAAAGCTGGGGTTAAAGCAAACGGTGCCTGGAACATAGTGATCAATTTTCTTGAAAGAGGTACCTTTGTGATTTCCACTAAGTTTTTTGAACAGAGAACATACACAGAACTGCAGGTGTTGCTTATCAAGATTCAAAGGACTACAAGGCTAAATGAACTGCTCCGTGAGCATGTTAGAGATATCTTGATGAAAGTCAGTCCAGAGATTACTGAAGATCCTCCAATGAATGACTTGTTCAGAATCTGCTATTTGACTGAGGACAAGCTGAAAGACTATCCAAGCAACTATCTGATATCAGTGAAGAAGTATCTTAGATCCACTGGATTCTCATCAACGGAGAAGGACAAAGCAGCAGACACTCTGGGAAGATTTTTAATGGAGAATGTTCCTTACTACAGAAAGAGAGTGGAAAGAGGATTGGAAGTGCGTCCCAGACTACCAAACATGCCAAAGCTAAACAAGAAAGATGTTAACATTGCATGGTTGTGGGCTGGAGTGGGACAAGAGGTTGAATATATTGGAAGACACATCAAAGGAGCAATCCTTAAACCTGGAGAACCACTGCACTATCCATCAGTGATTGATTATCAAGCTGCTAAATCCAATCCGGTGATAGAAGAAGGTGAGATTGAAATGGACTGAAGAACAGAAGCAAAGAACAAAAGAACTATTAGCTCAGTCTAGAGGAGCAACTTCTATGTATAAAGTTTTATTGTTTTTTGAATTATGAAATCTGGAAATGTATATATATCTGATCCAGAATGCAATTAATATTATTAAGTTGTCTTACTTTAATTAGTTTCATGTTTCCTTAGTTAGTTGAGTTATCCTCGAGCTATTTGCTTGTCGAACTCTATACAATCAAATAGGGGGAGATTGTAAAGCATAATGTAACATAAGATGAAACAGAGATAACTACAACTCAACAAAGGACAAGACAGACAATAATATTAACAGAAGCACAGGAATCCAGAATCAAAGAAGAAAAGGTAAATGATAAGTGGATTTCATATCCACTTGGATCGTCCTAAATCGGCTTAAATTGATTGTTTGTTCTCAAGTACGTGGTGTTTTTGATGTGTTTTGTGTTAGTGTATGCAGAGTTGCTTCATCAGCAGAGTTGTAGAGTTTCTGTGGTTTGTGGTGGTGTTTGATCTTTGTTTTGAGGGCCAAGTGGTTGAGGAACGTGAGAGCGCAAGAATTGTCAAGGAAAAGCAAAAGGAAGAATTTTGACAGAGACCAAGCGCGCCCGCCCCCTTCCAAGCGCGCCCGCGCCCTCCTGATTTCATTCCAAGCGCGCCCGCGCCCATCCAGGCGCGCCCACCCCTGAAACATTCTGGAAAAAGGCAAGTTCAAGTCAGAAAAGGAAACAGCAGATGACCAGTCAACCCTGAGGCCTATATAAACTATTGGTGGACGATTTCTGAGATATAAATTGTCATATATACAGACATATTCATCCACCATCAAGGAGAACAAGAAGACGGCTGATTACGAAGATCTACTTTTCAATTTATCTTTGTATTCTTCTAATTAGGCGATACTTTGGATTCTCGTTTGTTTCTTCATAAACCCTAGTACTTTTAATTAGTATTCCAGACATATTTATTATCATGTTTTCATCAGAACCCACGATGATGAACGGTTCGATTATGAACTAATCGTTGTCGTGGGATTCTAACGGATTTATTTATGGATTTTAGTAGTTAATCGTTTTAAAGATTTGTGTGTGATGATTTGTTGATAACCTAGTTTGGTTGTGCTTATTCTTCTTGGATGCGTAGCTAACATCTAAGTTGTTTGTTAATCTCTATTGATTGCGAAAGTGGATATAGAGATTTAGAACTTGCCATGCTAGCATAGGTTTATGTATGTTTGTCATGCATGATTCGTAGGTGATTTTAACCATCTTACCTGCCCTATGTAATCTGAATGGATAACTTGCTCGTTAAACCGTTATGTTTTCAAATCTTATAGACATATAGGGTCTAAACATAATTGGTGTCTGCTTAACTTCTATCTATTCTGTGGATGTTTGAGTGGTTTGGTATACGTATACTAAAAGGTAGCGTGTACTGATTTCGTGTTATCCGATTAGTTATCACAACTGTCATATGCATTGATTAAAGACAAAAGACTCTAGATGAAGTATTTAATGAAGTTAGGATCCCATGTTTTATTCTCATAAGTAATTCGACAGTAAAATCATTAGTTAATTATAGTCTTGGTAATTTGCTTAGTTAATTTAGTTAATCAAAACACAACTTTGATACTTGTCTTAGCATTGAACAATAGCCATACATTGTTGCATAAGTGCATAGCTATAGTAACCAAAGCAGTCTCTGTGGGAACGAACTCTACTTTCATATATTACTTGTTGACCGCGTACGCTTGCGTGATTTTGTGCGAACAAGTTTTTGGCGCCGCTGCCGGGGACTCGGTGTTATATATAGTTTATGTGCTTGTCATCAGTGGTCGTTAAAGTTCACTGACTCGGATTATTCTTTCATCGATTTTACTTTGTTTGGTGAGTTTCAGGTATTCTATTGAGAGTGTATGCGAACACGTTCTCAAGCTCGTAAGGAATTACTTGAATTAAATCTAGTTATGGGAGAACCAGCAGCAGAAACAAAGGCTCTGAAGGACTATTCTCAGCCAAAGATCAATGACATTCAATCTAGCATTGTCAGGCCGGCTATTGCAGCTAATACTTTCGAAATCAAGCCTGGCACAATTCAGATGGTGCAGAATTCAGTTCAGCTTGGGGGTGCTCCAACGGAAGATCCTAATATGCATATTAGGGATTTCATTGAGATCTGCGACACCTTCAAGTTCAACGGAGTGTCAGAAGATGCTGTGAAGCTGAGACTTTTCCCATTTTCTCTGAGGGATAAGGCTAAGGGCTGGTTGCACTCTCTACCAGCAGGTTCTATTACTACATGGGAGGATCTTGCTCAGAAGTTTCTCACTAAATTCTTTCCTATGGCTAAAACAGCAGCAATCAGGAATGCTCTTACTCAGTTTGCTCAGCATTCTGGAGAAACTTTATGTGAAGCTTGGGAGCGCTACAAGGAGATGCTTAGGAAGTGTCCTCATCATGGAATGCCTGATTGGATGGTGATCAATTGTTTTTATAATGGTCTGGGAGGTCAATCACGACCAATGCTTGATGCGGCATCAGGTGGAGCTCTTTGGGCTAAAAGCTATGATGAAGCTTATGAACTTATTGAGATGATGGCTGCTAATGAATACCAGAATCCAACTCAGAGGTTATCACAAGGCAAGGTAGCAGGAATTCTGGAAGTGGATGCAGCTACGGCAATTGCAGCTCAGTTAAAGGCTTTGTCTATGAAGGTGGATTCTTTGACTAACTATGGAGTTCAGCAGGTGGCTAGTGTTTGTGAGCTATGTGCAGGTGCTCATGACACGACTCAATGTGCCATATCTAATGAGTCGGCACAGTTTGTGAGCAATTTCCAGAGATCACAACAGCCAGTGCCTAAAGCCTATCATCTGAATAACATGAACCATCCTAATTTCAGCTGGAGTAACAATCAGGGAGGTCAGCAACAACCACAACAGCCGTATCAGCAGTATCAAGGTCAACAATTTGGAGCTAAACCATTCAATTCTTCTGGTTTTCAGCAACATTATGCTCCAAGGCAACCATATCAACCACCAGGTTTTCAACAACCGTCTCAAGGCAACATTGGTCAGTCGTCTAATGAAAAGTCTGAATTGGAGGAATTGAGGCTAATGTGCAAGAGCCAAGCTGTTTCCATCAAGTCTCTGGAGAATCAAATAGGTCAGATTGCCAATGCCTTGCTGAATAGACCACAGGGAACTCTCCCTAGTGATACGGAAGCTAATCCTGGCAAAAGGGAGGTCAAGGAACATGTAAAAGCAGTTACCTTGCGTTCCGGAAAGGTTACGAGTGACCAGAACTCAGAAACAGAGCAAAACGAAAAATTTTTGGATTCCCAGCAGAAGGTGGAGCGCGCCCGCGCCCTAGGGAGCGCGCCCGCGCCTGAGGTTCTGCCAGAAAGTGAAGAAAAAGAGGAAAAAGCTAGTTTGGGGGGAAACGAAGTGGAAAAGCGTGACCATTCGACTGAGAATTCTATTCCGAAGCAAAGTACAGAGACCAAGGAGGTCTATCCTCCTCCGCCATTCCCTAAACGTCTTCAAAAGCAGAAGTTGGACAAGCAGTTTGCTAAGTTTCTCGAAGTTTTCAAGAAATTGCAGATCAATATACCTTTTGCGGAAGCTCTAGAACAAATGCCGAGCTACGCAAAGTTCATGAAGGGTATTCTATCTCGGAAGTTGAAACTCGAGGAGTTGGAGACCATTGCTCTAACTGAAGAGTGCAGTGCTATCCTACAACAGATGTTACCTCCTAAACTCAAGGATCCAGGGAGTTTCACCATACCATGCAGTATCGGCAATCTATCTTTCAACAAGTGCTTGTGTGACTTGGGAGCTAGTATTAATCTGATGCCGTTGTCTGTCTTCATGCAACTTGGGCTGCCTGAGCCTAAACCTACAAACATGTCCTAACAGCTGGCTGATCGGTCGATCACATATCCAAGGGGAATAGTGGAGGATGTTTTGGTTAGAGTGGATAAGCTTATCTTTCCTGCTGATTTTGTGATCCTGGACTTTGAGGAAGACAAGAAGATTCCTATTATCTTGGGAAGGCCGTTCTTGGCTACAGGCCGTACCTTGATCGATGTGCAGAAAGGAGAACTTACAATGAGGGTACATGACCAGAATGTCACCTTCAGTGTGTTCAATGCAATGAAGTTTCCTACAGAGGATGAAGAGTGTTTTTCAGTGGACTTGGTGGGGTCTGCAGTTTACACGGAGATCGAGCAATTGCTTAAGTCAGATACCTTGGAGAAGGTACTGATAGGGGATTCTAATACTGAAGACAAAGAAAGAGAAGAGCAACTGCAGTACTTGAATGCCTCTCCGTGGAAAAGGAAGATTGATATGCCATTTGATTCTCTTGGCATAGCTGAGCTAAAAAAAATCTCAGGAGCGTCTCAAGCCTTCGATTGAAGAAGCTCCTACTCTTGAACTTAAACCACTACCGGAGCACTTGAGGTATGCTTTCTTAGGTGATGCATCTACTTTACCTGTGATTATTGCATCTAACTTGTCAGGTAGTGAAGAAGAAAAACTTTTGAGAATTCTGAGAGAGTTCAAATCAGCAATTGGTTGGACCATAGCGGATATCAAGGGAATCAGCCCTTCGTATTGCATGCATAAGATTCCGCTTGAACCAGGAAGTAAGCCAACAGTGGATCCTCAAAGGAGGCTCAATCCTATCATGAAAGAGGTGGTGAAGAAAGAAATTCTTAAGTGGCTGGATGCAGGCATTATCTATCCCATTTCAGACAGTTCTTGGGTGAGTCCGGTGCAATGTGTGCCTAAGAAAGGAGGCATGACAGTTGTTGCAAACGATAAGAATGAGCTCATCCCTACTCGGACAGTTACAGGGTGAAGAATTTGCATGGACATGAATTCTATTGCCTTCTGGATGGTTATTCAGGTTACAATCAGATTTACATTGCTCCAGAGGATCAGGAGAAGACCACATTCACATGTCCTTTTGGCACTTTTGCGTTCCGTCGTGTTTCTTTCGGACTCTGTGGTGCTCCAGCAACTTTTCAGAGGTGTATGATGGCTATTTTCTCAGATATGATTGGCATTAATGTGGAGGTATTCATGGATGACTTCTCAGTTTTTGGAACTTCTTATGACCAGTGCCTACAGAATCTTGGCATGGTGCTGAAAAGGTGTGTTGAGACCAATTTGGTGCTCAACTGGGAAAAATGTCACTTCATGGTGCAATAAGGAATCATTCTTGGGCATAAGGTTTCTAGCAAGGGGCTTGAAGTGGATAAGGCCAAAGTGGAGACAATTGAAAATCTTCCTCCACCAATTTCAGTTAAGGGAATTCGCAGTTTTCTTGGTCATGCGGGTTTCTATCGGCGATTCATTCAAGACTTTTCCAAAATCTCTAAACCCTTATGTAGTTTGTTGGAAAAGGATGTTCCTTTCAAGTTTGATGAAGATTGCTTAGCTGCTTTCGAGCTATTGAAGAAGAAGTTGACCACTACACCTATTATCACTGCACCTGACTGGGATGAACCTTTTGAGTTGATGTGTGATGCTAGTGACTATGCAGTGGGAGCTGTTCTTGGACAAAGGAAGAACAAGGTGTTTCATGTGATTTACTATGCTAGCAAAACTCTCAACGATGCGCAGCTGAATTACACTACTACAGAGAAGGAGCTCCTGGCAATTGTCTACAGTTTTGAGAAATTCAGGTCGTATTTGCTTGGGATGAAGGTAGTAGTCTATACTGATCATGCAACCATTCGTTATCTGATTTCTAAGAAAGATTCAAAGCCTCGGTTGATTCGTTGGGTGCTTTTGCTGCAAGAGTTTGATTTGGAGATTAAAGACAGGAAAGGTACAGAAAACCAGGTGGCTGATCATTTGTCACATTTGGAAGATCACGGTACGGATTCAAGGGATAAGACTCTAATCAATGAATCTTTTCCTGATGAGCAACTTTTTGGGGTGCAAGATGAAGAACCATGGTTTGCAGATATTGTGAACTATCTTGTGAGTAATGTCATCCCGGCTGAATTTTCTTATGCTCAAAGGAAGAAGTTTCTGCATGATGTGAAGTGGTACCGTTGGGACGAGCCATTTTTATTTAGACAGGGAGCTGATCAGATGATAAGGAGATGCATTCCTTATAGTGAAACTGAGGGTGTTTTGCGAGATTACCATTCCACCACTTATGGAGGTCATTATGGTGGAGAGAAGACAGCTACTCGAGTACTTTAGGCAGGATTCTACTGGCCGACTCTATTTAAAGATGCTCATCAGTTTGTGTTGAGATGTGATCGATGTCAAAGGGTTGGTAATATCTCTAGGAGGAACGAGATGCCTCTTAATATGTTGCTTGAAGTGGAGATTTTCGACGTGTGGGGAATCGATTTCATGGGACCTTTTATTTCTTCTTGCAATAATCAGTACATTCTGTTAGCTGTGGATTACGTTTCTAAATGGGTCGAGGTAAAGGCTTTACCGACCAATGATGATAAAGTGGTGCTGAATTTTCTGCATAAGCAAATCTTCACGCGTTTCGGAACTCCAAGGGTAATCATCAGTGATGAGGGTACGCATTTTTGCAACCGCAAGTTCACAGCTTTGATGGCTAGGTATAATATCAATCATCGTGTTGCTACTGCCTATCACCCTCAGACAAATGGACAAGCTGAAGTTTCTAACAGGGAGGTCAAGCGTATTCTTGAGAAAGTGGTAAATCCTTCGAGGAAGGATTGGTCGTTGAAGCTAGACGAAGCTGTTTGGGCTTACAGGACAGCTTACAAGACTCCTTTGGGTACGTCACCGTTTCAGCTGGTGTATGGTAAGGCTTGCCATTTGTCTGCCGAGCTAGAGCACAAGGCATATTGGGCGTTGAAGAAGTTGAATTTTGATTTGTCAGCTGCTGGTGCGAGAAGAATGCTTCAGATTAATGAGTTGGATGAGTTTCGGCTACAGGTTTATGAAAATCACAAGTTATACAAGGAGAAGGTTAAGAGATGGCATGATAAGAAGTTGGTGCAAAAGTCCTTTGTTCCTGGCCAACTAGTTTTGCTTTTCAACTCTCGTCTCAAGCTTTTCCCTGGTAAACTCAAGTCAAGGTGGTCGGGGCCGTTTACGGTCAAAACAGTGTTTCCACATGGTGCAGTGGAAGTTTTCGATAAGTCACCGGATGAAGCATTCAAGGTTAATGGTCAGAGGTTGAAACCGTATTTTGGTGAACGGGTGAATCGCGAGGCGGAGACCGCGGTTCTTGTTTCAGCTGATTATGGAGGCGGAATCACGTCAAGCTATTGACGTAAAATGAGCGCTTCATGGGAGGCAACCCATGTTATTGTTGTAAGTATTTTTCTATTCTGATTGTTTAAAAAAAAAATTAAAAAATTAAAAAATTAAAAAATCAGAAAAAATTTCTGGGCAGAAAGGCAAGCGCGCCCGCGCCCGCGCCCATACCCAGCGCGCCCGCGCCCAGTCCCTGACCAGGAAGTAAAAAAAAACGGAAAAAATGTGAAAAAGCCCCCAAATTCAGTTTTTATTTGTTTTTCACCCTATATAAACATAACCATATCTATCCCCAACCCTATTTTCCAATCCCTAGCCCCTAAACTTCTCTCTCCCATTCTCTCTCTCAAATTTATACATACATATCCTTACATATACTTTCATCTCATCCTAATTCCATGGCACCACCAAAGAGAGGTCGTTTTGCGGGTAGTAGCAGCACTCGTCGCTCTTCATCTGAGGAGGAATCGAGTATGGGTGTTGGGGGTGAGAAGTTTTCTTCTCCGGAGGCTCAATTGGAGTTTACACTGTTGTTATCCAAGGCCGTGGCTAAAGAAAGGGGATTTTTGCCTCAACCTACTGATGGGCATTTGTTTAGTATGATTACGAAGAGGGGTTGGGAGTCCTTTTGTGAATCGCCGAATCCGGTCCCGTTGTCTATTGTGCGGGAGTTTTATGCTAATGCTAAAGCCGATAAGAATGGGTATAGTGTGGTTCGAGGCTTGACTGTGGATTACCCGGCGAAGGCAATTCATCGGGTTTTGAATTTGCCTAGGAGGAAGAGGGGTGAAGAAGATTGGTCTTTGAAGACTCGGGATGATCTTGATCTCGAGTACATTCTTGGGGAGATTTCTGTTCCGGGCACTACTTGGAAGTACAGGGCTGGTACCACTGAGCCGATTATTTTTCCGTCTTCTGCAATAAACAGGTATGCGAGGGCTTGGAATCTGTTTTTATGTGCTAATATTTTGCCTTCTTCGCATTCGCATGAGGTTACTGTTGAGAGGGCTATTATTCTTTGGGCACTTCTGAATGAGGAGTACATTGATCTTGGGGAACTCCTTCATAAGAACATTGTGAAGTTTTTGAAGGGTGGTACAACAGGGGCGATTCCTCATGCCTCTATTGTTATCAAGCTCTGTTTAGCTGTTGGTGTTCATTGGTTTGAGGAGGAGCAGGTTCAGTTACCTAGTGCTCCTATTGATCATGCAACGATCACTAGGATGGAGGATTGGGATGGTGGTGCTCCGGAATATTCTGGTTTGGGCTATGTTATTTATGATGATGAGGAAGGAGAGGCTTCACCTCGTGAGCCTGCAGTACGGAGAGGACGTCCATCTAGGACTCAGCGTGAGGTGGATAGGTCTGGTGTTGGTGATACTCAGTATAGGCGGCTGACTAGGCGTATTGACGCCATGCATGACATTCAGAGTCGCTTTGCTCAGGATTTGACTCAGGCGTTGGGTACTGCTTTCCGCGCCAATGGAGTTGATATTGTTTGGCCCACATTTGGAGCTGATTCTGTTTATCCACCACCGGATACACCACCCGAGGAGGGTGGTGCTGCTGATGATTAGGTATACTCTGTATCTTTCCTTTTTATTACCTTCAATGAGGACATTGAATATTGTAAGTTTGGGGGTGATAATTAAGGAAGAGTAGTGTGTGTGTGTGTTCATATAGGATTCATGTTGCATATGTAGTTAGTTTCATTCATATTTTTGCATGTTTATGTCATATAGAGCATTTTGGTTGCATTAGTGTTTGTGTCTATCATGTGAGTCCATTTAGTTGCATTTGCATAGCATGCATATTTCATGATCCTTTACGAATTGACTATTTCTGTTGATGAGTTGATGTTGATGGGAGTGTGGTAGTGATGAATAGAGGGTTGATTAAGTTCCTATGAATTGACTTGTATGCCAGAAACAAAATAATTTCATAAGTCTCATTGGTTGCTTTTGGATTTGATCAGACCATGTTTGTTTGGAAGTTAGAATTTAATCACTTGCTTATATTTAGAATGTTCTTCTATTCTCTTGAAAACAAAGAAGCACTTAAGTCTAAGTTTGGGGGAAAACAGGGATTTCATGCTAGTTGTCAATAAAGGCTAGGCGTCAAATGGCTAGTAGCCGCTCATTGTAAAAAATGAGTAGTCTAGGGTGGGATGAGAAAAAAGCAAAGCGCACTCATTCCGAAATTGAAAAAAAAAAGAAAAAAAAAAGTTGTGTTAGTTGTTTTATGCAGAATTGATCAGGTTGCGCTCTTTAATACTCGAGCAATTAAGTTCTAGGGGACTTTGTGCCTAGTGACCTAAGACTTTTCCGGTCTGGGATCCACTAACCTAAAGCTCGCTACATGGGTATTATTGTATAAGCCTTTTGGGGTCTCAGCCATTGCACGGTCAAATAAGCATGAGTGTTGTTATGTTTGTCGTAATAAAGCATGAATTCCTGTCTAACTCAAGTGGATTTTGAGATGTCTTTGAGTGGTTTCTTGTGTCTAGAGTTCATTCTGTTTATAAGCTTGTGATTGTTTTGGTGAAGAATAGGATATGGTCTTGATTTAGTTTGGGAGTATATTGATGAGCATTGCACACACGCACGTTTCTGTGTTTGTATGGTTAGTATACGGGAATTTGTTTGAGCTCTGTTTGGAAGATTGCATTCTTTGAGATGTTGATTTGGTTGTGGTTATTCTGAGAGGATCGATTGCATTAGCATAGTAGTTGCATTCATGCATAGCATTGTATTTAGAGTCTGTTTATGCTTGAGGACAAGCATCGGTTTAAGTTTGGGGGTGTGATAAGTGGATTTCATATCCACTTGGATCGTCCTAAATCGGCTTAAATTGATTGTTTGTTCTCAAGTACGTGGTGTTTTTGATGTGTTTTGTGTTAGTGTATGCAGAGTTGCTTCATCAGCAGAGTTGTAGAGTTTCTGTGGTTTGTGGTGGTGTTTGATCTTTGTTTTGAGGGCCAAGTGGTTGAGGAACGTGAGAGCGCAAGAATTGTCAAGGAAAAGCAAAGGAAGAATTTTGACAGAGACCAAGCGCGCCCGCCCCCTTCCAAGCGCGCCCGCGCCCTCCTGATTTCATTCCAAGCGCGCCCGCGCCCATCCAGGCGCGCCCACCCCTGAAACATTCTGGAAAAAGGCAAGTTCAAGTCAGAAAAGGAAACAGCAGATGACCAGTCAACCCTGAGGCCTATATAAACTATTGGTGGACGATTTCTGAGATATACATTGTCATATATACATACATATTCATCCACCATCAAGAAGAACAAGAAGACGGCTGATTACGAAGATCTACTTTTCAATTTATCTTTGTATTCTTCTAATTAGGCGATACTTTGGATTCTCGTTTGTTTCTTCATAAACCCTAGTACTTTTAATTAGTATTCCAGACATATTTATTATCATGTTTTCATCAGAACCCACGATGATGAACGGTTCGATTATGAACTAATCGTTGTCGTGGGATTCTAACGGATTTATTTATGGATTTTAGTAGTTAATCGTTTTAAAGATTTGTGTGTGATGATTTGTTCATAACCTAGTTTGGTTGTGCTTATTCTTCTTGGATGCGTAGCTAACATCTAAGTTGTTTGTTAATCTCTATTGATTGCGAAAGTGGATGTTAGGAATATGTTGTTCTTGATGATAATTATAAAAACACTTAGTAGATTTTGTATTAAGTCATTTTTGTAACTGTCAACGAAATGGCATGCTTTGCAGTGTTTCGTTGACAGGAAGCTCATCAACGGAATGAGTGTCATAGCAATTGCACTGTACAATACTTCATAGTTTGACATGCAGTTTGTTGTGAGTATTAGATAGGTTTTCTAAGTCATGTTGACTAATGGTTAGATAGGCAAAATAGGTTGGATAATTGTAAATATATTGTGCCTTGTAATTTTGCCTAAGTGAAGACATGTCAACGGAATGAAGATTACTCTATCAACGAAACAAGGAAGCTCATCAACGAAACAAGGAATAAAGCTATCAACGAAACACATCTCCACAACATCAACGAAACACTATTACTTTTTGAATAGTTGACCAAGTGATAGTGACAGTTTACTGAACAGATCTAAAGGAGATATGGAAGTGTACTTTGCATTGGAAGCCATCAAAATGGTTACTGGAATTATGGAAACATTCCAATTTCCAATAAGGCTCTTGGGAATGATCATTATAAGCATGAAGACAAAAGCAAGGATCTCCAAGGACCATTGGACAAAAGGAATGAAAAGCAAGCTACTGATGGTTACTACTATTGTACTTTAGTTTAGCCAAACGTAGAATTGTAAACTTGGGTATTTATAACCAAGTGTAGCAGTTACTTTAAAAAGTAAGAGAAGAAAAACAAATAGTTTGTATTAGCTATCTTTGAGAGCATTCTTCTCTACAACTCTGTAACTGAGCAGCTGTGTACATTTGTATCACAGATTAATTCCGCAATAAAAACACTTCAGTTGGATCATCAAACAATCCAACTGAATTATTTATATCTTGTGTTTTTATTTATTCAGTTTAGTTTAATTTCTTAAAGTGTTTTTAAGTTTAAGAAAATATCAAGAATTGTATTCAACCCCCCCCCCCCTTCTACAATTCTGTTAGGTCATTTGGGATTAACAATTGGTATCAGAGCAAGCTTCTAACATACAAGAAGTTTAAAGATCAAGACCAAGACAGAAACCATGGTGAAGAAGGATGCAGGTGTGAAGATACCAGTTCTTGATAAGGACAATTACTTTCACTGGAAAGTAAAGATGCATTTACATCTCATGTCTATGGATGAGAGATATGTAGACTGCATTGAGAAAGGTCCACACGTTCCCATGAAGTTTGCATCTAGAGTTGGAGTGCCAGCTGATGCTCCTGATGTAGAAATTCCAAAACTTGTCTCAGAATGGACTATTGAAGATCTTGCAGAAATCCATAAAGATAAAAGAACCATGAACATTCTGTTTAATGGTTTGGAGCAAGAGATGTTTGACAATGTCATAAACTGTACAACCTCCAAGGAAGTATGGGACACTGTCAGAACACTATGTGAAGGAACTGAGCAAGTAAGGGAGAACAAAATGCAACTCCTTATACAACAATATGAGCACTTTCACTTTAAAGCTGGTGAAACCCTAAATGACACGTTTAGTAGGTTTCAAAAGCTTCTGAATGGATTAAAGTTGTATGGGAGAATCTACCAAACTAAGGACTCAAACCTTAAATTTCTAAGAGCTCTTCCAAAAGAATGGAAGCCTATGACTGTTTCTCTAAGAAACACTCAAGAGTACAAAGATTACACTCTTGAAAGGCTGTATGGAACATTGAAGACTTATGAGCTGGAAATGGAGCAAGATGAGGAAATTGAAAAGGTACAGAAGAAGGGTGGATCTATTGCATTGATTGCATCTGTGAACCAACTGGAAGATGATAATAAAGAAACTGCAAAGGCCACAACTAGTCGATCTAGTTGTAGGAGTGATGTTAGCAAGGGTAAAGACAAGATGACAGAAGAAGAAGAATCAGAACCAGCCAACTTGGATGACTTAGATGAGATTGATGAACACATTGCTTTTCTGTCAAGAAAATTCTCTAAGTTCAAGTTCAAAAGAAACTCAGAAGCAAGGCCACCAAGAAGAGACTTTCAACCTAGCAAAACAAACTGGATTGAAAAGTCTAAATCTAAATGTTTCAATTGTGGAATGCTTGGTCACTTTGCTGGAGACTGCAGAAAGCCCAAGATTGAGAAGAGCAACAGGAAATTTGAGCCTGTTGATTATAAAAAGAAATACTTTGAACTTCTCAAGCAAAAGGAAAAGGCTTTCATGTCTCAGGAATATGATTGGGCTGGTAATGGTGAAGATTCTGATGATGATGTTGAGTATGTCAACTTGGCTCTTATGGCTGACAATCATGAGCAGGAAGCAAGTTCCTCAAGCAACCAGGTAACAATTACTAATCTTTCTGAGCTTTCTAAAGAGGAATGCGATAGTGCAGTAAATGAAATGTCTACTGTAATATATAATTTGCGTGTTACTCTTAAATCACTTACCAAAGAGAATTCAAGAATTAAAGAGACTAATTTGCTCTTAAGTGATAGGAATGCAATGTTAGAAGCACAGCTCATTGAATTTGAGAAAATGAGATGTGTTAGTAGGGATGCTAAGAAGGAACTCGAGAACGTGTTACAAAGGGAAGAAATTCTTAAGACACAACTAGAAATAGAACAGAGTGTGATTGCTAAATGGAAAGATGCCAGGAATGTTGCTACCAACATCATTAATGTTCAAGGTATGGAATCTTTCTGTGAACAATCATGGAAAAAGAACAAAGAGAAACTAGGGTATGTTTGTGAAGCCTTAGATTCAGAAACAGAGTCAACAAACAACAATGATCACTTGTTGAAGGTTGATATGTCAACGGAATGCGATGTTTCGTTGACACATGAACCATCAACCGATCAGGGTGTTTCGTTGACAGAAAAAAAGAAAAGATGAACTCACTAGACTTAATAATAAGTATGGTCCTGTCACCAAGAACTTTGTTCAAGGTGAGTCTAGTAAATCAAAGAAAGTTGAGAAGCCTGTTGAGAGAGCTAATGTAGGTCACTTGTCCAACAAGCAATTGAAAGATAAGATAGAGAATGTTCAAATTGAGGCTAAGGGAAATAAAAGGAATAACAGGAATGGCAAAGTAGGAATTAACAAACACAACAATTACACACCTGATAAATATGCTCCTAGAAAGACATGTGTCAATTGTGGAAGTGTTAATCATCTATCTACTAACTGCAAATATGTTAAGAAAACTGCTAATATGAAAATTCCCAAGCCTGCAATGAATAATCTTATGCCTACAATGCCTGTTATGCCTAACATGTTTGCTCCATGTGCACAATTTCAAAATCCATATGCCAGCATGCCATTTGTGCCTAATCCATACATGAATATGTTTAGTATGCCACAAATGCCATGGAATATGAATAATATGTGTGTTCCTTCAAATATGCATGCTGTAAATAAAAATGTGAGCAACAATCAGAAATCAACACCAAGAGTAAAAGTTGATTTAAATCAAAATGAGCCCAAGGTGAAAAATGATATAAAAGGAAAAGCAAAGGCTAACAAAACAGGACCCAAGGAAACTTGGGTACCAAAATCAACTTGATTTGGTTTCATTGTGTGCAGGGAGACAAAAGGAATCTTTGGTACTTGGATAGTGGTTGTTCAAGACACATGACTGGTGATTCTACCCTGCTCACAGAGTTTCAGGAAAGAGCTGGCCCTTGTATTGCTTTTGGAGATGACAGCAAAGGCTACACTAAGGGATATGGCTTGATTTCAAAAGAGAATGTCATCATAGATGAAGTTGCATTGGTGGATGGTCTTAAGCACAATTTGCTTAGTATCAGTCAACTTTGTGACAAAGGGTTTTTAGTTACTTTTTCAAAAGAAGCCTGTGTTGTTTCTAGAGGAGGAAACAACAATGTGGTAATGACTGGATTCAGAAGAGGGAATGTGTACATTGCTGACTTTAGTAGCACAAGTCCAGACACCATCACTTGTCTTTTCAGCAAAGCAAGCAAGGATGAAAGTTGGCTATGGCACAAGAAATTATCTCATCTGAATTTCAAGGTTATGAATGATTTGGTAAGGAAGGATCTTGCTAGAGGAATTCCACAGGTGGATTTTACCAAGGATGGTTTGTGTGATGCCTGTCAAAAAGGGAAACAAAAGAAGGCATCATTCAAAAGCAAGACAGAGTCATCAATTGTCCATCAGCTTGAATTACTTCATATGGATCTGTTTGGTCCTGTAAATGTCATGTCTATTTCAAAGAAGAAATATTGTCTTGTGATTGTTGATGATTTTTCTAGATTTACTTGGACCTTCTTTTTACATTCTAAAGATGAGGCAAGTGAAATCATTATCAATCACATCAAGATGGTAAACAATCATCCTGACTTGAAAGTAAGAAGGATCAGGAGTGACAATGGGACAGAATTTAAGAATTCAAGCATGAAGATATTCTGTGAAGAAAATGGCATTATGCATGAGTTTTCAGCAGCAAGGACACCACAGCAAAATGGTGTAGTTGAAAGGAAAAACAGAACACTTATTGAAGCTGCTAGGACAATGCTAGATGAATCAAAGTTACCAACTTATTTTTGGGCTGAGGCAGTTAACACAGCTTGCTTCACTCAGAATATTTCTTTGATTAATCAGGCCAAGGGAATGACCCCTTATCAACTACTCAAAAGAAAGAAGCCACTATTGGATTTTCTTCATGTCTTTGGATGCAAGTGCTTTGTTCTGAGAAATCAAGCTGAGCATTTGGGGAAATTTGAAGCAAAGGCAGATGAAGCAATATTTGTGGGATATTCAGCAGGGAAAGCTTACAGAGTCTATAATCTCAGAACCAACATTGTTATGGAATCTGTACATGTTGTTTTTGATGATCTCAAAATTCAAGGTCTCTGTGATGAAGGTTTCCATGAAAGTCTCTCTTTTGAGAATGAGGAAGGAGATCGAATGAATCATGTTAAGACTACTGAGAAACAGCCTAAAGTTGTTGCATCTAGCACAGATGAGAGCAGCAGTGAAGATGAAATTGCTGCATTAAGATTGAAAAGAATAGCTGCTAGTAGACCAAATGGTCATTTCGTTGACAGTCAAGATGGTGGTTTCGTTGACAGTCAAAATGAGCGTTTCGTTGACAGCCAAATCAGTGATACCGTTGAAGGTCATAGAAATGTCTCAAGAAGTGATCATTTAGGGACAACAAACTCAGGGGGAGTTTCTCAAGGACAAATATCCAATCAAGGCAATCATGATCATGAAACTACCTCGTCTAGAGCAAATCTACCTCCCTCAAGAAAATGGACTAAAGATCATCCCTTTGAACTTATTATAGGTGATGTTTCTTCAAAAGTCCAAACTAGAAGAGCAACTCAAGAAGAATGTCTATATAGCAGCTTTCTGTCTCAAGATGAGCCAAAGAAAGTTGAGGATGCACTTCTAGATCCAGATTGGGTTTTGGCTATGCAAGAAGAGCTAAACCAATTTGAAAGGAACAATGTTTGGAAGCTGGTGCCCAAGCCTAAGGACAGGAGTGTAATAGGCACAAAATGGGTGTTCAGAAACAAGATGGATGAAAATGGCATAGTCACAAGGAACAAAGCAAGACTAGTTGCAAAAGGCTACTCACAGGAAGAAGGAATTGATTTTGATGAAACATTTGCTCCTGTTGCAAGACTAGAAGCAATAAGGATTTTCCTAGCCTATGCAGCCCATGCCAATTTCAAAGTCTATCAAATGGATGTGAAAAGTGCTTTTCTGAATGGGGAATTGGAAGAGGAGGTCTATGTGAGTCAACCTCCTGGTTTTGAAGATGATGATTTTCCAGAATATGTATACTTCCTCCTCAAAGCACTCTATGGTTTGAAACAAGCACCTAGAGCCTGGTATGACACACTCTCACAGTTTCTTCTTGAGAATCACTTCACTAGAGGTACTGTAGATAAAACTCTTTTTCACAGGATTGTGAATGGCTCTACTATACTTGTTCAAATTTATGTAGATGACATAATCTTTGGGTCTACAGATGTGAAACTTTGTCAAAAGTTTGCCAAGCTTATGCAAAGTAAATATGAAATGAGCATGATGGGAGAATTAACTTACTTTCTTGGTCTTCAAGTGAAGCAAGTTAATGAAGGCATTTTCATTAGTCAAACAAAATATGTTCATGATTTATTAAAGAAATTTAACTTAATGGAATGCTCTCCTGCCAAAACTCCCATGCCCACTGCCACCAAACTTGAATTGAATACTAAGGAAAAATCTGTGGACATCTCAAGTTACAGGGGCATGGTAGGCTCACTTTTGTATTTAACAGCTAGTAGACCTGATATTATGTTTGCTACATGTCTATGTGCTAGATTTCAGGCTGATCCTAGGGAATCCCATTTAGTTGCTATTAAAAGAATTTTCAGATATCTCAAGGGAACACCAAACCTTGGCATTTGGTATCCTAGAGAATCTGGTTTTGAACTAATTGGTTATTCAGATGCAGATTATGCAGGATGTAAAATTGACAGGAAAAGCACAACAGGCACCTGTCAATTCTTAGGAAACAAGCTTGTGTCATGGTTCAGCAAGAAACAAAACTCAGTTTCCACCTCCACAGCTGAGGCTGAGTATATTGCAGCTGGAAGTTGTTGTGCACAGATTTTATGGATGAAAAATCAATTACTTGATTATGGATTAAGAGTTGAGAAAATTCCTATTTTCTGTGACAACACTAGTGCCATTGCCATTACTGAGAATCCAGTGCAGCATTCAAGAACCAAGCACATTGACATCAAGTACCATTTCATTAGAGAACATGTTATGAATGGTACTGTGGAGTTACATTTTGTTCCAAGTGAACAGCAACTTGCAGACATCTTTACCAAGCCACTTGATGAATCAACATTCTCAAGATTAGTAAGTGAGCTAGGTATGCTAAATTTCTCTTAATTATTTCTGAGATGTTTGTAAGTCATAATGCAGCCAGAAATTTGCTATGATTTTCTGTGATTTAATTTTCTCAGGAAAAAGTAAAATTTTGTCTAAGTCAAAATAACTATGCCAACGAAACAAACCATTTCGTTGACAGTCTTAGCATTTTTCTGGGTGTTTCGTTGATAGCTCTTTTATGTCAACGAAACACAGCTGTATCAACGAAACAGACGGGACTGTAAACGCCCAATTCTGATTCGTTGATTTAGCGCTTTTTATCTGAACCGTTGAAAACTGACACGTCTTTTACCACGATCTATACATACATCCCTGTAAGTATAAATCATGGTAATACTTTAAGAGTAACGGTTATATTTTTAAGCCAATCCAGTAATTTACTTTTATTATTGGACTCATTTTCTGAGAATTTTTGGGGGAGTATTTAAGAATTTCTATTTTCTTTAATTCCTTTTTACTTGCTCTCAAAAATTCCAAAGGCTTTTCTCTCTTTTTCTCTCTAACAAGCAACTCAGTTCGAAGCTTTTCCTCACTCAACAATGGCACCCATAGTCAAGCTTATGTCTGCTGGAGGGTTCATCTATGAGAAGAACAACTCCATCCCGTTTGTTGCAAAGGAAAACCCGAACAGACTTTTCTTCAAAATGATGGATTTCATGAAGAATTGCAAGTTGAGCTATGCGATGTTTCACTCTACACCACTCTACAATGAAGTAATTGAGGAGATTTGGACCTCATGTGAGTATAGTGGAACAAATTGCACTCTGCAATTCACTCTCCAAGGTAATGAGTACATAGTTAATTCTGATGTTTTGCAAGCATGTTTACAAATTCCTGATAATAACTGTGATGCTTTGCCTACTAACACTGAAATAACTACCATGCTAAATTCTATAAACTACTCTTTGCCTACTGATAATCTGGGTAGAATAATTAGGAGAGGTTTGGTTAGGGAATACAGTTATTTAGCTGATGCATTCATTAAGGTCTTTTCTGGAAAGATTAGTAATTTTGATGCATTAACTAACTCTATGTTAATTCTCCTAACCATGCTTCTAAATGATAGATATTACAACTTTAGCACCCAACTTATGTATGAAATTGGTGCTAAGATGGGTGATAAGGCAAATAGGAAGAAAAATATCTATTATGCAAGGTTTCTGATGATGCTGGCTAATCATGTTAGTCCAGCACCATTAGTTATCTCTAACCCTAATGCCAGGTTTGAGTGCTTTGTACAAGAAAAGAGAGTATTGACAGACATACTGAGGCTGAACTACAATGGTGATGTTCCAGTGGTGTATCTGCCAATCATTGAGGTAACTACTACTATCCCTGTTAGTATAGCTGTTACTTCTATTGTCTCCTCCAACCTTGTTGCTATGGAGTCTGTAGCTGTGTCCCAACAGGCTCCTGCCCCAGTAACTAAATCAAAATCAAAGAAATCCTCCAAGCCAACCTCAGGTGCTTCTCAAAAGGCACCTGTTGTAAAAACTACCACACAACCTAAGGGGAGTGAGTCTGGAGTTGTAAGAGGTGAGGGAAGGGGTGAAAATCAAAGAAACCCCAAGAATAAGGAAGGTGAGGTAAGTGTTTCCCAGCCTAGCCCCATTGTGTCTTCCCAACAAGGCACAATGAGTAAAATGGATTTAAACACAAGTCTAATTGCATCCTCCCAAAAGGATGTGATTATTGAAACAAGCTCTTCACCTAGAGCACAGTCCAAAAGGGTAAGGGACACTTCAAGCCCAAAGTCTACATTTTCCCAATACCAAAGGAGAGTGAAGCAAAAGACCAAGGGTTCACAGGGTGCACACACACTGGAAGCAACACTTCCAGTTTCTCAAATTCAGTTTGATGTAACCCCTATTATTACTCTGGGGTTACAGTCCCACTCTCTAAACATTAATCTTGATTTATCTCCATCCAATTCACCAACTCAATCTTTAGATGTGGACATGATCCATACATCTTTTCCTGATTCTCCAACTCTAATCTTGGAGAAGCCCCACTCTGAAGCTGATGGTCATCACTTATTAAGTGATTTGTTGGGCCATCAACCAAGTTTTTCTGAAACTGCAAGAGAATCTGTGGACCCCAATCTAAAATCAATCACCACAGATTCTACTGTAATTTCACTTTCTCAAAATGCTTTATTGACTTCATCAACGAAACAGCCTCTTTCGTTGACAAGTGTTTCTCCATCAACGGTACCTATACCGTTGACATTTCAAACTACCATTCCGTTGATAGGTCATTCTACATCTTTTACTGAAAATCAAGTTGTTTCCACAACTAGTGTAGATGACCTGGTGGTAGTTGAGACACTTTTAGGTTTGAAAGGAGAGAATGAGAGTGAGAGGCTGGCTATTTCTTCCAGCCAGGCAAAAGGAGAGATTGAGAGTACCACCTTAGTAGGTGAAGGTGAGGGTGTGAGAGGTGTGAGCCATGGGGAGCCCATGATGCAAGAAAAGAGTGGAGAGAGAGAAGGGACTACAGGAGCAATAAGGATGGAAGCAGCCATTGCTAATGAGTTAATGGAGGTCAGTGAGGGAGAAAGGGAACTTACTTTCCAAGAGCATTATCAACAAACTCTGGATAGTATTTCCCTGGATCCTGAGACCTTTACTCATCCTGTGCCAGCCTATCAAGTTATGGCTCAACAGGGCAATGTGGAGGCAGAAAGGTCACTCAACTTAATTCATACTACTGCATCAATGCAAAGAGCAAAGGATGCCTTGACCAATCTACCTCCAGGAGCTGCAGCAAGTGGAGACTTTGAGTTTTCTGATGATGAGGACAGCTATGGTGATAATCTACAGGTGGCCACCACTTCACAGACTGGGACTTCTGTGGTGCCTCCTACACCAAGCTGGCTTTCTCAGGATATACATGGCAGAGCCACTCTAGATGCTGCTATCTCAAGGCAGTACAATGAGGCCTATCTAGCTCATGAGTCTGCAAATGCAAGGGACAAGAAATTCTACAAGGCCATCATAGATTCTCTGGAAATTCAAAGGCTACAGATGATGTAGACAAGGATTGAAGCTACAGAAATCAAGGACTCCATTAGCAATCTCAGGGATGCTAACTACAGGATGTTGGATGAAAAGCTCCCTCTTCTCACTGTGTCCAAGATGACCAGGTTTTTCTCTAAGGAACCTGAGGTGGCTACATCCTTGAAAACTCTCTCTACAAGAGTGGACAAGGTGGAAGCTACACTTTCTCAAATGCAGAAGGAACAGGAGAAGCAAACTCAGCTACTCACTCAGCTAGTGGCAGCTCAAGGCCTCCCAGTCATCTCTCTTGATGCTAACAAAAAGGGGGAGAAGTCTAAGGAGCTAAACATTCAAATCACAAAGGTGTTGGTCCCAGCCATTTCACTGCCACAGGAGCCACTAGCAATGGGGGAGTTTGGAAAGAAGAAGAAGGATAGTATTGACTTGATCCAGGAAGCTTCTATGAGGATGAAACTTGCAGAACAAATCAAAGATCACTGGTCCAACATAGAAGCAAGGTTCAAGAACATTACTGAATCTTCAAAGACAGATCAGCCATCAACAAATGCAATGGTGATTGTACAAATGGAGCCACAGTTCAAGAGCTCTTATGCTATAGAGCCTCTTCAGCATGGAATCCTTCAAGATTCAAGAAATGAGAAGGGTCAATCTTCATGCTTTACGAATGTGGATGCAAGAGGGATGTCTCCAATATCACCTGCCAAACCCAAAGGCAAGAACATTGAAAGGATATTTTATCCTGCTCCAAAGCCAGATGAGTTCAAAGTCCTAGGGAAGCTGATCATTGAGAGCAAGGCAAGCAATCATCCAAGCATAAGGAAACAAAGGGCCATCATCTACAGGGACAGCAAGGAAATCTGCATTTGGGTTGGTCACCCAAATTTTGCAAAGGCCAAGGCTGAAGAATCTGAAAGAGCAGCAATGCAAGCATTGGCAGTTGCTCAAGCACTTGAAGATGAAGAAACCTTTCAGGAAGAAAAAGCCAAGGATGGAGCTAATGAAGCTGAACCAGCAAGGAAAAGTGTAAGGCAACCAAAGGCTAGAGCTAAGAGGAATCTGAACTTTGAAAAAGAGGACTCTCTGGACACTGCTCAAGCCCCTTCCACAACAAGTGCACATCAAATTCCTATTGATCCACCTATTGGAGGAAAGTTGGCCTGTGACCCTGCACACCCTGTCAACTTTCATGATCAACCAATCATGCCAAAGGATGAGCCTATTGAATTTGATGAAGCCTATTTTCCAAAGTTCCTATTTGAAAAGGATCAACCAATGAAGACAAAGAAAAGGGCTGTCAAGGCAAAGCTAGTATTTGTGAGGAAGCCACAATCTCAGAAACCCCCTACAAATCCAGAGGACTGCATGTACATTGCTGACATCAGGGAAGAATCCAGCTTACATCTTGATTTAGACAACCTGGTGGAAGTAAGGGGCATTGCAGCTTCTCAAAAGTTACCTGAAAGATTGATTTTCACATACAAGGGTGGGAGAGAACAGACATGGCCTCTCTACAGAATTTTAGGAGAAGACTACCAAACACTACTCACAGTGTTTAGATGCTTGAAGAAAGACTTTGGCTTCACCAAAACAGCCAAGTCTGAGGTGGTCTCCAAGATATGTCAAATAAAGGCTAGCTGGAACAAGCCTGAGGCTCTTCCCAGGATGCTAAGAGTGCCCTCAACAGGAAAGAAGATCCATCTTCAACCTTACTGGATGATGGAATTTAAGGACAAGGACAACTGCAGAAGGTTCTTCAGGATGGAAGACCAGCTGGATAAGGCATCTAATCATACTCTAAGGTTCATGCAATCCAAGCTTGGTGAACAAGATGAAGAAGAGAAGATCTTTTACAGAAGGCTACAGGTCCAGATTGAGGAAAACAACTCAAGGAGAGGGAAGAAGACTATGCCTCAAAGAAGACCAAGGTGAATCATTGGCTCAGTCTAGAGGAGCACATTTGGGCATTAGTCTTGTAAGTCTTATTTTATGTCTAAAACTTAATGAAGCTAAATGCAAATTCTACTTTTATCATGTGTAATTTAACTGAGTGTTTTTGTTATCATCAAGGCTCTTGATTTATGGCTGTTATTCTATCAGTCATAAATTGGGGGAGATTGTTAGGAATATGTTGTTCTTGATGATAATTATAAAAACACTTAGTAGATTTTGTATTAAGTCATTTTTGTAACTGTCAACGAAATGGCATGCTTTGCAGTGTTTCGTTGACAGGAAGCTCATCAACGGAATGAGTGTCATAGCAATTGCACTGTACAATACTTCATAGTTTGACATGCAGTTTGTTGTGAGTATTAGATAGGTTTTCTAAGTCATGTTGACTAATGGTTAGATAGGCAAAATAGGTTGGATAATTGTAAATATATTGTGCCTTGTAATTTTGCCTAAGTGAAGACATGTCAACGGAATGAAGATTACTCTATCAACGAAACAAGGAAGCTCATCAACGAAACAAGGAATAAAGCTATCAACGAAACACATCTCCACAACATCAACGAAACACTATTACTTTTTGAATAGTTGACCAAGTGATAGTGACAGTTTACTGAACAGATCTAAAGGAGATATGGAAGTGTACTTTGCATTGGAAGCCATCAAAATGGTTACTGGAATTATGGAAACATTCCAATTTCCAATAAGGCTCTTGGGAATGATCATTATAAGCATGAAGACAAAAGCAAGGATCTCCAAGGACCATTGGACAAAAGGAATGAAAAGCAAGCTACTGATGGTTACTACTATTGTACTTTAGTTTAGCCAAACGTAGAATTGTAAACTTGGGTATTTATAACCAAGTGTAGCAGTTACTTTAAAAAGTAAGAGAAGAAAAACAAATAGTTTGTATTAGCTATCTTTGAGAGCATTCTTCTCTACAACTCTGTAACTGAGCAGCTGTGTACATTTGTATCACAGATTAATTCCGCAATAAAAACACTTCAGTTGGATCATCAAACAATCCAACTGAATTATTTATATCTTGTGTTTTTATTTATTCAGTTTAGTTTAATTTCTTAAAGTGTTTTTAAGTTTAAGAAAATATCAAGAATTGTATTCAACCCCCCCCCCCCCCCCCTTCTACAATTCTGTTAGGTCATTTGGGATTAACAGTGGATATAGAGATTTAGAACTTGCCATGCTAGCATAGGTTTATGTATGTTTGTCATGCATGATTCGTAGGTGATTTTAACCATCTTACCTGCCCTATGTAATCTGAATGGATAACTTGCTCGTTAAACCGTTATGTTTTCAAATCTTATAGACATATAGGGTCTAAACATAATTGGTGTCTGTTTAACTTCTATCTATTCTGTGGATGTTTGAGTGGTTTGGTATACGTATACTGAAAGGTAGCGTGTACTGATTTCGTGTTATCCGATTAGTTATCACAACTGTCATATGCATTGATTAAAGACAAAAGACTCTAGATGAAGTATTTAATGAAGTTAGGATCCCATGTTTTATTCTCATAAGTAATTCGACAGTAAAATCATTAGTTAATTATAGTCTTGGTAATTTGCTTAGTTAATTTAGTTAATCAAAACACAACTTTGATACTTGTCTTAGCATTGAACAATAGCCATACATTGTTGCATAAGTGCATAGCTATAGTAACCAAAGCAGTCTCTGTGGGAACGAACTCTACTTTCATATATTACTTGTTGACCGCGTATGCTTGCGTGATTTTGTGCGAACAGTAAACTCAAAAAATCAAAATATGGTATGTATTCTTGAAGTCCGTAAACAGGTCACGGAAAGAAGTTCATGAAAGTGTTCAAGCCTCAGTGACAATCAAAGAAACAAGATTTTCAAGACTACAGAAGTATGTGAATGATTTAGGGTTAGTACCACAGGATTCCAGTGATTTATTTGAAGCAACCAGAACGACAAAGGACTAATCAGGAGCATTGAATTGAAGACATAGAAGAATTGATCAAGTGTTATTCATCTGTGAACCAGACCAGTTGCACCAGTTGACGGCACTTAAAAAGATCAAGTTGTTTTTATCGTCTCAGAAGAAATTGATTTAGTCTATTACTAAACACCCTGAAGCTCAGAAGTTTTTCTAAAAAGATCAAGGACAAGAAAAGAATTCGATGGTTTTTCATTTAGAAAACCATCGAATGTGAATCAAAGAAAACAATAAGAAAACTAATGAAAGTTAAAGTCTCATTCAATAGTTTTATTAAAAAACCATCGAATGGAATATTAACTTTATTCATTCGATAGTTTTCCCAATTCAAGAGCAGGTGAGAAGTGTAATAACCCCAAATTTTGGACTTAGTTTAATTTTTTTTTTCTTTTGATGAATAGTAAAATCCTGACGAATAGTAAATTTCTGAACCGAAAAAGATTTTCAGACCACCATATGTACGAGTCGGGATAATGAACTTTCGAAGTCGTATTAGTGATCTACTTTGAAAATGAAGGAATGCAAAAGCTGTCAGAATCAGAAAAATAGCATTTTTTGTTTTCTCCGAAATTTCACCAATAACGGACGGATTAATCATTATTTGAAAATATTGGAGGATTTAAATTATCAATTCCATGGATATGGATTTAAAAAAAGAATTAGTGATATCAAGAACGTTTACGGTAAAATACTTCGATAGAATACTTAAGAAATCCTTGCGAGCGTTCAACGAGATTAAGCGATTAAGCAAACGAATCATGGATTAAGGATTGAAATTATGACAAGATTAAATATCCTACATGATCATCAAGAGAATTATATCAAGTGGATTCAAGGATTTAAACAAAAAGGAAGCTAACCAAGAGTTAAGGAACTCTATAAAAAGAGATTGAGAATATTCGAAGAAACGCGAGAACATTTTCTAAGAACAAGAAATAAAGAGGGAACATATAAGGGATTGTGCCACAGTGGAGTAATAAAATGCAACATATAAGCTGTAACGTATTGATTTTATTAAAAGGACACAAAGACGATCCAATTGGTGGAAGAAGAAAAACCAAAGTATCATGCTTGAAAGTCAACTATAACAAGGATGACCCTTTTGCATTTAACCAAAAAGTGGGAAGTGTTATGTAAAGCCAACACTTGGACCAATGAAGTGTTGACAACACAAAAGGTAGAAGATGCATCCAAAAAAATTAATACATATATACATGTATTAATTCATTTCACAACAACCAAACAAAACAAACAAATTCTGCCCAGCAGAAACCAAGCTCAAAGAAAAATTCATATCTCCACTTCTATCCATCCTTAAATCACCAAATTTTAACCATAGCTTCTCCACTCCTTGGGTAACATTCGTTCAAAATTTCATAGTCAACAAAGGAGTGTAGCCTAGCCAAATCTCTTCCCCAAGTTGGAGAACCCAATCTGTCCAGTTTCTGTTCAGCGGAAAGATGGGGCTCAAAACCCTAGCTAGGAAGCTTTAAATTTGACGCTCTATAACTCAAAAGAAATATTATGAAGAGAACAAGGTCTGGTAAAAATCTTAGCACCAAACTCTTATTTTTCGATTTGTTATGGATTTTACAAGATGAGGATGAATAGTGATTTCAAGAACTAACTTCTTTGATCTTAAACTCTAGGCTTTCCAAGGATCACCCAAGGCTTGTTTAGAGGTTATAAGTGATTGTTAATGTCTCTCAAGCTCTAAGGAAGGTATAAAAAACCTCTGCCCCTTTTTGTTTATATGAGTTTTATGGTTGAAATAATGATTAGAGTCGTTATTCGTGTTATCGTTAAGATCCGTGAATCTTATGTTCGATTTGAGGATGAGTGATTTTGTGAAGCTTGATTTAGTGTATGATAATGTTTAGGGGCTGTTTTGGATGTGTTGATAAAGTATAATGGTTGTTGGTTTGGTTGGTTGATTGTTGATTGGTGGTTGTTTGAAGTGTTTAAAAACACGGGAATCGCGTATAAGCGCCGTTACCATGCCGAAATTTCCTTAGATAGTTTAGGCAGAAATCACGGTTACATTAAAGGGCATGAACATGAAGTTTCTGACCATGAACATGTAGGCCTTGTTTCCTAGTTTGTTTTAGCGAAAGAATCGTATCGTTTCGATTTACGGTTTAGGAGAAACGTCCGTTTTAGTGAAAGCGGTTTCGCGTAACTAAGTAGTTCATTGCATGAACTTTGAGATAGTGATCAAACCCCTTAAGCGACTTATTGGAATGTGAAACTTTGTGTTAACATGCTAGGTACGTTTAGGAAGACCCTCGAAAAGATTTCGTGTTAAAAGGATTATATTTCAATTTTATAAAAATGCGTGAGCGAGCATGCTCGAGTAGAGGATCTTAAGGAGTTAACTTGAAAATGGACTTGTACTTGAGTTAGTATATACTTAGTATGGTGAAAGCGTTTAAGTTATTAATATTGAACCTTGTGTTGATTCTAGATTACTGGACCAACCTGAGACTTACTGCTACTTCGGGATTTCCAGGCAAGTTTTCTCATTCCATGCTGTATTTTAAAGTACCATATTCTGATGTATGCATATAAAAGATGCAAGTTTCCAAATCTATACTTTGAAGTATTGACTATATAATACTGCTTTTGCAATGTATAACATTGGACAGTTTTGCGATATATCTTATTTCTTGTTGAAATGGATTTGACCTTTGGATTATATAAAATCTTTTGAGTTAAGTAGTTATGAACCGGTTTACCTGGTAGCTCTAAATATAAGAGCATATTCATTGTTTTCGACTCTAGATCGGGAGTCGGTATTTTGAAATATGTAGATAGCCATGGAAACCCGGAGGGATTCCATCGGCAGAATACTATATCTTTCAAGGAATGTTATTTGAGTATTATCTCAGTCGAGAAATACTATTTGAATACTATTTCTGTTATATTTGATAATGGAAGGCATAACTGTTTTCGAAAGTATATTGTGATACTTGCTTTATGATTTGATTATGAAAGATTATTTTTCCGATAAAAATATCGGGTAACTGTTATTCGATAATTATCTATTTAATGAATATTATTTTGAATATTCATTCGAGGTTTATTTATTTAATGAATATTATTTTGAATATTCATTCGAGGTTTATTTATTTAATGAATATTATTTTTGAATATTCGTTTAAAGTTTATTTATTTAATAAATATTATTCGATTATTTATTAAATACTTTTATCACGTTTTAAAAATGAGAAATGTTATTTAAAGTATCCTCGACCTTCAATAATTATGAAGGATACTCTAAACTATATCATTAATTATTTTAAATCAAAAAGAGGTTCCCAAAACACTGTTTTTCCCATTTAAATCTGTCTTTTAAGAGGATTTAAATGCTCACTCAACTATCAAAAATATGGGAAACCTGATTTAAGTGACTGCTACTCTTTTTAAACTCTCAACTCAAAACTGTCAAGGGACAGATATTTTCTCGGAGCAATTTAATTGCTGCAAGTCAAATGTTGTGTTACCACCTCAACGATCGAGGGGTAAATTGATGGAACAAGTCGATATCCATTAACAAGCATCGCTTGGGAAATATTGGAGAATCTTCCTTTCCAACCTAGATATAACTACTTAGTGGAGTCGTATCAACAAGTATTACACTTGGGGAAAGGAGGACGATCTTTACGTTTCAGAGTCATGGATTTCATCCGAACTAGGAGCAAGTGTAAGAGGTCGAGTCGCGCCGATCCATCATTTTATTGCCCCAAATGGGCCGGGGAGATCCAGAAAGGCGGAAGACAATGTCAGGTTGTCGTGTTCTTCTATCTACATGTAGAAAACCCTTTTTAGTTGTACCACCTGCTACTGATCATAGTAAGGTTGGACAACTGGCGCGGAGATTACTCCAGTATTAGTTCATCATCCAACGTGGATAATTCTGCAACATGTATTGAAAGGGACTAAAGGGTAGCCCCCTTAGTACAGGTTTACCGATCATGTTGGCAGAGGGTCGAAAAGTGTTTAACAAATTGAAGTTACAATAAATCCTTGCAACTTCATCTTTTATTTTATGAGTTATGACTCTGATAAAACCTTACTCAGATTATATATGCATAAGTGGATTTTGGGTTACGGAAACATTATATTAATTTTCCTCGTAACTTCATCTTTTATGTTGTACTAGTCTCTTATCCGTTAAAGGCATAACATGTGGTTACAAAGATATTTTCGAACTATATAGTGTTTTGAATCAATGAATAGGCTTTAAGCCTTGATTCCAATATTTGATATCTATTTTAAAAAGATATGTTTTGAGTATTGGTTTATCATACTGATACCAAGGATTTCCAAATGATTACGAAGAGTATATAAGTATGATTATAAGTCATACGGTGTTTTGAACGGTATACTATTTTGGGGTTAGACCCTAGTAGTGTTAAAAACTTTGATCCCATATGGATTATCTTCCAAAAAGGTTTAAAGATTTAAACTGGGATAGATTTCTTGCTGAGCACTATTAGCTCATTCTTGCTTTATTAAATATTTCAGCATGAGGAAAACATTGCCGAATCCACCACGTGTTACGAGAGCAAGGGAATGGAGAGGCCACCCTGGAGTTAGTTGATGTAGGATGGATACTGTCGGTGTGAGCAGAATAGTTGCAGCTTGAATTAGTGAGAATTATTTTGAGTGGGTTTGTATTACTAAACCTTATATATAATTGTGAGGTCTATTATTGTAACTTCAGGTAGAGGTTGTAAATAATAGATGAGGTACTGGATAGTACATTTGGGTTGTAATAACAAATGCTGATAATTGTTGCTCATTTCCAAGGCTATAACTTGTGTGTGTGTGCGTAAGTGATTGGGGTCTTTGGAGTTGTATTATAAGAATGTTGTAAGTAATGCAGGTATTGTATCTTTGATGGAGCGTGACAACCCAGATTCCTGACCCCGGATCTGGGGGTGTTACAGAAATGGTATCAGAGAGTTAAGTTATAAACTTGGATATGAGAGTGTTAAGAGTTATATCGAAGTAAGAGAATGACGAGAGGACTCATATAGAGTTCGTTAAGTGGACTACCGGAAGTGGTGCCACTGAGGATGTTGAGATTAAAGAGTTTAGTTGAGGACTTATCGGAGGACCGATAGGACCGTTGAAGATCATCATAATGATGAGAAGGATGTTTAGAATTGTACACGGATTATCAAAAACATTAAGATAAGACGCGAAGCAGAGTCTCGGTTGCAGTTGGGGTAAGGTCGGAATGGCCAATACCAATGGATAACTTGACTTAGTAAGAACCTAAGTGTTTGAAGTTCATCGTAGTTTGCCACGAGAAGGTAGCACATGTGAAGATTGAGACGTTTACAGTCCTTTACGCGATCCGAATTACTAAATTGCGTGGACTAGTTAAGGCATTATCTTGTGTATAAGGTCCAAGCCTTTTGAACAACGATTTCACCAGAGTTGGTGTCTTTTCCGTCGATGGGTATTTTGTTACCTAAGAGGAAGATTTTTTTTTTGTGTACTTGTAGTACCAGAACGTTATCGTGAGACGAACGTGCTAAATCGCATCGTGAGTACATTTCGTACGATAGGCCATGATGGCTCAACTCAGAAATCAAAGATATGAAGAATGAATAGCGTGATTCTGATAAAGACACGTATGGTTGCAACGAGCAATGCGACAATCTCAGGACCTACGAGGAACGAGACCTATGGTGGCCTGGGGTTGGATTCGTTCGATACGATTAGTGTTAAGAAATTACATATACGTTAATGGACCTTCATCTTTCGTGGATGTGTTGATGCGGCCGTATGAGGCCCAAACTCTGAACGACTATCGGGGAATGGCGAATATGTTTCGAACTCCCGACCTATTTAAGGACTTGTACGATTTTGAGGTACCGTTGGTTAGTACCATAAGCCATAAAGGCATAAAGATAAGATCATCCTCGTACGGGTGATGTTGGAAATTATGATGACCATTGACTTTTTGGTATCTACTTGCTGGTACGCTCCTCAATCTAAAACTGTTCCTGCCTATGTTACCTTGAATAATTCATGTTAGGTAACCCTTCTAGTTTCCTACTTCAACTTGGGATGCAACCAACAATTGCTATATTCATTTTATTTCTTTTCTTTTCTCCTCTCATTACCTTTGAGGTTTATATACGCAGAGTTAACTTACCATTACTCACCGGAGCGTTTTGTTCATGTTCCAGGACGACCTGAAGAGGGAACCATTATTCATCTATCCTTCCAGGTCTATAATTTATTTCGTATTCTTTCAATTATCTAAGGAATGTTCAATTAATGCTTCCTTAATTATTTGACGAATATTCTTTAACGATTATTTTGATATTCGATTTCTTTTTTTTTCATACTTGGACTCCTCAGTCGAGTTCATAAATATCTAGCTATGTGTCTATAGATGATGTATATTTCAGAGATTACTCGGGAATTCTATTCTCCTATTAAGGAGAGATTTGCACATTAGACGTTGAAATCGTAGAAAGGATATCAATTTGATATTGATATTCTGAATTCAATTCTATTGGAAAATTTGATAAAGTTTATGTACGGAGACACCTTTGGGTGGACCGTTTCACTGATGAGAAATGTTTGGTGGGAGGTTATCGATTGTTCTGATACCAAGAATTTCCTATTCATATCATATATTCTATTCAAAGGTTATAATTACCTTATTTGTCCCAAACTTATTTATCCTTCTTTTTCAATTCATTATCCGAGTAGTCAAAATTTTGTTTTCTTTCTTTCTTCGGCTACGATGTCGAGATTTTGTACTAATAGATTGAAAATGGCTAATTGTATTTGCCATTATGAGTGACTAGTTAATTGTTCTAACTAGTTGAAATTTTAATGATATGATGAAAATCTAGCTAATCATCCTAGCTAGATGCTGCGTCCCAAACTAATCGAACTAGCAAATTTTGTTCAGCTAGTTGTCAATGTTTATTGAAATGAACTAGTTATTGTATCACTAAGTTCAACTTTCGGTCAAATTTATATAAGTGAATTCACGATGCATTTTATATGCAGTGAAGTATGATGAGAAAATTTTCAAACGATAATTTGATTGAGACCTAACCAGGTCGCCCCCTCAGCGAGAATTTTACAAAGTTTTTTTTTTTATATATATAAAGCATTCTGTTGCTTGAAGTATTCTTGGTACCATGCAAGTATTTTCCTTAGTATTTGGAAAAAGAGAGTGTTGAAGCTTAGAGCTAAAACAAATGAGTACGACAAATTATGAATCGAAGTTTACGGAAATTGCCAAGGTTTGTTTCGCATGATGCGAATTCAGAATAATGAAGTGTTCGAAACGACTGATTATGTTACCTTGGTTAATGAAACGACTATGATAGAAATGGAAGCAAAGTGGACGAGAAAGAAATGGGCATAAAGAAAATAGAGTATGAAACGTGAATAGATTGAGAAAGAAAGGAAGTAAGAATTCAGATTGTCGGACGAGGAAACGTTTGACCTCCAAGAAGATGAAACTTGTTTAGCGACTGTGATGGATACGAAACGGAAAGTACCTAGTGTACAGAATATCCCCGTGGTTAACGAATTCGAGGATGTATTTCCAGAAGATCTTCCGGGGTTACCACCCGATAGAGAAATAAAGTCGGGTATAGAATTATCTCCAAGAACGGCACCAGTTTCGAAGGCCCCGTACCGACTAGCTCCAGTCGAGATGAAGAAATTAGTCGCTCAATTGTAGAAATTGTTAGGGGAAGGAATGATAAGACCAAGTGCGTCACCGTGGGATGCACCCGTGTTATTGGTGAAGAAAAAGGACGACAGCATGAGGCTGTGCATAGAGTATCGAGAGCTAAATAGGCTAATTGTTAAGAATGAATACCCCTGCCAAGGATCGGTGATTTGATCGATCGGCTGCATGATGCAGTTAAATTCTCGAATATTGATTGAGAACTGGATACCACTAATTGAATATTAAACCCGAGGACGTACCCAAGACTGCGTTTCGCACCAGGTATGGACACTACGAGTTTTTAGTAATGTCGTTTGGGCTGACGAATGCCCTTGCAGCTTTCATGGACGTGCTGAATCGACTTTTCAAGAAGTATTTGGATAAGTATGTCATAGTGACATCGGCAATATTTAGGTTTACCTCAAAGACCGAGGAAGAACATGCAGAACATTTGAGGATCGTGTTAGAAGCACTGAGGAGAGAAAAGTTATATGCCAAGTTCTCAAAGTGCGAGTTTTGGCTAAAGGAAGTATAATTTTAGGACATGTGGTCAACAGTAAAGGAGTACTGGTTGACCCTGCAAAGATAGGAGACGTTTCAAACTAGGAAAGACCAACCACACCAACCGAGGTGAGTAATTTTGTGGATTTAGTCGGATATTACCGAAGATGTGTACAAGATTTTGCTAGGATAGCAGCCCCACTGACCAGACTTACTCGAAAGACTGAAAAAGTTGAATGGATCGAGAAATGTGAGAAAATTTCCAGGAATCATAAGGTATATTTCACCAAGTTGGGATTCCAAATGTTCAAGAAATGAAAGATGCTAAAACTTCGGAATGACTAATAAGAAGAACTGAAAGGATGAAGTTTGAAGTCACGAGAACATAAAGGATTATTTAAAAGTCCTGAATGAGCCAGAACGAATTAAGGAATAAAGATCTGTCATAAAGAGACAGCTACACCGAGAGTACAAAAAGGTAAAGAAAGTTAAGGAAATGTTATAAGTGGTCGGATAAATAAAAGGATTTATCGATTGGTAAACAAATATTGGATATGTCAGAAAATGAAGGCAGAACAAAGACCTAGTTGACTATCACAGTTAATAGAGATTCCTGATTAGGAATGTAATTTTAATATAATGGATTCTGTGATAGAATCAACAAGAATCAAGTCGGACTATGACGTCAATTGAGCTATAATTGATGGATCAAATGAGTCTAATCATATTTTGTTATCAGCAAGAGATCGTTAACCGAAGAGTTACGAAAGAGATAGTTGGGTGACGTGGAGTTCCAGTCACCATCGTGTCAGATAAGAACCAATGATTGAACTCCTGATTCGGGAGGAGTTTTCCAAACACGTTTGGCAACGAGATTGAGTGCGAGTACTACGTAGGATCCGCAGACCGACGGACCGACCGAAAGAAACATTTCAGACAACCGAAGTTACGGTAAGTGTTGTACCGCCGATTGCAAGAATAATCGAATGTTGATAGAAAATGGGTGTATATGTGCATAGCCAGAATTGGCTTATATAAAGCGTCCGGTAGATATCGCAGACCGGAATGAGAAAGTGTTGTAATGAAACCAGAGAGTTGAAGAGTCAACCTGAAAACTGGAGATTACTATATTGGAAGAGTAACCTCGGCTATTTTCTTAGATTCCGGGACGGAATCCTTTTAAGTAGGGGAGACTGTAATAACCCCAAATTTTGGACTTAGTTTAATTTATTTTTTCTTTTGATGAATAGTAAATTTCTGAACCGAAAAAGATTTTCAGACCACCCTATGTACTGTTGGGTTTTATACTAAACTATTCATTTGTAGTATATAAACATTGTCCATTTTATTGAGAATCTTGATTGCATATTTTTACATTGTCTGTTTATTATATATTGTGGATAATTTAGTATCAAATGGGATAACAGAAGATTAAATTATCAGTGTCTATATATAATATAAAAGGGTTCACAGTTTAAGTGGAATTAGACAAACCACTGGAATAACTGAAGTATTATTTGAGAATAGTTTATCTTGACTATTAAATAATACTTGTATACTTTGTGTATATTGAACAGGATCGAAATATTAGAATTGTTCTTCTATTCTGACAATAAAGAAGAACTAAGATTCTATGATATTATTAATGCTTAGGTTCTCAATCCAAGTGTAGTGATTGACACTTGTATGCAATGCACATGCTTTGATTCATATGTGATGTAATTAATTGTTAATTATAATATTATGTATTGAGCAATGACATTGCATGCAGAGTGGGATATTAATTACATAAGGAAACCATGTCCTGATAATTTCGGGTTGATGATGTCCTCTTGAAAGCTCATAAAGATAATTTTGCTTTAGTCCTGCAGGCAGATTTGTTCTTGCATAATTATAAGGTTGAGTGGATGATCAAGGATAAAAAGATATTAATTAAATTAATTATCAGAAATTAATTTAATTAATGGACATACGATATCTTAAACATGGGGAATTTAATAAGAAAATAATATAGGAGCCGAATTTAATAATAAAATAATTACTGTATTAGGAAAGGTAGTGCAAATATTGATTCGTTAGTGGATAGAATTAATATTTAATGACATTGGGCTTGACCCAGAATGTCATTGGGAGGCCCGACCTAATTGTCCATGATCCCTACTGGAGCCTATATATATTCTTGTTCTCCTAAAGCTGTAAAAAGAAGAGAAGAAAAAAAAAATAATTTGAGATTAAAAACCTAGGGCAGACGCAAGGAGCTAGGGTTTTGGGATTTCGAGGCTTTAAGGAGAGGAAACTTTGGGAGATCGAAGGCCACACTTCGCTCGAAGGGAATCAAGGAATTCAGTAGAAGACGTGGATCTGAATCGTAGCGATTAAGGTAAAGTTTTCTTTTCGAACTCATAATCAATCATATAGTAAAACGCAGAACAGTAATCATACGTCCCAACAATTGGCATCAGAGCCTGGTTATGCAGTTCTGCGTTTTATGATATGATGTCCATGTCGTAATTATATATGCATGTATATGGTGGTTTCTTGTATTGATTCTGTGATGCAGGTTGTAATCCACTATTATGGTCATGTTTTATTTGATTATGTGATTGGATCCAACGTGGTTTATCGTGGATGTTTGATTGTTGTAAATCACGAGGGTTTATCGTGATAGTTAAGATTATGATCAGATGTATGTAATAGAATAGGTTTGTTTTGCTGTATTATGTTGTATGTAATCGTTTAAACATCGGAGATACGAGAAACAGGGTTCTTCCGCTGCGCCATACTGTTTTCGTGGGAGCTTCGCTGTTTTGGCTGCAGATTTTGCATACGATGTCCGATTTGGGCGAATAAGCACTTTTCGGAAACGGCAGAACGAGACGAACAGGCTAAAATACATGTAAAGAACCATTCCCCGATTTTTTGACTCATTCTGACGCTGTTTAGGCCTCCAAACGGGCTCCTGAAGATTTCGGGAAATTTTCAACGAAAGAATTCGAAGCTAATTTTCTGGGGCCATAATAGTGGATGTGTTTTATTATGTTTTACATAATTTCTGCTATTTATTTTAATTATTGCAATTTTATATACCTTACGTGATTATCATGCCATGCAATACTAACCTTAGTATGCTAGAACGACATGGACATAGGGTTATATGCTATGCTTTAATTATGTTGATCGTCATGCCATGTTCTTCTATGTTATGTGTTCTTTGTCTTGTTATTATGATAACATGTGGACCTCGAAGAATTAACATAGGACGATGCATGTAGATATAAAAAAAAAAAAATCCTCAAAGTAAAATACTAAGTGGGAGAGGGAATTAATTTGATATTAGATCCCATGGTCATCCATTATTGGTTGTATGTAATTTAACACTAGGACGATTATGAATTGGATATATGTCACCCATCGTGGCGTATGATTTATGACGTCTGGGTAGTGTTAAGGATATTACTAGGACAATCTTGTTAAGTTAATCACGAATATTGAAATGTAAGCTCACCCCATCGTGACATACCAAGTTTCATAGAATTCGAGAAAAAAGTTGGACATTCCTTGATTGATGTTGATAATGGATATTTCTGTCTTAGGAGTTGTGTTCTTAAGCGAGTCCGTCTGTGACTTCACCGAAAACACCTGGGATTTATCCATTGATACATCGAACGGATGGGTCTGACTAAAGGCAACTTAAGATCTAAATAATGGTATACACTTAGCTATGAAAGATAATATATAGTCCACCCTAACGTGGCGTATTATTTAGTAGTGGGACCGAAGTAATATTTAAATTTAAATGGTATATATGTCACCCATCATGGCGTACCAGATATTTATGGAATTTAAATATTAGTGCATTAATTTTAATTAATTGTTAGAGGAAACAAATAGGTTTTAAGATATATGCAATTTTCTGATTAAGTGTTATATACATGATTCTCAGGATAGAATGGGCTTTAATCCACTTTTCACCATACTTAAGGATAACAAACTTACCGGACCTAACTATATTGAATGGAAACGCAATTTGGACATAGTGTTGACTGCTGAAGAGTTCAAATTTTGTACTATTGAACCCAAACCGGAACAGCCTGCTGCCGATGCTCCGGATGAGGAAAAAGAGTATTTTAAGAAGTGGACTAAGGCAGATGAGATGTCGCGATGTTACATTCTGGCAGCAATGTCGGGTGTTTTGCAACATCAGCATCAGGCCATGACCACTGCTGCAGATATGCTCTATAATCTCAAGGAGCTTTTCGGAGATCAGAATAGGGCTGCTAGGCAAGTAGCAATGAAGTCTCTAATGAACACTCAGATGGCTGAAAAAACACCTGTAAGGGACCATGTTCTTCTGATGATGTCTCATATAAATGAACTAGAGGTCCTTGGTGCTGATATTGATGCGGAAACGCAGGTCGATATCATACTTATGAGTTTGCCCAAAAGCTTTGAGCCGTTTCGCTTGAATTACAACATGAACAAGAAGTTGTATAGTCTTGCAGAACTTCTGACAGAGCTTCAGGCAGCGGAATCATTATTTCAGCAGCATGTTCAGGTAAATGTGTCTGAGAAAGTTTCTTCTTCAAAGCCGAAAGGAAAGAAGAAGAAGAAGGTTCAGACACAGAAAGTTGTGAAACCATTGGGAGTTCAGAATTCAGTGAAAAAGCCTAAGGGCAAGTGCTTCAAGTGCAAGCAGTCGGGTCACTGGAAAAAGGATTGTCCTCTTTCTAAGAAGAACAATGCTTGTATGTCTCTTTCTCTTGTTACGGAAACATATATAGCGGCTATGTCTACGAGCACTTGGTGTGTAGACACAGGAGCGACTGATCATGTTTGTAATTCCATGCAGGGGTTCCAGAAAAGCAGGCTGCTTAGAGATGGCGAGATATATGTGTTCATGGGAGATGCTACGAAAGTAGTAGTGGTTGCAGTTGGAGTTATTTCTTTATCTTTTGGTTATGATAGGATTTTGGTTTTGAATAATTGTCTTTATGTACCTTCATTTAGAAGGAATTTAATTTCGGTTTCTAAACTTGCTATGGATGGTTATAATGTTTGTTTGGATCGTAATGTTTCCATTATGATGAATAAACGAGTTATATGTTCTGGTACATTGCAAGACAATTTATATATTATTGATCCTATAGAACCAATGCTGCAACTAAGTGAAATTAATAATACATTTTCTACCTTTAGTAAAAGAAAAGAACCTTCTGGATTGAACCAAACATATCTTTGGCACTTGAGATTAGGTCATATTAACTTGAGGAGGATTCAAAGATTGGTAGTAGATGGGCCTTTAGGCTCGTTGGCAGTGGAGCCATTTCCAGTCTGTGAATCTTGCTTGGAAGGAAAAATGACCAGTAGACCTTTTAAGGAAAAAGGAAATAGAGCCAAAGATGTGTTAGAATTGGTTCATACTGATTTATGTGGACCTATGAATATCCAAGCGAGAGGTGGGTATGAATATTTTGTCACTTTCATTGATGATTATTCGAGATATGGATACATTTATCTGTTGCACCGCAAGTCTGAGTGCTTTGAAAAATTCAAAGAGTACAAAGCAAGTGCGGAGAAGCGACATTCAGGAAAATGTATCAAGTCACTACGATCAGATCGTGGGGGAGAATACCTGCTTGGAGAATTTAGAGAATATTTATCAGAACATGGGATTTCATCCCAGTTGACTGCACCTGGCACACCTCAGCAGAATGGTGTAGCAGAAAGAAGGAACCAGACTCTTTTAGAGAGTGTTAGATCGATGATGAGTTATTCGAATTTACCCAAGTCGTTTTGGGGGCATGCTCTAGAAACAGCGGCTTATCTTCTAAACTTGGTACCTTCTAAGTCAGTTCCAAAAACTCCAAAAGAATTGTGGACTAGTACCAAACCTAGTTTGAAACACATTCGGATTTGGGGTTGTCCAGCACATGTGCTGAACAAGAACGTGACTAAGTTAGATTCTCGTACAGAAGTGAGGCTGTTTGTGGGTTATCCCAAGGGAACAAAAGGGTATTTGTTTTATAGTCCTAAGGATCAGGATATCATTGTAAGCACCAATGCTAGATTCTTAGAGGAAGACTATATAATGAATCACAAACCCATGAGTACTGTTGTTTTAGAGGAAATAGTGGGAGGACAAGATAATTCTAAAATGCCACCGGTACAAGTAGAACAACCACAAGTAAATGAACAACCTATCACTAATACCACACCAATGCTTCGCCGTAGTGGGAGGGTTGTTAAACAACCTGAGAGGTTCATGTTTTTGGGAGAGTCTTCGGACTTAGTCTCTGGTGAACATGATGAGGATCCCAGGACATACGAAGAAGCAATGCAAGATAAGGATGCAGATCTATGTATTCCAATGAAGTCTGGGATCTCGTGGAACCACCCAATGGTGTAAAACCCATTGGATGCAAGTAGATCTACAAAAGAAAAAGAGGATCTGACAAAAAGGTGAAAGCCTGGAAAGCAAGACTTGTTGCGAAAGGGTATACTCAGAAACAAGGAATTGATTATGAGGAAACCTTTTCTCCGGTAGTCATGCTTAAGTCAATCCGGATTCTTTTATCTATAGCAGCTCATCTCGATTATGAGATTTGGCAAATGGATGTCAAGACAGCTTTCCTAAATGGAAGTCTTGATGAAAACATCCATATGCAGCAACCAGAGGGATTCATCAAAGAGGGCCAAGAGCATCTAGTGTGTAAGCTTAAGAAGTCCATTTATGGACTGAAACAAGCTTCAAGGGAGTGGAACATTCGTTTTGATCAGGCCATCCAGTCAAATGGTTATGATCAGAGTCCAAGCGAAGCATGTGTGTATAGGAAAAGTGAAGGAAATGCAGTGGTTTTTCTAGTACTATATGTAGATGACATTTTGCTCATTGGAAACAATGTATAGATGTTGTCATCTATTAAGGCATGGTTGTTCAAACAATTTGAAATGAAAGACTTAGGTGAAGCCGCATACATTCTTGGGATCAAAGTTATAAGAGATCGCAAGAAAAGAACGTTGGCTTTATCTCAAGAACCGTACATTGATGAGGTATTGGCTCGTTTTAACATGCAGGACTCTAAGAAGGGTAATTTACCTTTTAGACATGGAGTCTCTCTATCAAAGGAGCAGTGTCCTAAGACACCTAAGGAGATAGAGAACATGAAAGCAGTTCCTTATGCTTCAGCATGTGGAAGCTTAATGTATGTTATGTTATGCACGAGACCTGATATTTGCTTTGCCGTAGGCATGGTCAGTAGATATCAGTCCAATCCAGGTCAGGAACATTGGAGTGCAGTAAAAACGATACTTAAGTACCTGCGAAGGACTAAGAAGTATATGTTAATTTACAAGGCTTCAGACTTGTTTCCTGTGGGATATACCGATTCAGATTTCCAGACAGATAGGGATAAGAGGAAGTCAACCTCGGGGTGTGTTTTTACTTTAGGAGGTGGAGCTGTAATATGGAGGAGTGTGAAGCAGAAATGCATCGCAGACTCAACCATGGAAGCTGAATATGTGGAAGCCTCTGAGGCAGCCAAGGAGGCTATATGGTTCCGGAATTTCCTGCTGGATTTGAATGTAGTTCCTAATTTGCCACGGCAAATCACAATTTATTGTGATAATACTGGTGCTGTTGCAAATACAAAGGAACCACGAAAACATAAGGCAGCAAAACACATTGAGCGTAAGTATCACCTCATACGACAGTTCGTTAAGCGAGGAGATATTATTGTGACTGATATAGCATCAAAGGACAACCGGGCTGATCCTTTCACGAAGAGTTTACCAGCTAAGGTTTTTGAAGAACACGTGGAGGCGATAGGAGTCAGATGTCTGGTCACGGAATAGTTATTTAAACTGGTAGCGGATTATATTAATAAACACTGATATACTCAAAGAATAGCTTGAGTATAAGAGGGAGATTGTTGGGTTTTATACTAAACTATTCATTTGTAGTATATAAACATTGTCCATTTTATTGAGAATCTTGAATGCATATTTTTACATTGTCTGTTTATTATATATTGTGGATAATTTAGTATCAAATGGGATAACAGAAGATTAAATTATCAGTGTCTATATATAATATAAAAGGGTTCACAGTTTAAGTGGAATTAGACAAACCACTGGAATAACTGAAGTATTATTTGGGAATAGTTTATCTTGACTATTAAATAATACTTGTATACTTTGTGTATATTGAATATGATCGAAATATTAGAATTGTTCTTCTATTCTGACAATAAAGAAGAACTAAGATTCTATGATATTATTAATGCTTAGGTTCTCAATCCAAGTGTAGTGATTGACACTTGTATGCAATGCACATGCTTTGATTCATATGTGATGTAATTAATTGTTAATTATAATATTATGTATTGAGCAATGACATTGCATGCAGAGTGGGATATTAATTACATAAGGAAACCATGTCCTGATAATATTCGGGTTGATGATGTCCTCTTGAAAGCTCATAAAGATAATTTTGCTTTAGTCCTGCAGGCAGATTTGTTCTTGCATAATTATAAGGTTGAGTGGATGATCAAGGATAAAAAGATATTAATTAAATTAATTATCAGAAATTAATTTAATTAATGGACATACGATATCTTAAACATGGGGAATTTAATAAGCAAATAATATAGGAGCCGAATTTAATAATAAAATAATTACGGTATTAGGAAAGGTAGTGCAAATATTGATTCGTTAGTGGATAGAATTAATATTTAATGACATTGGGCTTGACCCAGAATGTCATTGGGAGGCCCGACCTAATTGTCCATGATCCCTACTAGAGCCTATATATATTCTTGTTCTCCTAAAGCTGTAAAAAGAAGAGAAGAAAAAAAAAATATTCGAGATTAAAAACCTAGGGCAGACGCAAGGAGCTAGGGTTTTGGGATTTCGAGGCTTTAAGGAGAGGAAACTTTGGGAGATCGAAGGCCACACTTCGCTCGAAGGGAATCAAGGAATTCAGTAGAAGACGTGGATCTGAATCGTAGCGATTAAGGTAAAGTTTTCTTTTCGAACTCATAATCAATCATATAGTAAAACGCAGAACAGTAATCATACGTCCCAACATGTACGAGTCGGGATAATGAACTTTCGAAGTCGTATTAGTGATCTACTTTGAAAATGAAGGAATGCAAAAGCTGTCAGAATCAGAAAAATAGCATTTTCTGTTTTCTCCGAAATTTCACCAATAACGGACGGATTAATCATTATTTGAAAATATTGGAGGATTTAAATTATCAATTCCATGGATATGGATTTAATAAAAGAATTAGTGATATCAAGAACGTTTACGGTAAAATACTTCGATAGAATACTTAAGAAATCCTTGCGAGCGTTCAACGAGATTAAGCGATTAAGCAAACGAATCATGGATTAAGGATTGAAATTATGACAAGATTAAATATCCTACATGATCATCAAGAGAATTATATCAAGTGGATTCAAGGATTTAAACAAAAAGGAAGCTAACCAAGAGTTAAGGAACTCTATAAAAAGAGATTGAGAATATTCGAAGAAACGCGAGAATATTTTCTAAGAACAAGGAATAAAGAGGGAACATATAAGGGATTGTGCCACAGTGGAGTAATAAAATGCAACATATAAGCTGTAACGTATTGATTTTATTAAAAGGACACAAAGACGATCCAATTGGTGGAAGAAGAAAAACCAAAGTATCATGCTTGAAAGTCAACTATAACAAGGATGACCCTTTTGCATTTAACCAAAAAGTGGGAAGTGTTATGTAAAGCCAACACTTGGACCAATGAAGTGTTGACAACACAAAAGGTAGAAGATGCATCCAAAAAAATTAATACATATATACATGTATTAATTCATTTCACAACAACCAAACAAAACAAACAAATTCTGCCCAGCAGAAACCAAGCTCAAAGAAAAATTCATATCTCCACTTCTATCCATCCTTAAATCACCAAATTTTAACCATAGCTTCTCCACTCCTTGGGTAACATTCGTTCAAAATTTCATAGTCAACAAAGGAGTGTAGCCTAGCCAAATCTCTTCCCCAAGTTGGAGAACCCAATCTGTCCAGTTTCTGTTCAGCGGAAAGATGGGGCTCAAAACCCTAGCTAGGAAGCTTTAAATTTGACGCTCTATAACTCAAAAGAAAGCTTATGAAGAGCAAAAGGTCTGGTAAAAATCTTAGCACCAAACTCTTATTTTTCGATTTGTTATGGATTTTACAAGATGAGGATGAATAGTGATTTCAAGAACTAACTTCTTTGATCTTAAACTCTAGGCTTTCCAAGGATCACCCAAGGCTTGTTTAGAGGTTATATGTAACAGCCCCAAATCCGGGGTCAGGGATTTAGGGTTGTCACAATCCATGTACTCCTTGCCTTACCTGTAATACTCACACCATTCATAATTTACCTGCTCATGACCCCACAACATATGTCTCACACACACACACACACACACACAGGTTAGAGTCTCAGAAACGACACAATACAACAACTGCGGAATAACTAACTTTTATTACAATACCCAAATGTCTTTTGAATCTGTTACTGATACAATTTCTAAGTATTGGTACATTACCAGCTTAGCCTTCTGATGCTCACAATCCTCTAATACCATTCATGTCTATACATAAGTTGAATACCAAAACCGTAGCCTGATTCGATCGGTTCGTACTACTCCCGGGATCACTGCTAGAAACTGTTTATGGGAGCGCCTTGCGAGGTATGTGCCGTCCCATAGGCATCCTGCTTCGCTGCTATATAATATATATAAAATAATAGCAAGAGTGAGCGATAGCTCAGCAAGGTAATGAAAGTATGGCATAATTCTGCCTTTAATTCAACCCAGAAATAAAGCGGGTATAAGACAATAATTGTCATAATATCTCCATACTGAAATTATTTCCTTATCGGAATATATACCACAACAGTACTTCAAATATCAATTATCGTCTTTATACGAAAGATAAGTGAAATTCGTACTTGCCGTAGCAATTTATCAAGATAAGTATCCTTTACTGAAAACTCGAATATTTTCCCTAATCGGGATATGATAGAAATTTGGATGCTGACACCCTGCTCCAGTGACGTAGCACTCAGCAGTTCAAGATACTGTCAGATGGGAACACTGAACTCCGTATGTAGGAGAAATTTCATTTGAACTCTGTATTGAGATTTCAATAATTCCAGACGTGGATCGACGATGATCAGTCGCCGCTTCCAGGTCCACCGCGGGTCTTCTCTACTAGTAGAAGGATAAAAACTCCATCCGTAATTACCCTCAGGTAAAAGCTCCATCCGCAATTACCTTGGATGAAAGCTCCATCCGCAATCATCCTGAATGAAAGCTCCATCCGCAATCATTCTGGCGCAAGTTGGGCCAAATTCTAGTTCCCCGGGCAAATGCCCGTTCAAAGATCGCACTGGGATCCTTTGGTTACTCCCAGAATCTATCGGAAGTTAACCCATTAACCCATATTGGCTTTTAGCCGGACTTTCACAATCCCTGGTTACTCCCGAACAATGGGAAGCTAACCCATAAGTACATACTGGCCTATAGCCGGAAACTCAGGTTGAGCGACAAATAGTCTTCATGAAATCGAGATTGAATCTTTTACTCTTTTTGTGAAAGGGGAACCCTTAGTAGTAGGGCTATAATCCCAAAATAATATCTCTTATATAAACAAAGGAAGGAAACAAGATTGTTAGATCAGAATTCAATGATCGTCAGAAGCTAGACTCAACTGATCAGGATTGCTGACGTCATCAGTATTGCATGGTCATCAGTATTTGATCAAGCGTCAGTATCTTATTGATCATCAAGATTCCTACTCAGACTATGATCAGGTTTGATCATCAGGACTTGAAGCTGATCAGGATTCCTACTTCGAGTTATATTTGGAGTCTAGATAAACATGGAAGTTTGTTCCTGGTTTGTAGAATGTAGCTATCGATTAAGGATAGGTTTCTATCTTTGTTATGATTAGGACTTATCTTGTTATTGATAGAGAAGCTGTGTGCACTATATAAACACAGTCTTGGTTTCGATTTATGTATCTCATTAGAGAGAGAGAAGTATTCATTCGAGAGAGAACATAATCGAAGAGAAGCTCTTAAGAACAGAATTTCTTGAGAGAGTTTTTGTAAGCTAGCAGCTCTTAAGAACATCAGAATTTCTTAAGAGAGTTTGTAACAGTTTTATATCAAAGTTAATAAAGCTGTTATTGTTATTGTTATTGATCTTTCATATTTGTGTTATATAAAGTCGAGAATCTTATACAATTGTATTCAACCCCCTTCTACAATTGTTATTTACTGGGCAACAATTGGTATCAAAGCAAACTGATTTAATTCTGAATCAGATACGATCTAAAGATGTCGACAACCAAGTATGAAAGCATGAAGATTCCCATCTTGAAGATATCAGAATATCCTACATGGAAGGTAAAGATGCTGATGTACCTGGAGGCTATGGATCCCGACTACTTGGACAGGATTCGTGATGGACCATATATACCAACAAAGTTCGTAGAACGAACAGATACTGTACCAGAACATTATGTGGTCAAAGCTAAATCTGAATGGACTCCAGAAGAAAAAGCTCATGTACTCAGGGAACCAAAGATAAAGAATATCTTGCATAATAGCCTTGATGCTGTTATGTCAAACAGAGTGATTGCATGCAAGTCTTCAAAAGAAATCTGGGATACTTTGGAAACTCAGTGCCAGGGATCTGCATCTGTCAAGAAAAACAGAAGGGCTCTATTGATTCAAGAGTATGAACAATTCGATGCAAGACCTGAAGAGAGCCTGACTGATCTATATGATAGATTCCTAACACTATTGAACAGCTTATCCTTAGTTGACAAAGTATATGAAACTGAAGATTCAAACACCAAATTTCTTAGAGCTTTACCTGAAGAATGGGATACTCAGACCTCAATCATTAGACACCAGTATGATCTGAACACTGTGTCTCTTGATGAGATCTATGGGATGCTAAGAACTCATGATCTTGAAGTTCAACAGAGGAAGAACAAGAAAAGCAGCAAGGCAAAGTCAATTGCTTTGAAAGCAGAGGCTAAATCAAAAGGAAAAGCTATGGAGGTCTCTAGAAGTAAATCAAGAGTAGCTGAGTCAGATCCTGACGACTCTTCATCAGATACTGATGGCAATCCTGATGCCAATACTGGTGATGATTCTTCTGACTCAGACATGGAAGAGATGGTTGCTATGATTGTCAGAAACTTCAGAAGGATGAAGTTCAGAAAGAATAGAAGACAAGGCAACTTTCAGAAAAAGACCTTCAAAGCAGACAAAGACAAGTATATCAAAAAGGACAGCAAGGGTAGCAAATTTGACAAGTCAAAGGTTAGATGCTACAAGTGTAATGGTATGGGTCACTTTGCTTCTGAATGCAACAAGACAAAGGCACTCATCACATCAAGCAAGGATTGGATGGACTCTTCCTCAGATTCTGATACTGAGGTAGTCAACTATGCGTTAATGGCCAATGCTGATGTAATTGCTGCTCCTGATGATAAGGTACTAAATACTATCTTTGATTTTGATACTGATAATGCTTCTGAGTTAAGACGTTTTCTAAAGTCATTACATATTAGCTTTAGAAGTCAAACTGCTGAGAATACTAGAATCTTATCTGAGATGTCTGACCTTAGAAAGAGGAATGAGATATTAGAAGCTGAATTTTCTCGTATGCAAGAAGTACAAAAAGAATGTGATAATGTTAAACACATGCACTTAGAGATGACATCTAAATGTACTTCCCTTGAAAAAGAACTTGAATATGCTAATGAGAAAATCAGAACCTGGACAGACTCTGGTAGGAAATTTCATGAGATTAATACCTCTAAGAATTGGAAAGAGTGTCTAGGATATAAGTCAGATGAGGATAAGAAATTGAAAGAGAAAATTGTCATTAATGAGACAGTCAGTCCAAAGACCTATAGACATGTTATAGACTCAACCAAATCTAAGATTACTCCTGTTAATTTTGTTTTTGGTAAGGATTCCAATTCTACTTTTGAAAAGGGATCTACCTCTACTCAAGGAGTTACAATCGTTAAGTCTAAACCTGTCTTGAATAAAGTCATTAAGAATGTAGGTCTATTGTCTCAGAAACAGCTTAAGGATAAAATCTGTGAGGTTACAGATAAGAAAAAGGAAGCTACTGTTAAGAGAAACAGGAATGGTAAAATTGGGATCAATAAAGAAAATGGTTATAAGTATATCCCAAATGCACCTAGAAAGAGTTGTTTTAACTGTGGTAACTCTAATCATCTTGCTATTGATTGTAAAAAGAGTAAGAAGAAAATTGCTGAAATTCCTAAGTCTGATGTTAGGAATAGATCAGTATTTTACAAACCACAGAATTCCTGTTTTCATTGTGGTAGTCTATGGCATTCTATTTATACATGTAAAGAGTATCATGATTTGTACTATAACTTTTATGATCCATTGCCTAAGTTTGAAAGTAGTACAAAGTCTGATAGGACTGAAAATGTCATAGTGAAGCATGCTTTTGTTAATACTGATACTGACAAAGCAAATCCTGATGGAGTAAAACCTGTCAGGACTGCAAAGGTCAGAAAGTCTTCTGCTGCTAAAATTAATAAATTGCATGAGAAAGGAACCCAACATGTATGGGTTCCTAAGTGTTCTAACTAGTGTGTTTCTATTCTGATGCAGGGTAAAAGGAAAAATGTGTTAGTCATGGATAGTGGATGTTCTGTGCACATGACTGGAAACAAAGCCCTGTTATCAGAATATGAGGAAAAAGCTGGCCCAACTGTGTCTTATGGAGATGGCAACATTGGACAAACCTTGGGATATGGCAATATAATCATTGGAAATGTCATCATTGAAAAAGTAGCTCTAGTGAAGGGACTAAAACACAACTTGTTGAGTATTAGTCAAATCACTGACAGAGGTTATCATGTCAATTTCTATTCCACACATTGTGAAGTAGTCAGTAAAGCAACAGGAAAGATAGCACTAACTGGCTACAGGCATGGTAACATATATGAAGCCAACATTCTCTCAGATACTGATGGCTCCCCTACATGTTTCATCAGTAAAGCTTCAGTAGATGAAAGTTGGAATTGGCACAAGAAGCTTTCTCATCTCAACTTCAGCAACATCAATGAGTTGGTTAAGAAAGAGTTAGTAAGAGGATTACCTAATGTCTTATATACACCTGATGGACTCTGTGATGCATGCCAAAAATCAAAACAAAGAAGGACATCATTCCAGAGTAAATCAGAATCCTCTATTGAAGAACCATATCACATGCTACATCTTGATCTGTTTGGTCCAGTCAACATCATGTCCATCAGTAAGAAAAGGTACACTCTTGTAATTGTTGATGAATATTCTAGATTCACCTGGGTGTATTTTCTGCACAGAAAAGATGAAACTCCTGAAGTTCTGTTGGATCATGTGAGAATGATTGAGACAACCACAAAGTACAAAGTCAAGATTCTGAGAAGTGATAATGGTACTGAATTTAAGAATTCAAAGATGGAAGAGTTCTGCAAATACAAAGGAATCATTCAACAATTCTCTGCTCCTGGCACACCTCAGCAAAATGGAGTAGTAGAAAGGAAGAATAGAACTCTTATTGAAGCTGGCAGAACTATGTTGGAAGAAGCTAAATTACCTACATATTTCTGGGCAGAAGCAGTCAACACAGCATGCTATACACAAAATCTCACATTGATAAACAGGCATGGTGTCACTCCTTATCAGTCACTCAAAGAGAAGAAACCAAGTCTGAAGCATCTGCATGTGTTTGGCTGTAAATGTTTTGTTCTCAGAACTCATCCTGAACAGCTAGGGAAATTCGAAACAAAGGCTGATGAAGGAATATTCATAGGCTATCCTACATCAAGAGCCTTCAGAGTTTTTAATTTGAGAACAAGAACTGTCATGGAGTCAATACATGTATCTTTTGATGATAAGAAGATAACTGGAATCATTGAAGACTCTCATGATAGATTGTTATTTGAAAATGAAGCTTCCAAGGAACCTGAAGAAAGTGAATCAGAAGCTGTCAATACATCAGATACTGATGGGTCACCAAATCCTGATGACTCACCAGGTACTGATGGTGCTAATACTGATGATGCAAACAACAGTAATACAACTAGTAGTGCTAATGTTGAGGGGGAGCAACGGCATTCAACTACAAGTTCAGAGTCAACTCAATCATCAGGACAGAATTCTTCAGATACTGATTCAAGTGAAGATCCTGATAACACATCAGGAGGGCATAGCAATAATTCAGGGAGAGCTTCAAATCAATCAAATTCTTTCAATCAAGATAACACCAATCCAGGGGGAGCATCTACTTCAAGAAACAATTTGACACCAGCAAGGAAATGGACAAAAGATCATTCTCCTGATTTGATAATTGGAGATCCTGATGCAGGTGTTCAAACAAGAAGTGCAACTCAAAATGAATGTCTATACAATAACTTTCTATCAAAGGAGGACCCTAAGAAAGTTGAAGATGCACTTAAAGATGCTGATTGGGTTACTGCAATGCAAGAAGAACTAAATGAATTTGAAAGGAATGAAGTCTGGAAACTGGTACCAAGACCAAAGAACAGATCAATTGTTGGTACAAAGTGGATTTTCAAGAACAAGACTGATTCTGATGGAGTGATAATCAGAAACAAAGCTAGACTAGTTGCAAAGGGGTATTCCCAACAAGAGGGAATTGACTATGATGAAACTTTTGCTCCTGTTGCAAGACTAGAAGCCATCAGGATATTTCTTGCTTATGCAGCACATAAGAAATTCAAGGTTTTCCAGATGGATGTTAAAAGTGCTTTCTTAAATGGTGAACTGGAGGAAGAAGTTTATGTTGAACAACCTCCTGGTTTCATTGATCCTAATTATCCAGATCATGTCTACAGACTGGATAAGGCACTTTATGGACTAAAGCAAGCTCCAAGAGCATGGTATGAAACCTTAGCTCAATTCTTACTGGAAAGTGGATTCAAAAGAGGTGCAATTGATAAAACTCTATTTTATTTGAATCATGGTAAGGAGTTGCTGTTAGTTCAGATTTATGTTGATGATATCATTTTTGGGTCAACAAACAATAAGCTGTGTGAAAAGTTTTCCAAGCTTATGCAGTCAAGATATCAAATGAGCATGATGGGAGAAATGAGTTACTTTCTGGGTCTTCAAGTTAAACAGACTGATGAAGGGATTTTTATTAATCAGTCTAAATACACAAGGAATTTACTGACAAGGTTTAACATGCAAGATAGTACTCCTGCTTCAACTCCCATAGCTACAGCTACCAAACTTGATCCTGATCAAGGTGAAGAGGTAGATGTAACTCACTACAGAGGAATGATTGGCTCTTTATTGTATCTCACTGCCAGTAGACCAGATATCATGTTTGCAACCTGTCTATGTGCAAGATTTCAAGCAAAACCTAGAGAACCACATCTGATTGCAGTCAAGAGAATTTTCAGATATCTCAAAGGCACTCCTTCACTTGGCCTTTGGTATGCAAGGGAATCAGATTTTGGGTTATGTGGTTATTCAGATGCTGATTTTGCAGGATGCAAAATAGACAGGAAAAGTACTTCAGGAAGTTGTCAGTTTTTGGGTGGAAGACTAGTTTCATGGTTCAGTAAAAAGCAGAAATCTATTTCCACTTCAACTGCAGAAGCTGAGTACATTGCTGCAGGAAGTTGTTGTGCTCAGATAATGTGGATGAGAAATCAGTTGTTAGATTATGGCCTGTCATACTCAAAAATCCCTATTTATTGTGATAACCAAAGTGCTATTGCAATGACAGGAAATCCAGTTCAGCATTCTCTTACTAAACACATAAGTATCAGATATCACTTTATAAGAGAACAGGTCCTGGAAGGAACAATTGAACTACACTTTGTTCCTACTGATCAACAACTAGCTGATATATTCACCAAGCCACTGCCTGAAGCTACTTTCAATAAGTTGGTGAATGAACTTGGAATGATGAATTTTGAGAATTTCTGAGGAAAAGCTACAGAGAGGAAATCCTGATAACTGTCAAATCCTGATGGTTATTCAGAAAGGTATGTATCCTTGATCAAATCCTGATAGGACTCAATCCTGACAGGAAGTCAACTGGTCAATCCTGATGTACAGGTCAGTATTTCATTACTTAATTTGTGCCTAAGTTTTCGTCAGCATCTGCTGATGGACGGTTGAGTTTTAGTAGGACAACTGTATGCGCGCGTGTGTTGCACTATTTTAGCTATATCTATACATACACATAAAAAGCGGTGCAGAGTTATTTATATGCACACGTAATCTGTCCACTAATTCTTTGTGCACAAATCATATTTTGCCACCTGTCATTGAGAGTAATATTTTGTTTTAACAAAATACTTTTCATTGTTCTACATCGTTAATTACTCTCTTATCATCAGTTTTCTATCTCTCTCTGTGCTTTCATACCCTAATTGTTTCAAATCTTAATTCTCAAGTTTTCAAAAGCATTACAATGGCGTCTTCATCCTTCATGAACAAACAAACAGTAATTCGTGATATTACTTTTGCCACTAATAACTTTGTAGCCATACTAGACCATCAAGAATTGCCTACTGAGTTCCATATAATTCAAGATTTTCTTACTTCAAGCCCATTGAAGTATGCTTTAACAGAGCCTGCAAGTGTTTCGTTTAAGTCTGTAATGCAGGTTTGGAACACAGTTGTTTTTGGTCAAAGTTCTACAGGAACCATTCTGATGCAGTTCGAATCAAATGGGGTAATTCACCATGTCACCCCTGCTGTTATTGAAGAGGCATTGCATTTGCCTATTCTGGGTGAAAAAGTTCCTAGGGTGATTTCAGACTCTACTCTATTTGAGTTTGTCAAGAAACTGGGCTACAATGGTGAAGTAAAGAGATATGGAAATCTCTTCAGGACAAAGCTTAAGAAGGAATGGAATTTCTTCTTTGATACAATCAGCCGCTGTTTCCTGAACAAGACATCAAATTTTGATGCTCTTCCATCAGGATCTCTTAAAATTGGGTACTCTCTTATCCATTCTACAGTGTTTGATTATGGGTCTTTTATCTTAAAAGCTTTAAGTGATAGGAAATCAGATAAGTTGGGTTCTGTCTGTTTTCTTAGATTTTTACAGTTGATATTTAATCACTTATGTCCTAATGTTGTTTTTGAGGATGATGTAGTTCTACCAATCTGTAGAATTACTGAGAATAATATTAAGTCCTTAGTCAACAGTGATAAGGCAAATGGTTTCATAGGAAATGCTTTTATTCCTGATGAGGTTAGGTTTTTCTTACATCAGAAAATGCCTACTCGTTATGGACTACTTTCTAATGCTATGAGGCAAGGCCCAACCCACCTTGTTTCTGACACAAGCATGCAACCTACACAGTCAAAACAGTTAACAACCACTTCTACTGTCTCTCAAAAGACTTTAGTTGTAAAATCAAAGAAATCAGCTAGAACTGATGTGTCTGGAAGGCAATCAGGTTCAAAGGATTTTTCCTCTACACCACTCACTAAAAAGAAGATACAAGGGGGTGTACAAGGGGTCCTGGTGAAGAAAGCTGATAAGGTTGTTAGAGATGTTCCTGTGAAAAGGAAGTTAAGGTTGATTGATGAAAGTGATTCAGAGGATGACTTACCTATATCCTCTGTGATGAAAATGAACAAGGAAGTTGCTGATACTGCTACTAAAGTTGTGGTACCTTCATCAAAACCACAAAAGACAAGGAAATTATCAAAGATCAGGTATCATATTCCTTTGACAGTGCAAATGAAGGATACTGATATTCAGACATCAAATCCTGATGAGTCATCTACTCCTGATGCTCTAGCAAATCCTGATGTTAGTATTCCTGATGCAACAACAAAAGTTGTCTCTATATCAGACTCTCCAGCCTCTCCATCTCAGCTTAGAGAAATTTCTTGGGAGAAGGTTTCTACAACTGCTTCCTTGGTTGGTCTTACACCTACATCAAAGAAAAAGAGGAATGCAGAAGAGTTAGTCTATCAGAGACAGAAGAAGCTGAAAGGATCAAGCCCACAAGAACCTGAATTTCAGAGTAATTCAGCAGCTACTGTTGATCCTGCCACACAAGAACCACTCAATCAAAGTTTGGGTGCAGGCTTAGCTAGTGGAATGGTCACACAAGAACCATTTTCTCAAAGGGAGAATGAAGACATCAACATTCCAGCTACACAAGAACCATCTTCTCAAAGTGAAGATGCAGGCAAAGCTACAGCTTCTGTTGAAAGATTGGTAGAGAACATTGTCAATGAGGGAAGCACACAAGAACCTTTAGCTCAAAGTGTTGAAGCAGCTTCTGAACCTCAAGCTCCACAAGAACCATTGGTAGCTAATACTGATGCAAGCATATCAAATCCTGACGATGTTCATCCTGACGCTAGTGGTGCTCCTGATAATGAACCTATTTTGATACAGCCACTTCGTTCAAGACCAATGGATCATCCTATCTCAGAATTACAGGATAAACTGAAAGGTATTGCAATTCCTGATCCTGACATATCTCATGGTTCTGATGATGATAATTCTGATGATGATAGTGATGATGATAATGAGAATCGAAAAGAGAAGGAACAGCTTGCTACAGCACTCAAAATTAGTCTTGGAACTAATTTTGGATCATCAAGTACATTTATGGCTAGCAATGCTTCCACTGGGAAAGATCAGAGACAAGATTTTTCTATTCCTTCCTTTGATCCTGCAGAGGCATTTAGACAGAATGAATGGAACAATTCATGGCACAATTCTGATGAATCTATCAGTTTTTCTTCTGCTATTGGACATGCCTATAATGCAGTGAAATCTATAGAGAATCAAGACTTGAAGAATCATCTAAAGGCTACAACTCTGTTATCCAAAAGCCTGAAAAGTGAGATTGATTCTATCAAGGGTTCAACTGAAAAAGTGAGGACTGATATCTTTAATAATTTTACAAAGGTGCCTACTACTTTACAATTGAGGGTAGTGGAATCCCAAGTGAAATCTGTTGTTTCAGAACAAACCTCAATCAAACAAAGAATTGATTCTCTGGATACTAAGGTAACTGAAATTCAAGCCTCTCTTTCCTTAATTTTGCAATTATTGTCAAATCCTGATGTCAAAAAGGGGGAGAAGGTTATTCAGACAAAATGTACACCTGATCTAGTATTAAGAAATAATGATGATGATACTGGAGATGATGGTGGTGACAATGTGAAACAAGGAGAAACCTCTGATGCTGCGGTTTTGAAGTCTATAATTCAAACTTCTCAAAGTCAGACTACGCAGTCAACTCATGTTTCTGATTCTGGAGTTAAGACAGTAAGAACATTGGTGCAATCTCAGATCCTGACGGAAGATCAAATCCTGACACCTGGTCATGGACACATTCTTGCTACAATTCCTGAAGGTGATGAAGATGTGATTATTGATAATCCTAAAGATGCATCAAATTTATTCCAGAAGTTTTCTACAAAAGACGGTAGAATTGTTACTCTTTATCACACTGATAAAAGAGTTCAACAATTATTTGCCAGAAAAGCACTCTCTACAGCAAGTGAAGAATATCCAGATCTCTCACATGAAGAATTCTTGAGATTACAGAGAGAGACAATGGAAAGCTATACTGCTCCTGCTAGAGGTAGAGGAAGCAGAGGTAGAAGAGGTGTTAGAAGAAGTAGAAGAGGTTCTTCAACTCAAACAGTACCTAGACAGACAAGGTATAGAGGGTTAAGAATTGAAGAAATTCCTGAACCTATTCAAACTCTAGTAGTTCCTGACAGATCTACTTTTGGTGATGATGGAATTGTTGAAGAAGAACCTGAATTGAGAAGAAAATCAAGTAAATCAACTCTCAGCAATACAAATCAAATTGAAGATTCTAATCCTGACAATATTCAAGATCCTGATGAATCTGAAATTCTGCAAGAGGTTGATTTGATAATCTTATCTACTGTTGTTGATTGTCACAACAAAGAAGTAGATGAAGAAGAAGAAGCCGGAAGAAGAGATATTACAAAAAGAACACATGAAGATTTCAATCTCTATCTACAAAGGCTTAAAGTTTCAAATGAAAGACAATGGAGAAATACAAGCAGACAAGAATCTTTACTTGAAAGAAGCTACGCTCATGAAAAGGAGAAATACAAGAAGTGGAAACATATAAGTACACTAAGGTGTGATAAACTTATCAATTTTCAGTCTGGTGGAATTATAACAAGTGCTTCAAGTGTTGTTGATTTGTCTGATATGGCTAGATCAAAAACACTCTGGTTAAAGATGTTTTCGAATCTGAAGCAAATGTCAAGTTACACAAGAGGAGGTATTGGACACAGGGATGCTGAATTTCTAAACATGACTTATGTTGATCCTTACTCCTTAACTGAAATTGGAGGTACTTTAACTTCTGAAAACCTGAAAAATTTATTAGCTGTTGATATAGTTATAGATTGTTATGATGGTTTTGAAAAGAAAGAAAAGCTTCTGTACTTCATGAAAGATGGTAGTGTGAAGATTCTATCTATTCAAGATCTGCTGATGAAAACTACACAGGAACTGAAATATGTTCACTATCTGTTAAGATGGAAGAACCAAGTGTACAAAGAATGGAGTGACATGATTTTGTCAACAATAAGAAGAAGACTGGATGGAAACAGTATTTTCAATGATAATTATATTCCCATGTACTTAAATCAAAGAGGTCAGGATGTGGAAATGCAAAGGGGTACTGCTGTTAAAGAAGTAAATTTTGGCATGACTCATCTTTCACTCAATCCTGATGGGAAGGAAATTGCTTATCTTATGCTAGAAGAGCATAGTCTTCAAAGGAACTCCATACAGAATCTCAGAGCAGCTATCTATCAGATTAATGAGGAAGATGAAGAACTCAGAAATCTTAAGGAAAGACTGATTCAAATTCTTGAAGAAAAAGAAGAAAGTTTATTATCCAACTTCTTGAAGATGAATTTGTTCTATCAAAAAGCTTAAACAGATAAGTTGTTTCTGAAGATACTTGTACATTTTGATACATGTTTTTGACATCATTGAATATTTGGAATCTATACTTTATTTCACAAAGTATGAGATTGGGGGAGATTGTTAGATCAGAATTCAATGATCGTCAGAAGCTAGACTCAACTGATCAGGATTGCTGACGTCATCAGTATTGCATGGTCATCAGTATTTGATCAAGCGTCAGTATCTTATTGATCATCAGGATTCCTACTCAGACTATGATCAGGTTTGATCATCAGGACTTGAAGCTGATCAGGATTCCTACTTCGAGTTATATTTGGAGTCTAGATAAACATGGAAGTTTGTTCCTGGTTTGTAGAATGTAGCTATCGATTAAGGATAGGTTTCTATCTTTGTTATGATTAGGACTTATCTTGTTATTGATAGAGAAGCTGTGTGCACTATATAAACACAGTCTTGGTTTCGATTTATGTATCTCATTAGAGAGAGAGAAGTATTCATTCGAGAGAGAACATAATCGAAGAGAAGCTCTTAAGAACAGAATTTCTTGAGAGAGTTTTTGTAAGCTAGCAGCTCTTAAGAACATCAGAATTTCTTAAGAGAGTTTGTAACAGTTTTATATCAAAGTTAATAAAGCTGTTATTGTTATTGTTATTGATCTTTCATATTTGTGTTATATAAAGTCGAGAATCTTATACAATTGTATTCAACCCCCTTCTACAATTGTTATTTACTGGGCAACAAAGATTTTCTCCCAACTCTGGATTTTCAATTCTCAATATGTACGAAAGCATTTAGATGGCTCAAGTGAGGTGATAATGATCGGGAATAATATTGGGGAATCCTTATAATTCTCTGAAATATTATTAAAGGTCAAGAATATAAAAAAATATAATTCTCAAAGACCTCTAATGCTTTTAAACAAATAATATGATTTTTAAATCACTAAAAGATATTTAATAATTAATAAGGAAATATGTATTGAAGAAATTTCCTCAAATAAATGATTATTCAAACATAATCCTCTCTGAATAAATAAATATTCAATAATTAAACCTTGAATGAATAATAAATAATTAAATAAATAAACTTCGAATGAATAATAAAATAATATTCATTAAGTAAATGATCCTTAAATGGATATTCACAATAATATACTTCAAGTCAATAATCCCCAAATGAATATTCATAAATAATATACTTTAAGTCAATAATCCTCAAATGAATATTCATAAATAATGTACTTTAAGTCAATAATCCTCAAATGAATATTCATAAATAATATAAATAGTAAATCCTCGAATAACAGTACCCGATATCTTTATCGGAAAATAACCTTTAATATATATACAGAAAATATAATTATTTCTGATCTAAAGAAATATCTTACGCCCTTAACTTAGGGCCTTTATACAACCTGGCTTCTAACTAATATCCCATATCTAGCTTAGAAGCCCATAATCAAATCATTTCCAAGTAATAAATACTTTCCGGAACATAAATAATGGTTAATAATAATATTCCTCAAGATGAATAGTACTCTGCCGCTAGAATCCCTCCGGGTTTCCACGACTATCTATATAACAAAATATCGACTCCCGGTCTAGAGTCGAAAACAAGAAGTATGCTCTTATCTCTAGAGCTACAAGGTATACCGGTTATATATACTTAACTCAGAAGATCATATATAATCAAAAGGTCAAATTTTTATTTCAACAGGAAATAAGATGTGTCGCAAAACTGTACAACTTTATACATGGAAAAAGCAGTATTATAATTAATACTTTAAAAGTACAAGTTTAGAAAACTTGCCTGATGCTCGAGAAGTGATAGGGGTTCGCGACGATGCCGGACAATCTAGACAAAGTCAAACGAAAACACACGGTTAATCCCCTCGATAAACCACTTATAACTCAATGCTTAAACACGTAAGCGAAATACAACCAAGGCATTTCTTGCTCGCTCTAGCGTCACACTAAGTCCATGTTATTCGTCAAATACTTATATCATAAGTTTGGTTCGAAATCCATCCTCAAATCCAAGTTATACTTAACCATTTGGAACCTTGGTTTCTAAGTCTCGTTTTCAGTGGTTTTCACTTGCGCGACCTTGACTAAAACATTTTTATAAAATCGAAACATAATCTTTTTAATCCGAATCTTTTTCGTGAGCCTTCCTAACTGTCTCTAGTATTATTCCTCAAAGTTTCACATTTTAATATGGCTTCTAAGTGGTCCAAATATAGCCTCAAAGTGGCTGACCAGAGAAGGGTTGTTCCTCCGAACGACGTTTACTAAAACTCACTTTTCTCTTAAACCGTAAATCGTATGGACATGATCTTTATACCAAAACAAACCTTAAAACAAGACCTACAAGTTCATGGTCAGTTCTGTTCAAAAATATTCCAATACCAGTTCGTAATTCTTGCTCAAAACAGCCTTAAATCAAATGGGCATTACGACGGCTATAATCGTAACGTTTTCCATTTCCAAAACACAACCAAATCAATACCAATCAATCCCAAACTCACCATCCACCTTATACACCCTCCACTCAGTCAAATCCTCCATGAATAATCACAATAAATTCATAACCCATCCTCCAAACTCAACCAACAATTCATCTAATTACTTAATCATGCTCTTAACTTTACATAAACATCAAAACCATTTCAAAACTCATATAAACAAAAGGGGGCAGAGGTCTTTATACCTTCCTTGAAGCCTTAAACACACAACCAGAGCTTGTAAGCCTTAAGAGAGTCTTTATCCATGGTTATTATCCTTAAACTTGCAAAAGAAAATCAAGAACAAGTTATGAATTCTCGGAGTTACTATACACCGGTTTAAAGAACTGGAAAAACGAAGGTCTTACCTTGCTCAAATGGAAGAAACTCGTGAAATAGGAAATGTAGGTTATCTCAAGACCTTTCCAACAAGCTATAGATCGCCAATTTCCACCAAGCAATGAAGGAGATATGCATTTTACAATTCGGCAGTTTTGTGTTGGCCGAAAATGAAGAAAAGAGAATGGTTTTACTTTTTGGTTTGGTTGACTTGATAATTGTGATAAGAATGCTGATATTTTTGTGTTAAAAAGGTGGTGAGTCATAGCTCTAATGGCCTTAGCTTGTGACACTTGTCCAACATGCATTGGTTTAGCTAAAGTATCTTTACTGGTTCGCTTTCCTTTCACATGGATGATCCAAATGTTGCATTTCTCGAATTAATCTTGTTACATGTTACTTCCATGTCTATATTTAATCCTGTCATAATTTCAATCCTTAATCCATGATTCGTTCGCTTAATCACTTAATCTCGTTATAAAGTATCAACGGTTTCTAGAACCTTCGTTTCACTGTCTCAGTGGTTTTCGTTCTAAATTCTCAAATCAAATATAATAAAATTTCAAAATATTAAATCCTCATATCCTCGAATTTAATATCTTATTTCTTGAATATAATAATATATAATTCGCTGCCCGGTCAAATACTACACCAAAATAAAATTTGGAATTTCTGAATTCCGATCGTCTTTGCATTCACTTATTTACTCCGTAGATCACTAATATGACTTCCGAATATCCACACTACGTCTCGTACATAGGTGGCATGAAAAACTTTGTTAATTCTCAAAATCACTATTCATCCACCAAATTCACTATTCACTGATGCACTTAATCATAATAAGAAAAGTTTTAAATTTTACCAAAAATTTGGGTTATTACATTATAAGTGATTGTTAATGTCTCTCAAGCTCTAAGGAAGGTATAAAAAACCTCTGCCCCTTTTTGTTTATATGAGTTTTATGGTTGAAATAATGATTAGAGTCGTTATTCGTGTTATCGTTAAGATCCGTGAATCTTATGTTCGATTTGAGGATGAGTGATTTTGTGAAGCTTGATTTAGTGTATGATAATGTTTAGGGGCTGTTTTGGATGTGTTGATAAAGTATAATGGTTGTTGGTTTGGTTGGTTGATTGTTGATTGGTGGTTGTTTGAAGTGTTTAAAAACACGGGAATCGCGTATAAGCGCCGTTACCATGCCGAAATTTCCTTAGATAGTTTAGGCAGAAATCACGGTTACATTAAAGGGCATGAACATGAATTTTCTGACCATGAACATGTAGGCCTTGTTTCCTAGTTTGTTTTAGCGAAAGAATCGTATCGTTTCGATTTACGGTTTAGGAGAAACGTCCGTTTTAGTGAAAGCGGTTTCGCGTAACTAAGTAGTTCATTGCATGAACTTTGAGATAGTGATCAAACCCCTTAAGCGACTTATTGGAATGTGAAACTTTGTGTTAACATGCTAGGTACGTTTAGAAAGACCCTCGAAAAGATTTCGTGTTAAAAGGATTATATTTCAATTTTATAAAAATGCGTGAGCGAGCATGCTCGAGTAGAGGATCTTAAGGAGTTAACTTGAAAATGGACTTGTACTTGAGTTAGTATATACTTAGTATGGTGAAAGCGTTTAAGTTATTAATATTGAACCTTGTGTTGATTCTAGATTACTGGACCAACCTGAGACTTACTGCTACTTCGGGATTTCCAGGCAAGTTTTCTCATTCCATGCTGTATTTTAAAGTACCATATTCTGATGTATGCATATAAAAGATGCAAGTTTCCAAATCTATTGTAATAACCCGAATTTTTGGAATAATTTAAAACTTTTCTTATTATGATTAAGTGCAGCAGTGAATAGTGATTTTGAGGATTAACAAAATTTTCTTGCCACCTATGTATGAGACGTAGGGTGGATATTCCGAAATCATATTATTGATCTACGGAGTAAATAAGTGAATGCAAAGACGATCGGAATTCAGAAATTCCAAATTTTATTTTGGAATAGTATTTGACCGGGAAGCGAATTATGTATTATTATATTCAAGAAATGAGATATTAAATTTGAGGATTTGAGGATTTAATATTTTGGAATTTTAGTAATTTTATTAAAGTCGATTTAAGGATTCGATTGTTGGAATAAATAGTGAATAGTTGCTATTCACTGCTGGAACCGCGTAGAATTTTATTCGCCCCTTTAGAAAATATTTCGAATCGTTTCAAGAAGAACAAGACAATATTTACAGGATTAAATATAGACATGGAAGTAACATGTAACAAGATTAATTCGAGAATGCAACATTTGGATCATCCATGTGAAAAGAAAACGAACCAGTAAAGTTACTTTATCTGAGCCAGTGCATGCTTGACAAGTGTCAAGAGATGAGGCAACCAAGGGTGATGACTCACCCCTTCTAAACCACAAAAGATCAGCATTCTCATTATTAACCAAAACAAAAAGGAAAGAAAAGAAGAAAAGCTCTCTCTCTCTCATTTCCAGATTTCTGCCCAGCAGGACCAAGCAATGAAGAAAAATTCGTAACTTAATATCTACTCATTATAAAATCACCAAATTTTGACCACAGCCTCTCCACTCCATGTATAACACTCGTTCAAAATTTCATAACAATCCAAGGGGTATAGCCTAGCCAAATCTCCTCCCAAAGTTGAAGAAATCAAACTGTCCTGTTCATGACAGTTTCGGTTCAGCAGAAAAAGGGGGCTCAAAACCCTAGCTAGGAAGCTTCAAATCTGATGATCTAGGACTCAAAACAAAGCTTATGAAGAGGCCAAGATGTGGTAAAGATTTGAGAGCCAAACTCTTATTTTTCGATTTTCTATGATTTTTACAAAAGTGATGATGAATAGTAACCCTTAGAAACTAACTTTGTTTTCTTGATTTCTTTGATGATCTAAGCTAGCTTAAGGCCATACAAGGACTATATAAGGATTATTAGAGCTGGTATACTCTCCAAGGAAGGTATAAATTTCAAGGACCTTAGATCTTACTGTTAGAGGCTTAAGGCTGATGACCACTGGGCCGATCGAAGCAGCCCATTTTACATAACCTGTCTGAAGAGGCCCAATATCTTTTTGACGACCGAAGAGCCCACTTTCCACCTTGAGTGGATTGGGCCGATCCACAGTCGGAGGACCAGGTCGTGGGAAGGTCCCGAGTCCCACGTTCGGAACGTGGGGGATCGGAGTTGACTGGTAAAATAGGAGGACCAGGTTTATTCTTCATTCATACACAATTCACAATACACACATATTCTCTGTACGTTCAATTTACCTATTTTGGATTACCAGTTACTGATTCTCACACCGGAGGTGAATCGGGGGGCCCAACCCTCGCATTCTTCTTCTTTGCAGGTCCGATCGGACGTTGTGGACGAAAACTGGTTCCAACATTTGGCGCCGTCTGTGGGAACGTATAGATTGATTGTGCGTTGTGATTTACTGAGATTATGACTTCTGATCGACCACCCGTACTCGAGGGAACTCCACATCCTGGAAGTTCGACCATCACGCCGTTGATAAATCGGCAATTGAATTTTGACTCTGAGGGGGACGAGGGTCCTTTACCGACCCCCGAAGAACAGAGAGAATTGCTTCTCAGATGGAGAGAAGAGCAGGCCGCTAAGAAGGGAAAACAGAAGGTAACTGAGCAGGCCGACAAGGAAGCCCAGATTCGGGCTAAGAAGAAAGAAGCCGCTAAGCTCAAACTCCAAGCCATTAAACTTCGTAGAGAAGAGTTAGAATTGGAGGAGAAGGCACTAAGAGAGTCCCTCGAGGAGGTCGAGGGGACACGGGTGTCGTCCGAACACCGAAGGGATAAAAGGCCGTTTGACGATGAAGACGGGTCTTCGGACTCCGAATCGCATCCGAGGAGGACACGTTCCAGGATCACCCTGACCGATTCCGATGAAGATGATGACCCGCACTTTCGGGATCGTATAAAGAGAATGGAAAAGGCAATGTTCGGGGACCGGAAAGTGAGCCATGAACCTATTGTCTCCGAGGAGATTGAGCAGTATAGACCCCCTTCGGGTGGACAGTTCCCGAAGATGAACGAGTTCAATGGGAAGGGAGACCCAGAGGACCATTGTGAGAAATATGAGTCCCTAATGACAGGTATGGGACACTGTGATGTTATGCTGTGCAAAATGTTCAAGACATACTTGAAGGGACCAGCAACGATGTGGTATCGTTCGCAAAGACCCCGATCGATATACTCATATGATCAGCTAAAAAGGAGGTTCCTGAGGCACTATTCCCACTTGTGCCGGAGAGAAAAAGATACTGAAGCATTGATTCACTGCCGTCAGAGGTCGAACGAAGAGTTAGGGGATTATCTGGCCCGGTTTAAGGAAGAAGCAGGAATGGTCACCAACTTGGACAAGGTAAAGGCCGCAGGGTTTTTAGCCGCTGGATTGGACCCTGTGAAAGGTAAAAAACTCCGCTCTTCTCTTTATGATATTCCTCCTAAATCTTTGAATGATATATATGTGAGAGGAGAAGCCATCCGAAGGAAACTCGAATCAATTGGGGGGTATAAGGACAGTCGTAGGAATGAAGGGTCAGGCAGAGACGACCGAAGGGGTCGGGGAGACATCAAAAGTAGACTGACGGACAATAGGCCCGACCGAGGAGCAGACAGAAGAAGAGATAGAGATAGTACAGTGTTCACCCCGTTGAACGCACCTATCTCAAAGATTCTCCATGAGATAAAAGGCAAGCCTGGGTTCGTTCGGCCTGCCAGAATGAAAACCCCAGATTATAAGAAGAATGGGGATAAGTATTGCGAGTACCATAAGGATAAGGGGCATAATACGGATGAATGCTACCATTTGAAGAAGCTAATTGAAAAAATGGTGAAGAAGGGAGATTTGGAACATTACAAGGGCGACCTAAGGGATAAACTGGAACCCAAGGAGCCCAGAAAAGAGAAAGGGCCCGAAAGGGAAGAAAAATACAGAGGCGAAGTTCGAACGATTTCAGGGGGCACGGTGCTAGAGCGGTGCACTAAGACAGCCCGAAAGAAATATGCCAGACAGGTCTACAATTTGTATCAGACCAATCCAGCCAGGCAGCCCCTGCCTATCACCTTCACAGAAGATGATTTTGAAGACGTGATATGGCCGCACGAAGATCCACTCATCATAAATCCCGTGATAGGGGAGAACAAAATCTGGAGAGTTCTAGTTGATGGTGGTAGTTCGGTCAATATCTTATATCACAGAACGTATTGCAAGATGAACTTAGGGGGCGAGCAGTTGGAGCCGTGTCATGAGGCACCCCTGTACGGCTTCGGGAATCAGCCCGTACCAATCGAAGGGACGATTACCCTACCCATCGTGTTGGGCAAAGCTCCTTACACCCTGGAAAAGGAGGCCAAGTTCTACGTGGTGAAAGTGGACAGTCCGTACAACGGAATCCTAGGAAGGCCGATACTCGGTGCGTTCCAGGCGGTAGCTTCTATCCCTCATCTGAAGTTGAAATTTCCAACAGAAAATGGTGTGGGAGAAATGAGAGGGGATCAGAAGGCTGCTCGAATCATCATGTTAGAGGATATAGAGAAGGATAAAGACGTCGAGATGACTGAAGGGGGGAAAAGAAAGAGAAACGAAGACGAAGGAAGCGGTCGTCAGATGATGAACATCGAATTAGAAAAATTCGGAGCTGATTTGTCAAACCCTATTGCTGAACCGGCAACAGAAACAGAGGAGGTAGAACTGTACGTTGGGCAATCGGGCAAAATGATCCAAATAGGCAAAAACATGGAGCCTGAATTAAAGGAAAAAGTGATTGGAGTGATCAGACAATACCACGATGTGTTCGCATGGGGACCGGAGGATATGCCAGGCTTAGACCCTTCGGTGGCAAAACATTGCCTTAGCGTTAACCCCGATGCAAAGCCGGTTAAGCAGAAGAAGAGGAATTTCGCCATGGAAAGACAACAAGTCATCCAGGCCGAAGTGGAAAAATTACTGGAGGCTAAGTTCATTGAGGAAATTGAGTATCCAGACTGGTTGGCAAATGTAGTGGTAGTCAAGAAGTCGAACAACAAATGGAGAATGTGTGTCGACTACACTGATCTGAACAAAGCCTGTCCGAAGGATCATTACCCCCTACCCAACATTGATCAGTTAATAGACGCTACCTCGGGACACCAGGTACTCAGCTTTTTAGATGCTTTTTCTGGATATCACCAAATTGCCATGAATGCCGAGGATATTCCAAAGACAGCATTCATCACGCCCAAAGGTACATACGCATACATCAAGATGCCCTTCGGGCTGAAGAATGCAGGGGCAACTTTCCAGAAAATGATCAACAAAGTTTTCAAGCAACAGATCGGTCGAAACATGGAATGCTATGTGGATGATATGATCGTGAAATCCATGTTTAAAGACCATGCAGAGGACCTGAAGGAGTGTTTTGAAACACTCAGGAGAAATAATATGAAAATTAATCCCAGCAAGTGCACGTTCGGAGTAGCCAGTGGCAAATTTCTGGGATACATGGTAAGTGCCAGGGGGATAGAGGCCAACCCTGAGAAAATCAAGGCAGTGATCGATATGGAGGCTCCGAAGACGATCAGGGACATTCAGAAATTAACCGGGCGGTTGGCTGCTTTAAGAAGGTTCATTTCCCGATCGGCTGAGAAGGCCCTACCGTTCTTCGAAGTACTCCGGGGGTCAAAGAGCTTTGAATGGGGATCGGAATGTCAGAAAGCATTTGAAGAAGTCAAAGAATATCTGGTCAAAGCACCACTCCTGATGAGACCCGACCCCAAAGAAACACTGCAACTCTATTTAGCAGTGAGCGACCGAACACTGGGGGCTGTGCTAGTCAAAGAACACGAAAAGAATCAACACCCGGTGTTCTATGTCTCACACATGCTTAAAGATGCGGAAACGAGGTACCCCAATGCTGAAAAATTTGCCTTTGGATTAGTGGTAGCATCAAGGAAACTACGCCATTATTTTCAGGGAAGAACTGTGCAAGTGGTTACCGATCAGCCGTTGAAAAAGATCCTTCAAAAACCAGAGGCTTCGGGCAGAGTTGTGGCTTGGTCAGTAGAATTGGGAGAATATGACTTAGAATTTGTGCCCAGAACCGCGATCAAAGCTCAAGCACTGGCCGACTTCTTGGTCGAATGTTCTTTCTCAGGACCGAAGAACTTGGCGCCCGAGGAGCAGCTCATTCCATCACCTGGGAAATGGAAGCTTTTTGTAGACGGTTCAGTCGCAAAAACGAAGTATGGGGCCGGTATGATCTTGATCAGCCCAGATGGCTTTGAGATTTGTCAGGCTATCAGGTTCACTTTCCCCTTGACTAATAACGAGGCTGAGTACGAAGCATTACTAGCAGGGCTCTCCTTGGCACGAAGCCTAGAGGTAAAGCACGTAAGGGTATTCAGTGATTCCATGTTAGTGGTGAAGCAATTCTCCGGGGAATATGGCCAAAAAGATCCCCGAACGAAGGCATACACGGCCAAGGTACGTGAAAATTCACTTCATTTTGAGTCATTTGAGTTAAGCCAGGTAGCCAGAGAAAACAACAGCAGGGCAGACGCGTTGTCTAGGCTCGCCTCGGCAGAGACCCAGAACCTGATGGGGTCGATATATCTGACCGAAGTAAAGGTCCCCTCGATCGACAAAAAACAATGCATGGAAATACATCAAGAAATCAATTGGATGACCCCCATCAGAGCCTTCCTGGAGAAGGGGATATTGCCCTTAGGAAAAAAAGAAGCTCAAAAGGTGAAGTATCGTTCGGCTAGTTACGCCTTAGTAGGGGGACAATTGTTCAGACGATCGGCTACCCAACCCCTGCTCAAGTGTTTGGCCCCCGAAGATCAAAGGCTAGTGTTGGAAACAGTGCACGAAGGAATTTGTGGGGAACATCTGGCAGGACGATCATTAGCCTTCAAAATCCTCAGGCAAGGATTCTTTTGGCCGACCGTAAGGGAAGACGCCAAGAACTACTCGAAGAAGTGCAAGCAATGCCAGCTGTTCAGTACTGTGCCGAAGCAACCCCCAGAAGAGATGTCATCGGTCCTCAGTCCCATCCCCTTTGCCATGTGGGCTGTGGACATTGTGGGAATCCTACCCACCAGCACCAAGCAGGCCAAGTATTGTATCGTGGCCATTGACTACATGACCAAATGGGTAGAAGCCCGACCCTTGTCGGCTATAACTGAAGAGGCAGCCAAAAAGTTCATGCTAGAGCAGGTAATCCTAAGGTTCGGTATCCCGATGATCTGCGTATCAGATAATGGAACTCAATTCATCGGCAGTAAGTTCAGGAAGTTTCTGGCTAAATTTGGAATACAACAGAAGTTTAGTTCAGTCGGTCACCCGCAGGGAAATGGAGCCATTGAAGCGGCAAACAAGATTATCTTTGATGGTATTAAGAAGCGGCTCGGAGATTCTAAAGGCATGTGGGCTGAAGAGTTACCTTATGTCCTTTGGGCTTACCGAACAACTCCCAGGTCTTCGACCGGGGAAACTCCATTTAGATTGGCTTTTGGGACAGATGCATTGATGCCAGCCGAAGTTGGAATGGAATCGTACCGAACGCAGGTGTTCAATGTGGAAAGCAATGAGTTCGGCCTGCGAGCTAATGTAGACATGGTAGTTGAAGAAAGAGAAGCTGCCCACCAGCGAAATGTCCGATACCAGCTTCAGGCGGCTCAGTACTACGATGCTGGTATAAAGAAAAGATCATTCCAAGTTGGAGATCTTGTTCTCAGAGAGCTAGCAACATCCAAGCCGACCAAGCAAGGAAAGCTGATGCCCAATTGGGAGGGCCCCTACACAGTGGTTGAAGTGGTCCGACCAGGGACATACAAACTATCCACAATGGACGGCTCCAGCATAAAAAACACTTGGCATGCTTCACGTCTTCGTAGGTTCTACCAGTAAGCCTATCGAAAATCTTCGTTATTTTACTTCAGTATGAATAAAAACAGAAAGTTTATTTCCAACCTTGTTTACTCGAATTCCCTTATGTTAACTTAAGCATATTTACTTCAGCATATGCCTTAGTTTATATTTACTCATTTTAAATACAATGAATAGTAAATGCAAAATTCGAATAGAGTAAATGTAGGAACTATGCTAGCATCAAAATTCCAAGCCCATACTTCAGGGCATTCCAAAGGGAATTATGAGCTCGCAATTTCTGATAAATATCCCTATTAGCCCCGTACTGTTAATATTTTAAGTTATATATTCACTTCCTTAAAATATCAGAGGGATAAACTGGCCGAAGAGGTATGACGAATGGACGTTCATACCAAAGGCAAACCTCAACAAAAAACACTAAGGCAAAACACAAAGCCGAAGAGGTGTTACAAACAAAAAACACTAAGGCAAAGCATTAAGCCGAAGAGGTGTCACAAAGAAAAATACCAAGGCAAAACATTAAGCCGAAGAAGTATTGTAAAGAAAAATACCAAGGCAAAACATTAAGCCGAAGAAGTATTATAAAAGAAAAATACCAAGGCAAAACATTAAGCCGAAGAAGTATTGTAAAGAAAAAGCCAAGGCAATCAAATAAGACTTAGTGCAACTACGATCGAAAGCCAGATACAAAACGTGAATGAAAATTTACGTAAAGGCATGATAGATCACTAAAGTTAAAATAAATATAAGCCCGAAGGCAAAAGTTAAAACAGACCCGAAGGCCAAATGTTAAGTTACAAGGATGATAATAAAAGTGCTAAGTCTAATCAGACATCTCTGATTCGGGGTCTGAGCTAACAACCGGAGGGACGTCGGGCTCGTCAGGACGGCCGATGGGATCTTCCATACCCTCCTCCAAGAGAAGCTTATGGTCCATCCCAGCGGCATGAGCCTTACGGATCACCTCCTCGAAGCCAGCCGTGAAACCCCTGTCTTCGGACATCAGCACCAGCTTCTGAGCTTTCTTCTCGGATTTCCTGGAGGCCCTCAATTGGGACTTGACCCGGTTGAGACGAACGAAGGCAGCATCAAGGTCGACCTTGACGCTATCTCGGTCAGTCACCACCTGAGTCAGCCTCTGCCGCAAAGAGACCACCTCCTTCTGCAGAGAATCAAGTTGCGCCTCAGCAGCCTCCGCTCTTTCCTCGGTCAGCTTGAGCCCACGCAGCTGCCCGTCCAAGTCTTTCATCTTCTGTTCCACAGCAGCAGCCCAAGGAACAACCTGAAAAGAATAAAGAATAAAAAAGAAACAAAGGAAGAAAGCAGTAAGAAACCAACTTATCAACGAAAACTGCTAAGTACAAGAAGGAGAATACTTACCGAGGCTACGTGCCCAATCAATTCTGAACAGGCACCCAGGCCATCAGTGTTATCATATACCGAACGATCCTGAGGAAGGATGAACGCCCGACATAGATCAACACCAATCTCCTTAGCCGCAGTAGGAGCTGGGGTACCGAAACTGTCCGTGGTCATGATAGACCATTCCGGTCGGTAGGTTAAAATAGCCTCCCCATCCGAGCCGCGAGGACGCTTCTGTGCTGATGTCTGACCGACGTCGGAAACATTGATAACCTCCACATCACCGACAGTGGTGTCAATGATATTTTCCTCAGCCACGGCCGCCCGAGGCTCAACTTGGTCGTTAAGGGCCGACCCGGTAGGAGCATCAGAAAGATTGTCAGCATTATTCTTCTTGGCCAACTCGGCGAGCCTTAGGGCATTCTTAACTTGAGCCCTCTTAAGCATCTCCGACCGAGAAGACACTGCAAAAAGGAAAATGCGTGTTAGTAAATAGCATAAATCAGTGATGCATAATCAAGAAGGACGAAGAAAGCATAACAGTTTAATATGTTACCGGTACCCCATAACGCGCGAAGCCAAGTTTTGTCCCTGCTAACGGTTAGCGAAATACGGTTTGGTTCCTGGGGACGGCAAAGCAGGGCATAATCTGCCCTATCCGCGTCATTCAGTTCGGGAGCCGTGATGAGGGCGGGATCGATTTCTCGCCATACCGAATACTTCCTCAGCTTATGACCACTAATATAAAACCAATGGTCGTGCGAGCCCCTATTGCTGGAATTGGTAACACTCCAGTCCGATCGGCCAGTCCTACGAGATAGCTGGTAGAACCCATAGCTCTTCCCGTTCTTTCGGAAGTCGAAGTGATGTAGCAGAAGGGACAACCGAGGCCTTACTCCCGCCTTCAGACATCTGTCCTGGAAGGTATTAATGTGAATGAAGGTGTTGGGGTCTAGCTGGCCTAAGGCTACGGAGGTGTGCCTTAAAAGCATCTTCAGAATGGGAAGAAGGGGCAGGCGGAGCCCGCAAAAAAAGGCTCGTTCAGACACGCCCAAAGCGACCCCCCCCCACACTTCGTCTACGGTCGGTGTGTGGTAAATCAGGTCGGTCTCATCTGCTGCCCACGTTCGGAAAAGGGAGCTCCCGATATCGTATCTCTCCGCCATCTTGCGGACTTCGGCCTCCGTCATCACGGAATTGAGATTGGCCGAAGCGAACCGGGGAGCACCGAAGTGCGCCATGGCCGAGTAAAACGGTCCGTATTCTACGGGTTGATCCATCACCTGCAGAGAATGCAAAGGAAGGAGATTAGCCTTGTACTCGGGGAAGTTATAAAACAGAACGATCTAAGAGGAAAGATGAAAGGAAGACCGAGTACAGAGGGCCAAGTTCGAAAGGAGGAAATCCAGAAGGATGCGAAAGGGAGAAGCTTGAGTTCAGGAAACAATAAGAGGGAGGTTCTAGGAGTATGACAACTGACCGAAGGGTGTTCATATTTAACGAAATACCCAGGTATACATCTACTGTTAAAAACACTCGCTATTCTCGGGTTTTCTTCTTAATCACAGCCTAAAGGGACAGCGCACTAAAACAATCACAGTAAAGCACTAAGGTGATTTAGGGAATGCTGGGAGTGTACTAAAGTCGCAATATATATGCAATATATGTATACGCATGCATAAAAGGTTACATGGAAAGTATTAAAAGGAAAGTTCTGTGCAATATATGAAAAGGAACAATAAAAGAAGAAATAACTTACTGGTAGTGAATGTCGGGGAAATTGGTTGATTCCTGGGTATAGATCCTTGCGCTCCTATGTTGTGCTCGCCGGAAATCGGAAAAATGAGAGTGTTTGGGAGAGAAAAGCTTTGAATTTTCTATTAGAAACGGTAAAAAGAAAAGGGAAAGGGCGGTTGTAGGTGTATATACAATGTCGTTTTGAAACGGATGGCCAGGATGAGAGCCATTGAAATTCACGGCTGAGATCCACCTGGAGAATCGTGTAACCCCCTTGTGCAATTATTACAACAGCTGTCTGTTGCTGACATGGAGTGGACTTTTGATATGTCCGGCTGACCTTTTGGACGTTCTGACAGAGACCGGTCCTAGAAGTTATTCGAAGACGGAACGGATCTTTGGGCCTCCGACCGAATATTCTTCGCACGGAGTCCAGGGACATGTTAGAGGCTTAAGGCTGATGACCACTGGGCCGATCGAAGCAGCCCATTTTACATAACCTGTCTGAAGAGGCCCAATATCTTTTTGACGACCGAAGAGCCCACTTTCCACCTTGAGTGGATTGGGCCGATCCACAGTCGGAGGACCAGGTCGTGGGAAGGTCCCGAGTCCCACGTTCGGAACGTGGGGGATCGGAGTTGACTGGTAAAATAGGAGGACCAGGTTTATTCTTCATTCATACACAATTCACAATACACACATATTCTCTGTACGTTCAATTTACCTATTTTGGATTACCAGTTACTGATTCTCACACCGGAGGTGAATCGGGGGGCCCAACCCTCGCATTCTTCTTCTTTGCAGGTCCGATCGGACGTTGTGGACGAAAACTGGTTCCAACACTTACTTTGATTTTATGCTTGTTCTTGATGGGTTTGAGCTTAGTGATGTTTATAGTATGATTATAAGCATGAAAGCATGTTATTGTAGTGGTTGATTTGACTTGAGAAATTTGGGGTATAAACTGAAAAAGTAGGCTGATCTTGATGAGTATTATGTTCATGAGTGGTATGGATGCCCGGTGTCGCTTGGATTTGATGTTTTGAAATTTGGGAATATTCGAGTTATAGCCGTCGTAATGCCCAAATTTTTACCTACTGATTGGTTCCCTGTTTTTCCTCTGTTAGAGCTCGACCCTTGAGTCCTACTGCCCATGATTGTGTAGTTTATGTTATAAGCTTCGTAATGATATGTGGTTCGCCTAATTTGGCCGAACGGTTTAAGAGTTATGCTAGTTTTAGTAATCGTGGTTCGAGAGGTTTCATCGCAGAAATGTAACCACTTTGATGCTAAGTCAAAGACCTTTAAGAGTCGAATTAAAATGTGAAACTTTGTGATATAATGCTAGGGACAGTTAGAAAGCCTTGTGCGAAGGTTTCGAGTCAGAAAGATCATTTTCCGATTTTATAAAAATAAGGAAGCCGAGGTTGCACGAGTGAAAACCACTGAAAACGAGACTTAGAAACCAAGGTTCCAAATGGTTAAGTATAACTTGGATTGGAGGATGGATTTTGAACCAAACTTATGATATAAGTATTTGACGAATAACATGGACTTAGTGTGACGCTAGAGCGAGCAAGTAATGCCTTGGTTGTGTTTCGCTTACATGTTTAAGCATTGAGTTATAAGTGGTTTATCGAGGGGATTAACCGTGTGTTTTCGTTTGACTTTGTCTAGATTGTTCGACATTGTCACGAGCCCTATCACCTCTCGAGCATCATGCAAGTTTTCTAAATCTATACTTTGAAGTATTGATTCTATAATACTGCTTTGCCATGTATAGAGCTGTACTGTTTTGCGATATATCTTGTTTCATATTGAATAGAATTTGACTTTCGATTATATACGAACTTTGTGATAAAGTATTCATGAACCGGTATACCTTGTAGCTCTATAGATAAGAGCATGTTTATTGTTCGACTCTAGACCGGAAGTCGATATTGGTGTTATATAAATAGTCGTGGAAACCCGGAGGGATTCCAGCGGCAGAGTACTATTCATCTGGAGGAATATTATCTTTTAAGCATTATTATATTTCCAGAGGGTATTAATTACCTGGAAATGATTTGAGGAATGTTATTTGAATATTACCTCATTCGAAGGTTATTATTTGAAAATGATTTGGTAACTGGCTTATAAGCTAGATATGGGATAGCGGTTATAAGCCAGGTTTTTATAAAGGCCATAGGCTCAGAGGGCAGAGCATGTATTGAGTTTATAACTTAGCCAGCGTATCGGGGTTATTTTGTAAGGTATATTTTCGAAAACCCGGACATAGCTTTTTAGAAAGATTTTTGCAATAAATAACCTAAAGGCAACATCACCAATAAACCAGTGTTTATTTAATTAGTAAATACTTCTGGAAGCATTTACGGATTAAATAAGCCTTATTCGTCTAATTAAATTTGTTTAATTAGATGAATATCATTTTCAAAATGTTTTCTTAAAATCGCTTTGTTCCGGAATGATAACAGAGATACTCCAATGGTAATGGTATATATATATATACATATATATATATATATATATATATATATATATATATATATATATATATATATATATATATATAAGTCGATATGTTAAGAAAAAAACCCTCAGTAGGGGGTATATACTCTGTAGTATTCTACGGACCGGGAATGGTATCAGTTGCTATCTAGGGTTATTTTATTAATTTATTTTCCATTCTTTGTTAAAGAAGTATGTGGGAATTACTTCTAAATAAATATTCTTTATTAATTATAGTTTGATTTAATTATTTAAAGCCCTACTTCTTAAGGAAGTATTTTGTGAAAACTATTTTTAAACCCTAGATAGCTAATAAAGTTTTACTCAGGCAATTATAAATATAATTAGAGGAGGTTCCCAAAACTATTTCCCGTTTAAGTCTATATTCAGAAAGACTTAAATGTTCGCTCAAACTTCAAAGATACATGGAACCTTTCTCAAGATTTTATGGTTGTTCAAGTGGACTGCCCGGTCCTAAATCTTTTAAATCAATGAATTTATCAGTCTGGTTTACTACCATCACAATGATTTTGATTACTTCCTCAAGACTCGAGGAGTAAGAGCAGTGAAATCAGTTGTATCCATGAACAAGCATCAGCTTGGGAAATATGAGTGAATTTTCCTTTCCAACCAGATATGACTACTTTGTGGAGTCGTATACTTGGGAAAAAGGGAAAGGAACTTTATGTTTCAAGGTTATGGATTTTCTCGAACTCGGAGAATGTGTAAGGGACTGAGTGGCGACCTGTCCCCTAAGGGAATTACACGTAGACCGGCAGTCTATGAACGGGACTGTTCTTCCCTTAGATTATCAGATAGTGCCCGACCGTAGGATAAGAGAAGAGCATCGGAGGCCCCTAAGTGAATGGGTACCCCTAAGTGAATGGGTATGCTCTTCCCCCTACAACCAATTGGCGGGGAGGTGAGAGAAGAGTATCGGAGACCCCTAAGTGAATGGGTACCCCTAAGTGAATGGGTATGCTCTTCCCCCTACAACCAATTGGCAGGGAGGTAGGTCAGTTAGCGTCTACCCTATTTTCCCTTCTACGTAGAAAAACAGCAGTGGGGATTGCCTTACGACTGATCATCGTAGAGGTATCCCCGTCGCCCAGAATCTCCGTCTACAGTTCATCATCCATGAAAGAAAGTTTATTCAAGTTTACTCAAGTTTATTCCAGTTCATGCAAGTTATTCAAGTTCAGAAAGCGGATTGGAAATATTTTGCCTTGTCTTTATTTCCAGAATATGATATGAGATAAATGTTTGATATGAAAGATGATATTTGGAAATTCCTACAACTTCATCTTTTATCTTATGAGTTATGACTCTGATAAAAACCTGATTAAGGATATATATGCACAAGTGGATTTTGGGTTACAGAAACCTTATATTTTCCTTATAACTTCATCTTTCAAGTATATGTTGATAGTCTGCTTATATTTTATATAGCAGATATTTTACAGAAAGGATATACTGAGTATCTTGTTATTTCATCTTTTATACTATACTAGAACTTTGTTCATAGTATAAACATTGAAAGTTGCAGAGTATTATGAAATGATATTTGAAATACCACAATGGTACTATTTTTGGAATACATTCCGATAAGAAAATGATTTCGGTATCAAGATATTTTGACAAGTTATTGTCTTATACCAGCTTTATTTCTGGGTTGAATTAAAGGCAGAATTATGCCATACTTTCATTACCTTGCTGAGCTATCGCTCACTCTTGCTATTATTTTATATATATTATATAGCAGCGAAGCAGGATGCCTATGGGACGACACGTACCTCGCAAGGCGTTTCCATAAACAGTTTCAGCAGTGATCCCGGGAGTAGTTCGAACCAATCGAATCAGGCTACGGCTTTGGTATTCAACTTATGTATAGATATGAATGGTATTGGAGGATTGTGAGCATAAGAAGGCTAAGCTGGTAATGTACCACTACGTAGAAATTGTATCAGTAACAGATTCAAAGACATTTGGGTATTGTAATAAAAATTATTTATTCCGCAGTTATTGTATGGTGTCGTTTCTGAGACTCTAACCTGTGTGTGTGTGTGTGAGACATATATTGTGGGGTCATGAACAGGTGAATTATGAATGGTGTGAGTAATACAGGTAAGGCAAGGAGTACATGGATTGTGACAACCCTAAATCCCTGACCCCGGATTTGGGGCTGTTACAGAGATGGTATCAGAGCTTTAGGTTACAGTCCTCAGAAACGATAGGAGATCGAGTCTTACAATACCCGTAATAATGATAAGAGCATCTGGAGCTCAAATTAAGTTCGTAGTCGGGTTAGAGGACATGACCCTGACTGTTTTAGATGAAGCCCGAGAGGGGACTTCTTCTGGGAAACCGTACTTAGGACTTCATGGTTAGTCACCTCGATTCGTATAAGTTACAGATTGATGGGACTCTGAGATACCAGATCCCGAGGCCTTCGAGTAGGCAATTGATGATGTGTTCCTTGAAATGGACGGAGACCCGATAAAGGGAGATCCATAGGAAGATCTAGAGGAAGACCCCATAGTGGGTCGAGGAGAGAATCTTGTAGAGGACGTGTTGATTGATAAAGATGTGGTGTGTTACTTGAGGTCGTATAATAAGACCGGACGAACCTTCAAGGGATAAATAAGTGACGAGACAAGAGTTTAAGGATCATTCATGATACATCAAGAGGTATGACAAAGAAAATGGAGTAGAGTCTCCAAAGCAGAAGAGGTAGAGGCAGTATAGCCAGTATCAGTGGATTGATTCGACTTGAACGGAACCTGTTACTCGTAGTCGGTTATAGTTGCCCCTAAGGAGGCGGCATACGTAAGAACCAAGACGTTCAGATTTTCACGAACGATTAAGGGTACTTAGTTGCCTAAGGATAGTGAAAGGAATTGCTTTGGCCATGAGGTTTCAATCCCCCACGACCAGCGATTCCACTGGAAAGAGTGTCTATTACGTCATTGAGGAATTTTATTATCTCAAGGAGAATGTTGGGTATATGTACCATGCAAATGTTAGTGTAAGGCAAACACGCTAAGGCGGAATCGAGAACGAGATTTACCACCCTCAGGAAACCAGGAAGGAATTATGAGGATAGAACCGAAAGGTCGGAAATCAGATCCGAGCATTACTAGTGGGAAAATAGATTGATCAAGTTTCCCTGATTTTGGAAAGGAATTCAGCAAATTTTGGCAAACCTTGTCTTTCTGATTACCAGAGGATATCACCAAAGGGAGTGGAAATTAGAGCGAACCCTGTGGATTGGGTAAGATAGCCGTTAGATAGGTTGGTGGACAGACCCTGATTGCTATAATTGATTGTAGAGAAAAAAATGGTGAAGTTGAGATTGGATGGTAAAGGCAAAATATATTTAAGGACCAAGACGGACGGAGAAGTACCGGGATTGACTTAAATGAAAAGGTTATTGTGCCAAAAGTGTTAAGCCTATGTAGCGCACGGGATTGATATGGGAGAAGGAATATTGGGTATAAGGATGATTGAAATAGAGACCGGGTTTAAGCTTGTAGTTTCTAACGAGCTTCCGAAGTACCGCCCAGTCGACATGTGGAATTGTCATTGCTATGGGCGACAACGGTATCGAAGTCTTCTTATAGAACAGAACGCTTACTTAAGATGTTTGCGCCGGGTCGAATAAAACCCCCTGCGATTGCAAATGTTGATGGTTGAATTCTTAGCGACTATTATAAGTCGGCAATGACGTAAGTATCGAACAACTTAGGTTGCGTGGAAAGGAAAAGCTTTAGAATTGAACGAATATCCATCAGAGGAGCCGACATAAAAGGCATCCGTAGAGACCTTGGTAGTACCCTCCCCATTTGCAAATTATGTGGGATATTTCCCCAATCTATGATCTATCTTGATCTCTCTCCAGGAAAGAATTCTGGTAAAGGGTATATTCCCTCTTCGAAGTTGTTTTATAACACTTGTGTTAAACCATATTCAGTTTCAATTGTGCCAGAGGCTATCACAATGCCTACTTTCAGGCTTTCGAAGCCCTGTCAAATGATGTTATTTAAGCTTTCACATTTCTTCAAATAATGAATGACCCTATGGTAATACCTCACCACTTGTTTGTTAAGTACCAGTATCTTTTGGTTAGTCTTTTCTTTGCGATTCTTTGGAAACCGCATCTTTGGAATCTGTTCAATTTTAATCCAAGGTGTTCCTTTGAGAAATATTAAAGACGATAATCATTAAATTGATATCGAATTGCTTTCATACTTTTCAACTTCCACTGAGACGAACAACCCTATACTTATAGGGGCTACAAGGACTATCTGTCTGTGTGATAGAAGTCGGATGGGACGCCATCACTTGTAAGTTGTGAAATACAAGAAGGCTAATTACCTTTAGTATGTCTCAATTGAGGCACACAACGTTGAGTTCTTATGATCATGTTGATCTCTCGGTAAATTCTTTTACCTCCAATAAGGTTACCTTAAAACTCATAACCTTATGATCACCAGTGTGTGACGTTTTCCTTGATATGGGAGCTGTCTTTTCAAGGCCCCATAATTTTTGTTATCCTCATTGAATTCTAAGGGGAGGCCACTCAGGTCAAATAAGTCAAAATTCGCTGATAGGAATTAGATTCGCAACGGAATCACCTATGACAGGAGCGAATCCCTGAGACGAATAGAATGTTAGTGACATATTGATGAAATTGGTTTATTCTCCCAAGGATATTATGATAATGGAAAGCGTGTCAATCTCCAGTGACAACGGTGTTAGATAGATGCCTTATGGTAAGATTGAGGTTTTGGAGGAGTTGTTTACGAATGGACACTACCGCTGGGTTAGCAAGGTAAGTACTGACGATGGAGTCAGAGGGAGCTGGTATTGTGACTTGGGAGAGGTGCAGCGTGTTGTTTTTAGAGGAATAATTACTAGTAGAAATAGTCAATCAATGGATTTTCCATAAGACTGGTACATCTAGATTGTGAACTAGAAACATGAGGTCGACACTTTTGATAGACCTGATTCCTTTCAAGTTGGGAGAAGTTGATATGATAATAAGGATGGGTTGGTTGACACCAATGGAGCCTATTGATTGCAAAGAAAAAGAGTAATAATTATAGAATGGAGACGGATTCAGAGATTCTGGAATATAGTCAGACTAAGAAATTATTATGCCGGAGATATGAGGCTTAATTAGCTCTTAAGGTGGACGCCAAGAAAAGATATACCAAGTATAAGGGGAACGACAATGGTTTTGGGAGATTGTACAAGGTTTTAATGAGCTACCAGATATCGATTTGGATGACATGAGAATGAATACCGAGTATTCAGGGTATAGTGGGAATGAAAGAGTTAAAGACTCAGTTACAAGAGTTGTTGTATAAAGGTATGATAAGGCCCAGTGTATCACCGTGGGGAACCCCGGTGTTGTTCGTAAGAAAGAAAGATATTAGCACAAGATTATGTATCGAACCACGAGAGCCGTATGAGTTCGACATGGAGAATAGGTACCCTTGTAAATGATTGTTTGATCAGCGAAAGAACGCTGTGTATTTGCAAATTTATTTAAGAACTGGATATCACCAGTTGGTAGTTAAATCCGAGAATGTGCCCAAGACTGCGATTCGTACTATGAATAGACACTTCGAGTTTTCAGCGAAGTTGTTTTGGGGTTGATTAGTGCACCCACAAATTTTCATGGAATGTAATGAATTGACTTTGAGTTACCCGTAATAGTAGATAGCATGAGATGGAGGAATGGCTAGAATTGACCTAGAATTATGACTGTGAGATACACTACCATCCGGGGAAGGCCAATGGGGTGGCCGATACCCTGGATTAAAATGCGACAGAGATGGATTCCGAATGATCGGGAGTTAAAGGATGAGATTTTACACAAAACCCAAGTTAGTCCAACAGACTAGAAAGACAAAAGATTTCACCAACAAGCGGCTAGTAACAGCCAAGACAGACAGAGAAAGTATGCGGACTAAGCCCGCGAGTTTAGAGATAGAACTGCTATTGATAAGCCAAATGGCAAGTTAATGAATGACAAGCAAGTTTATGCTGGTGTATTTCTGTGCAAACAAGATAAAGAATATGAGGCTAGAGATTCGTGATGTTAGAAGATATCCTCGCGAGAGGGTGTGGAAAATCAATAGGTGGAAGAATCCACCTGGGAGTTAGAAAGTGCAATGGAAGAGAAGTACCCCAGTTACTCATAAGTTGATTCCGGGACGGAATCCTTTTAAGGAGGGGAGAATGTAATAACCCGAATTTTTGGAATAATTTAAAACTTTTCTTATTATGATTAAGTGCAGCAGTGAATAGTGATTTTGAGGATTAACAAAATTTTCTTGCCACCTATGTATGAGACGTAGGGTGGATATTCCGAAATCATATTATTGATCTACGGAGTAAATAAGTGAATGCAAAGACGATCGGAATTCAGAAATTCCAAATTTATTTTGGAATAGTATTTGACCGGGAAGCGAATTATGTATTATTATATTCAAGAAATGAGATATTAAATTTGAGGATTTGAGGATTTAATATTTTGGAATTTTAGTAATTTTATTAAAGTCGATTTAAGGATTCGATTGTTGGAATAAATAGTGAATAGTTGCTATTCACTGCTGGAACCGCGTAGAATTTTATTCGCCCCTTTAGAAAATATTTCAAATCGTTTCAAGAAGAACAAGGCAATATTTACAGGATTAAATATAGACATAGAAGTAACATGTAACAAGATTAATTCGAGAATGCAACATTTGGATCATCCATGTGAAAAGAAAACGAACCAGTAAAGTTACTTTATCTGAGCCAGTGCATGCTTGACAAGTGTCAAGAGATGAGGCAACCAAGGGTGATGACTCACCCCTTTTAAACCACAAAAGATCAGCATTCTCATTATTAACCAAAACAAAAAGGAAAGAAAAGAAGAAAAGCTCTCTCTCTCTCATTTCCAGATTTCTGCCCAGCAGGACCAAGCAATGAAGAAAAATTCGTAACTTAATATCTACTCATTATAAAATCACCAAATTTTGACCACAGCCTCTCCACTCCATGTATAACACTCGTTCAAAATTTCATAACAATCCAAGGGGTATAGCCTAGCCAAATCTCCTCCCAAAGTTGAAGAAATCAAACTGTCCTGTTCATGACAGTTTCGGTTCAGCAGAAAAAGGGGGCTCAAAACCCTAGCTAGGAAGCTTCAAATCTGATGATCTAGGACTCAAAACAAAGCTTATGAAGAGGCCAAGATGTGGTAAAGATTTGAGAGCCAAACTCTTATTTTTCGATTTTCTATGATTTTTACAAAAGTGATGATGAATAGTAACCCTTAGAAACTAACTTTGTTTTCTTGATTTCTTTGATGATCTAAGCTAGCTTAAGGCCATACAAGGACTATATAAGGATTATTAGAGCTGGTATACTCTCCAAGGAAGGTATAAATTTCAAGGACCTTAGATCTTACTTTGATTTTATGCTTGTTCTTGATGGGTTTGAGCTTAGTGATGTTTATAGTATGATTATAAGCATGAAAGCATGTTATTGTAGTGGTTGATTTGACTTGAGAAATTTGGGGTATAAACTGAAAAAGTAGGCTGATCTTGATGAGTATTATGTTCATGAGTGGTATGGATGCCCGGTGTGGCTTGGATTTGATGTTTTGAAATTTGGGAATATTCGAGTTATAGCCGTCGTAATGCCCAAATTTTTACCTACTGATTGGTTCCCTGTTTTTCCTCTGTTAGAGCTCGACCCTTGAGTCCTACTGCCCATGATTGTGTAGTTTATGTTATAAGCTTCGTAATGATATGTGGTTCGCCTAATTTGGCCGAACGGTTTAAGAGTTATGCTAGTTTTAGTAATCGTGGTTCGAGAGGTTTCATAGTAGAAATGTAACCACTTTGATGCTAAGTCAAAGACCTTTAAGAGTCGAATTAAAATGTGAAACTTTGTGATATAATGCTAGGGACAGTTAGAAAGCCTTGTGCGAAGGTTTCGAGTCAGAAAGATCATTTTCCGATTTTATAAAAATAAGGAAGCCGAGGTTGCACGAGTGAAAACCACTGAAAACGAGACTTAGAAACCAAGGTTCCAAATGGTTAAGTATAACTTGGATTGGAGGATGGATTTTTAACCAAACTTATGATATAAGTATTTGACGAATAACATGGACTTAGTGTGACGCTAGAGCGAGCAAGTAATGCCTTGGTTGTGTTTCGCTTACATGTTTAAGCATTGAGTTATAAGTGGTTTATCGAGGGGATTAACCGTGTGTTTTCGTTTGACTTTGTCTAGATTGTTCGACATTGTCACGAGCCCTATCACCTCTCGAGCATCATGCAAGTTTTCTAAATCTATACTTTGAAGTATTGATTCTATAATACTGCTTTGCCATGTATAGAGCTGTACTGTTTTGCGATATATCTTGTTTCATATTGAATAGAATTTGACTTTCGATTATATACGAACTTTGTGATAAAGTATTCATGAACCGGTATACCTTGTAGCTCTATAGATAAGAGCATGTTTATTGTTCGACTCTAGACCGGAAGTCGATATTGGTGTTATATAAATAGTCGTGGAAACCCGGAGGGATTCCAGCGGCAGAGTACTATTCATCTGGAGGAATATTATCTTTTAAGCATTATTATATTTCCAGAGGGTATTAATTACCTGGAAATGATTTGAGGAATGTTATTTGAATATTACCTCATTCGAAGGTTATTATTTGAAAATGATTTGGTAACTGGCTTATAAGCTAGATATGGGATAGCGGTTATAAGCCAGGTTTTTATAAAGGCCATAGGCTCAGAGGGCAGAGCATGTATTGAGTTTATAACTTAGCCAGCGTATCGGGGTTATTTTGTAAGGTATATTTTCGAAAACCCGGACATAGCTTTTTAGAAAGATTTTTGCAATAAATAACCTAAAGGCAACATCACCAATAAACCAGTGTTTATTTAATTAGTAAATACTTCTGGAAGCATTTACGGATTAAATAAGCCTTATTCGTCTAATTAAATTTGTTTAATTAGATGAATATCATTTTCAAAATGTTTTCTCAAAATCGCTTTGTTCCGGAATGATAACAGAGATACTCCAATGGTAATGGTATATATATATATACATATATATATATATATATATATATATATATATATATATATATATATATATATATATATATATATATATATATATATATATATATATATATATATATAAGTCGATATGTTAAGAAAAAAACCCTCAGTAGGGGGTATATACTCTGTAGTATTCTACGGACCGGGAATGGTATCAGTTGCTATCTAGGGTTATTTTATTAATTTATTTTCCATTCTTTGTTAAAGAAGTATGTGGGAATTACTTCTAAATAAATATTCTTTATTAATTATAGTTTGATTTAATTATTTAAAGCCCTACTTCTTAAGGAAGTATTTTGTGAAAACTATTTTTAAACCCTAGATAGCTAATAAAGTTTTACTCAGGCAATTATAAATATAATTAGAGGAGGTTCCCAAAACTATTTCCCGTTTAAGTCTATATTCAGAAAGACTTAAATGTTCGCTCAAACTTCAAAGATACATGGAACCTTTCTCAAGATTTTATGGTTGTTCAAGTGGACTGCCCGGTCCTAAATCTTTTAAATCAATGAATTTATCAGTCTGGTTTACTACCATCACAATGATTTTGATTACTTCCTCAAGACTCGAGGAGTAAGAGCAGTGAAATCAGTTGTATCCATGAACAAGCATCAGCTTGGGAAATATGAGTGAATTTTCCTTTCCAACCAGATATGACTACTTTGTGGAGTCGTATACTTGGGAAAAAGGGAAAGGAACTTTATGTTTCAAGGTTATGGATTTTCTCGAACTCGGAGAATGTGTAAGGGACTGAGTGGCGACCTGTCCCCTAAGGGAATTACACGTAGACCGGCAGTCTATGAACGGGTCTGTTCTTCCCTTAGATTATCAGATAGTGCCCGACCGTAGGATAAGAGAAGAGCATCGGAGGCCCCTAAGTGAATGGGTACCCCTAAGTGAATGGGTATGCTCTTCCCCCTACAACCAATTGGCGGGGAGGTGAGAGAAGAGTATCGGAGACCCCTAAGTGAATGGGTACCCCTAAGTGAATGGGTATGCTCTTCCCCCTACAACCAATTGGCAGGGAGGTAGGTCAGTTAGCGTCTGCCCTATTTTCCCTTCTACGTAGAAAAACAGCAGTGGGGATTGCCTTACGACTGATCATCGTAGAGGTATCCCTGTCGCCCAGAATCTCCGTCTACAGTTCATCATCCATGAAAGAAAGTTTATTCAAGTTTACTCAAGTTTATTCCAGTTCATGCAAGTTATTCAAGTTCAGAAAGCGGATTGGAAATATTTTGCCTTGTCTTTATTTCCAGAATATGATATGAGATAAATGTTTGATATGAAAGATGATATTTGGAAATTCCTACAACTTCATCTTTTATCTTATGAGTTATGACTCTGATAAAAACCTGATTAAGGATATATATGCACAAGTGGATTTTGGGTTACAGAAACCTTATATTTTCCTTATAACTTCATCTTTCAAGTATATGTTGATAGTCTGCTTATATTTTATATAGCAGATATTTTACAGAAAGGATATACTGAGTATCTTGTTATTTCATCTTTTATACTATACTAGAACTATGTTCATAGTATAAACATTGAAAGTTGCAGAGTATTATGAAATGATATTTGAAATACCACAATGGTACTATTTTTGGAATACATTCCGATAAGAAAATGATTTCGGTATCAAGATATTTTGACAAGTTATTGTCTTATACCAGCTTTATTTCTGGGTTGAATTAAAGGCAGAATTATGCCATACTTTCATTACCTTGCTGAGCTATCGCTCACTCTTGCTATTATTTTATATATATTATATAGCAGCGAAGCAGGATGCCTATGGGACGACACGTACCTCGCAAGGCGTTTCCATAAACAGTTTCAGCAGTGATCCCGGGAGTAGTTCGAACCAATCGAATCAGGCTACGGCTTTGGTATTCAACTTATGTATAGATATGAATGGTATTGGAGGATTGTGAGCATAAGAAGGCTAAGCTGGTAATGTACCACTACGTAGAAATTGTATCAGTAACAGATTCAAAGACATTTGGGTATTGTAATAAAAATTATTTATTCCGCAGTTATTGTATGGTGTCGTTTCTGAGACTCTAACCTGTGTGTGTGTGTGTGTGAGACATATATTGTGGGGTCATGAACAGGTGAATTATGAATGGTGTGAGTAATACAGGTAAGGCAAGGAGTACATGGATTGTGACAACCCTAAATCCCTGACCCCGGATTTGGGGCTGTTACATCTATACTTTGAAGTATTGACTATATAATACTGCTTTTGCAATGTATAACATTGGACAGTTTTGCGATATATCTTATTTCTTGTTGAAATGGATTTGACCTTTGGATTATATAAAATCTTTTGAGTTAAGTAGTTATGAACCGGTTTACCTGGTAGCTCTAAATATAAGAGCATATTCATTGTTTTCGACTCTAGATCGGGAGTCGGTATTTTGAAATATGTAGATAGCCGTGGAAACCCGGAGGGATTCCATCGGCAGAATACTATATCTTTCAAGGAATGTTATTTGAGTATTATCTCAGTCGAGAAATACTATTTAAATACTATTTCTGTTATATATGATAATGGAAGGCATAACTGTTTTCGAAAGTATATTGTGATACTTGCTTTATGATTTGATTATGAAAGATTATTTTTCCGATAAAGATATCGGGTAACTGTTATTCGATAATTATCTATTTAATGAATATTATTTTGAATATTCATTCGAGATTTATTTATTTAATGAATATTATTTTGAATATTCATTCGAGGTTTATTTATTTAATGAATATTATTTTGAATATTCATTCGAGGTTTATTTATTTAATGAATATTATTTTTGAATATTCGTTTAAAGTTTATTTATTTAATAAATATTATTCGATTATTTATTAAATACTTTTATCACATTTTAAAAATGAGAAATGTTATTTAAAGTATCATCGACCTTCAATAATTATGAAGGATACTCTAAACTATATCATTAATTATTTTAAATCAAAAAGAGGTTCCCAAAACACTGTTTTTCCCATTTAAATCTGTCTTTTAAGATGATTTAAATGCTCGCTCAACTATCAAAAATATGGGAAACCTGATTTAAGTGACTGCTACTCTTTTTAAACTCTCAACTCAAAACTGTCAAGGGACAGATATTTTCTCGGAGCAATTTAATTGCTGCAAGTCAAATGTTGTGTTACCACCTCAACGATCGAGGGGTAAATTGATGGAACAAGTCGATATCCATTAACAAGCATCGCTTGGGAAATATTGGAGAATCTTCCCTTCCAACCTAGATATAACTACTTAGTGGAGTCGTATCAACAAGTATTACACTTGGGGAAAGGAGGACGATCTTTACGTTTCAGAGTCATGGATTTCATCCGAACTAGGAGCAAGTGTAAGAGGTCGAGTCGCGCCGATCCATCATTTTATTGCCCCAAATGGGCCGGGGATATCCAGAAAGGCGGTAGACAATGTCAGGATGTCGTGTTCTTCCATCTACATGTAGAAAACCCTTTTTAGTTGTACCACCTGCTACTGATCATAGTAAGGTTGGACAACTGGCGCGGAGATTACTCCAGTATTAGTTCATCATCCAACGTGGATAATTCTGCAACATGTATTGAAAGGGACTAAAGGGTAGCCCCCTTAGTACAGGTTTACCGATCATGTTGGCAGAGGGTCGAAAAGTGTTTAACAAATTGAAGTTACAATAAATCCTTGCAACTTCATCTTTTATTTTATGAGTTATGACTCTGATAAAACCTTACTCAGATTATATATGCATAAGTGGATTTTGGGTTACGGAAACATTATATTAATTTTCCTCGTAACTTCATCTTTTATGTTATACTAGTCTCTTATCCGTTAAAGGCATAACATGTGGTTACAAAGATATTTTCGAACTATATAGTGTTTTGAATCAATGAATAGGCTTTAAGCCTTGATTCCAATATTTGATATCTATTTTAAAAAGATATGTTTTGAGTATTGGTTTATCATACTGATAACAAGGATTTCCAAATGATTACGAAGAGTATATAAGTATGATTATAAGTCATACGGTGTTTTGAACGGTATACTATTTTGGGGTTAGACCCTAGTAGTGTTAAAAACTTTGATCCCATATGGATTATCTTCCAAAAAGGTTTAAAGATTTAAAATGGGATAGATTTCTTGCTGAGCACTATTAGCTCATTCTTGCTTTATTAAATATTTCAGCATGAGGAAAACATTGCCGAATCCACCACGTGTTACGAGCGCAAGGGAATGGAGAGGCCACCCTGGAGTTAGTTGATGCAGGATGGATACTGTCGGTGTGAGCAGAATAGTTGCAGCTTGAATTAGTAAGAATTATTTTGAGTGGGTTTGTATTACTAAACCTTGTATATAATTGTGAGGTCTATTATTGTAACTTCAGGTAGAGGTTGTAAATAATAGATGAGGTACTGGATAGTACATTTGGGTTGTAATAACAAATGCTGATAATTGTTGCTCATTTCCAAGGCTATAACTTGTGTGTGTGTGCGTAAGTGATTGGGGTCTTTGGAGTTGTATTATAAGAATGTTGTAAGTAATGCAGGTATTGTATCATTGATGGAGCGTGACAACCCAGATTCCTGACCCCGGATCTGGGGGTGTTACAAGAAGTGATGTGTTTGACAGGTTGATGAAGATCCAACGGCCAAGAATATTTGGTTCGATAGATTTTCAAATCAAGACTACAAATAGAGAATGAAGACAGTGTTCCTCTTCAGTTGGTTGACAATTGTGATCATATTTACTACGGAGAATTAAGAGCTCAAGAACAAATTCTGGAGAAAATTTATAGTGCCTTAATTTCTAAAGTTTGTATTGATTACGTTAACCTGAACTCATTGAAGCTAATCTACGGATTAGATTTGTAGCACCCCTCGCGGTTTATATTTATAAAACGATATATACCCGACTCGTGTTTTGATTTGGTGCATTTGATTTCGTTATAGAACTGAATGATTAATTCGCGAACGAAATTAAATAATTTGTGAGTATCGTATTTAACCCCCCCCCCCCTTTCTACGATACTTTGGACCTAACACATAATTCTTCTAAGTTACCCACAGCTTTACAGCTTTGGACTTGAGAAAGAACCCTGGCTCATTTTCAAGCCCGGATTGCCATCCTTGATAACAATCAGGATTGAGGGGCAACAATCAAGCCTGAATTCTCCGAAGTTACCCAAAACTTTACAACTTTGGACTTGAGAAAGAACCATGGCTCATTTTCAACCCCGAATTGCCATCTTTGATAACAATCAGGTTGGGGGCAACAATCAAGCCAGAATTCTTCTAAGTTACCCAAAGCTCGACAGCTTTGGACTTGAGAAAGAACCATGACTCATTTTCAAGTCCGGATTGCCATCCTTGATAACAATCAGGGTTGGGGGGCAACAATCAAGCCATAATTTTTTCTAAGTTACCCAAAGCTCTACAGCTTTGGACTTGAGAAAGAACCATGGATCATTTGCAATCCCGAATTGCCATCCTTGATAACAATCAGGGTTGCGGGCAACAATCAAGCCATAATTCTTCTAAGTTACCCAAGGCTTTACAGCTTTGGACTTGAGAAAGAACCCTGACTCATTTTCAAGCCCGGATTGCCATCCTTGATAACAATCCGGATTGGGGGGCAACAATCAAGCCAGCATTCTTCTAAGTTACCCAATGCTTTACAGCTTTGGACTTGAGAAAGAACCTTGGTTCATTTTCAAGCCCGGATTGCCATCCCTGATAACAATCAGGGTTGGGGGGGCCATCCTTGATAACAATCAGGGTTGGGGGGGCAATAATCAAGCCAGAATTCTCCTATGTTACCCAAGGCTTTACAACTTTGGACTTGAGAAAGAACCATGACTCATTTTCAACCCCGGATTGCCATCCTTGATAACAATCATGGTTGGGGGCAACAATCAAGCTAGAATTCTTCTAAGTTACCCAAAACTCTACAGCTTTGGACTTGAGAATGAACCATGGCTCATTTTCAAGCCCGGATTGCCATCCTTGATAACAATCAGGATTGGGGGCAACAATCAAGCCAAATTTTTTTCTAAGTTACCCATTCTGAAGCTTCTACTCCCCCATCCAGAAAATCTGCATATGGGAGTGGGGGGCAAATGATAGGCTATGTATAGCCCGGACTCATCTTGGGGTCCTGACCCACTTCCGAACCCGGATTCATAGTTGAGCCATGGCTCACCTCCTAGTCCGAACTCATATTTGAGTCATGGCTCACCTCCTAGTCCGAACTCCTATTTGAGTCATGGCTCACCTCCAAGTCCGAACTCATATTTGAGTCATGGCTCATATCCAAGTCTGAGTTCATATTTGAGTCATGGCTCAGCTCTGAGCCCGAATTCACATTTGAGTCATGGCTCAAGCTCAAGGTTTAACCCACTCTATCCCGGCGACAAAGGAAATAGCTTGCGTGAGAAAAACTAAACCTCGTTACGTGACGTGCTTAGGTCATCATTGATGGCCACACCTGATGACGACACGTAAGGATACCCAATGCTTGGCACAATTATGTCCTATCTAAACCACACACTAGCAGGAGCCTGGCACACAACACCACAATTCTCACCTGGACACGTGTGACCCATCAACATCACCCAGGTGTCCTACCTACATAGGATTCAACGCTCATGATTGCAGGTACACCCCTAAACCCTAATTCTGGGCCTATAAATAACCCAAGAAGGAAAGGTTTGGGGTTACTCTTTCATTCTCTATACACACACCCTCCACATTCAGATATCTCTATAGTCTTATCTTCTCTTCCAAAGCCCAGACTTATTGTAACAGCCCCAGATCCGGGGTCAGGGATCCGGTCGTTACGGTCTCAATTCCTATCAATCATACTTGCACTTGAATCAAAACAATTAAGCTACAGGCTGTGACCCCACAATACATCATCATACACACTCAACTAGTTATAGTCCCAGAGATGAAATTGAAACAAGTATCTAGTCATAGGATCCACAAGTTATAAGTTATTACAAACCCAAAAGATTACAGAGCATTTAAAAGTTCTTGCCGTTGATTACATTAATCATAAATATAAATAAGTCTGATACACAAAAGCTGAAACTTAAAACACTGGTGGTTACTACCTCAGCTATGGCGGCTACGACATCAACGGGTAAATCTCTGACGACTGGTACCCGCTTTCGCAGGGTGTGACTGTTGCGGGCCATCTGCTCTAGCTGTTGTTGTGATATAGATAAATAAAGCAAGGGTGAGCAATAGAGCCCACCAAAAATAACTTATAACTGATAATCAAAATATAACAATTCAAAGATATATTGTAGCCACATGATATGCCTTCAACAGGTAAGAAACAAGTATAACGTAAAGGATGTAGTTACAAGGAAAATTATTAAAATATTTCCGTAACCCAAAATCCACTTAGGCATATATATCCTTAATCAGGTTTTATCAGAGTCATACTCATAAAATAAAAGATGAAGTTGCAAGAATTTATTTACACTTCATTTCCAAACACTTTTCGACCCCCCTGCCAACACGATTGGTTCATCTTCCCAATACATGTTGCAGGAATATCCAAATTGGATGATGAACTAATACTGGAGTTGCTACCGCGTCCGCTGTGCCTAACCTTGCTATGATCAGTAGCAGGTCGCACCGCTCAAATAGTTTTCTACATGTAGATGGAAGAATCACGACAGCCTGACATTGTCTACCGCCTTACTGTGACCTCCCGGCCCATGTGGGGCAATAAAAGAAATTGGATGGGCCCACGCAACTTGACCACTTACACCACTCCTAGTTCAGATGAAATCCATGACTCTGAAACGTAAAGATCGTCCTCCTTTCCCCAAGTGTAACACTTGTTGATACGACTCCACTAAGTAGTTATATCTAGGTTGGAAAGGAAGATTCTCCAATATTTCCCAAGCTATTGCTTGTTAATGGATATCGACTTGTTCCATGAATTTACCCCTCGATCGTTGAGGTGGTATCACAATATTTGACTTGCAGCAAGTACATTGCTTTGAGAAAATATCTGTCCCCTGACAGTTTTGAGTTGAGAGAGTAAAAAGAGTAGTAGTCACTTAAATCAGGTTTCCCATATTTTTGATAGTTGAGCGAGCATTTAAATCCCCTTTAAAGGACAGATTTAAATGGAAAAACATTAATTTGGGAACCTCTTTTTGATTTGAAAATAATTAATAATCTTTATTAGATAAGTAACCTTCAAATGAATATTCGAAAATAATATTCATTAAGTAAATAAATATTAAATGAATATTCAAAGATAATATTCATTAAACAAATTGGGATTAAATGAATATTTAAAATAATATTCATTAATTAATAAATTTCAAATGAATATTCGAAAATAATATTCATTAATTAAGTCTCAAATGAATATTCAAAAGTAATATTCATTAAACAAAATAGGATTAAATGAATATTTAAAATAATATTCATTCATTAATTAATAAATTTCAAATGAATATTCGAAAATAATATTCATTAAATAATTAAATCTCAAATGAATATTCAAAAGTAATATTCATTAAATAAATAAATAATCCTCGAATGATTGCTCAAAGGTAATATTCGATAAACAGTTAATAATCTTCAAATGAATATTCAGAAATAGTATTCGCTAAATAAATAACCCTCAAATAAATAACCCAGAGTAATATTATTGAATAATCCTCAAATGAATATTCAAAGCTAATATTCATTAAATAAATAAGTAATCTTCAAATGGAAACAATATCCTTTAAGTCGATAATCCTTCAATGAATATAAATAATATTTTGCAAGTCGATAATCCTCAAATGAATATTAATAAATAATATTCTTAAAATGAATATTAATAAATAATATTCTTAACGTCAATAATCCTCAAATGAATAAATAATATTCTTAAATAAGAATAATTAATCCTCAAATAACGGTTACCCGATATCATATCGGAAAATAACCTTTCACCTATACCGAAATATAATTACTTCTGTTCTTAGAGAAAATCAACCGCCCTTATCCTAGGGCATTATATACAAAACTGGCTTATAACAGATATCCCATATCTAGCTTATAAGCCCCTCATCAAATCATATCCTCAAGTATTGCTATATATACATAGCAGTTCAAAAACAGCATGCAATTTATATATCGCATTTACATCACATATATGAAAGCAGTTTATTATCACAACAACAGTAGTATAGGTTTTGAAAACTTGCCTGGTGGTGAGGTAGGGGTAGTGTGCCTCGAGTCAATCCGGCGATCTATACATAGTCAAAAGATCCAAGGTTAATCACTTGAATACTTGCACGAAACTAAGTATGTACTTTACTTAAACCAAGACATGATTTCTAGTTAACTCCTTAAGAATCCTCTTGCGCACGCTCGACTCGAACATTTTTATAAAATAGAGCTTAAATCCTTTTAACACGAAATCTTTTCGAGGGTCCTCCTAAACATACCTAGCATGTTAACACAAAGTTTCATATTCTAATTGGTCACTTAAGGGGTTTGATCATTGCCTCAAAGTTGGCTAAGTGGTAAAGTCCGGTTTCTCGGAACATCCTTAATTAAAACATTCGTTTCTCCTAAACCGTAATTCGGAATCACATGATCTTTATATCAAAACGAACCTTGAAACAAGACCTACACAACACTAGGCAGTGGTGACTCTGGACAGAAGTCCTTATGTCCGAACATCATAGACAAAACAATGGTTAAGGAAAATCGGGCATTATAACGGCTATGAATCGGATAATCCCAAAATTTCAACCCATTCAACTTGCTCACCAATCTCCCCGCACAACATATACATCTTATATATCCAAGAACTGAGGCCAAGCAATGCCTTTACGTTCTTAAAACTCAATACAACTCATAACAAAGCCCAATCATAGCTACTAAGATCATAAACATGCTTTTACACCATTAAAGCTAAAAAAAATCACTTAATACTTTCAAGGGTTCAAGGTCCATACCTCCTTGGTGTGTGTATAAGCCTACTAATCCTTGTATAGCCCTTATATATCCTTAAGCTAGCTTGAATCATCAAAAGAAACCAAGAATCAAAAGTTAGTTCTTGAAAATTACTATTCATCTCCATCTTTGACCTCAAATTCAAACATGAAAGACTTAACGAAAAGCTATAAGATTCATGGCTCACCTTGTACTAATCACTAGCTTCGTTTTAAGCTCTTGTTTGCAATTGTTGGTGGAAGAAATCTCTACTTCTCTCTTCTCCTTTTCTTGGCCGAAGTTTTGAAGAAAAAAATGGTGATGATGCTTGATTTTTCTTTTTGTTTAATTACTTTGATATTTGTGATCTTTTAATGGTCAAATGGTGAGTCATGGTCCTTGGCTTCTTCTTCTTTCGACACTTGTCGCACATGCAACGGCTCTGTTAAAGTAGCTTTACTGGTTCGTTTCTTTTCACCTGAATGATCCAAATGTTGCATTTCTCGAACTAATCTTGTTACATGTTACTTCCATGTCTATATTTAATCCTGTACGTCCTTGATATCTCTAATTCTTTTATTAATCCATATCCATAGAATTGATAATCTAAATCCTTCCATATTCCCAAATAATGATTAATCCGTCCGTTAATGGTGAAATTTCGGAGAAAACGGAAATGCTATTTTTCCGATTCTGACAGCTTTTGCATTCCTTTATTTTTATCGTAGATCACTAATACAGCTTTGAAAGTTCATTATATCGTCCCGTATATAGGGTGGTCTGAAAAACTTTTTGAATGAAAAAGTTACTATTCATCAGTGGTTTTTTCACAACAGTCACTATTCATCCATAATCATTTGGATCATTATCCGCTCCAATATTCCTGCTTTATTTCCCCTTTATTTCTTGTACTTAGACAATGTTCTAGAGCTTTCTCGGGCATACGCTATCTTGTTTACGGAGTTGTCGGATGTATACCAGATATCGATTTGGATGACATAAAAATACTTTCCTTCCCTGGGGTATTGTATTCTTATCTTCCAGATTGATTGTTCTTATTTATGTATTCAGTCCATTCTTATTATTCTCAAATGTTTGATAACTGAAATCCATATTCATTTCATACTTAATTCTCCAAAACCATTACCACCATCCACATATATATTTACATCAATATAAAATAAAAGTTTTAATTCTACCCAAAATCTGGGGTTTTACAGTCTCCCCTCCTTAAAAGGATTCCGTCCCGGAATCACTCTGAAAATAAATGGGGATATCTTTCTAGCATTTCGCTTTCCAGCTCCCAAGTTGATTCTTCCACATTATGATTTTGCCATAAAACTCTGACTAGCTTGATGACCTTGTTTCGGAGCACTTGTTCCTTTTGATCTATGATCTCCACTGGTTGCTCCACATAGGTTAGGTCTGGCTGCATGTCCACGTGTTCGTATTCCACTATGTGCTTAGCATCCGGGTTGTACTTCCTCAGCATTGAAACATGAAACACATTGTGCACTTGTTGCAGGTTTGGGGGTAATGCTAGCTCATATGCTAAGTTCCCAATACGCCTTAAGATCTCAAATGGTCCAATATATCTAGGACTCAGTTTTCCTTTCTTTCCGAACCTCATCAAACCTTTCCAAGGAGATACCTTTAAGAACACTAGGTCTCCCACTTCATATTCCTTGTCCTTCCGGGCTAAATCCGCATACTTCTTTTGTCTATCTTGGGCTGCTACCAGCCGCCCTCTGATTAGATCTACTATGTCCTTAGTCCGTTGGACCACTTCGGGTCCAAGCATCTTTCGCTCCCCCACTTCATCCCAATACAAGGGGGATCGACATCTTCTTCCATAAAGGGCCTCGTAAGGCGGCATTCCTATACTTGAATGAAAACTATTGTTGTAGGAAAACTCAATCAGTGGTAGGTGATCATCCCAATTCCCTTTAAAGTCTATAGCACAGACCCTTAACATGTCCTCTAGCGTTTGGATGGTTCTTTCACTTTGCCCGTCCGTTTGGGGGTGATAGGCAGTACTCATGTTCAGCCGGGTCCCTACACATTCTTGAAAGCTTCTCCAAAATTTGGAGTTAAATCTGGGATCTCGGTCAGATACTATGGCGACTGGGACTCCATGTCGCGCCACTATCTCTTTCAGGTAGATATCCACTAGTCTGTCGACAGTGTACCTTTCGTTGATCGGAAGAAAGTGTGCTGACTTCGTTAATCGGTCTATGATTACCCATATGGCATCGTGATTGGCCTTGGTCCTTGGTAAACCTACTACAAAGTCCATGGCTAGGTGTTCCCATTTCCATTCGGGAATCTCTAGGGGTCGCAACAGTCCACTGGGCCTCTGGTGTTCCGCCTTTACTCGCTGGCAGGTCAAGCATCTGCTTACCCACTCTGCTACATCCTTTTTCATGTTAGGCCACCAGTAGTATTCTTTCAAATCTCCATACATCTTGGTGCTTCCTGGGTGGATTGAATACCTAGAACTGTGACTCTCGTGTAAAATCTCGTCTTTCAGCTCTCGAACATTCGGAATCCAAATTCGGTAAGTATACCTCCTTATTCCTTTACCATCCATGACAGTGTGGATCTCTTCTCCGGTCATTGACTGCCTGTCTTCACTTATCATCCTTTCTTGACACCTTCTTATCTTTTCCAACAACTCTGGCTGCAAGGAGATTTCAAACAGCTTCTCGGCACCGCCCCCGGTCACCTTCACTTCTATTTCCATTTTCTCAAATTCTCTAATCAGTTCTTCTGAGGACATTATCATCTTGAGTCTCTCTTTTCTACTAAGGGCGTCAGCCACCACATTGGCTTTCCCTGGGTGATAAAGAATCTCACAGTCATAATCCTTGATCAGCTCTAACCATCTTCTCTGGCGCATGTTGAGCTCCTTCTGGGTAAAAATATACTTGAGGCTCTTATGGTCAGTGTAAATTTCGCACTTCTCTCCATACAGGTAGTGCCTCCAAATCTTTAAGGCAAAAACTACGGCTGCTAATTCTAGATCATGAGTAGGATATCGAATCTCATATTCCTTCAATTGTCTTGATGCATACGCGATTACTTTTCCGTGCTGCATTAGCACGCATCCTAATCCCTTATGCGAAGCATCACTGTAAATCACAAAATCTCCTTTTCCATCTGGCAATGCCAACACAGGGGCAGTTACCAACCTCTTCTTTAACTCTTGGAAACTCTTTTCGCATTTTTCCGTCCATTCAAATTTCTCGGTTTTACGGGTAAGTCGGGTTAACGGGGCTGCGATTTTCGCAAAATCCTTGACAAATCTTCTATAATACCCTGCTAATCCTATGAAACTCCTTACTTCCGTTGGTGTGGTTGGTCGTTCCCAATTTGAAACAGCCTCTATCTTGGAGGGGTCAACCAACACTCCTTCCTTGTTAATCACATGTCCTAAAAACTGCACCTCGTTTTGCCAGAATTCACACTTTGCGAATTTGGCATACAATTGCTCCTTCCTGAGTATTCCTAAGGCTATTCTCAAATGTTCTGCATGTTCTGCCTTTGTCTTTGAGTAGATAAGAATATCGTCAATGAAAACTATAACAAACTCGTCCAAATACTCTTTGAACACCCTATTCATTAAATCCATGAAAGCTGCCGGGGCATTGGTTAATCCAAACGACATCACCAAGAACTCATAATGTCCATATCTAGTACGGAACGCAGTCTTAGGAATATCTTCGGGTTTAATCTTTAATTGGTGATATCCGGTTCTCAGGTCAATCTTAGAGAAGTACACAGCATCCTTTAGCTGGTCAAACAAATCGTCTATTCTGGGCAATGGGTACTTATTCTTTATAGTTAGCTTGTTCAACTCTCGGTAGTCGATGCATAATCTCATACTCCCATCCTTCTTTTTAACAAACAACACTGGTGCCCCCCATGGCGACACACTGGGCCTTATCATACCCTTCTCCAACAGTTCCTTTAACTGGGTAGCTAGCTCTTTCATTTCCACTGGGGCTAACCGGTACGGGGCCTTCGAGACTGGTGCCGTCCCCGGGGCTAAATCGATAGCGAATTCAATTACCCTATCGGGTGGTAATCCTGGGAGATCTTGTGGAAACACATCTTCGAACTCATTGACTACTGGAATGTCCTGTAACCTAGGCACCTCTTTCTGGGTGTCTACAACATATGCTAAGTAAGCCTCATTTCCCTTTCGTAACAATCTTTTGGTCTGCGCCATGGTTAGAAATTTCTGCGTCTGTTTCATTCCCTTAAACACTATTCCCTTCTTTCCTGGAGTATTTAATCTAACCTTTTTCCCTTTACAATCTATCTGGGCGTTATTGCAAGACAACCAATCCATCCCCAAAATGACATCAAATTCTCCTAATTTAAAAGGAATCAAATCCACATAAAAAGATTGTTCCCCTATTTCCAATTTGCAGTTGGGGTGAATCTGATTAACTGGGACTACTTCATGGTTAGCTATCTCTACTTGTAGGGAATCCTTTAATGGTTGGGATTTAAGTTTCAATCTATGCGCAAAATCCCTCGATATAAAAGACTTAGTTGCTCCAGAATCAAATAAAACATTTGCGCTAACTGAATTCAGAGAAAAGGTACCTGCTATCACATCCGTGTTCCTCACGGCATCTTGCACTGTCATGTTGAAAGTCCTAGCAGTTGGTGGTTTGTTGGAGGCAGCTTTACTGGCCCCTGATGCTGTGGGTCGGTTCGTGGGGCAATCCTTCTTCATATGACCTTGACGTCCACACTGAAAACAAGTGAGGCCCTGGCTGACACTAGGGTTAGCTGCAGTACAATTAGTAGCATAATGGCCCCCTCGCCCGCACTTGAAACAGGTTATCGGTCTCTGGTTGCACACACCGAGATGTTTTCTTCCACAGGTTGCACATGCTGGTAATGGAGGTCGAGATTGGTAGGAGCGGGACACTCCTGATGTTTTACCGCCCTGGTTTACGCTTGTGCTCACGGGTCGCTTGAACCCTGTATTCCTTTCAGGTAGGGAGGCTGCCCCGCGGTTAAACCTATTTTGGGGTTTTCCCCCAGCAGAACCTCCACCCATACTCGCATGCTTTCTTTTTATTCCTCCTTTCTCTCTCTCTCTCTGCATCTGATCACTCCCTGCTTCCACAATCGAAGCCTTTTGCACCAACGTGGCATAGTTTGTAATCTCCAAGACTGCCACGCGATTCTGAATCCACTGCTTCAATCCTTGTTGAAACCTATTAGCTTTCTTTTCTTCGGTATCTACAAACTCTGGCACAAACCTTGATAGTTCGGTAAATTTTGCCTCGTATTCCGCCACCGTTAGATTATTCTGTTTTAGTTCCAAAAACTTAAGCTCCATCTGAGTTTTCATAAATCTTGGGAAATACTTTTCTAGAAACAATTGCTTGAACCTTTCCCAAGTCACGATAACATTCGTCTCCATGTTCTTCTTGGCCTCCCACCAATAGTTGGCCTCTCCTTTCAGTAGGTAAGTGGCAAAAACGGTCTTTTGCGCCTCTTCAATGCTTAAAATCTCAAAGGACTTTTCCATTTCCTTTATCCAAGCTCTTGCCTCTACTGGGTCAGCCGATCCTTGGAATTCTGGGGGCTTGAGTGACTTAAAAGCCCTGAAAGAGTTTGCTATGGCATTGTTGTTTTCTTGGGGTGGTTGGGGATAACGGTCCAAATTTTGCCTAAGTAGATTCATGAACTGACCCATGGGGTCTCCACCCTGATCCTCTATTCTTTGTTCCTCTTCAACTTCCTCTTCTTCATTCTCAATGTCTGCAGTGAAAAAGGATTCATCCGCCTCCCCATACTGGGAGTCGTCCTGTTCATTATAATCCTCATCCATTTCTTCATTATACTCAGGGTCTTCCCTATTTTGATTGTGGCTTTCTTGATCATCAGATTCAGGGGGATTAGCCCTAGTTCTCACTCTTCGTGGAGGCATCTTACTGAAATTTGGAAAAATTCACATTAGGCTCGTTTACTGGGTTACAAATACAGTCGTTATATAATTGGAAGTAGACTTCCGCAGTTTTATATTTTATCGCAATTTAATCGCACGGTGCAGAAAACAGTATAATAAACTTGTGATCTCGTCACAACAGTACTGGATTCAACTGAAAGGAAACAAATATATACATGGTACCAAAGATACAAAGTCTGAGTCGACATCGACAGTTTACAAATACAACCGTCCTAACATCATCTAGTCAAAAGTGAAATACATGGTCTATCCTTCTAGTCAGAAAAAGGGATAACATATACAATGGAACAATCCCACAAAAGTCGGCACTACTACGTCCGTACGTGACTAGAAGACTAGACTACTATATCACCAACTCTGAAATCAGCCACTGATATGGCGCCATGCCCTCACCCTCGCCATGGCTATGCGGAAGATCTCCTCGGCATCAGCCCTGGATACCCTGCCATTGCCATCAGTAGGCAAAGCTCGAAGCCTCCACCGAGCCCTCATCTCTATGCGAGTCATCGCCCTCCGGGCAGCCCGAGGGGGCACAGCCCTTCCGCCGCCCTGGCGTGCCATCCTGGTGTCCCTCTCTGCTGCCAGCTGCATCCGCGACTCTGCCAACCTAGCCTCAGCCGCTATCAAATCTGACTGAACTCTACTCACGGCCCAGTTATGCACACATACTGGTATCCCCTCCAACGGAACATGGGGTGGGGTAACCGGGTCAGCTGGTGGTGCATCCTCTGCCTGCTGTGGCTCAGGGGTAAGCTCCTCAAACTCATCAGGGGAAGGGCTCAAAGGCAGTGGTGGAGGGGTAGGGGCTCTCTCGATAGGAAGTGGAGTCTGGTCCTCAGCATCCCCCTCCATATCCTCAGTGTCGGCTAGGGTCGGGTCCTCCTCGGGATCCTCATCATCAGAATCCTCAGCACCCTCAGTGTCCGCATCCGCCTGGACCTCCTCCGGGTCCTCCTGCCCAAAACCCTCATAGTATGGATCTGTAGTCCGAAGCAAGTCCTCATCATGCTGTCTCTCATAAGCCTCAGGGTCAGAGATGTCGCTCGCCTACACAATAACGAACTTATGTTACTATCATGATATTAAAGTTCCCATAAGGGTTTTAGTCGAACTTGGCAAGAGTTCTTATTATCATAGTGAATTTATTATTGTAGTGTCGCATCATCTCTGGGGTTTATAACTCTAACGCTCTGATACCATTTCTGTAACAGCCCCAGATCCGGGGTCAGGGATCCGGTCGTTACGGTCTCAATTCCTATCAATCATACTTGCACTTGAATCAAAACAATTAAGCTACAGGCTGTGACCCCACAATACATCATCATACACACTCAACTAGTTATAGTCCCAGAGATGAAATTGAAACAAGTATCTAGTCATAGGATCCACAAGTTATAAGTTATTACAAACCCAAAAGATTACAGAGCATTTAAAAGTTCTTGCCGTTGATTACATTAATCATAAATATAAATAAGTCTGATACACAAAAGCTGAAACTTAAAACACTGGTGGTTACTACCTCAGCTATGGCGGCTACGACATCAACGGGTAAATCTCTGACGACTGGTACCCGCTTTCGCAGGGTGTGACTGTTGCGGGCCATCTGCTCTAGCTGTTGTTGTGATATAGATAAATAAAGCAAGGGTGAGCAATAGAGCCCACCAAAAATAACTTATAACTGATAATCAAAATATAACAATTCAAAGATATATTGTAGCCACATGATATGCCTTCAACAGGTAAGAAACAAGTATAACGTAAAGGATGTAGTTACAAGGAAAATTATTAAAATATTTCCGTAACCCAAAATCCACTTAGGCATATATATCCTTAATCAGGTTTTATCAGAGTCATACTCATAAAATAAAAGATGAAGTTGCAAGAATTTATTTACACTTCATTTCCAAACACTTTTCGACCCCCCTGCCAACACGATTGGTTCATCTTCCCAATACATGTTGCAGGAATATCCAAATTGGATGATGAACTAATACTGGAGTTGCTACCGCGTCCGCTGTGCCTAACCTTGCTATGATCAGTAGCAGGTCGCACCGCTCAAATAGTTTTCTACATGTAGATGGAAGAATCACGACAGCCTGACATTGTCTACCGCCTTACTGTGACCTCCCGGCCCATGTGGGGCAATAAAAGAAATTGGATGGGCCCACGCAACTTGACCACTTACACCACTCCTAGTTCAGATGAAATCCATGACTCTGAAACGTAAAGATCGTCCTCCTTTCCCCAAGTGTAACACTTGTTGATACGACTCCACTAAGTAGTTATATCTAGGTTGGAAAGGAAGATTCTCCAATATTTCCCAAGCTATTGCTTGTTAATGGATATCGACTTGTTCCATGAATTTACCCCTCGATCGTTGAGGTGGTATCACAATATTTGACTTGCAGCAAGTACATTGCTTTGAGAAAATATCTGTCCCCTGACAGTTTTGAGTTGAGAGAGTAAAAAGAGTAGTAGTCACTTAAATCAGGTTTCCCATATTTTTGATAGTTGAGCGAGCATTTAAATCCCCTTTAAAGGACAGATTTAAATGGAAAAACATTAATTTGGGAACCTCTTTTTGATTTGAAAATAATTAATAATCTTTATTAGATAAGTAACCTTCAAATGAATATTCGAAAATAATATTCATTAAGTAAATAAATATTAAATGAATATTCAAAGATAATATTCATTAAACAAATTGGGATTAAATGAATATTTAAAATAATATTCATTAATTAATAAATTTCAAATGAATATTCGAAAATAATATTCATTAATTAAGTCTCAAATGAATATTCAAAAGTAATATTCATTAAACAAAATAGGATTAAATGAATATTTAAAATAATATTCATTCATTAATTAATAAATTTCAAATGAATATTCGAAAATAATATTCATTAAATAATTAAGTCTCAAATGAATATTCAAAAGTAATATTCATTAAATAAATAAATAATCCTCGAATGATTGCTCAAAGGTAATATTCGATAAACAGTTAATAATCTTCAAATGAATATTCAGAAATAGTATTCGCTAAATAAATAACCCTCAAATAAATAACCCAGAGTAATATTATTGAATAATCCTCAAATGAATATTCAAAGCTAATATTCATTAAATAAATAAGTAATCTTCAAATGGAAACAATATCCTTTAAGTCGATAATCCTTCAATGAATATAAATAATATTTTGCAAGTCGATAATCCTCAAATGAATATTAATAAATAATATTCTTAAAATGAATATTAATAAATAATATTCTTAACGTCAATAATCCTCAAATGAATAAATAATATTCTTAAATAAGAATAATTAATCCTCAAATAACGGTTACCCGATATCATATCGGAAAATAACCTTTCACCTATACCGAAATATAATTACTTCTGTTCTTAGAGAAAATCAACCGCCCTTATCCTAGGGCATTATATACAAAACTGGCTTATAACAGATATCCCATATCTAGCTTATAAGCCCCTCATCAAATCATATCCTCAAGTATTGCTATATATACATAGCAGTTCAAAAACAGCATGCAATTTATATATCGCATTTACATCACATATATGAAAGCAGTTTATTATCACAACAACAGTAGTATAGGTTTTGAAAACTTGCCTGGTGGTGAGGTAGGGGTAGTGTGCCTCGAGTCAATCCGGCGATCTATACATAGTCAAAAGATCCAAGGTTAATCACTTGAATACTTGCACGAAACTAAGTATGTACTTTACTTAAACCAAGACATGATTTCTAGTTAACTCCTTAAGAATCCTCTTGCGCACGCTCGACTCGAACATTTTTATAAAATAGAGCTTAAATCCTTTTAACACGAAATCTTTTCGAGGGTCCTCCTAAACATACCTAGCATGTTAACACAAAGTTTCATATTCTAATTGGTCACTTAAGGGGTTTGATCATTGCCTCAAAGTTGGCTAAGTGGTAAAGTCCGGTTTCTCGGAACATCCTTAATTAAAACATTCGTTTCTCCTAAACCGTAATTCGGAATCACATGATCTTTATATCAAAACGAACCTTGAAACAAGACCTACACAACACTAGGCAGTGGTGACTCTGGACAGAAGTCCTTATGTCCGAACATCATAGACAAAACAATGGTTAAGGAAAATCGGGCATTATAACGGCTATGAATCGGATAATCCCAAAATTTCAACCCATTCAACTTGCTCACCAATCTCCCCACACAACATATACATCTTATATATCCAAGAACTGAGGCCAAGCAATGCCTTTACGTTCTTAAAACTCAATACAACTCATAACAAAGCCCAATCATAGCTACTAAGATCATAAACATGCTTTTACACCATTAAAGCTAAAAAAAATCACTTAATACTTTCAAGGGTTCAAGGTCCATACCTCCTTGGTGTGTGTATAAGCCTACTAATCCTTGTATAGCCCTTATATATCCTTAAGCTAGCTTGAATCATCAAAAGAAACCAAGAATCAAAAGTTAGTTCTTGAAAATTACTATTCATCTCCATCTTTGACCTCAAATTCAAACATGAAAGACTTAACGAAAAGCTATAAGATTCATGGCTCACCTTGTACTAATCACTAGCTTCGTTTTAAGCTCTTGTTTGCAATTGTTGGTGGAAGAAATCTCTACTTCTCTCTTCTCCTTTTCTTGGCCGAAGTTTTGAAGAAAAAAATGGTGATGATGCTTGATTTTTCTTTTTGTTTAATTACTTTGATATTTGTGATCTTTTAATGGTCAAATGGTGAGTCATGGTCCTTGGCTTCTTCTTCTTTCGACACTTGTCGCACATGCAACGGCTCTGTTAAAGTAGCTTTACTGGTTCGTTTCTTTTCACCTGAATGATCCAAATGTTGCATTTCTCGAACTAATCTTGTTACATGTTACTTCCATGTCTATATTTAATCCTGTACGTCCTTGATATCTCTAATTCTTTTATTAATCCATATCCATAGAATTGATAATCTAAATCCTTCCATATTCCCAAATAATGATTAATCCGTCCGTTAATGGTGAAATTTCGGAGAAAACGGAAATGCTATTTTTCCGATTCTGACAGCTTTTGCATTCCTTTATTTTTATCGTAGATCACTAATACAGCTTTGAAAGTTCATTATATCGTCCCGTATATAGGGTGGTCTGAAAAACTTTTTGAATGAAAAAGTTACTATTCATCAGTGGTTTTTTCACAACAGTCACTATTCATCCATAATCATTTGGATCATTATCCGCTCCAATATTCCTGCTTTATTTCCCCTTTATTTCTTGTACTTAGACAATGTTCTAGAGCTTTCTCGGGCATACGCTATCTTGTTTACGGAGTTGTCGGATGTATACCAGATATCGATTTGGATGACATAAAAATACTTTCCTTCCCTGGGGTATTGTATTCTTATCTTCCAGATTGATTGTTCTTATTTATGTATTCAGTCCATTCTTATTATTCTCAAATGTTTGATAACTGAAATCCATATTCATTTCATACTTAATTCTCCAAAACCATTACCACCATCCACATATATATTTACATCAATATAAAATAAAAGTTTTAATTCTACCCAAAATCTGGGGTTTTACACTTATTCTCACGCCGGAGGCGCCGCCAGGGTCTAAACCCCCCTCCGATTTTGTTTTGCAGACACCCACCAGCAGCTACACCGCTTCGAGGCGTGAGAACAGTTAGGAAGGACTGGATCTGATTCTGGAGTTATCAATGATGTTGATGATTAAAGATAGTTAAAACTGATAACAATTTATGCACAAAAATAATACTTCCTTCCGGGAATATTTTATCAAGATTCGAAACTGTCATGATTAAAATAAATGTGGAGTGGCGAAGCCGAATGTCTTTCATAGTGACAAACTTATATTAAATATCAATACTTAAACTGCATCGTGATATTTGTAATAACTAGCTTTATAACCCGTACGAGGCACATGTATGATCTAAATTTATATTTTGTTAGACTTTTTACACGTTTAAAAAATGAATTATTTGTCATTTTAGACTTTTTTTTTGCTTTCGATTTGTAATAGGACCTACCCTTGTTCATAAAAAAATGTAAAATGGAAGAATTTTGATTTTTTGAATTTTGCAGTAGTCGTGATTAATTATGGACGTTCATTGTTTTGGAAGAGATAGTTAATGGATTAAAAAGAAATTGAGTTGATTTGCATCAGTTGCCTTAATTTTATATGTTGTGTCTGTAATATACATACTAGTAGCTGTTCTTTTCATTAATTTCATCAAATGGGTGAGAGTCAGCTACATTGTTCAACATATGTTTTTTGGTTTTGACGTAAATAAGGTGTAACGAAGGACCAAAGTATATACACGATAAGTGTATATAGATGTTGGGCATGAACACAGGACCATACGCTTAATCCGATAATCATGATTACAAACGATGAACCAAAGTTGTTAATTTAGACAATGTTTTAAAATTTTCTTTTTGAGATCAATTTGGTAATTGTTGTCCATTGACTATATTGGTTGCGTGTTACTTTTCGTTTCAAGCGATTTATTGTTTTTTTCTCGAACCTGCCTCGTCATTGGGGGCAGGAACTGACGCTGTAGATGTTGAGTTTATGTGCATTATAGTGTATATGTCATGTCCATCTTGATTGTATGAGGTAATTTATACTTCGAATAATTCTTGTGTACAATGTTGTCGACTATTTGAGTAATATCCTCGGTGATTTTTTCTTACGTGTGGACATGTGTTTATTAGTTTAATTATCATGTTCAAAATATTATTGAGTGTAGTATATTATTTTCCTTGAGTGTTAATGCAACTATATAATAGTAAGACCTGGCCGACTTAAAATATGATTCTTTCAATTGGGACGCCTACAAACCGCTCAACTTTCTTCTTGAAAAGAGTGAAAGTTGTTATTTAAGCATTTTTCATGCCTATAATTGTCCTACTTAAAGTACGTATGTAGTTCAGACGGTATGCCGAATATAATGTTTGTACTTTGTTCCATTTTCACTTAATTTTTGAATACCTAATTTATTTAGGTCATCCGACATGCACTCCAGCTGATATCTGAAGTGTCTTTTTTTTTCTTTTCACACAATAACATAATACTCTTTTCAGCATCAACTGATCAAAGTTGCACTTTGATCCTCAACTTCATTTAGCTAATTAAAAAATTTGTTAATTTCAGTAACCAAAAACATGGACATACTCTAAATTTGCAAATTTTATTAGATTTTCTGAAATTTTTTATTATTTTGCGTATTAAAAGTGTGATAATGATTTATTCGACTGTTGACAAAAGTATGTATGTGTTCTCATCAGTTAATTTGTTGAAGTGTTATAATTTAAGTAAATGTTTGTTTTTATCTGTTTATGTGCAAATTTAAACCCATTTTTATTATAAATGTAATATTAAAAGTTTGATAGACGATACATTCAAAAACTAAAAGTCCGACATGATTAATAATTTTTTTAATATTTTTGGAATTAAATATAATTATAGATATTAATTATCTAATCAATTAATAATCAATTAAGTAGTAGTAGAAATATAATTGTAAATTCCTATATTTAATAACAATGGAGTAATAAATATAGATCTATTAATGATGATTAATGAATTAGATGTATTTAATATATGCATTAATTATAGAATTATTATTATTATATAATAAGTAGGGGTAATATAGTAATTTCATACCGATTTATTTGTCTCAAGCAACCCCTTAGTTGCTCTATTATATACTCCCTCCCTTAGTCAAACAAGCCAGTTTGAGTGGGACGGAGGGAGTATATAATAGATGTGTACATATTGTATTGTAAGATGCAATTTCTTCCATTTTGTACATGAACTTGTCGTGCTAATGAATAACGTTAGTTAGTGATATACCTTGAAAACGTTTTAAAGTTTTGAATTCTACAGTTGATGTCACAAAGCACAGCCATTTATTGGTTTGGCAAGATCCAGTTAGTGATAAACGGCAAGTTTATGCAGATATTGTTCAAATACTGCTATTAAAATTATGTTTTTAGTCCTACATACGGGCATGCTCTAGATACGAATATATTTATTATTCTTTTTTCAAAATATATTGTAAACCTAAACCTTAAATGTGCGCTAAATCAATTATATGATAGTTAATATTGACATCAGTATTGCTGTGAAGTTAACGATCCCCTAATTTGTTAAAGTGTTATGCTTATATATATATATATAAATTTGATAATTGTAGTCTCTATCCGAGTTTAAGCTTAAAAGCAGTATATTGAATTCGATAATTGTACAATTATGGATATACTTTATTTTATAAAACTATTACTTATATATCTCAAAAAGTTGGTAAATTGATTCGTGATAAGTTACTCGCTTTACCGTACAATTGACACTTGACAGAAATAATTTAACATTTAATACTTTTAATATTTTATCACAAATATTCAAAAAATTTAAACCGATATTAGTTTATATTTGATTTAGTCATACGATGACAACCTCAACTTTCTTGTAGAAGCCTCTTACAATTTTTTTTTAATAGTATACAAAGAGAAAAATCTTTTCAAGTTTTCCGGTTATATACTTTGGTTCAATACTTTATATACTGGTTTGTCAAGATCGAGTTAGCGATACATGGCAAGTTTATGCAGATATTGTTTAAACATTGCCATTAAAATTATGTTTTTAGTCCTATGTACGTGCATGCTCTAGATACGAACATATATTTTTCTTTTTTTCAAAATATATTGTATATCTAAACGTTAAATGTGCGATAAATCAATTATATGATAGTTATTATTGACATCAGTATTGTTGTGAAGTTAACGATCCCCTAATTTGTTAAAGTGTTATGTTTATATATATATATATATATATTTGATAATTGTAATCTCCTTCCAAGTTTAAGCTTAATAGCAGTCATATTGAATTCGATAATTATACAATTGTTGACATGCTTTATTTTAGAAAACTATTACTTTTATCTCTCAAAAATTGGTAAATTGATTCGTGATAAGTTACTCGCTTTACCTTACAATTGCCACTTGACACAAATAATTTAACATTCAATACTTTTAATATTTTATCATAAATATTCGAAAATTTTAAACCGATGTTAGTTTATATTTGATTTATCATAACAATGAAGTATTGTTATGAAGTAAACGATCCTCTGCTTTGTTGAAGTGTTATATTTATAAATATAAACATTTGATAATTGTAATCTCCATCTGAGTTTAAACTTAATAGTAGACATATTAAATTCGATAATTGTACAATTGTGGATATACTTTATTTTAGAAAACTATTACTTATATCTCTCAAAAAGTCGGTAAATTGATTCTTGATAAGTTACTCGCTTTACCTTACAATTACCACTTGACACAAATAATTTAATATTTTAAAATAAATATTCGAAAATTTTAAACAAATATTAGTTTATATTTGATTTGGTCGTACAATGACAACCTCAACTTTCTTCTAAAATTCTGCTACAAAAACTTTTTGATTAGTATACAAAGAGAAAAATATTTTCCAGTTTTCATGTTCAATACTTTATAGACAAATAGTGTAGTTTTCGAAAATAATCAACATATAAATTTTATTTATTGAAGACGAAAATTTAAAAAATGGATCTGCAATTATAAGTTGTTAATGTCTAATAATGAAAAAGATTTAAATGTAAAATAATAGATAAAATTCGTTTTATGCTTATTACATATGAGAATATAATTAGAAAGGAGTAAATATGTTGATAATTTTAAATTTTAAATTAAATATTAAAGAAAAATATAGCAAGTGATATTTGGTTGACATTAAAAAATTTCAATATTGTAGTAGTGGCAAATGTTAATATCGAATTTGTATTATAAAGATTATGGGTACTACTCTCAAAAAATATTAAGAAACATAGAACAAGTAATTTTCGTGAATATGAGGTTAATAAGTTTTAAGTTTTTATTCAAGTGTTGGGATGGTGTAGTGGATACATATGTGCACATTTGTCACACCTAGGTCCTAGGTTCAATTCCCATCCAAAACAAATTTTTTATCATTAATATAATATAAGAAGGGTAATTTAGTAATTTCAAGATGATTAAATTGTCTCACTAAACCCCGTGGTTGCTCTATTATATACTCCCTCCGTCCCACCCATTTCTTTACACTTTCCTTTTTGGGATGTCCCATCCAATTCTTTACATTCCAAAACTTTCCTAAAATAGTAAAGTTTTATAATATAAAAATCAACTACTTTCACTACTTTCCTCCACTTTACTTACTTTATACTTTAAATATTGACGGGTCCCACCACTTTAATCATTTTCTTTACTCTTCTCCATTACTTTACTTATTTTCGTTAAACTCCGTGCCCAACCCAATTGATAACAATTGGGCGGGACGGAGGGAGTATATAATAGATAATAGATAGATTGTAAAAGTAATAATTTTATACTTAAGTATTAACAACCACAATCATGTTGGTAATTCATTTAACCTATAGATAACGGAAACGATTAGCAAACAACATAAAACGAAGGGTACTTTGTTTAATGTAAACTGAAAATCTAACAATAAAAAAAAATATACGTCAAGAAATCAATATGTAAGCATTTAATTTATTATAAGAGTGACAATTTTAATGATAGTCACTGTGACATCATTAAATTAAATGGCAAGATTTCATCGAAGACCACCCTGACTGACTTTGATTTTCATAGCTGCATAATCTATAAGGTATGTTTTTATCACTTATCAATTTTTTCGAACCCATAACTTATGATAATAAATAAGTTATTAGCACTTGAGTTATCTCATATTACTTAATATTATACAAAAAAATAACATCAAAATATATAAATTTATATATTAGGAAAATATTAACTAACAAACAGATATAAATACATTTTATCCATAGAATATGGAAAAAAAACATATATGAAAGAGTAATTCTTCAACGTTAAACCTAAATAATTGCAAAGGGAAATAATTATTACTGCAACTTTAACTTAAACCTGAACATCCAACTGCAAAAGCAATAATTAAGTGTTAAAGTTTATATTATACTGCGCTACGCGTAGCGGGCAACAATCATAATTTAAATATTTTTAATATTAATTCATAAAAATATATTGATTCATAAAAATTGTGTTTATATTGTGATTCTTATTTTTCATTTTTATGGTTCTTTTGAAATTATTAATATTTTATATGTATAATGAGAGTTTTTTTTTCATCCTATAATTCATGCTAGAAAATATTGTGAAATAGCAACCATTTTTTTTTATAAATAACAAAAATTAATTTTCATTATTTTTGTCATTTTATATATAACTAGCATGAAAACCCGTGCAAGGCACGGGTCACTATCTAACATAATTATTTTAACTTCTAAGTAGTTCGGTGTTTATGATAATTTATAGATCGTTTGACAGACGTCTCATTGTGGGTACAAAAGCTGGACTTGATCTCTGTAGTGAGATAGTTAGCGTTGAAAAGTATCATTGGTTGAGGTGTTTTTGAGTTAAGAAATGAGTAAATTCGATACTTATGATATTTGTTATGTGTAAGATCTATGTCAAAATATAATTATCTTACATACAGACATTGACCTACACGATTTTACTAATTTAGCTCATTGAGCGAATGATACATTTTCTTGTTTGTGAAATGTAATTTGCATTGTAAAATGTGTACAATGAAACATTTTCTTGTTTGTGAAATGTAATTTGCATTGTAGAATGTGTACATGCATAATATTAAAATTTAATATATAATGAATTTTCTAGTATGTTCACGTGAATTAAGTACATTTCCAATGAAATCAAGAACCGTTAGATCCACAGTCATTAGATCTTTCCAATCAAATCAATGGGAATCGTTAAATAAAATACTACAAATTTTATATATAGTACCTTTTATATTTTTTATAACTAAAATTTCTTTTTTCTAACAACATTATCTATCTATCTATACTATTATATAATAGACGGAACAATAAAAGTTTGGTTGGTAGTCTGGTCCCCCATGGTTTGTTCACTCATTCCACACCGGTTAGATATTTCCAATCAAATTAATGAAAACCGTTAGATAAAATACTAAAAATATTAAATAGAGTACCTTTTATATTGTGTATAACTAAAAATATTATATAGAGTACTTTTTATATTTTTTCAACTAATTTTTTTCATACAAGTTTTACAAATAAGGACAAAATAGAAATCAATTAGAACCGTTAGATAAAATCCTAAAAATATTATATAGAGTACCTTTTATATTTTTTCAATAGTTAAATTATCTCACATATTATAAGATTATGTTAATCGATATAATAATAGATACCAAATACTCTTCTACTCACGCGACACACGCGCATACATATATATATATATTTAAAGTAAACACATGGGGAATTTAAATATTTTAAATTAAATAAAATGTCGTTATTGAGTGGATTCGAACTTGGGTCTATACAATAATTTGCACATCCTCTTACCACAACACCACTCAATTACATGTGTTGTAAATTACACACATCATATGTGTGTGTTGCTTGAGTAGAGAAATATTTGATATTATTATTTCTCTACTCAAGCGACACACACACATATGATGTGTGTAATTTACAACACATGTAATTGAGTGGTGTGGTGGTAAGAGGAGGTGCAAGTTATTGTGGAGACCCAAGTTCGAATCCACTCAATATCAATTTTTTTAAGAATAATAAACATAAGGGCAATTTGGACATTTCAAATGCATTAAAATGTCTTGCCAATTTAGCATGAATAAAATGTCCCCCCAATTAATTGACCCATGTTGGGCTATTATTAATAGAAAGATTAGTGTAAAGCACTTAAATGGTATGGTACTGTATGGTCGTCGTCAATGGGTTCTACATAGCTAAAAAATCTCTCTTATATAAATAATACTCTACTTTAGACAAAAAGTAATATTTATATAAAAGTAAAAAATAATAGAAATAGTATAAGTTTAATATTTTAAATATATACACTAAAATTTATTAAAATTAAATTTATAAAAAAATGAATAAACATATAAATAATCACTCTTTTAGTGATTCTATATATATATATATATATATATATATATATATATATATATATATATATATATATATATATGGGGAAAGATCCAGAGAGAACATATCTTTCTGAGAGAACCGAGAGAACTAACCAATCACCCTTGATTTACCACACCATCCAACGGCTGATATGTTTTAAAAAAATTCTATTATACTTTTATTAGTATTTTAAGATTCTTTTAAGTGTTTTATTAATTTTATAAGATTATTTTAAGTGTTTTAATAATTATATTAAAATTAGGATTCTGTTATGTATTCTATATAGTGTTTTATAATATATTTCAAAATAAATTTATTTATAATAAATTTAATTGATAATTAAGATTCTTTTTAGTGTTTTATTAAGATTCATTAATTATATTATAGTATATCAACGGTCTTAGAAGGGTTCTCTCGGTTCTCTTGATATAATGGTTCTCTCTGGAACCTTACTATATATATATAATTCAGTAAATTTTATCATTTCAAGAAGTACAACATAAACCGAAATAATATATACATACGAAAAAACATATTATTAACTTAATTTATTATTAAAAATTTGTAATATAAAAAATAAATTTATATTTTTATGAAAATACACAAAGATATTAATAAATAAAGGAAATTATAAAAACATTTAAATAAAATAACTCTTAGACTACAAACTACAAACTAAATAATTTTAGTGATTTCAGTAAGAATAAATAGTGATTTCAGCATAGATCTAGCTATTTATTTTTATATACGTATAAATTTAGTGATTTTATGGTACAAAATCTGTAATTTACGAATAGATCTGGAGAAAAAATCACTACATTTACGCAGAAATCACTATTTATTTTTACAGGAATCACCAACATTTTAGTGATTCTCGCAAGCATAAATAGTGATTTATCGTCGGAATATATCAAATATGGTATGCAAATTGATCGTTGGGAGATGGAGAAAAATACGGTGAAGTCGGATTTCAAAAAAAGCTCTCCGATTGACGGGAAAAGTCAAATTAAAAAAGGAGGGGAATATGTGTGATTGTGTGTGGGAGGGTGTATTTTAGTTGTGTGTTGTGCATATAGATGGGCCATTAGATTAGATTAATCTAAGGGTTTAGATTGGTTCTTAGTTTGTATTTTAAAAAAGGTTTGTATTTGATCACTAGCCTATATATATATATATATATATATATATATATATATATATATATAATTCAGTAAATTTTATCATTTCAAGAAGTACAACATAAACCGAAATAATATATACATATGAAAAAACATATTATTAACTTAATTTATTATTAAAAATTTGTAATATAAAAAATAAATTTATATTTTTATGAAAATACACAAAGATATTAATAAATAAAGGAAATTATAAAAACATTTAAATAAAATAACTTATTAAACGTCCCGTGCATTGCACGGGTATAAAGCTAGTACTATATTTAATACGTGATTTAGAAGAGTCTCTTGACCTAGTACTATTGTATTATCCTCTTACTCTTATTATATAATAGTATATAATTATATAATTAAATGACTCACAAAATAATATATATTTCACATCTATGCATAATATTTTATAAAAAATAAATTAATCCTGAAAAAGTATTAATTTTTATATTAAATAAGCTTTTTAAAAAAGGCTTAATTCGTTTTTTAGAGATAAAAGGCTAAATTTTATATGCTACTACTATTCTAACATTTATAATCTAATGTTTATAAATTAATCCAAATAATATAAAAATAAAAAATTAATCTTGAAAAAACATTAATTAATTTTTTCATATTTAGTATTGTTTATGTGTTTTAAGAAAAGACATAACAATTGTGCAAAACAAAATCCGATTAGGATTGGATAAGAGTCGGTGAACCCTAATTGTATTTATAAATAGAGGAGAGGAGAGGAATTATAACAAGAGAGAGTCGGCTTTGATCGAGAGAGAGTAGCCTTTGATCGAGAGAGAGAGAGTCGCAGTCGATCGAGAGAGAGAGTAGCCTTTGATCGAGAGAGAGAGTTGCCATTGATCGAGAGAGAGAAATAAAAGAGAGAGTCGGCTTTGGAGAGAGATAAAAGAATTAGCCGTTAATCCGATTTGGGTATTGTCTTATTTTCTTCATAAAAATGTCTCGGATGCCGGATATGAATTTGCTTTACGAATCCGACCCAGAAGACGATATGGATATTGATTCTTTAGTAGATTCAATTTACGGGGGTCCGGCGGAGGATTGGGAAGAGCCGACGGGTCTTGCTTATTGGGGTTATACGCAATCGCAGGTTTCTGATGTTCTAGTGGTCGAGCATGATAGACTTGCAGGAGTTCTAATACGGGGGTCCGGCGGAGGATTGAGAATGTTAGGTCCAAAGTATCGTAGAAGGGGGGTTGAATACGATACTCACAAATTATTTAATTTCGTTCGCGGATTAATCATTCAGTTCTATAACGAAATCAAATGCACCAAATCAAAACACGAGTCGGGGAATATATCGTTTTATAAATATAAACTGCGATGGGTGCTACAATTTCTAATCCGTAGATTAGCTTCAATGAGTTCAAGGTTACACAAATTCAATACAATGATAAGATTCTGAGCACTATTAATTTCTCTGAAAATTCTCTCTGGCTCAAACTCTCTTTTAGTAAATTCTCTGTGTTCTTCCTTGATGACTGAAGAAGACACAATCTTCTCCTCGTATTAATTGTAAACTTCTTTGAAAATCTATCAAACCACAAATAATCAAATATTCTTGGCCGTTGGATCTTCATCAACCTGACAAACAAAGTCACTTCTTCACCTGCTCTCAAATTGAAAACTATCGAATGTTTAAAACAATTTTACCATTCGATAGTTTTTAAATAAAAACTATCGAAAAGTAAATTACTTTAAACTTGAATTCTGATGGTTTTCTTAAATCACATTCGATGGTTTTCTAAATAGAAAAACCATTGAGTCCTTTTCTTATCCTTGATCTTTTAACATTACCAATTGAGTTTCAGGGTGTTTAGTTTTAGACTAAATCAATTTCTTCTGAGACGATAAAACAACTTGATCTTTTTAAGTGCCATCAACTGGTGCAACTGGTCTGGTTCACAGATGAATAACACTTGATCAATTCTTCTATGTCTTCAATTCAATGTTGCTGATTAGTCCTTTGTCGTTCTGGTTGCTTCAAATAAATCACTGGAATCCTGTGGTACTAACCCTAAATCATTCACATACTTCTGTAGTCTGGAAAATCTTGTTTCTTTGATTGTCAATGAGGCTTGAACATTTTCATGAACTTCTTTCCGTGACCTGTTTACGGACTTCAAGAATACATACCATATCTTGATTTTTTGAGTTTACCTTTTCTTCTATGATTCTGGATTCCTGTGCTTCTGTTAATATTATTGTTTGTCTTGTCCATTGTTGAGTTGTAGTTATCTCTGTTTCATCTTATGTTACATTATGCTTTACAATCTCCCCCTATTTGATTGTATAGAGTTCGACAATAAAATACCTCGAGGATAACTAAACTAACTAAGGAAACATGAAACTAATAAAAGTAAGACAGCTTAATAATATTAAATGCATTCTGGATCAGATATATATACATTTCCAGATTTCATAATTCAAAAAACAATAAAACTTTATACATAGAAGTTGCTCCTCTAGACTGAGCTGATAGTTCTTTTGTTCTTTGCTTCTGTTCTTCAGTCCCTGAATGCCTTCCCTGGAAGTAGATTCTGAGTTGTTGAAGGCACACTGAAGTTCAAAACTTATGCATTTGGTAAAGACTTATGGATGGATCTTCAGGATGCTAGAGTATGCCTCTCCAAGACAGTCCAAAAGCACCTTGATGAGATTGAAGATGAGGCTATCACTCCTGATGAAAAAGCACTAGTGGAAGAACTCAGAGAAGTTCTTAAGGAAGCTCTCAACAGAGAGGATGTAGCAAGACAAAAAAGGAAATCTGAAGCTAAGTAAAAATCCTTTGTCAATTCTGATCTTGTTTGTTAAGTTGTCAGCATGTATTAATTATAAATTTGTTGCTATTGTCCATAAAAACAAATTGGGGGAGATTGTTAGGATTTATGGGTGATAGCTATGAGACAACTTAACTAGATATTTTAAACACTTAATTTTATTAAGTATGAACATACTGTCACAGCCATAGTATGTCTTTGTAACTGTTTTTGTTTATTGCAAATAAGATTCTAGTACATCTTGGTAGAAGTTCATTTATTTGTTCAAGCCTCAAGAAATATTCAAGATGGACAGCAAGAATAAATATTACTGTCACAGCATTGACAGTAAGGTTACAAGAAGACAACATGTTGCAAGTCACGACGGCATATTCACTCTGACAGCAACATTGGCGGAAGCCCTCAGACAGCAACTTTACCATAGCCTGACAACAAGCTTGGAACTCCTGACAACATCCTTTGCGGGGATTTCTTACTGTCACCAAAAGCACATTCTTGTGACAGCAAGCTTAAGAATCAGGTTACTGTCATGACGTGATAACATTTGTATTGGGGATCTACCCAGTCAAACTTGTGACAGTTTGGATATTCAAGAAACAGGCGTGTTGCAGTATCCCACCACTGCATCAAGTCTACAAGACTACGACCGAAGCTTGAGAGATCACATGACAAAGCTCACCAATTCCATAGTATGACAAATCTACATCTACTGAATTGTGTTAGCTTAATATAGAAAGTTTCTAGATTGTTTTGTCCAGTACTGATAAGATGTTTGTATAGCAATTTAGGAAAGACTCACGGGTAGACAAATTTGTAAGAAGCTGCCACATGAAAATGACAGCAGTTTCATGAACCCGTGTTGATAGTGATAGGATTAGTCTATTTAGACTATCTCTCAATCTATTCTTTGTAATCACTCGAGAAACAGAAGCTCAAGAAAACGAACATTTTCTTGAGGTTGTAGCAACCCATTGCAAAATAAATAAAACATTTATTTTGTGAGAAACTCTCTTGTGTCTACTTGTGTTTGCATTTCATAAACTGATAAACGTTAATATTAGTTTTTGTTGTTGAAACGTAGATTGAGATTCATCAGTATTGCATTCAACCCCCCCCCCCTTCTGCAATAGTCAATGACCAACAACTGGTATCAGAGCAGACATATGTTCTACAAATCTGAGATCATCACAAGTATGCAGAAGTCAAGTAGCATAAAGATTCCAGCGTTTGATAAGGAGAACTACAACGTGTGGAAAAGAAAATTCGTGTTGTTCATCAAAGCTGCGAGTCCTTTGTACTTGGGTATCCTCCAAAATGGTCCCTTTGTTCCATGGAAAGAAATTGAAGCCTCAACTGTGGACGGTGTTCTTGTTCCAGCCTACTGGGTCAACAAACTACCTTCAGAATTTCTGGAGCCAGAAAAAGAGAAGGTGGCTTTGGATGATTACTTGCAACTCATCCTACTGGATGCTCTCACTTTGGACAAAGCCATGTGTGGAAATGTCATCGGGTGCACGTCAGCTAAGGATATGTGGAATAAGATTGAGCTGTTATGTGAAGGAAGTGAAGAAGTAAAAGACAATCAAAGACAAATTCTTATCTCACAGTATGAAGCTTTCATGGTAAAGTCAGGAGAAGATTTAACTTCTATGTTTGAAAGGTTCAGTAAACTTCTGACTGAGCTACAGATCCATGGCAAGTACTATGATAGGAAGGAATTAAACGTTAAGTTCTTGCTCACACTTCCTGAGCATCTTGAGCACAGAATCACTGCCATAAGAGAAGGAAGAAATCTAAACAATGTTTCCCTTGAAACATTATATGGTGTGCTTAAATCATATGAGCTTGAATTTTTCCAGAAAAGAGCTATTCAAGCTGGATCAAGAGGAAAAATGGCTAATATGTCTGGTGCTCTTGTGGCTCATGTGCCAAGAATCACTCAACCCAGTGAAGGAATACAACTCACCCAACCTGCTTCAGTACCTACTCTTAAGATTGAAGAGGTTGTGGATGATGATGAGAAGGTGGTGCTGCAACTAACTGATGTTGAAGATGAAGACTTCTTTTCTTTAGAAGAAATGGAAAAGATGGAAAATCCAACAATGGCTTACATGGCTAAGAAATTCAAGAACATAAGGTTCAAGAGAAACAAGCCATATAAGTCTCAAGGTTCAGCAAAGGGAACTCCTCCAAAATGGAAGGTGGTGCCACTAGAGGTGGTTATAAAACAGGGATGGTGGACAGATCCAAGTTTAGGTGTTACAACTGCAATGAGCTTGGTCATTTTGCTACTGAATGCAGAAGGCCACAGCAGAATCAAAGAATGGATAAAGGGTCAAGTGGACACTTCAAGAAAGGACAGGGAAAGGCCTATGTGGCTGAAGGAAAGTGCTGGGATGATACTGATGATGAAGAGGAAGAGGAATATGTGAATCTAGCCCTCATGTCTAAGTCTGAAGAGGCCTCCTCTAGCTCTCCAAGTCAGGTACCCTCACTTGTCTTACTTGATATGTCTAAAGATGAATACAAACAAACTGTCGAGGAATTGAGTGCAGAAATGTTCAATGTTCATACTAGTTTAACTGCAGCCAATGAAGAAATTACTAGGTTAACTAAATTGAATGAAACACTCACTTCTGAAAACGACTTGCTTTTGTTGAAGACCAGTCGATTAGAATCTTTAACACAGGAGAATGCTAAACTTAAAAATGAATTAGTCTGTGCTAAAGAAATAGAAAAGTTTCTGAGGAATGAAATCAGTGAAAATGAATTTAAGATCAAGGCATATAGGAACTCTTCTAAACAACTTCAGGATTATCATGTTCTCAAGAAGATCAACAAACCAATTTTTAAACTTTCTGAACTTGAGTTTGATGAGGAAGCCATGCTCATCAAGCAACAACTTGATGATGAGGATGAAGGTATTGACAGTACAACAGTTGATGGAAAAGATACTGTGTTAGCACAAAATCACGCAAGCGCACGTGGTCACAAGTAATATACGAATAAGTCAAGTTCGTTCCCACAGAGATCTAATGAGGTGTTCAATTCAATTAATGTACCTATGCAACAATGTATGATTTTTATCCACTGCTAAGACAATTAACAATTTGGGTTTGATTATCTAAAATTAACTAGAGAACAAATTATTAAACTAAGAATTAACTAACTAAGAGGATTAAAATCGATTTATGTATATGAGAATAAAACATGGGATCCTAACTTCATTAAGTACTTCATTCAGAGTCTTTTGTCTTTAATCAATGCATGTGACGGTTGTGAAAACTAATCGGATAACACGAAATCAGTACACGCTACCTTTCAGTATACGTATACCAAACCACTTAAACATCCACAAAATAGATAGAAGTTAAGCAGACACCAATTATGCTTAGACCCTATATGTCTATAAGATTTGAAAACATAACGGTTTAACGAGCAAGTTATCCATTCAGATTACATAGAGCAGGTAAGATGGTTAAAATCACCTACGAATCATGCATGACAAACATACATAAACCTATGCTAGCTTGGCAAGTTCCAAACCTCTATATCCACTTTCGCATTCAATAGAGATTAACAAACAATCTTAGATGTTAGCTACGCATCCAAGAAGAATAAGCACAACCAAACTAGGATATCAATTAGCCATCACACACACATCTTTAAAACAATTAACTACTAAAATCCATAAATAAATCCGTTAGAATCCCACGACAATGATTAGTTCATAATAGAACCGTTCATCATCGTGGGTTCTGATGAAAGCATGATGAAAAACAAGAAATCAATGATGTAAATATGAATAAGAGTTAAAGGTTTAGAGGACAAATCCGGAAGCATCCAAAAGTTGCACCAAAATTGAAGAATATAAGAAAAAACTATGTCTAGATCTCCTCGTAGTCACGTTCTTCGTTCTTGGCTCCTCGATCTTGTGCTCCAATATTGAATCTGATCTCTGGTGTGTTGTGATGTATTGTGATGTGTTGATTATGTCCACCCAAGGTGTGTATTTATAGCTCCAAGTTGTCCCTCTTCCAAGCAATTGCCGTTTTTGAGTTAGAATAGAATTACGGCAATTTCCATCTTTGAATGCAATAAGAATTGCATATTCCATGTTAACAACTGATTCTGGAAGTTTCTGGCCGCCCCAAGCAATTACCATAATGATTAGAAGTCGAATTTGTGAAAATTTCCTTATTAAAATCGAATTCTGGCAATTTCTGGCGATTCTGACTTCCTGGGCGGCCGCGCAGAATTCCAGTACAATTCCTGGGCGCCCGCGCAGAACCTTCTGCCTAGAATTATAGAAAATGTTGTCCTCTTCGCGTGAGCTGTAAGATCGTCAGAATCGGACTTGTAGAACTCCAGATATGGCCAAAACAGTGAAGACTGCGCAACCTACCCGGAAAATCCGAATTTTAATCAAATTAACCTCCAACTCTTGGTTCTGCAAAACTTAATGAAAACACATTAAACACACCACATACTTGAGTTCAAGTCATCAATTTAAGCCGATATGAAGCGTTCCAAGTGGATTAAAAATCCACTTATCACACCCCCAAACTTAAACTGATGTTTGTCCTCAAGCATAAATAATATAACTATATACAACTAACTAGTACCACTTCCGTAGGTGATCACGGTTGCATTTGGCATATGCAACAAGCCCTTTAAACCCCTAGGCAGCCCCAGTGGACGAGTAAGGTCTCGTGAGGGCCTATAGCGGATGTACCCACAAAATCCATCTAACAATGCAACTAACAATGCAAACTATATGAATGCAACTACATGAAAAAAATGCAAAGATCCCCTTTAAACTAACCATAACCATTCAATAAGCAAACATCTCAAATCATGCAATAACTTCCAAACAGAGCTCGACTAAATCCCCGTATACTAACAATACATGAACGGAAACGTGATGTGTGCGATACTCATCAGATATACTCCTAACACTAGACCAAAAATCATACCCATTCTTCGTCAAGGCAATCACTAGTTTATAAAAAGAATGAACGCTAGACACTTCATAACTCAGAGACACCTCCATCATCATTTAAGTTAGACAGGAATTCATGCTTTATTACTAACAACTACAACACATAACAAAACAACATAACACACGTGTTTATTTGACCGTGCAATGGATGAGACCCCAAAAGGCTTATACAATAATACCCATGTAGCGAGTGTTAGGTCGGCAATCCCAAACCACAAAGGGCTTTAGGTTACCAGGTACAAGTACCCCTCAGACTTAATTACTCGAGTATTAAAGAGCTCACCCTAGTCAATTATACACACTCACACTCTCACAAACACTCTTTTTTTTTTTTTTTTTCTTTTTCTTTTCTCTCTCTCTTTTTTTTTTCACACAAGAATGAGTGCGTTTCGCTCCATCTCATTCATCCTAGACTACTCATAAAATATGAGCTGGCTACTAGCCATTTGACGCCTAGCCTTTATTAACAACTAAACACAACTAAAAACACTTAGCATGAAATCCCTGTTTTCCCCCAAACTTATACTTTGGTGCTCCTACGCCATCAAGGGAATAAAGAACATTTTAACTATAAACAAATGATTAAGCCTCAAAACATCCAAACAGGCATGGCCCTAATCTAGCCCAAAAGCAAACGATGAATTGTGTAAAGATTTTGTTTTCATAACATGCATGTCAATTTCATAAGAACTTAAATCATCCCTCTATTTATGATTACCACAATCAAATCAACATCAACCTACTAAACAGAAATAGCTCGTCCTAAGGGATCATGAAATATGCATGCCATGCAACTAAAATGACACATATAATAAAAACATAAACAAAATGTCCTACATGAAACAAACATGCAAAATACGAACAAAACATGAATGAATTACCACAAACATGCAAAATATGATTTCCTACATGAACACATAACACCACAACACTACTTATCCCCAAATCACCCCCAAACATAGAATATTCAATGCCCTCATTGAAGGTAATAAGAAAGATAGTAGAAACATACCTAACACATGGGTTGCCTCCCACGAAGCGCTGTCGTTAATGTCATTTAGCCGGACAAATGTGAATCAAATCATGGTGGCTCGAAGATCGCATTTGTCTTGTCCTTAGCAGAAGGACCATTCACCCATTGTTTGATAACCTTCTTGCTTTCTTCCCACATCTTTTCCAAATCAAACTTCACCTTGACTTTTCCACCAATCGATTTTTTCTTTTTCTTCTTTACACCTCTAAGGTGTTTATGCTTCTCCGTCGATTGATAAGAACACTCTTTTACCTCATCATCCTTGTTCCACCTTCTCAACATATTATCTTCACACTCTTTAAAAATTACCAACTCATCATTCAGAAGGACATACTTCAAATGTGGTGGAAGTTTTCCAAGCTTGACATTCGAAAGATCTCAAATGGAAGAATTGTCAATGGAATCACTGATGTGATGCTCGAACTTGTGCATGTCCGAATTTTTGCTCAACAGCTGATCGAACTCCTTTCTCTGACCCGTATCAACCATCTTCAAGCTAAAACACTTTTCCTCCTCTGTCGGAAATTTCAAAGCCTTGAACACATTAAAGATGACCTTTTGATTACTCACCCTCATTGTGAGCTCTCCTTTCTGAACATCGATCAACGCTCGGCCAGTAGCCAGAAAAGGTCTTCCCAAGATGATAGGAATCTTCTTATCCTCCTCAAAGTCAAGAATAACAAAATCAGCAGGAAAAATCAGCTTATCCACCTTTACCAAGACATCCTCCACTATACCCCTTGGATTTGTGATCGACCGATCAGCCAACTGTAAGGTCATATTAACTGGTTTCGGCTCAGGCAACCCAAGTTGCTTAAAAACAGACATTGGCATTAGATTAATGCTAGCTCCCAAATCACATAAGCATTTGCTGAAAAGTTGATTGCCAATAGTGCAAGGTATGGTAAAACTTCCCGGATCTTTAAGCTTCGGTGGCAATTTCTGCTGTAGAACTGCACTACACTCCTCTGTCAAAGCAACGGTGTCCAAATCCTCGAGTTTCAACTTCCGAGATAGAATACCCTTCATGAACTTAGCATAGCTCGGCATCTGTTCAAGAGCTTCTGCAAAAGGTATGTTGATGTGTAACTTCTTGAAAACCTCGAGAAATTTGGCGAATTTTGTGTCAAGATTCTGCTTCTGTAGCCTCTTTGGATATGGAGGAGGAGGATAGATCTGGTTACTCTCTGTAGTCTTCTTCTGGAGCCTCTTTGGGTATGGAGGAGGTGGGTAAATAGTCTGCTCCGAAGTAGACTTGTCAGCAGAATTTTTGCTCTTTTCAGCCTCACCGTCCAACTGCTTAGCTGCCAAATCAAAAATTGGCTTTTCCTTAGAAGGTTCCACCTGATGCTGCTGAATTTCTTCCTCTTCTTCAACTGCTAATTTTTGATTGCCCGTGACCTTTCCCGATCTCAAGGTAACTGCTTTCACATGTTCTTGGACAACTGTCTTTCCTGGATTAGGCTCCGTATCGCTAGGAAGAGTTCCCTGAGCTCTGCTGAGTAAGGCACTTGCCAACTGCCCCATCTGATTCTCCAAAGTCTTGAGCGATGCCGCATGGCTTTTAACTATCATTCTCAACTCATCCAATTCAGATTTTTCATTCGAAGACTGCCCCGCACTGGCATGAGGTTGTTGCGGAAATCCTGGTGGCTGAAATTGTTGCCTAGGAGCATACTGTGGCTGAAAATTCTGCCCTTGCTGCTGCTGAAAATTCTGAGGATTGTAAGGCTTTGCTCCAAATTGCTGACCTTGGAATGGCTGATAAGGCTGCTGAGATTGTTGATTGTCACTCCAGCTGAAATTAGGATGATTCCGGCTATTGGGATGATAGGTGGTTGGAACTGGCTGTGATGGTCTCTGAAAGTTGCTCACAAACTGCGCCGACTCACTAGATATGGCACAATTATTCGTCTCATGTGCGCCCGCACAAAGCTCACAAACACTAGCCACCTGCTGAACTCCATAATTCGTCAAAGAATCCACCTTCATTGTCAAAGCCTTCAACTGGGCTGCTATAGCTGTAGTTGCATCAACTTCAAGAACTCCTGCTACTTTGGCTTGTGATAATCTCTGAGTAGGATTCTGATATTCATTCGCAGCCATCATCTCAATTAACTCATAAGCTTCCTCGTAGCTCTTAGCCCATAGAGCTCCACCTGATGCTGCATCTAACATTGGTCTTGATTGTGCTCCCAGACCATTATAAAAACAATTAATCACCATCCAGTCGGGCAATCCATGATGTGGACATCTCCTAAGCATCTCCTTGTATCTCTCCCAAGCTTCACATAAAGTTTCTCCAGAATGCTGAGAAAACTGAGTAAGAGCATTCCTGATCGCAGCAGTTTTAGCCATGGGGAAGAATTTAGTAAGAAATTTCTGAGCAAGATCCTCCCATGTAGTAATAGAACCTGCTGGTAGAGAGTGCAACCAGCCCTTAGCCTTATCCCTCAGAGAAAATGGGAAAAGTCTCAGCTTCACGGCATCTTCCGACACTCCGTTGGTCTTGAAGGTGTCGCAAATCTCGATGAAATCCCTAATATGCATATTAGGATCTTCCGTTGGAGCACCCCCAAACTGCACTGAATTCTGCACCATCTGAATCGTGCCAGGCTTGATTTCAAAGGTATTAGCTGCAATAGCCGGCCTGACAATACTCGACTGAATATCATTGATCTTTGGCTGAGAATAGTCCTTCAAAGCCTTAGCTGCAGGTGCTACTCCTTCTGGAACGTCTCCCATCTTTACTAACTTTAATCTTTCTTCTTCCAATTTACGAGTCTGAGAACGTGTTCGCATACACGTTCAAGTACCTGAAACACACAGAACAAACAACTACAATCCGAGTCAGTGAACTCTAACGACCACTGATGACAAGCACATAAACTAAAATAAAACACCGATGATCCCCGGCAGCGGCGCCAAAAACTTGTTAGCACAAAATCACGCAAGCGCACGTGGTCACAAGTAATATACGAATAAGTCAAGTTCGTTCCCACGTAGATCTAATGAGGTGTTCAATTCAATTAATGTACCTATGCAACAATGTATGATTTTTATCCACTGCTAAGACAATTAACAATTTGGGTTTGATTATCTAAAATTAACTAGAGAAAAAATTATTAAACTAAGAATTAACTAACTAAGAGGATTAAAATTGATTTATGTATATGAGAATAAAACATGGGATCCTAACTTCATTAAGTACTTCATTCAGAGTCTTTTGTCTTTAATCAATGCATGTGACGGTTGTGAAAACTAATCGGATAACACGAAATCAGTACACGCTACCTTTCAGTATACGTATACCAAACCACTTAAACATCCACAAAATAGATAGAAGTTAAGCAGACACCAATTATGCTTAGACCCTATATGTCTATAAGATTTTAAAACATAACGGTTTAACGAGCAAGTTATCCATTCAGATTACATAGGGCAGGTAAGATGGTTAAAATCACCTACGAATCATGCATGACAAACATACATAAACCTATGCTAGCATGGCAAGTTCCAAACCTCTATATCCACTTTCGCATTCAATAGAGATTAACAAACAATCTTAGATGTTAGCTACGCATCCAAGAAGAATAAGCACAACCAAACTAGGATATCAATTAGCCATCACACACACATCTTTAAAACAATTAACTACTAAAATCCATAAATAAATCCGTTAGAATCCCACGACAATGATTAGTTCATAATAGAACCGTTCATCATCGTGGGTTCTAATGAAAGCATGATGAAAAACAAGAAATCAATGATGTAAATATGAATAAGAGTTAAAGGTTTAGAGGACAAATCCGGAAGCATCCAAAAGTTGCACCAAAATTGAAGAATACAAGAAAAAACTATGTCTAGATCTCCTCGTAGTCACGTTCTTCGTTCTTGGCTCCTCGATCTTGTGCTCCAATATTGAATCTGATCTCTGGTGTGTTGTGATGTATTGTGATGTGTTGATTATGTCCCCCCAAGGTGTGTATTTATAGCTCCAAGTTGTCCCTCTTCCAAGCAATTGCCGTTTTTGAGTTAGAATAGAATTACGGCAATTTCCATCTTTGAATGCAATAAGAATTGCATATTCCATGTTAACAACTGATTCTGGAAGTTTCTGGCCGCCCCAAGCAATTACCATAATGATTAGAAGTCGAATTTGTGAAAATTTCCTTAAAATCGAATTCTGGCCATTTCTGGCGATTCTGACTTCCTGGGCGGCCGCACAGAATTCCAGTACAATTCCTGGGCGCCCGCGCAGAACCTTCTGCCTAGAATTATAGAAAATGTTGTCCTCTTCGCGTGAGCTGTAAGATCGTCAGAATCGGACTTGTAGAACTCCAAATATGGCCAAAACAGTGAAGACTGCGCAACCTACCCGGAAAATCCGAATTTTAATCAAATTAACCTCCAACTCTTGGTTCTGCAAAACTTAATGAAAACACATTAAACACACCACATACTTGAGTTCAAGTCATCAATTTAAGCCGATATGAAGCGTTCCAAGTGGATTAAAAATCCACTTATCATACTGTCACAATTCCCAAGACAGTAACTTTCCTAACCAATCTGACAGAATGTTCTAAAGATGCTGTCAATAATTGCAAGACAGTAGCTTCCAAAGATATTGTCAAGAGAGCTTCAAAGACAGTAACTTCCAAACCTACTGTCAAGACAGAAGGAGTGAAAGGTACTGTCAAGAAAAGCTCGACAGCAACTTCAGAATATCCTGTTGACATAGTTACCTACAAGTCTAGAAACAGGAATGGTAAGTTAGGAAATGGCAACTCTAATGATGGTAGTGCTCCTAGAAAACTATGCAATAACTGTGGCTCTTCACATCATTTAATTCATGTTTGTAAGAAACCAAAAGAGGTCAAGGATAATGTGACCCTGAAAGATGGTAACTTACATATAACCCCCATTATGCATAGATCTATGGTAGTTTGCAATAACATTGATTGTATGCCTTGCAAAATAACTGCCATGAGTACTTGTTTCAATCTGCCTATTTCATCTACTGAAAAATGTCTCTATCTGCAAACTGTTGAGACTTCTGAGCCTACTGGAAACAGTAAGAAGGCTACATCCACTAAGAATAAGACCAAGTCTAATTCTAAGGAAGAGTGGGTGAAGAAAGGAGTCCAACAGAAGATTCTTGATGTGATGGTTAAAGTTGAAAATGTTGTTTACTCTTGTGATACTGAAGTAACAGGACCCAACAAGGATTGGGTACCATATGCCACTTAAATACAATTTGTTTTGCAGGGCAAGAATAAGGAGCAACTCATTTGGATCATTGACAGTGGCTGCTCAAGACACATGACTGGTGATAAAGCCCTACTATCACAATTTGTTGAGAAAGCTGGCCCAATCATAACCTTTGGAGACAACAGCAAAGGTTACACAGTGGGATATGGCTGTTTAGAAATTGGGAATGTTGTCATCAATGATATTGCACTTGTTGATGGATTGAAGCACAACCTGCTCAGTGTCAGCCAATTCAGTGACAGGGGATTCAAGGTTGATTTTGACATGATGGTGTGCAATATCTATCACAAGAAAGATGGAAGCCTCTCTCTGAAAGGGGTAAGGAAAGGAAGCCTGTTTGTTGCTGACCTAAGCTCAACAAAGAAGGAAAAGATTTACTGTTTCTACAGTAAAGCTACTATTGGTGACAGTATGCTTTGGCACAGGAAAATCTCTCACCTCAACTTCAAGACAATGAATATGCTGATGAAGAAGGAATTAGTTAGAGGACTACCTCAACAGGAATTCTGTCAAGAAGGACTGTGTGAGGACTGTCAAATGGGAAAATTGAAGAGAGATGTGCATAGGTCAAACCAAATCAACACCAACACAGAGCCACTCAAACTAATTCACATGGATCTCTTTGGACCAGTCAATGTTCCATCTTTAGCCAAAAAGAGATATGCATTAGTTATGGTGGATGATTATTCTAGGTATACTTGGGTGAAATATCTAGAATCAAAAGATGAAGCTGCTCAAGTTATCATTGATCACTTAAGAGTTCTTGACAGAACTCCAAATGCCAAAGTTCAAATTCTAAGAAGTGACAATGGTACTGAGTTCAGAAATGCCACACTTGGTAATTTCTGCAAAGATGAAGGAATTGTACAACAATTTTCTGCTGCAAGGACACCACAGCATAATGGAGTTGTAGAAAGGAAGAACAGAACTCTCATTGAAGCTGCCAGAACTATGCTTCATGATGCAAAGTTACCTACATACTTCTGGGCAGAAGCTATCAACACAGCCTGTTACACACAGAACAGAACCTTGATAAATAAGACTCATGGGAACACTCCTTACTACTTGCTGAATGAAAAGAAGCCTACTGTCAAGTATTTTCATGTGTTTGGAAGCAAATGTTTCATGATGAAAGACAACCATGAAAAGAAAGGGAAATTTGACACCAAAGCTTTTGAAGGCATTTTCATGGGCTATGCTTTAGAAAGGACTGCTTACAGAGTCTATCTCTTGGAACACAGAATCATAGATGAAAGTGTAAATGTCACATTTGATGAAACCAAGTTTTCTGGACTACATAAAGAAGGTCAAATACAGATTCTTAGATTTGAGAATCAAGGATACTTGGAAGAAGAAGAAATTGTTGATGAAGAACCTACCTTTACTCAAACTGTAGAAACTGAAAAAGATGCTGTCATTGAAAGTGATATAAATCAAACTCCAGCTCAGTCACAGACCATTTCAGGAAATACTCAAAATGATGGTGACTCTGGAGATGTTGAAGAAAATGGTGGAGACAATTGCCCTGGTGAAGACTCGGTTCCTCAAACTGAGGCTACTGTTTCAGTTAAAACAAGAAGCTTGCCTAGAACCACAAGGTGGAACAAGGATCACACAAATGCCTTAATTATTGGAGATCCTTCTTCTGGGGTGAGAACCAGGAACAATATTTCTGCTGACAGTATGTTTTCCTGTTTTCTGTCTCAAGTGGAGCCTAAAGCAATTGATGAAGCATTGTTGGATTCTGATTGGGTGATTGCTATGCAAGAGGAACTCAACCAGTTTGAAAGAAACAATGTATGGAAGTTGGTTCGAAGACCAAAGGGAAAGTCAGTTATTGAGACAAAGTGGGTTTTCAGAAACAAACTGGATGAAAATGGAAATGTGACTAGAAACAAGGCAAGGCTAGTAGTTAAAGGTTACTGTCAACAGGAAGGGATAGATTATGATGAGACATTTGCACCTATTGCCATACTTGAAGCTATCAGGATTTTCCTAGCCTTTGTTGCGCACTGTAATTTCAAGGTGTTCCAAATGGATGTCAAAAGTGCTTTTCTAAATGGAGAGTTGGAGGAAGAAGTGTATGTTGAACAGCCACCTGGTTTTGAAGATGCTGAAATGTATGATTTTGTGTACAAGCTGTTCAAGGCACTTTATGGATTGAAACAAGCTCCAAGAGCCTGGTATGATACCCTCTCTGCTTTCTTATTGGAAAACCAATTTACAAGAGGTGTAGTAGATAAGACTCTATTCTACAAGCATCATGGCAAAGACATCATTCTGGTTCAAATTTATGTTGATGATATCATCTTTGGTTCATCAAATGAGAAGATGTGTGAGAAGTTTTCATGTCTAATGAGAAACAAATATGAGATGATCATGATGGAAGAACTATCATTCTTCCTTGGTTTACAAGTTCTTCAGAAAGATGATGGAATCTTCATTTGTCAAGCAAAGTATGTCAAGGAACTTCTCAAGAAGTTCAACCTAGAAGATTCATCACCTGCCAAGATTCCCATTTCTACTTCAACTAGTTTGGATCTAGACTCCAAAGGGAATAAAGTGGACTCTAGTGCTTATAGAGGCATGGTTGGATCATGTAACACCCCCAGATCCGGGGTCAGGAATCTGGGTTGTCACGCTCCATCAATTATACAATACCTGCATTACTCACAACATTCTAATAATACAACTCCGAAGACCCCAATCACTTACGCGCACACACACAAGTTATAGCCTTGGAAATGAGCAACAATAATCAACATTTGTTATTACAACCCAAATGAACTATCCCGGATCTCATCTATTATTTACAACATCTACCTGAAGTTACAATAATAGACCTCACAATTCTATACAAGGTTTAGTAATACAAACCCACTCAAAATAATTCTCACTAATTCAAGCTGCAACTATTCTGCTCACACCGACAATATCCATCATGCATCAACTAACTCCAGGGTGGTCTCTCCATTCCCTTGCTCTTGTAACACGAGGTGGATTCGGCAATGTTTTCCTCATGCTGAAATATTTAATAAAGCAAGAATGAGCTAATAGTGCTCAGCAAGAAATCTATCCCAGTTTAAATCTTTACACCTTTTTGGAAGATAATTCATATGGGATCAAAGTTTTTAACACTACTAGGGTCTAACCCCAAAATAGTATACCGTTTAAAATAACTTATGACTTATAATCATACTCATATACTCTTCGTAATCATTTGGAAATCCTTGGTATCAATATGATAAACCAATACTCAAAACATATCTTTTTAAAATAGATATCAAATATTGGAATCAAGGCTTAAAGCCTATTCATTGATTCAAAACACTATATAGTTCGAAAATATCTTCATAACCACATGCAATGCATTGAACGGATAAGAGACTAGTATAACATAAAGGATGAAGTTACGAGGAAAATTAATATAATGTTTTCGTAACCCAAAATCCACTTATGCATATATAATCTGAGTAAGTTTTTATCAGAGTCATACTCATAAAATAAGAGATGAAGTTGCAAGGATTTATTGTAACTTCATCTTTGTTAAACACTTTTCGACCTTCTGCCAACATGATCGGTAAACCTGTACCACGGGTGTCATCCTTAGTCCCTTTCAATACATGCTGCAGAATCTCTCTGCCAACATGATCGGTAAACCTGTACCAAGGATGTCATCCGTAGTCCCTTTCAATACATATTGCAGAATTATCCAAAATGGATGATGAACTAATACGGGAGTTGCTACCGCGCCCGTCGTACCGACCTTACTATGATCAGTAGCAGGTCGTACAACAAAAATATGTTCTCTACATGTAGATGGAAGAATCACGACAGCCTGACATTGTCTACCGCCTTACGGGATCTCCCGGCCCATTTGGGGCAATAATTTGGATGGGTCGGCGCAACTGGACCACTTACACCACTCCTAGTTCTTATGAAATCTATGACTCTGAAACGTAAAGATCGTCCTCCTTTCCCCAAGTGTAATACTTGTTGATACGACTCCACTAAGTAGTTATATCTAGGTTGGAAAGGAAGATTCTCCAATATTTCCCAAGCTGTTGCTTGTTAATGGATATCGACTTGTTCCATGAATTTACCCCTCGAGCGTTGAGGTGGTAACACAATATTTGACTTGCAGCAACTAAATTGCTTCGAGAAAATATCTGTCCCCTGACAGTTTTGAGTTGAGAGTTTAAAATGAGTGGCAGTCACTTAAATCAGGTTTCCCATATTTTTGATAGTTGAGCGAGCATTTAAATCTTCTTAAAAGACAGATTTAAATGGAAAAATAGTGTTTTGGGAACCTCTTTTTAATTTAGAAAAATAATTAATAATATTTATTAAATAAGTAAGTCTTAAATGAATATTCGAAAATAATATTCATTAAGTAAATCATGATTAAATGAATATTCAAAAATAATATTCATTAAATAAATAAACCTCGAATGAATATTCAAAATAATATTCATTAAATAAATAAACCTCGAATGAATATTCAAAATAATATTCATTAAATAAATAAACCTCGAATGAATATTCAAAATAATATTCATTAAATAAATAAACCTCGAATGAATATTCAAAATAATATTCATTAATTAAATAAGGATTAAATGAATATTCAAAATAATATTCGTTAAATAAATAAACCTTAAATGAATATTTGAAAATAATATTCATTAAATAAGTAAACCTCAAATGAATATTCACAAATAATATTCATTAAATAAATAATTAATCCTCGAATAACCGTACCCGATATCTTTATCGGAAAAATAATCTTTAACATATACATAAAATATAATTACTACTGGTCTTAAGGAAAATCACACGCCCTTATCCTAGGGCATTTATAAAAACCTGGCTTCTAACTAATATCCCATATTTAGCTTAGAAGCCCATAATTAAATCATAAAGCAAGTATCACAATATACATTCGAAAACAGTTATGCCTTCCATTAGCATATATAACTGAAATAGTATTCAAATAGTATTTCTCGACTGAGATAATACTCAAATAACATTCCTTGAAAGATATAGTAAGCAAATATTATTCCTCGAATGATATCATACTCAGATAGCAATCCTCAACATATATAGTATTCTGCCGATGGAATCCCTCCGGGTTTCCGCGGCTATCTACATATCTCGAAATACCGACTCTCGATTTAGAGTCGAAAACAATGAATATGCTCTTATATATAGAGCTACAAGGTATATCGGTTCATAAGTACATTATCTCAAAGCTCGTATAATATCCAAAAGTCAAATTCTGTTTAACACGATATAATCATTTACCTCAAAACTATACAACGCTATACATGGCAAAAGCAGTATTATATAATTAATACTTCAAAGTATAGATTTGGAAACTTGCATCTATTATATGCATACATCAGAATATGGTACTTTAAAATACAGCATGGAATGAGAAAACTTGCCTGGAAATCCCGAAGTAGCAATAAGTCTCAGGTTGGTCCAGTAATCTAGAATCAACACAAGGTTCAAGATTAATAACTTAAACTCTTTCACCATACTAAGTATACACTAACTCAAGTACAAGGTCCATTTTCAAGTTAACTCCTTAAGATCCTCTACTCGAGCATGCTCGCTCACGCATTTTTATAAAATTGAGATTTAATCCTTTTAGCACGAAATCTTTTCGAGGGTCTTCCTAAACGTACCTAGCATGTTAAAACAAAGTTTCACATTCCAATAAGTCGCTTAAGGGGTTGGATCACTATCTCAAAGTTCATGCATTGAACCACTTAGTTACGCGAAACCGCTTTCACTGAAACGGACATTTCTCTTAAAACGTAAATCGTAATGACACGATTCTTTCGCTAAAACAATCTAGGAAACAAGGCCTACATGTTCATGGTCAGAAACTTCATGTTCATGCCCTTTTATGTAACCGTGATTTCTGCCTAAACTATCTAAGGAAATTTCGGCATGGTAACGGCGCTTATACGCGATTCCCGTGTTTTTAAACACTCTAATCAATTCATCAATCGACAACCAACAATCACAACCCAAGGATCTCCTCCAAATCACTTTATTTCTGTCTAAACATACTCATAACACTAATCACTAGTTCAACCATCAATCAATCCATTAAACCTCATACATATCATGTAAATCATCTCTAAATCATACTATCACTAACAATCATCCATTTATACACTAATATCAAATCATAAGTAAAAGTGTGAGAGGGTTTATACCTTCCTTGGTACTTAATATAGACTATAGATGGCTAGTATACCCTTCCTTGCTCCTTGATTATCCTTTACAAGCCTTAAACTTTAAGATCAAAACAAGAAACCACTTGAAGTTACTATTCATCCTCATCTTGTAAAATCCATAACAAATCGAAACATAAGAGTTTAGTGCTAAGATTTTTACCAGACCGTGTGCTCTCCATAAGCTTTCTTTTGAGTTATAGATCGTCAAATTTGAAGCTTCCTAGCTAGGGTTTTGAGCTCCATCTTTCCGCTTGACAGAAACTGGACAGATTGGGTTCTCCAACTTGGGGAAGAGATTTGGCTAGGCTACACTCCTTTGTTGACTATGAAATTTTTAACGAATGTTACCCATCGAGTGGAGAATATATGGTTACAATTTGGTGATTTAAGGATGGATAGAAGTGGAGATATGAATTGTTCTTTGAGCTTGGTTTCTGCTGAGCAGAATTGTTTGTTGGTTATGAAATGAATTAATACATGTATATATGTATTAATATTTGGATGCATCTTCTACTTTTGTGTTGTCAACACTCCATTGGTCCAAGTGTTGGCCTTACATAACACTTCCCACTTTTTGGTTAAATGCAAAAGGGTCATCCTTGTTATAGTTGACTTTCAAGCATGATACTTTGGTTTCTCTGCTTCCACCAATTTGATTCTCTTTGTGTCTTTGGTTAAAATACTAATGTTACACTTCTACGCAATATTTTATTATCTCATTGCGGCACAATCCTTTATCTGTTCCTTCTTTATTCCTTGTTCTTAGAAAATGTTCTCGCGTTTCTTCGAATATTCTCAATCTCTTTTTATAGAGTTCCTTAACTCTTGGTTAGCTTCATTTTTGTTTAAATCCTTGAGTCCACTTGATATAATTCTCTTGATGATCATGTAGGATATTTAATCTTGTCATAATTTCAATCCTTAATCCATGATTCGTTTGCTTAATCGCTTAATCTCGTTGAACGCTCGCAAGGATTTCTTAAGTGTTCTATCGAAGTAGTTTACCGTAAACGTTCTTGATATCACTAATTCTTTTATTAAATCCATATCCATGGAATTGATAATTTAAATCCTCCAATATTTTCAAATAATGATTAATCCGTCCGTTATTGGTGAAATTTCGGAGAAAACAGAAAATGCTATTTTCTGATTCTGACAGCTTTTGCATTCCTTCATTTTCAAAGTAGATCACTAATACGACTTCGAAAGTTCATTATCCCGACTCGTACATAGGGTGGTCTGAAAATCTTTTTCGGTTCAGAAATTTACTATTCATCAGGATTTTACTATTCATCAAAAAAAAATTTAAACTAAGTCCAAAATTTGGGGTTATTACAGTCTCCCCTCCTTAAAAGGATTCTGTCCCGGAATCTAAGAAAATAGCTGAGGTTACTCTTTCAATATAGAAATCTCCAGTTTCCAGGTTGACTCTTCAACCCTCTGGTCTCATTACAACTCTTACTCATTCCGGTCTACGGATCCTACGTAGTACTCGCACTCAATCTCGTTGCCAAACATGTTTGGAAAACTCCTCCCGAATCGGGAGTTCAATCATTGGTTCTTATCTGACACGATGGTGACTGGAACTCCACGTCACCCAACGATCTATTTCGTAACTCTTCGGTTAACGATCTCTTGCTGATAATAAAATATGAGTAGACTCATTTGATCCATCAATTATAGCTCAATTGACGTCATAGTCCGACTTGATTCTTGTTGATCCTATCACAGAATCCATTATAGTAAAATTACATTCCTAATCAGGAATCTCCATTAACTGTGATACTCAACTAGGTCTTTGTTCTACTTTCATTTTCTGACATATCCAATATTTGTTTACCAATCGATAAATCCTTTTATTTATCCGACCACTTATAACATTTCCTTAACTTTCTTTACCTTTTTGTACTCTCGGTGTAGCTGTCTCTTTATGACAGATCTTTATTCCTTAATTCGTTCTGGCTCATTCAGGACCTTTAAATAATCCTTTATGATCTCGTGACTTCAAACTTCATCCTTTCAGTTCTTCTTATTAGTCATTCCGAAGATTTAGCATCTTTCATTTCTTGAACATTTGGAATCCCAACTTGGTAAAATATACCTTATGATTCCTGGAAATTTTCTCACATTTCTCGATCCATTCAACTTTTTCAGTCTTTCGAGTAAGTCTGGTCAGTGGGGCTGCTATTTTAGCAACATCTTGTACACCTCTCCGGTAACATCCGGCTAAATCCACAAAATTACTCACCTCGGTTGGTGCGGTTGGTCTTTCCCAATTCGAAACAGCTTTTATCTTAGCGGGGTCAACCAGCACCTCTTCACTGTTGACCATATGTCCTAAAATTGTACTTCCCTTAGCCAAAGCCCACACTTTGAGAACTTGGCATATAATTTTTCTCTCCTCAGTGCTTCTAACACGATCCTCAAATGTTTTGCGTGTTCCTCCTCTGTCTTGGAGTAGACTGAATATCATCGATAAAACTATGACACACTTGTCCAAATACTTCTTGAAAATTCGATTTATCATGTCCATGAAAGCTGCAAGGGCATTCGTCAGCCCAAACGTCATTACTAAGAACTCGTAGTGTCCATACCTGGTGCGAAACGCAGTATTGGGTACGTCCTTGGGTTTAATATTCAATTGGTGGTATCCAGTTCTCAATCAATATTCGAGAATTTAACTGCATCATGCAGCCGATCGATCAAATCACCGATCCTTGGCAGGGGTATTCATTCTTAACAATTAGCCTATTTAGCTCTCGATACTCTATGCACGGCCTCATGCTGTCGTCCTTTTTCTTCACCAATAACACGGGTGCATCCCACGGTGACGCACTTGGTCTTATCATTCCTTCCCCTAACAATTTCTACAATTGAGCGACTAATTTCTTCATCTCGACTGGAGCTAGTCGGTACGGGGCCTTCGAAACTGGCACCGTTCTTGGAGCTAATTCTATACCCGACTTTATTTCTCTATCGGGTGGTAACCCCGGAAGATCTTCTGGAAATACATCCTCGAATTCGTTGATGACAGGGATATTCCGCATACTAGGTGCTTCCCGTTTCGTATCCATCACAGTCGTTAAGCAAGTTTCATCTTCTTGAAGGTCAAACATTCCCTCTTCCGACAATCTGAATTCTTACCTTCTTTCTTTCTCAATCTATTCACGTTTCATACTCTATTTTCTTTATTCTCATTTCTTTCTCGTCCACTTTGCTTCCATTTCTATCATAGTCGTTTCATTAACCAAGGTAACATAATCAGTCGTTTCGAACACTTCGTTATTCTGAATTCGTATCATGCGAAACAAACCTTGGCAATTTTCGTAACTTCGATTCATAATTTATCGGGCTCATTTGTTTTAGCTCTAAGCTTCAACGCTCCATTTTTTCAAATACTAAGGAAAATACTTGCATGGTACCAAGAATACTTCAAGCAACAGAATGCTTTATATATATATATAAACTTTGCAAAATTCTCGCTGAGGGGGCGACCTGGTTAGGTCTCAATCAAATTATCGTTTGAAAATTTTCTCATCATACTTCACTGCATACAAAATGCATCGTGAATTCACTTATATAAATTTGACCGAAAGTTGAACTTAGTGAAACAATAACTAGTTCATTTCAAGAAAATTTTAACGACTAGCTGAACAAAATTTGCTAGTTCGATTAGTTTGGGACGCAACATCTAGCTAGGACGATTAGCTAGATTTTCATTATATCATTAAAATTTCAACTAGTTAGAACAATTAACTAGTCACTCATCATGGCACATATAATTAGCCAGTTTCAATCTACGAGTACAAAATCTCGACATTGTAGCCAAAGAAAGAAAGAAAACAACATTTTGACTACTCGGATAATGAATTGAAAAGAAGAGTAAATAAGTTTAGGATGAACAAGGTAATTATAACCCTTGAATAAGTTTCAATCTTCTTGGTGGAAGATTGGTGTCATGGTTTAGTAAGAAGCAACATTCAGTTTCTACATCTACAGCAGAAGCTGAATACATTGCTGCTGGAAGTTGCTGTGCACAAATTCTATGAATGAAGAATCAACTGTTGGATTATGGTCTAGTGTTAAATAATATCCCTATCTACTGTGACAACACTAGTGCCATAGCCATCTCAGAAAATCCTGTTCAACACTCTAGAACAAAGCACATTGATATTAGACATCATTTCATAAGAGAGCATGTTGAAAGAGGAACTGTGAAGTTGATCTATGTCCCTACAGAAAAGCAACTTGCAGACATCTTCACAAAACCACTGGATGAAGCAACCTTTAACAGGTTGGTAAGTGAATTGAGAATGCTAAATCTGGTATGTTAACTTACTAGTTTTTCCATTCTAATTTTTCTTTGAAGCTTGTGACAGTAACCCTAACAAGTTGTTGTCATGAGAAAGTTACTGTCTACTCAAGTCTCTATCTGTTTTAGACAGCACGTTTACTTTGACTTTGTTGAATTGAATTTTGTGCTCGTCTCTTACTTGAGAGTTAGATTGTGTATGACATTAACTTGCATGGTTTTTGTTGTGGAACGAAAAGTAGGTTTAGATATTGACGACGGGTATTTAATGTAATGTAGTGGACAAGCGTGTCTTAATGGCTGCTCTCGTGTTTCGTGACTGAACAGGTCCTCACAAGATGCTTACGTATCTCAATTATCACTGAGAATCAAGCCAAGAAAATGTAGTTCTAATGTTGAGGGGTTAGGCCCTTTATATAGGCGTCTGGAGCCCTAAAATTGTGGTAGAATTAGGTTACTTGATGGCCAAGTAACCGCCTTTGAATAGTGGATAACTCTTATCAGAATTAGTTTCCATGTTGGAGTTGGTTTCCATGTTGGACGTTGTATTGGAAGCTTCCTAGTGGTTTCCAACCACTGGACTGTATATGAACCAAGCCCATGCCTTAGTGGTTTAAAACAAGGGTTGAACCTTGGCCCAATTGTTGACTACGAATTTTATCATCATAGCCATGGTTCCAGGCCTCATTAATGGGCCTCGTATTTGGACCATCTTAAGTATATTTATTGCAACATTAAATGTGTCCTTACTCAACCATAAGGGACGAATCCCCAAGCTTCCATACCTCAGAACGAGACGAGCCCTCTTCAGATGGTTGTCTCGTCGCTCGATCACAACCTCCCCCGTGGAGCACAGATCTCCACAACCGTGCTCCCTATAAGCACCAATCCTGCTTACGGGTTACCTAACTATCCCCCTGAAACAGGAGGAAGTGGCCATGCCCCCATAATTCATGAACCATACGAACCACCCTATATTCGAGGATTGGGACCCATCCATGAACAAAGGTACTTGGATTATTCTGGGCCCTATAGTGACGACTACTCATCTGATGAAGGTCGAGATCAAGCACCTAGGAGAAGAAGAGCCAGCAAGGAGCCCCTTTGGACTCGGGGGGCAACTGCAAGGGCACCTATGACTGCTATGGAAAGGATAAGGGCTCATGAAGCCGAGATCCAGAAATTAAAGAAAGATATGGAGATAGAGCAGCAAAGAAGGCAAACTCAGCCTTTGAACCAAGGGGCAAGAGATGTTCCTATAATTGATTTGGAAAGACCTTCAAGGAGGCAAGGAAGAGCTAGGACTCCAAGAACAGAGACTCCCAGGTCAGATCCCCGTGTTTTAATGCAACTGGGTGACCCAGACGATCCTATTCCACCCTTCACTGAAGAGGTAATGGCAGCCCATGTATCAAGGAAATTTAAGATGCCTACTATCAAGGCATATGATGGTACGGGTGATCCCGCAACACATGTAAGGACTTTTTCAAATGCACTGTTGCTGCAACCAGTCACCGATGCTCTTAAGTGTAGGGCGTTTCCTCAAACCCTGGCTGGCATGGCTCAGAGATGGTATAGTCGTTTGCCACCCAACTCTATCAGTTGTTTTAGAGATCTGAGCACGGCTTTCATCAACCAATTCATCAGTGGACGAGTACATGAGAAAAGCTCTGCTTCACTCATGAATTTAACCCAAGGAAAGAACGAGACGTTGAGAGATTATCTCAAACGTTTCACCAAGGAGAAATTGAATATACCTGATCTAGACAACAAGGTAGCTATGATAGCCCTTCAACAAGGAACCACGGATGTCTTTTTCAAGATGTCATTGGCCAAACACCCCCCTGAGAGCATGGTTGAGCTCCAACAAAGGGCTGGAAAGTACATCAAAGCTGAGGAAAGCATGAAGAAGACTGACACCCCCGCTGTAGGTGGTGGAAATAATGGTGGCTCGAAGAAGCGAAAGACGGAGCAAGAGTATGATGTCAAGGACAAATATCCTCGTACGACTAGAGACTCTGATTCAGCTCCAAGAAAAAACAATCCAGGCACGAAATTTACTGAATATGCAAGGTTGAATGCTCCAAGGAGTCAAATCCTCTATGACATTGAGAAAGATAGGGATTTCCGATGGCCGAAGCCACTAAGGGGAGATCCTGAGAAGCGAGATAAAAACAAGTATTGTAGGTACCATAAAGACTCGGGCCATGATACTGATGATTGTAGGCAACTCAAGGATGAGATTGAGTTTCTAATTCGGAAAGGGAAATTGAACAAGTTCACCAAAGATGGAGACATGAACCCCCCTAGAAGAGACTGTGATAGAAGGGATGGGGACCGAGATCAAGGTCGTAACCCACAACCCCGAGGGCCAGTGATCAACATGATTTCAGGAGGACCAACCGCGGCAGGAACCACTAGGAACTCTCGAAAGGCTTATGCCCGAGAAGTAATACATATTGTTGGAGAAGCACCCAAGCGTGCAAAGACTGAGATGTCGATTGGATTCGATGATTCGGACCTTGAAGGGGTGAAGTTCCCCCATGACGATCCTTTGGTGATAGCCCCCGTGATTGGAAACAACGAGGTAAAACGAGTCCTAGTGGACAATGGAGCCTCTGTTGATGTCCTTTTCCATGACACGTTCTTGAAGATGGGGTATAATGATTCCCAGCTGATCCCCTCGAACATGCCCATTTACGGGTTCAACGCGGTGGAATCTAAAGTGGAAGGCACAATTCAGTTGCCTATGACTATTAGTAAAGAACCAAAAGAAGTAACTCAAATGTTGAATTTCGTGGTAATCAAAGCATCCTCGACCTACAACGCCATCCTTGGAAGAACCGGACTTCATGCTTTTAAGGCTGTGGCCTCAACCTACCATATAAAAGTCAAGTTCCCGACCAGGAGTGGTGTTGGAGAAGAAAGGGGCGATCAAAAGACGGCTAGGAGCTGTTATGTAGCCGCGTTAAGGCCAGACGGAGTCGGGGGGCAGGTTCTCCCTATCGAAGACATGGATATCAGAGAAGATGAGGACCATAGAGGGAAGCCAGCTGAGGATTTGGTTCCTGTTCCTTTGGACCCTCTCGAACCCGAGAAGGTGACTTACATTGGAGCACTACTAAAAGAACCTTTGAAGGGCGAGTTGATCACGTTCCTACAAAAGAACAGTGATGTATTTGCATGGACAACTGCTGACATGCCAGGGATTGATCCCAACTGATAACTCACAAGCTCAATGTCGATCCAAAAAGGAAGGCGATATAGTAGAAGAAGAGGAAGTTTGCACCAGAAAGGCAAGAAGCCATAAAACAAGAAGTTGAAAAGCTCCTAGAAGCTGGATTCATTGAAGAAATCCAATTTCCAGAATGGTTGGAAAACCCGGTTATGGTTAAGAAAGCCAATGGGAAGTGGAGGATGTGCATAGACTTCACTGATTTGAATGATGCTTGTCCCAAGGATTTCTTCCCGCTACCAAGGATTGACACCTTGATAGATGCTACTGCAGGGCATGAAATACTGAGCTTTATGGACGGTTTCAGTGGTTACAACCAAATCAAGATGCACAAGGATGACACAACCAAGGTATCATTCATTACTGATTTTGGGGTCTTTTGCTACCTTGTCATAGCTTTTGGACTAAAGAATGCATGGGCGACTTATCAACGCCTAGTTAACAAGATCTTTGCCCACTTGATTGGAAAAACCATGGAGGTCTACGTTGATGACATGCTCGTTAAGAGTTTGTTTAAAGACGACCACATCCAGCATCTTAAGGAGGCATTTGAAGTGCTGAGGCACCATAAGATGATGCTAAATCCTGCCAAGTGTGCTTTTGGAGTAGGATCCGGAAAATTCTTGGGTCTCATGGTCTCTAAGAGGGGCATTGAAGCTAACCTCGACAAGATCAAATCTATCCTTGACATGGAACCTCCTCGTACCGTTAAGGACGTTCAGAGGTTGACTGGAAGAGTTGCAGCTTTAGGGAGATTTATCTCAAAGTCTGGAGACAAATGTTTGTCATTTTTTAAAGCCCTGAAGAATGTCAAGGATTTTGAGTGGACAACAGAGAGTCAAGAGGCCTTTGAAAAGCTCAAGAGGTACATGGTTGAGGCCCCGTTGCTGGCCAAACCAAGCCCGGAAGAAACCCTTTATCTTTATCTAGCAGCCTCCGATCAAGCTCTCGGTGCTGTCCTTGTAAAGGAGGAACGAAAGGTTCAAAAACCAATCTACTATGTAAGCAAAATTTTACATGGGGCAGAATTGAACTATTCTGTTATTGAGAAGTTCGCGTTGGCACTAATCATGGCCTCAAGGAAGCTACGCCCTTACTTTCAGGCACACAAAATTGAAGTCCTGACGGACCAACCATTGAGAAGCATCCTACATAGTCCAAAGGCCAGTGGAAGGTTAATTAAATGGGCAGTTGAGCTGGGAGAGTTTGACATCAAGTACAAGCCTCGAACATCCATTAAGGCTCAGGCATTGGTTGACTTCGTGGTTGAATGCACCATTAACAACCAAGAAGTCGGGGGGCAAGAGGTAGTACCCCATGAAGCACCTGAGGTTGAAAATAGAGATGAAGATGAAGAACTTGATCTGAAAGAATACTGGGTACTCTATTTTGACGGGGCATCAAAAACAAAGTCAAGTGGTGCAGGCTTGGTCTTGCAAAGCCCCGATGGGTTTACAGTTGAGTACGCTTTAAAGTTGGACTTCCCTACAACCAACAACGAAGCTGAATATGAGGCCTTGATAGCTGGTTTAGGCTTGGCTAGAATTCTGAGGGTCAAGAACCTGAAGGTATGTGGAGATTCAAGGTTGGTTATCTCGCAAGTTAATGGTGAGTTTGAAACCAGGGACGAAACTATGGCTAAATATCGAAGAGTTGTGAAAGCTGTTATGACTCAGTTTGATGAGTGCTATGTGGAACACATCCCCAGAGAGGAGAATGTGAAGGCTGATGCCTTATCTAAATTTGCTTCTTCTGAAATTGAAAATTATTTGGGAAGTGTTTACTTTCAGGTCTTGAAGGCCCCTACTATTGATTCGAAACTTGTGGCTCCCATTGATATAGGAGGCTGTTGGATGGATCCAATCAAGGCTCACCTTGAAACTGGATGGCTCCCTGATAACGCCCAAGAGGCACGCAAGTTGTCGGTGAGAGCATTGAGGTATACTTTGATTGAAGGGCTACTTTATAAGAGGTCTTTTGTGATCCCCTACCTAAAATGTCTAAGGCCCCAAAAGGCACGAGAAGCACTTGAAGAAGTCCATGGAGGGATTTTTGGGCAACACTTGGGGGGCAGAGCCCTTGCTACTAAGATAACCAGGCTAGGTTTTTATTGGCCCGAAATGCTGAACGATGCCAAGGATTTTGTTAAGAAGTGTGATCGTTGTCAGAAACATGCACCAGTGGTTAGGCAACCACCTGAGATGCTGACTTCAATCAATTCTCCAATTCCGTTTGCTATGTGGGGAATGGACATACTTGGTCCCTTTCCAATGGCTACGGCTCAAAGAAAGTTTCTAATAGTGGCAATTGATTATTTCACTAAGTGGATTGAGGCCAAACCCTTGGCCAAGATAACCACCAAGCAAGTTGCTCAGTTCCTGTGGGAAAGCATCATGTGTAGATATGGGATACCTCGCATCCTTGTTACAGATAATGGAACACAGTTCAACAATGAAGAATTCAGGACGTATTGCGAAGAGAACGCAATTGAGCTCAGATTCACCTCGGTTGCCCACCCTCAAGCGAATGGGCAAGCAGAGGTCGCGAATCGAATCATACTGGATGGATTGAAGAAAAGGGTCGAACGTTCCAGGAACACTTGGGTGGACGAGATACTACCTATACTGTGGGCTTATCGTACCACTTGCAAAGTCACCGCTGGAACAACCCCATTCATGCTTGCTTATGGAGCAGAAGTTGTTGTACCTTTAGAGATCTCACATGTATCTCCAAGGATTGAAGCTTTTGAACAAGAAACTAATGAAGAAGGAATGAGGTTGGCTCTCGACTTAATTGCTGAAGTCAGGGATGAAGCACACGCTCGAAATATAGAATATCAGAAATGAACCTCCTTCCATTACAACCGAAGGGTTAAGGAAAGGTTCTTTCGACAAGGAGACTTGGTTCTCAGAAAAATAGAGGCATCGGGAGTAGGAGAGAAAGGAAAGCTGGCACCCAACTGGGAAGGGCCATATCGAGTTAAAAAGACCCTCGGGCGAGGAGCTTACAAGCTCGAACTTTGAATGAGACAGAGGTGCCTCGCACTTGGCACGTTTCGAATCTCAAGATCTATTATGTGTAACTATCCTTTCAGGATACTATCTAATACTTATTAGGAAGAATAGACCTAAGGTTCATTTGAAACCATGTCAGGGCATGTACTTCATATTTACAGTTTATTATTTATAAAAGGGTAGAACCCATCCTTGTTTCGTTTTCAATGTATGTTTATTCTCTTATATCTTGTTTTATGTACCAACACTCGATATGTGCAATTATAAGTACCGAAAACAAGTAAAGGAGATAAAAAATAAACATTGAACACATAACAACGGATTGACATAATAAAAGGTCCGAAGGATCCTCAAGTTAAGATTACAAATGATTGAAAGCAAGTTTGAAAAGCCAACAAAGGGCCATGAACGGAAACAATGAAAAGCCACATATGGCTACGAGCCTTGCAAGGCCAGAAACACAAAGGAGAATTCTTCCTTACTACTCTCCTCGTCGAGATGACGAGCCACTGCTTGAACCGGAAGAAGAATCTCTTTCTTCGCGAATTACTCCCCTATGTTTCCCCTCAGCAGGGTGAGCCATACCTTTCCCTTTTCCAACAACAGGGCTGGCAGAGCGCCTGCCCCTAGACTGGGATGATTGAGCCTCCTCTTCTTCTTCCTCCTCCTCCTCTTCCTCTTCTGCCTCCTCCTCTTCCGAATCGGAAGTTGGATCATCACCAGGCTCACCGGCAGGAACCCAAGGATTAGGGAACTTGGAGGGTTTAACTAATCCCGGGTAAGACTGTTGGACATCCGAAATTGCCTTGTTCCAACCAACTGAAAGGAAAGTGGGTCGAACTTTATTGTCATGCTGGTCCATAAACTCAAGGAAACCATCAGAATTCAGGTAGTTGTCAACCACCTGTTGGTTTCCCTGATGAGACTTACTCTCCAAAGCCTCATACTTTCCCTTGTAAGAGGAGGCATCCTCCTCGGCAGCATAAGCTCTTGTTTCCCATTCCTTCGCCTCTTTGAGAGCTCGACTTTTCTCTTTGTTAGAAGCCCTTAAATCATCCCTCAAAGTCCTCCCTTGATGAATGGAGGTCTGGAAATAGGAATTCATCTATGACAAAAGATAAAAGCAAGTCAATAAACAAGGGATGGTGGAATACAAGTAGCTAAAATGAAACAAGTAAATATTAACCTGATACATAGCTTGGCTCCCCAACTGTTCAGTTTCTTCCAACCCCGAACGTGCAAGTAAGTTCACCATGTCAGGGGGGGTAATGGAGAACCTAGACCACTCCATGGCCAACATAGAACTCCCGGCAATGGAGTCTTGATCACATATCCCCCACGAGGGTTGAAAGGTAGTCTTGACAATGCCCTCTGAATTCCTAAATCTCTTCCCAGCTTTCTGAGAATGAGTAAGGAAATCTGGAACCTTGGAAGGTGGAGGATTGGAAGCAAGCTCGGCTTTCTTAGCCATCCTCTTGGTAACTTGCTCACTATTTGCCGGCTCCTTGTCAATGTTATCAGCAGCTGAAAAATACAAGGCATAAACGTTGGAATAAGAATAAGCGTGTTTCAAAACAAGGAATAACAATAAAATTACCCTCCAACGACAATCTACTCATTCCAACTTCGACCATGATCCTTTCAGTCAGGAAAGAGCGATAATGAACATCTTTGCAACCCGTTATAAGTTCATCCCTGTCAGGGAATTCATGGGACTTGAGCTCATTGATATAGCTCCCAAAATCCACCACATGATTGAAACTAGACCTAAAATATTGGCCCCAATCTCCCCCTTCCAATAGAGCACAACAAAATGATGCCTCCATTCGTGGATGGAGTCGGGGAGAGAGGCATTGTTACAAATGTGGTTGACATTCGAACGATGTTGAATAGAAACCCACCCTTTCCGGGTGGCTGGGCTGTTTTTGAGCACAAAAATGCTTCTGAAAATAGGAATACTCAATGAAATCCCTTCTTTCAAGCATCTTTCCATGAAGATAAAAATGAACTTCCAAGAGTTTGGATATAGTTGGCAGGGGTTAATCCTCAACTCAGCTAACAACCTCACCACGAAAGGGTGGAGTGGAAACCTAAGGCCAGCCGCTATAGCGTCCTTGTAAACAAACAACCTTTCTGGATGCCAGTTGCAAGTTCTATCACCTAGCCCGGGAACCTCTATCTTAAGATCAAGGGGAAAAGAGTACCTCTTCCTGAGTTTCTTCACATCAGCCCTCCCCAGGGTACTTGGAAACTTGAATGAATCTAACTCAGCATTGTTTGGAAAGGCATCCCCCATTTGGTTTACTAACTAAAACAAAGTAGGTAAGGGTTCATCTATAACAACTGGGACACAGGAAAGATGATTACCTTGTCTGGCTCTTGCAGCCAGCCTCTGAGCAACAGCGGATGATGGACCAGCTACTCGTTGATCAGTCATGATTTAAAGATGGGTACTTGACTCAAAGAAGATTTCTTGGTTGAAAACCACACTAAAACCAGAGAAAATACTAGAGAGAAAAATGCAATAGAAAAGTTTGCAAATGAAGGTGTGAGTAGAATGAGCTCACTCACCTCTCTTTTATAGAAAATGGTCACCTGTGACAACAAGTCACATTTCAAGACGACCCGCGTTTATAGGTTTAATTGTCAAAATCAATGATAAAACGACTGAAGAAGTTCATATAGTCGAACCAAAGCTTCTATTCTTTTAAATAAGAACGAAGAAAATGAATGAAAATGCAGCCTGGAGCTATATAAAGCTACCAGTTGAGGATTTAAGTCTAAATAAGCATGATTTGCTTAAATAAGCAAAGTTTAATCCTAATTAAGGATTAAGTACAACAATCTTCCCAACCTAGTTGGGTAACTTGGTTTAAAAGCCCCGGATGACTAGAGCCTCCGTTGGAAGCTTTTGGATGACTAGCCCCGGATGACTAGCCCCGGATGACTAGAGCCTCCGTTGGAAGCTTTCGGATGACTAGCCCCGGATGACTAGCCCCGGATGACTAGAGCCTCCGTTGGAAGCTTTCGGACGACTAGCCCCGGATGACTAGAGCCTCCGTTGGAAGCTTACGGATGACTAGCCCCGGATGACTAGAGTCTCCGTTGGAAGTTTTCGGATGACTAGCCCCAGATGACTAGCCATGTTTAAATCATGGTTTCATGCTTGGATGCTTGGAAGCGCGCCCAAGACATGGCCGACCAGCGCGCGAGCCGCCCGAGCCAAGGTCAGCCAGCGCCCGAGCGCGCCCGAGACATGGCCGACCAGCGCCCAAGCGCGCCCGAGCCACGGCCAACCAGCGCCCGAGACGCGGCCAACCAGCGCCCGAGACGCGGCCAGCCAGCGCGCGAGCCGCCCGAGACGCGGCCGACCAGCGCCCCAGCCGACCAGGCGCGGCCGACCAGCGTGCGAGCCGCCCAAGACGCGGCCGACCAGCGCCCCAGCCGCCCGAGACGTGGCCGACCAGTGCCCCAGCCGACCAGGCGCGGCCGACCAGCGCCCCAGCCGCCCGAGGCGCGGCCGACCAGCGCCAGAGACGCGGCCGACCAGCGCCCGAGCGCGCCCAAGACACGGCCAACCAGCGCCCCGGCCGACCAGGCCAGGCCAACCAGGCCACCGCACCCCCGCCGACCAAGAGAGGCCGACCAAGGCCGCTGCGCCCCAACCGACCAGGCAACCACGCCCCAGCCGCCCAGGGCCAGCCGACCAGGCGCCTGGAAGGCCTTCAGCCGACCAGGGCTGGCCGACCAGGCCGTTGGGAGGCTGTTGGCCGACTAGGGTTGGCCGGCTTGGCACCCCGGGGGGCCTCCGGCTGGACCAAAAAATTTCGTCATTTTTCGACGTTTTTCGTTCCACAATAGTTTTTAATGTTGAAATTGGTCAAGGAATTTCCTTGATTGGTCAGTCTTGCTTTGATTGTTGGATTAGTGGTAGACATCACTTAATTGCAATCTGTGGTAGTTGTATGGGTATTCCAAACTGTTGACCATTTACATCCCTCTTAACCTAGTATGCCTATAAAATGAATCTTAGGCCATATTAGTGAATCATTTAGAAAAAGGGTAAAATGGATGTCAAAGTAGGAATCGAAGTCAGGCCAAAGTCTTGTGGCAGTGAGCCCTACAATGAAGAAGTTGAAGCTCTGTTTGATGAGTTGTGGGACATCCTCGATGAGGAGGAAGAAATAGAACTTGCTGCCAAAGCCGCTGAGGAGGCTAAGGGGCAATAAGAGGAAGAGGAGTTTCAAGCACTCCTCAAGGAAGAAGGAACCACAGAAGAGGAAGTTAGGGCAGAATTTCTAGAATTGGTTAAGAAAGACTGTAATGAATAGTTAATCTCACCAATTGTAGTAATTTAACCTTCTTCAATTAATAAAATTCATCCTTTTCCTTCTGTAGTTTCTTATTGCTTGCTGTATGTGTTGCTAAGTGCTTAAATGGTTGAATTTTGTTATGAATGAATAATGAATCAGTAATAAATAGTGCATATGTTTAACTGGTGTCTCTTTAGTTAAGTTATTAATCATAACAGTTTCAATAAAAAGTCTCGACAGTTGTTATTTTCCTGCAAAGGTTGCTGTCATCAAGAAAAGTAGATGTCACGGTTAATTGACAGTTAGCTTCTCGACAACAGTAAACAACTTTCTGTCATGATTTGTAAAGATACTGTCATGTGAGAACTTAACGATGACAGTGAGTTTTGCGCGAAATGTTTCTGTCATGCAAAACATGTTGTCATCACACCAAAGTTACTGACATGATTGTTTTGAGCGCACAGGTTACTGTAAAAGTAGTGAACCGTTAAATTTGGACACGCATCCTCCACGAGGAGAGAGAAATCAGCCAGTAACCCACGTGACTGTTAATTGGGTTAAGACACGATTTCACTTTTCCACTTTGTCAGTTAAACGCTTGAACTTCCCTCTAAATTCATCAAACATACAACTGTTCTCAAAAAGCAAACACAACACTCTCCTTTCTCTTCTCTCCGAGCAATTCATCTTTTACCTTCTTTCTTCTCTCAACAAGCAAAAATAGCCCCACACAATCAATTTCACAGACTAATCTTGCTGGCATCTACTCTCTTAGTGATGCTGGTGAAGATTTCAAAGGGCTTGTTTCGTTCATGAATAAGTCCTATCTAGGGTATGCAATTACCTCAACTCCTGTTCTTGACCTAGATAGGATTGAAAATTTCTAGGAAACTGATGTTGCTCAAGGAGATGGTGACAACGCAACCATTCAGTTCAAAATCAAGGAGCACAGTTACATTCTCACTATCAAGGGCATCAATGCGGCTTTAGGAATTGTGCTAGAACCAGGTAAGACCTATGCTGAGCTTGCTAATGATGAGACCCTGAAGAAGCTCTTGTTGAAAATTGGGTATTCTTGACCCATTCTTGAAGAGGGAACAACAAAGTGGTACCCTTCTGGTGAAATGGACAGGAAGTATCTCCGAAAGGAGTGGAGCATGGTATTTGATGCAATGGTGAAGGTGTTTTCTACCAAGACCACTGGCTGGAATGGAATTCCCACCTACATCAAAAAGCTCACTCACTCTCTTGTTCATGGGTACAAAGTGGATGTTGGAAAGCTGCTCATGGCACACCTCAAGGCTGCCATAGGTAAGAAGGTAAACATTTATCCTCGCTTTCTTATGTTATGCATTAATTCTTTATGTGATTTTGATGAGAATGCCCCTCGTTTGGAGGTATGCATTGTTCTGAAAAGAAACACACACACAACTCTCACCTCACAGAATTTAAATGCACATATTCCACTTTGCTTCACCAAACACATGGTTGATCAAGTGCCCAACCTTGATTTTCTATTACCCTCTGGTTTTGACACCTTCACTGTTGAGAATGAAGCTGGATTAGACCCAAATTCAGCTAACCCTCATTCTACCCCATACATTCAGCCTAGGTTCTCTAGACTTCCCAAAGTACAGAGACAAGCCTTACAAGAAACCAGAAAAAGACCCCTAGAGACTGGTGTTGGTGGTAGTGTTGAGAGTCAAGAGGGAGTTCCTGCACCTAGTGCAGCAAATAAGGAAGGTAGTCAAACAGAACCCACAGTGGTTCCTCCTGAGCCTAAGAAGAAGAGAGCTAAGAGGACCAAAACCACTGTCAGCCACCCTACAGTCTCCCAAAAGGCTGTAGAGGAAAATAGGGAAATAAACTCCTCCCTAGATGTTCCTTCTCAACAAGGGACATCTATTGAAATTGGCATGTCTCCCAAGGCACCCTATACAGAGTCTGCACAACCTCATGTTCCAACTTACGAGGAGCCTCCACTTGCAGAAACACGCATGGAGTCAGGACACAGTGAGGACTTCACTTCCCCTATTGATGCTTCACAAGTTCCATTTGTGGAGCAGCCATCATTCTCTTCTCCACTTTCACCTTCTTCCTTTCCTACACATTCATTTGTTTCTTCTCCACAACCTAGAGAGGGGGATAGTCCCAACCCTTCAGGTTTTGATCATCCATCTCCAATCATGGATGAGCCCCCTTCTAGTGGTCCACAAGAACCCATTTATCAAAGTGAAATGAACACCACTCCTTCAAACACTGAGAAAGAGCAAGGTACAACTCTGCTAGAAAGTGAAACAGCCAGTACCTTGTTCAATCTCCAAGGAGCATCTTACCTTAGGGAAGATGATGTCACAGCCTCAGTTGCTGTCAAAGACACTGAGAATGTTGTTGTCATGGGTGACCCTACTGTCAAAGACTCAGAAGAAGTTGCTGTCACAGCCCAACCTGCTGTCCAAGATGCAGTGGAACCTACTGTCAATCTTTCAACTGATAGTAACATTCCTGACAAAGTTCCTGTCACCTCTGCTCAGCCTGATTTTGATGTTGTAATTGTTGAAGATGTCTCTGATGATGATGTGCCACTATCTCAGTTCTTAAAGGTACATTCTAAACCATCTATTTCATTGCATGTAAGTACTGCTCATACCCATGCATCTAGGATGAGTGAGGGTGTGCAAAAGAAAAGAGAGATAAAAGAAAAGAGAGGTGAGCATAAAAATGAGAGGCAGCCAAATGAGCTGGCAAAAGGTGAGGGACTTGAGCATGTCCAGAGTGAATTTGAGGGAGCCCCACACTTACAGGCACTAGGCCATGAGAGTTCTTTTGTGAGGAGTGATGAGATCACTCAGAAAAACAATGAGAGTGTGAGAACCCCCATAGCCTCCAAGCCCCGGTCTTTTCCTTCACCCTCAAGAAGGACAAGAACAGGTGGCTCCTCTTCTGCACTCAGGTTTGCAGCTCTAGAGAATAGGTGTCTCTCCATGGAATCCAAGCTTGACAGCCTGTCTACAATGGTGGCCTCTGGCTTCTCCAGCATTCAGGAAGCCATTCAGGTTCTATCTGCAAGTCTTGATGCTGCCAACTTACCTAAGGGGGAGAAAAGGGCAAGATCAGAATCACAAAAGGCAGAATCAGAAGGTGTCACCAGGCAGGGTGTTTCTCAAAGGGAGCCTGTCTCAAAGAAGGTTTCAAGGAGTGAGGGGGAGCCTGCAGCTAAAGGGAGATCAGTGTCTGCACAGAAGAAAATGGGAACAAAAGGAGATTCAGGAAGTAAGGGGGAGCAAGTGCAAGAGGCTGAAAACCTCTTTGAATATGAGATGGCTGGAGAAAAAGTTCTTATGTCCAAAGAAGCCTTGGAAGCAATGCAAGGGAATGCTCCTTCCAAGAATCCAGTGCTACCTCCTGTGACAATAAGAGAGCCAACCTCAATGCCAAAGGAGAGTGCTCTTGAAAAGCAATGGAGAGAAAAGGAGGAGCAGAATAGGAGGAGCAGAAAGACAAGATGCCTGAATACATCTTGTCAGGAAATACTTGGAGTGAAGGAACAGAGTTCAGCCAAGAAGAAGCCAATGCTTGGATGGTTGACTACAGGGAAAACACTTTGAAGAATCATGATGAGGACTTCTACAGGATAGTTGAGGGAGCTATGAAGGAGCCTAGTAGAAGGTTGAATAACTGCTCAACCTTGCTTAAAGAGAAAATCGCCAGTGTATGTGTAAAGATCAATGAAGAAAGAATGTGGGCTATTGATGTGTACTTAAACACTGGGTTATCTGTATTCATCACCATGCAGCTGGTGCAGAGCCTTCCAGCAAAGGTGCTAACAGTGATGAAGAACAAAATCAAGGCAAACCATACAGCCTTCAATGAGATTTTACATCTGCAAATGCTGAATTTAATTTCAGAGAAACTTCCAGAAGTTTACACCAATCCATTATGTGTCTACTATGAAAGTACCACTAAAAGTGGTAGCAGGAGATGTGCATACATGAGTCTAGGAGGCACTTCAACAATGGAGTCAAAGGCAATATTGAAGGTGTTAAACATGATTCTCAACTCTAAAGCCAACAAGGAAAGAGTTCTTGCTGTCAATGCAATCTATGACTTGCTGGTGAAAAGAGACAAGGAACTGAGCTCTACTATAAAGAAGATGATCTCCAAAGCAAACTCCAACAGAGCTGAACAAGGAGAAAACTGTTCCTACGATGTTCCTTTTGGTGATGATGATGATGAGTTGGATGGTAGTGGAGGAACTGGAGAAGTAGGAAATGCTAGTGGAAGCACCTCTGGGAATGTTGGATCTAAATCCCAGGAGGAAAATAAAGAAGAAGCTCTTGTGCAAGAAAAGAAAGACGCTGAAGTAACAGAAGAAGAGGAGTCTGTATTGATTGAAGCTTTGGAGGCAAATATCTTGAGATGTGCTATAGAAAGTATAAATGCTGAAAAAGATACTGTCACCAAAGAAGCTGTCACAGAAGACACTGTCCTCAAGGAAGATGTCATAAAAGAAGCTGTCACAGAAGACACTTTCAAGGAAGATACTGTCATGGAGGACACTGTCAACAAAGATGCTGTCAAGGATGAAATCAAGCCTACTGTCAAACCTAAAAGGACAAAATCCTTAGCAAGGACTTGGTTTTCTAGACAGGAACCTGAACCTGAGGAGACTACAAAAGCAAGGAAAGGAAAGCACAAGTACTCAGGAAAGGAGAAAGCCACTGGGCTTGGCAGGAAACTAAGGAAGCCTATCCAGTCAAAACTTTACAGTTCTTTGGATCTGTTGGAAAAAGAAGCTCAGAAAATCAAGAATGTTGAGATGAAGTTGGATAACAACAAAGAGGCAACTGAGTATATTCTTTGGTTTGATGCATCAAGTTTTGTGACAGTTAAAAAGGATTTTACCATGGAGGTGATCTCACATGATGTATCAAAAACTCTTTCATACAGAAGGAGAACAGAAACAAGGAGAATTGAATACTTCTACTTGGTAAGGATGGTCAGTCTAATGCAAGGTTATGACAATGTTCCTGAAAAAGTCATGAATCATGTTTTGGCATACAAAGCTGTGAAAGATGAAGAATTCTATCAGAAATTTGGGGAATGGTCACTGTATGATGATGCTGACATTGCTCATTTACTTGAATATTCTGATGAAGAAATAGTTGAGTATGAAGATGATCTTCCTGAAGAAGAGGTGCAAACCCAACCAAGTCAAGAAGAATCCTCAAAGCCTACAAAAGGAGAAACCACTGAAGATATGGAAGATGCTTTCTTGAATAAAAGCAGAGAAGCCAATAGAATGGAGAGTGAAGGACCCAATTACCAATCTTGTATGCTTGAGAATCCTCTTAGAATCAAGTTCATATGGGAAGAAATCCCAGTGAGAAGCTTTCATAAACTCAAAACCAGTGCCCTAAAAGACTTACTCTACCTGGTGATTGGATCAATTCATCTATTAGAACAACTATGCTCTTCTGAAATTGAGGGCATTCTTCAAAGGAGAAAGGGTGAAGACTCAAAGCTTGATAAGTCAAGAAGAAAAACCCTGAATGCCTTCCCTGGAAGTAGATTCAGAGTTTTTGAAGGCACATTGAAGTTCAGAACTTATGCATTTGGTAAAGACTTATGGATGGATCTTCAGGATGCTAGAGTATGCCTCTCCAAGACAGTCCAAAAGCACCTTGATGAGATTGAAGATGAGGCTATCACTCCTGATGAAAAAGCACTAGTGGAAGAACTCAGAAAAGTTCTTAAGGAAGCTCTCAACAGAGAGGATGAAGCAAGACAGAAAAGGAAATCTGAAGCTAAGTAAAAATCCTTTGTCAATTCTGATCTTGTTAGTTAAGTTGTCAGCATGTATTAATTGTAAATTTGTTGTTATTGTCCATAAAACCAAATTGGGGGAGATTGTTAGGATTTATGGGTCATAGCTATGAGACAACTTAACTAGATATTTTAAATACTTAATTTTATTAAGTATGAACATACTGTCACAGCCAGAGTATGTCTTTGTAACTGTTTTTGTTTATTGCAAATAAGATTCTAGTACATCTTGGTAGAAGTTCATTTATTTGTTCAAGCCTCAAGAAGTATTCAAGATGGACAACAAGAATAAATATTACTGTCACAGCATTGACAGTAATGTTACAAGAAGACAGCATGTTGCAAGTCACGACAGCATATTCACTCTGACAGCAACATTGGCGGAAGCCCTCAGACAGCAACTTTACCATAGCCTGCCAACAAGCTTGGAACTCCTGACAGCATCCTTTGCGGGGATTTCTTACTGTCACCAAAAGCACATTCTTGTGACAACAAGCTTAAGAATCAGGTTACTGTTGGGTTTTATACTAAACTATTCATTAGTAGTATATAAACATTGTCCATTTTATTGAGAATCTTGATTGCATATTTTTACGTTGTCTATTTATTATATATTGTGGATAATTTAGTATCAAATGGGATAACAGAAGATTAAATTATCAGTGTCTATATATAATATAAAGGGTTCACAGTTTAAGTGGAATTAGACAAACCACTGGAATAACTGAAGTATTATTTGGGAATAGTTTATCTTGACTATTAAATAATACTTGTATACTTTGTGTATATTGAACAGGATCAAATTTAGAATTGTTCCCTTAAACTGATTAAGAAGGTGAACTAAGATTCTATGTTATTATTAATGCTTAGGTTCTTAATCCGGATATAGTAATTGACACGTGTATATTATTTACATGCTTTGATTTATATATGAAATAATTCTTTTGAATTATATCATTATATTTTGGGTGATGGAATAATATATATGGTGAATATTATTTATTGAAGGAATCCGTGTCTTGATAATATTCGGGTTAATGATGTCCCCTTGAAAGCTCAAAAGGATTTAATTATGTGAAACCCTGCAGGTGGATTTATTCCGGCATAATTAAATAAAGGTAGAGTGGATGATCAAGGATATAAGATGTTAATTAAATGAATTATCAGTAATTTATTTAATTAATGGGCATGCGCTATTTTAAACATGAGGAATTTAATAAGCAAATAATATTGGAACCGAATTAATTAATTAAGTTGCGGTATTAGGAAAGGTAGTGCAAATATTAATTCTTTAGTGGATTGAATTAATATTTAATTACATTGGGCTAGGCCCAGGATGTAATTAAAAGGCCCAACCTAATTATCCATGATCCCTATTGTAGCCCTATATATATTCTTATTCTCTTCTTGCTAGGGTTGGTTAAGAAAAATATTGTAGCCACCTAGGAGCAAGAAGAGAGGTTAACTTGAGAAGACGGAGGCCACACTTCGCTCAAGGGAATTTGGGAATACAATAGAAGAGCGTGGAATCAACCGTTAACAAGGTGATTTTCTTTTCGCACTCCTTAATTGTGTATCATAAAATGTAGTAGAACCCCAAGTCCGTGGTTCCCAACAATTGGTATCAAGAGCCTGGTTATGGGTTCTATGTTTTATGATATGATGTCCATGTCGTAATTAAAATTGGTTATGTATGTATAGTGGTATGCTTGGATAATAATCTTTTGCAGGTTGTTTAGTATCCACTATTATGGCCTCGTTTTATTTTAATTATGTGTTTGGATCCCACGTGGTTTAATCGTGGTTATTTTTTGTTTTGGTTTCCACGTGGTTTATCGTGGTTGTAAATCACGAGGGTTGATCGTGCTAGTTTTGTTTTCTATTATGATTTTGTAATCTTGTAATCATGATTTGTATTCATGTTAGATTATGATCTGATGTAATAGAATAGGTATGTTATGTTGTATGTAACTATTTGATCGACGGAGTTGCAAGAAAACAAAGTTCTTCCGCTGATGCTACAAGATTTCGCCTATGCAACTTCGAACTGTTGTAACTTTTGCATACGGTGTCGGATTTCGATGAGTAATACCTTTTCGGAAAGGGATTTCGATGTTCTACACGATTGAAAAGTGACGTTGTCAAAGTTTCATGTGTGTCTGAGCTCGTTTAGACCCTCAAACAGCGAGTTGAAGTTTTCGCAGGATTTTCGGATGAAATTTTTTTTTGGCCATAATAGTGGATTTATTTTTTATTTTAATGTTTCTGCTATTTAATTTTAATTATTGCATTAAATAATTATTATGTGTGTTGTTAATTATGTGTGTAATTTTAATTGCATGGTTAACATAACAAGGACGACATGGACATAAATTTTCATTTATTGCTTTAATTAAATGTTTTATGTTATTAAATTATGTGTGTATTTGGAATGCATGTTAGACATAATTATAATGACATAGGCCCCATTTAATTATGTAGAGATGCATGTTATGCTATGTTATGTGTTCTTTGTATTGTTATTTTGATAACATGTGGACCTCGAAGAAATAACATAGGGCGATGCATCTAGATAAAATTACTCATGTTAAAATACTAAGTGGGAGAGGGAATTAATTTGATATTAGATCCCATGGTCATCCATTATTGGTTGTATGTAATTTAACACTAGGACGATTATGAATTGGATATATGTCACCCATCGTGGCGTATGATTTATGACGTCTGGGTAGTGTTAAGGATATTACTAGGACAATCTTCTTAAGTTAATCACGAATAATGAAAGGTAAGCTCACCCCATCGTGACATACCAAGTTTCATAGAATTCGAGAAAAAAGTTGGACATTCCTTGATTGATGTTGATAATGGATATTTCTGTCTTAGGGGTTGTGTTTTTAAGCGAGTCCGTCTGTGACTTCACCGAAAACACCTGGGATTTATCCATTGATACATCGAACGGATGGGTCTGACTAAAGGCAACTTAAGATCTAAATAATGGTATACACTTAGCTATGAAAGATAATATATAGTCCACCCTAACGTGGCGTATTATTTAGTAGTAGGACCGAAGTAATATTTAAATTTAAATGGTATATATGTCATCCATCATGGCGTACCAGATATTTATGGAATTTAAATATTAGTGCATTAATTTTAATTAATTGTTAGAGGAAACAAATAGGTTTTAAGATATATGCAATTTTCTGATTAAGTGTTATATGCATGATTCTCAGGATAGAATGGGCTTTAATCCACTTTTCACCATACTTAAGGATAACAAACTTACCGGACCTAACTATATTGAATGGAAACGCAATTTGGACATAGTGTTGACTGCTGAAGAGTTTAAATTTTGTACTGTTGAACCCAAACCGGACCAGCCTGCTGCCGATGCTCCGGATGAGGATAAAGAGTATTTTAAGAAGTGGACTAAGGCAGATGAGATGTCGCGATGTTACATTCTGGCAGCAATGTCGGGTGTTTTGCAACATCAGCATCAGGCCATGACCACTGCTGCAGATATGCTCTATAATCTCAAGGAGCTTTTCGGAGATCAGAATAGGGCTGTTAGGCAAGTAGCAATGAAGTCTCTAATGAACACTCAGATGGCTGAAAAAACACCTGTAAGGGACCATGTTCTTCTGATGATGTCTCATATAAATGAACTAGAGGTCCTTGGTGCTGATATTGATGCGGAAACGCAGGTCGATATCATACTTATGAGTTTGCCAAAAAGCTTTGAGCCGTTTCGCTTGAATTACAACATGAACAAGAAGTTGTATAGTCTTGCAGAACTTCTGACAGAGCTTCAGGAAGCGGAATCATTATTTCAGCAGCATGTTCAGGTAAATGTGGCTGAGAAAGTTTCTTCTTCAAAGCCGAAAGGAAAGAAGAAGAAGAAGGTTCAGACACAGAAAGTTGTGAAACCAGTGGGAGTTCAGAATTCAGTGAAGAAGCCTAAGGGCAAGTGCTTCAAGTGCAAGCAGTCGGGTCACTGGAAAAAGGATTGTCCTCTGTCTAAGAAGAACAATGCTGGTATGTCTCTTTCTCTTGTTACGGAAACATATATAGCGGCTATGTCTACGAGCACTTGGTGTGTAGACACAGGAGCCACTGATCATGTTTGTAATTCCATGCAGGGGTTCCAGAAAACCAGGCTGCTTAGAGATGGCGAGATATATGTGTTCATGGGAGATGCTACGAAAGTAGCAGTGGTTGCAGTTGGAGTTATTTCTTTATCTTTTGGTTATGATAGGATTTTGGTTTTGAATAATTGTCTTTATGTACCTTCATTTAGAAGGAATTTAATTTCGGTTTCTAAACTTGCTATGGATGGTTATAATGTTTGTTTGGATCGTAATGTTTCCATTATGATGAATAAACGAGTTATATGTTCTGGTACATTGCAAGACAATTTATATATTATTAATCCTATAGAACCAATGATGCAACCAAGTGAAATTAATAATACACTTTCTACCTCTAGTAAAAGAAAGTAACCTTCTGGATTGAACCAAACATATCTTTGGCACTTGAGATTAGGTCATATTAACTTAAGGAGGATTCAAAGATTGGTAGTAGATGGGCCTTTAGGCTCGTTGGCAGTGGAGCCATTTCCAGTCTGTGAATCTTGCTTGGAAGGAAAAATGACCAGTAGACCTTTTAAGGCAAAAGGAAATAGAGCCAAAGATGTGTTAGAATTGGTTCATACTGATTTATGTGGACCTATGAATATCCAAGCGAGAGGTGGGTATGAATATTTTGTCACTTTCATTGATGATTATTCGAGATATGGATACATTTATCTGTTGCACCGCAAGTCTGAGTGCTTTGAAAAATTCAAAGAGTACAAAGCAAGTGCGGAAAAGCGACATTCAGGAAAATGTATCAAGTCACTACGATCAGATCGTGGGGGCGAATACCTGCTTGGAGAATTTAGAGAATATTTATCAGAACATGGGATTTCATCCCAGTTGACTGCACCTGGCACACCTCAGCAGAATGGTGTAGCAGAAAGAAGGAACCGGACTCTTTTAGAGAGTGTTAGATCGATGATGAGTTATTCGAATTTACCCAAGTCGTTTTGGGGGCATGCTCTAGAAACAGCGGCTTATCTTCTAAACTTGGTACCTTCTAAGTCAGTTCCAAAAACTCCAAAAGAATTGTGGACTAGTACCAAACCTAGTTTGAAACACATTCGGATTTGGGGTTGTCCAGCACATGTGCTGAACAAGAACGTGACTAAGTTAGATTCTCGTACAGAAGTGAGGCTGTTTGTGGGTTATCCCAAGGGAACAAAAGGGTATTTGTTTTATAGTCCTAAGGATCGGGATATCATTGTAAGCACCAATGCTAGATTCTTAGAGGAAGACTATATAATGAATCACAAACCCATGAGTACTGTTGTTTTAGAGGAACTAGTGGGAGGACAAGATAATTCTAATATGCCACTGGTACAAGTAGAACAACCACAAGTAAATGAACAACCTATCACTAATACCACTCCAATGCTTCGTCGTAGTGGGAGGGTTGTTAAACAACCTGAGAGGTTCATGTTTTTGGGAGAGTCTTCGGACTTAGTCTCTGGTGAACATGATGAGGATCCCAGGACATACGAAGAAGCAATGCAAGATAAGGATGCAGATCTTTGGCAAAAGGCTATGCAATCAGAGATGGAATCTATGTATTCCAATAAAGTCTGGGATCTCGTGGAACCACCCAGTGGTGTAAAACCCATTGGATGCAAGTGGATCTACAAAAGAAAAAGAGGATCTGACAAAAAGGTGAAAGCCTGTAAAGCAAGACTTGTTGCGAAAGGGTATACTCAGAAACAAGGAATTGATTATGAGGAAACCTTTTCTCCGGTAGTCATGCTTAAGTCAATCCGGATTCTTTTATCTATAGCAGCTCATCTCGATTATGAGATTTGGCAAATGGATGTCAAGACAGCTTTCCTAAATGGAAGTCTTGATGAAAACATCCATATGCAGCAACCAGAGGGATTCATCAAAGAGGGCCAAGAGCATCTAGTGTGTAAGCTTAAGATGTCCATTTATGGACTGAAACAAGCTTCCAGGGAGTGGAACATTCGTTTTGATCAGGCCGTCCAGACAAATGGTTATGATCAGAGTCCAAGCGAAGCATGTGTGTATAGGAAAAGTGAAGGAAATGCAGTGGTTTTTCTAGTACTATATGTAGATGACATTTTGCTCATTGGAAACAATGTAGAGATGTTGTCATCTATTAAGGCATGGTTGTTCAAACAATTTGAAATGAAAGACTTAGGTGAAGCCGCATACATTCTTGGGATCAAAGTTATAAGAGATCGCAAGAAAAGAACGTTGGCTTTATCTCAAGAACCGTACATTGATGAGGTATTGGCTCGTTTTAACATGCAGGACTCTAAGAAGGGTAATTTACCTTTTAGACATGGAGTCTCTCTATCAAAGGAGCAGTGTCCTAAGACACCTAAGGAGATAGAGAACATGAAAGCAGTTCCTTATGCTTCAGCATGTGGAAGCTTAATGTATGTCATGTTATGCACGAGACCTGATATTTGCTTTGCCGTAGGCATGGTCAGTAGATATCAGTCCAATCCAGGTCAGGAACATTGGAGTGCAGTAAAAACGATACTTAAGTACTTGCGAAGGACTAAGAAGTATATGTTAATTTACAAGGCTTCAGACTTGTTTCCTGTGGGTTATACCGATTCAGATTTCCAGACAGATAGGGATAAGAGGAAGTCAACCTCGGGGTGTGTTTTTACTTTAGGAGGTGGAGCTGTAATATGGAGGAGTGTGAAGCAGAAATGCATCGCAGACTCAACCATGGAAGCTGAATATGTGGCAGCCTCTGAGGCAGCCAAGGAGGCTATATGGTTCCGGAATTTCCTGCTGGATTTGAATGTAGTTCCTAATTTGCCACGGCAAATCACAATTTATTGTGATAATACTTGTGCTGTTGCAAATACAAAGGAACCACGAGAACATAAAGCAGCAAAACACATTGAGCGTAAGTATCACCTCATACGACAGTTCGTTAAGCGAGGAGATATTATTGTGACTGATATAGCATCAAAGGACAACCGGGCTGATCCTTTCACGAAGAGTTTACCAGCTAAGGTTTTTGAAGAACACGTGGAGGAGATAGGAGTCAGATGTCTGGTCACGGAATAGTTATTTAAACTGGTAGCGGATTATATTAATAAACACTGATATACTCAAAGAATAGCTTGAGTATAAGTGGGAGATTGTTGGGTTTTATACTAAACTATTCATTAGTAGTATATAAACATTGTCCATTTTACTGAGAATCTTGATTGCATATTTTTACGTTGTCTATTTATTATATATTGTGGATAATTTAGTATCAAATGGGATAATAGAAGATTAAATTATCAGTGTCTATATATAATATAAAGGGTTCACAGTTTAAGTGGAATTAGACAAACCACTGGAATAACTGAAGTATTATTTGGGAATAGTTTATCTTGACTATTAAATAATACTTGTATACTTTGTGTATATTGAACAGGATCAAATTTAGAATTGTTCCCTTAAACTGATTAAGAAGGTGAACTAAGATTCTATGTTATTATTAATGCTTAGGTTCTTAATCCGGATATAGTAATTGACACGTGTATATTATTTACATGCTTTGATTTATATATGAAATAATTCTTTTGAATTATATCATTATATTTTGGGTGATGGAATAATATATATGGTGAATATTATTTATTGAAGGAATCCGTGTCCTGATAATATTCGGGTTAATGATGTCCCCTTGAAAGCTCAAAAGGATTTAATTATGTGAAACCCTGCAGGTGGATTTATTCCGGCATAATTAAATAAAGGTAGAGTGGATGATCAAGGATATAAGATGTTAATTAAATGAATTATCAGTAATTTATTTAATTAATGGGCATGCGCTATTTTAAACATGGGGAATTTAATAAGCAAATAATATTGGAACCGAATTAATTAATTAAGTTGCGGTATTAGGAAAGGTAGTGCAAATATTAATTCTTTAGTGGATTGAATTAATATTTAATTACATTGGACTAGGCCCAGGATGTAATTAAAAGGCCCAACCTAATTATCCATGATCCCTATTGTAGCCCTATATATATTCTTATTCTCTTCTTGCTAGGGTTGGTTAAGAAAAATATTGTAGCCACCTAGGAGCAAGAAGAGAGGTTAACTTGAGAAGACGGAGGCCACACTTCGCTCAAGGGAATTTGGGAATACAATAGAAGAGTGTGGAATCAACCGTTAACAAGGTGATTTTCTTTTCGCACTCCTTAATTGTGTATCATAAAATGTAGTAGAACCCCAAGTCCGTGGTTCCCAACAGTTACTGTCATGACGGGATAACATTTGTATTTGGGATCTACCCGGTCAAACTTGTGACAGTTTGGATGTTCAAGAAACAGGCGTGTTGCAGTATCCCACCACTGCATCAAGTCTGCAAGACTATGACCGAAGCTTGAGAGATCACATGACAAAGCTCACCAATTCCAGAGTATGACAAATCTACATCTACTGAATTGTGTTAGCTTAATATAGAAAGTTTCTAGATTGCTTTGTCCAGTACTGATAAGCTGTTTGTATAGAAATTTAGGAAAGACTCGCGGGTAGACAATTTGTAAGAAGCTGCCACATGAAAATGACAGCAGCTTCATGAACCCGTGTTGATAGTGATAGGATTAGTCTATTTAGACTATCTCTCAATCTATTCTTTGTAATCACTCGAGAAACAGAAGCTCAAGAAAACGAACATTTTCTTGAGGTTGTAGCAACCCATTGCAAAATAAATAAAACATTTATTTTGTGAGAAACTCTCTTGTGTCTACTTGTGTTTGCATTCCATAAACTGATAAACGTTAATCTTAGTTTTTGTTGTTGAAACGTAGATTGAGATTCATCAGTATTGCATTCAACCCCCCCCCCCCTTCTGCAATAGTCAAGGACCAACATGTTCTCTGTTCAAAAAACTTAGTGGAAATCACAAAGGTACCTCTTTCAAGAAAATTGATCACTATGTTCCAGGCACCGTTTGCTTTAACCCCAGCTTTCAGATAGATCATAGAGTTTCTCAATGCAGTGAAGTAAGTCTGATCTTCACGATTGGCACTTCTTATGTTCTGAATGATAACTTCCACCTCAGCATTGTTGTTGACTTCTAATCCATCTTCAACTCCGCGGAAGGTTTTATAAGCCATCTCCCAGTCAGTTCCTGATTTCTTTGCCAAATCCATCATCTTCTTCTTCCTCACTTCATTATACATCTTGAATCTCTTCAGCTTTTCACTCCTTAGAACTGCCTGATGTCTTTCCTTCTCAGCTTGCCTGGCATCTCTTTCAGCTCACTCAGCTTTTAATGTCTCCAAGGCAGCTTCTTCTTCCAGTGACAGTGAATTTGCTTCTTCTTCCATATTATCATCCAAGATAGGATGTTCAATAGGCTCTGGATAATATGGCTCATGCTCTTCGTGTTGTGGTTGCTCATGCATGACTTCAAATTCCACTTCACTCTCCTCTTCTTGCACAATGTTCTCTATCCAGTACTGTCTTACCGGAATAGCTTCATTTGTTTCCCATACTCCCCATCCATCTAGCCCTTGCTCCCTAGCTCCAACTTTCTCCCCCTTAGTTGAGGAATCCTCGATAAAGTCATCCTCAGCATAAAAGGTTGTAGAAGGACCAGGTTGCTGATTTGAAGGTCCAGGTTGTTGGTTCCTCAGCATACTCCAAATAGACTGTACTCCATCGCTTTGATTCTCCATGAACTCCGCAATATCCTTATTCATTTCATGCATAGAAGCCAGCTTCAGCTCAATGTCATCCAATCTTGAGTTGGTAGTCTTTTCAATTCTATCCAGCCTCTTGTTTAGCTTAGACTCCACTCTTGATAGGGTGTTCATTGCATCTTTTACCCTAGCTTGACCATCCCGGAAAACCAGAACGTCTTCTTTCAAAGCTTCTTGTCCTTGTGTCTGAGCGTATACTTCATTCATGAATCCATCCTTAAGCTCTTTGACGTCAGTCCTCAAGTCGACTAGTTCCTCCATTGCTTCCTTCTTCAAGGAGTCCACGGCTTGCTTAGTACCTGTTATAGTGCCAGATGCACTGCCAATGACCCTGAATGTTCTTCTAGAATCAGCTGCAGCCAAGTCAACCTTCTCTTGAATAGTCTTTAAAGAAGCATTGGCTTGACCAGAGGAGATCCCTTGGTCAAAGGAAGGTCGCAGTGGAACCTTGAATAATGGATTTCCTTGCTTATCACGAACCGTCTTTTCCTTGAGTGTGGATTGAACATGTACTTCTCTCTCTGTAGGTAGTAGCAAATCATCAATATGTGGTAGGGTTAGGGTGTCACTCCTCACATTTGGCTCTGGGTGTTCACTCAACGTTTCTGTTGGTGTTTCACTCATTTTTCCTTTCCCACTCAGGCCAGGTTTATGTGTTTGGGTTTCACTCATTCCCTTGTTGCTCTGTGTACCTGCATCAGAAAACACCATAGCCATCCTTAAGGAGGTCACTGGTGGTGCAATGGGGCTTCGCAAGTCCCCGTCCTTGGATAAACCAAGTTGCTGATCATCCGTAGATAATGTATCCTTAGAAGGATCTAGAGTTTGAATCTCTAGGAGGTTAGAATCAGGCTCTATTAACAGCAGAGATCCTGAAACTTCCCCTATAGTCTGTGAAGACTTCTCCTCAGTTAACTCCTCAATAAGAATTGATTCATTGTTACCGAGTTGCCGATCTGCACCTACGTCAGACCCTTTACCCGCAGGATCCAGATATGTTCCATCTGGGGAGCTAGGCAATGAACTTTGAGATTGTGCATTTAGGTCAGAGCCTTCTCTCAACGTCTATGAAGACTCTTGGTTCTTAGAACCTTCAACCAGTGAACCTGACCGTAATATGGTCGGAACACCAGTTGTTTCCGTCAATTCCTCCTTGCTTGATTGAGCTATAGGTTCAGATATTGCTTTGGTTAGTGTAGCCCAATCAGCGTCAGAAAAATCAATAAAGGGCTCTTTGGATGATTGAAATGAAGTTTCAACAGTTGCCTCATTTTCTATTCTTCTCCTTTTAGAGGAAGGCAGAGCTGCTGATGAAGGGTGTATCTCCTTATGTGGTGCTTCTTTGGCACTATCTCCCTCTACACTCATGGATGGTTGTATGATGGGTATAGTAGGGGAACGAGGTTCGTTTACGGTTTCATTTGGCTCTTCCAAAGGCTCTATGACCGGGGATAGAGGTTGTGGGTTTGCAACCTCATGGTCAGAAATGGCCACTGAGGGCTCTGGATCTACATCCATTGGTTGTGGTTCAGGAGCCAGTTCAGGTTCAGGGATATTACCTTTGTTTACCTGTTCCCCTGGGGGTAGAAGTGGTAGGGGCACCGTTCTTAGATATTCAGTTAGAACAGTGGGTACCCCTGGAAGATGATTCTTTCTTAACAGAGCGGTTATTGCATTGCTCTTCATCTTCACGCACTCCATGGTCTCCTCTCCTTCAAATGTGTCTCGTTCATCATCTGTTAACACATCATTCAGAATTAGCTGTAGGAACCTAGGATAGAAACAAAGCACATCATACATGCCTGTTCTGTCACCCAGTGGTCCCATGCATAGAATAACTTGATCAATCACCAATTTTCCTATGTTTATATGCCTATTGTTAGCAATGGAAAACCCTATTTTCTGAAGAAATAAGGGAATACCATGCAGATTTGTCAGCTTGGCAGTAAAAACATGGATTAAAGTGTGAAAGAAGAAATTCCACGGCTTAGTCAGATAATGCTTAAGGAACTCTCCCACAAAGAAGTTTGGTTGTTGACTTCTTATGAGAGTGATTAAAAAACATGTATTTCCTCAGTTGTGGGATCCGGAACAAGGTTTCTGTTGGAAAATGTAAAACCCTATTAACATCATGTTCCGTCACCCTTATTGTTCTGCCCCCTGGCACAACAAAACTGAAGGATCTTACATTGTTCTTTGATGTGTTAGTGGCGGATGTGTACAACGCAGTCAATTGATCGATACAAAGGACCACGGGAGTACTCAGAGCATATGCCACTAATGAACGTGTGTTCAGAAATTATGCCCATGCACGAAACTGTAAGTTCGTAATGGATTGCACATTCTGAAACGAGACATGGTTAGTCTTGGTTACGATAAATTCTCCGGCCATTTTATTTCAAATTTCCAGAAAATTAAATTTAAACCAAAACTAATTTTTCAATTAATTATTTCTAATTAATCAAAATATAAACAAAATACCCCTTTTTCTTAACAACACAAATTCGAACACAAACAAAATTTAGAACCCTAATTGTTAATACCAACCAACCAATAAGATCAAAAGAAATCAACTGTTTAAAACAATCAATTTCCAAGATGTGTACTGTTAACAATTTTCTTAGGTTCAAAAGTTTAGTTCGATGGATTCTTACTCAGAAAGTTCCAAAAACTCAATAAATATTAAGTTTTCACGGTTAAAAATCAATCAACAGTGAAGAGCAGTAACTTTTTCAAGCTTTTCTCGGTTAAAACTGAAGAAACTATCGAATTGTGTTCTTGTATTTGTATAGAAATTGTAAGTATTACAAACGGCCACTTGTTCTTTTCTTAGATCTGTAAAATTGAGAATGAAAAAGACAAGGCACGTTTTTATACTTTTAGAAATTGTCAGGGGCATAAATGTCCTTTTCAGGTTTGATAGTTTTTATTTGTTCTTTCGATGGGTTTTCAGAGGGGTAATAAAGTCTAAAGGACTTCGATGGTTTTTTGAAAAACTATTAAAGGTGATTTCTTTTGAATTTCAACAGACCCTATTAGAAAACTATCGAAGGTCTTTTTCTTTTAAAACCAAAAACTATCGAGCTTTTTCTGAAAACTATCGAGAATTTAGATAAAGGAAAAATAAATTCTCTCCGATAGATTTCAATTTTTATTTCAAAAACTATCGAAAGGTGTTTTCGATGGTTTTTCATTCCCTACTTAAAAACTATCGAATTAGTCTTCGATGGTTTTCATTTAGTACTTAGAAAAACTATCGAATTTTCTAAATTCGATGGTTTTTGCTTCTGATTCAATTTTTAAAACCTGTTCATGTTTCAAAAATCAAACCTTTGATTTTCTGTGAACTTTTAATTTGAATAAACTTGTTCAAATTTACAAAAATCAATTGTTAACAGAAAATTCACAATTTTCTTAGAATAAAATCGACTAAATATCATCAAATGATATTAACCAATTAAAATCCAATAAATTATGCTACATTAATCTACAATGTTTAAAACAAAGTAAATTAATTCAAATTAAATAGATGCTTAAATATTTAGAACAAATATTAGCACCTAAATAATTTTTAGAATTAATAACCAATTAAATGCCAGAAGATATATCATCCATAATTATGACATAAAATTAGTACAATAATCCTAACTACGAGAATTGCTCCAGAAAATAAATTCACGAGTCCTGAGGATATGGAAATTCTCAAACTCATGTATTCACTAGGACTATCTTGCAGCTACTGACTTCTAATCAAAATAAATTAGAAAGATTTAACATCCCAAGTTCACCAACCAGCTTTGAAAAAGTGGATTCATCAAGCGGTTTAGTAAAGATGTTTGCAATTTGTTCCTCTGTGGGTACAAAGTGTAACTCCACAGTTCCATTCGGATAAAATGATACCTGATGTCGATGTGCTTCGTCCTCGAGTGTTTCACTGGGTTGTTGGAGATTGCTATGGCACTTGTGTTGTCGCAAAATATTGGAATCTTAGTCAACAAAAGCCTATAGTCACGGAGTTATTTTCTCATCCACAAGATTTGAGCACAACAGCTTCCAGCAACAATGTATTCAGCCTCAGCTGTTGATGTGGACACTGAATGCTGCTTCTTTCTATACCAAGAAACTAACCTTCTTCCAAGAAACTGACAGCTTCCTGAAGTACTCTTCCGATCAATCTTACAACCTGCAAAATCAGAGTCTGTATATCCAATAAGATCAAATCATGTATCTTTAGGGTACCAAATTCCAAGATTTGGGGTCCCCTTAAGATATCTAAATATTCGCTTAACAGCTATTAGATGAGATTCTTTAGGATCATACTGAAACCTAGCACACAAGCATGTTGCAAACATTATATCTGGTCTACTTGCAGTGAGATAAAGTAATGAGCCTATCATACCTCTGTAGCCTATGATGTTAACCTTCTTACCAGTTTCATCCTTATTAAGCTTAGTGGCAGTTGGCATTGGAGTCTTTGTTGTAGATGAGTCTTCCATTTGATACTTCTTCAGAAGATCTTTGATGTACTTGGACTGACAAATGAATATACCATCTTGTCTTTGATATACCTGCAGTCCAAGAAAGATTGACAATTCACCCATCATGTTCATTTCATAACGACTCTGCATTAACTTAGCAAATCTCTTGCATAGATCGTCAGTAGTAGAACCAAATATTATGTCATCAACATATACTTGCACCAATATCAAATCATATTTGTGCATTTTGTAAAAGAGAGTTTTGTCTATGACACCCCTTGTAAAATTATTTTCAAGTAAGAATTCAGAGAGAGTGTCATAACATAGTGAATCCTTTGCTGTCATCTCCAAAGGTTACAATCGGGCCGGTCTTCTTAACCACCTCTGTAAGCAGGGACTCTTCACCAGTCATGTGTCTAGAACAGCCACTATCCAGAATCCACACAACCTTTGAGCTTTTAACCTTACCCTGCAATCACAGATCGATTAAGCGGACTTTGGTACCCAAAATTGTTTGGGTCCTGAAGGTTTAGATGATTTAACAGGAGTAACATTCAATTTTGTCTTACCCTGTTTGATTTTCATAGTATCTGTGGATTTAGCATTAACAGTGCGTTTGCTACTATCATTCATCAACTTAAAATAAGCATGTGTGATGTTGTATGTACATAGCAAACACTCTTTCTTTCCACAGGGTTCATGAAGATCAGGCATGTCAGGCATGTTATGCATTTCAGAAGTATTAGCAGTTTCTACTTTAACCTTTTTACATGCATGTGTAAGGTGTCCAACAGAATTACAAATAGTGCACAACTTCCTAGATGCAATGGGAGAATATGGAACAATTTCCTGATTAACAACATTCTTTTTCCCATTCCTGTTCTTTTTAGCCTTGATAACTAAGTCACCTACTTCAGTTTTAGGTATTACAGTTTTTACTGAATTCCTAGGCAACTTAGTCTTTACCTCTTTTTCCTTCACTAAATCCTCCTCAAGCAATTCTTGTCTTATGCATAAGTCATCCTCATGAAAAGGTTCTGAGAAGGGCCTGACAAAGACTGGACTTTCCACATTCTTAAGAATGTGTGGAATATTCTTCCTAACAACAGTGGATGTCACAGGAAATTCCAGAATCTTTTTCCCAGCCTTTTTGGAGTAGTCAAGTCCTATAGCAGTTTTATTACCCTGGGTCTGAGTATCAATAATCTCCTTACCAATCAGGGCGGAATTCTTAAAATCATTCAGTTTCAAATCTAAATCTGAAATCTGCTTCCTGAGGATAGTCTCTATCTCATCATTACACTTGACCTTGTTTTCTAAGTACACATTCTTTTGCTTAAGATCTTCTAGTGTGACAGCTACAAGCTCTAGTTCTTCATTCTTAGATTCTAGATTTTTAATCTTAAGAACTAGTTTAGCATTTTCCATTTCTGATGCTAGCATGCTTATGTGTACATTAAAAAATTCTACACTAAGATCTTGCACAATTTTCTTGTACTCAGAATTAGACATGTCAATTATGTGATTCCTCTGAAGAGTCAGCCATTAGGGCAACATTTACATACTCTTCCTCTTCATCTGAATTAGTATCATCCCAGTGTTTTCCCTCTGCTATATAAGCTTTCCCTATCTGCTATATAAGCTTTCCTTTTCTGCTTTCCAGACAATGCCTCCACTTGCTGTTTCAGCTTGGCATTCTCCTTCTTCAAATCCTCATATGAGTCTTTCTTTTCATAGACTCCTTTTCTGTCTCTTGCTTGACGAGGCTTCTGGCATTTAGTGGCGAAATGCCCTAACTCATTGCAGTTGTAGCATCTTGATTTGCTTCTATCAATCATGTCAGTCTTGTAGCCTCCCTTAAAGCCAGTGCCTGGTGAATACTTGCTTTTCTGAAATCTATTGGTTGAGCCCTTGAACTTGTACTTGGGGTTTCTCTTGAAACGAATGTGGCTAAACTTTGCAGCTAAGTACGCCATGGTTTTGTCTTCCATTTGCTCAAGCTCTTCTAGGGTGTAGTAATCACTTTCATCAACACCCAGATTTACAGAATCCATCTCAGCTTCTATAATCACCTCCTTTCCAGCTCTAGGGGTTTGAACCTGAATATCAGAAGTTGTTGGTTCATCCACTACAAGTGCAGCTGATCTCACAAGTGCATTGTGCTTGTTATCCACTGTCCCTGGTCCGTAGATTATCACTCTTTGTTCCTGTTCCATCTCATAAGTCTTCAGCTTGCCATAGATCATCTCTAATGACATCTTTGTGAAGTCTATTCTTTCCCTTATGGATGATGACTTGTGTTCTACATGATGGGGCAACGTCATCATGAACTTCTTATTTGTTTCTCTCAGTGGATAGGTCTTTCCTTTCATTGTCAATTCATTAAGAAGCTTAGTATATTTCTCAAAGACCTGAGTTATACTTTCTCCTGGAATAGACCTAAAAGACTCATATTGAGAAGTCAGGATGTCCAATCTGTTTTCCTGCACGTCTTTAGTTCCTTCCATTATTAAGTTAATGGTATCCGACATATGTTTCCCGCTTGTACAGCTCATTATTTGATAGCTCATTTCCTTGTCTGCGGAGTTTGTCAATATCAGCATTAAACCTGTATCCAATCTAATCAGTTCTTTGTCTGAATCTGTGTACTCAGAGATATTGTTAGATCAGGATTCAATGATCGTCAGGATCTAGACTCAACTGATCAGGATTGCTGACGTCATCAGTATTACATGGTCATCAGTATTTGATCAAGCGTCAGTATCAGGATTGACATCGGGATTTATATCAGGACTGGGATCAGGATTGATTATTAGGACTGGAAGCTGATCAGGATTCCTACTTAGAGTTATATTTGGAGTATAGTTAAATAAGGTTTTTATTTTGTCGGTTCCTGGTCTGTAGGAATGCAGCTATCGATTTAGGATATGTTTCAATCTTTGTAATTGATTAGGACTTATCTTGTAATTGATAGAGAAGCTGTGTAGTATATAAACACAGTTTCGGTTTCGATTTATATCGATCAAACACTCGAGTATTTTTGTAACCTAGAAGCTCTCAAGAACATCAGAATTTCTTGAGAGAGTTTGTAACAGTTTTATATCAGATTTAATAAAGCTGTTATTATTCTTTCATATTTGTGATATATACTTTAATAAGTCGAGAATCTTATACAATTGTATTCAACCCCCCTTCTACAATTGTTATTTACTGGGCAACAATTGGTATCAGAGAAAACTGATTTAAATTTGAATCAGATACGATCTAAGATGTCGACAACCAAGTATGAAAGCATGAAAATTCCCATCCTGAAGAAATCAGAATATCCAACATGGAAGGTAAAAATGCTGATGTACCTGGAGGCTATGGATCCTGACTATTTGGACAGGATTCGTGATGGACCATATATTCCTACCAGGATCATAGAACGAACAGAAACTGTACATGAACACTATGTGGTCAAGGCCAAGAGTGAATGGACTCCAGAAGAAAAAGCTCATGTACTCAGGGATGCTAAGATAAAGAATATTCTGCACAATAGTCTTGATGCTGTCATGTCCAACAGAGTGATTGCATGCAAGTCTGCAAAAGAAATCTGGGATACTTTGGAAACTCAGTGCCAGGGATCAGCATCTGTCAAGAAAAACAGAAGGGCTCTTTTGATTCAAGAATATGAACAATTCGATGCTAGACACGATGAGAGCCTAACTGATTTATATGATAGATTTCTGACACTCCTGAACAGTCTATCTTTAGTTGACAAGGAATATGTTTCTGAAGATTCAAATACCAAGTTTCTAAGAGCTTTACCAGAAGAATGGGATACTCAAACCTCGATCATTAGACATCAGTATGATCTCAACACTGTGTCTCTTGATGATGTCTATGGAATGCTAAGAACTCATGATCTTGAAGTTCAACAGAAAAAGAATAAAAGAAGCAGCAAGGCAAAGACTATTGCCTTGAATGTAGAGGCTAAATCAAAAGGAAAAGCTATGGAGGTCTCTAGAAGGAAATCAATAGTGGTAGAGTCAGATCCTGATGATTTATCATCAGATACTGATGACAATCCTGATGCCAATACTGATGATGACTCTTCTGACTCAGACATGGAAGAGATGGTTGCAATGATAGTCAGAGGCTTCAAAAAGATGAAGTTCAGGAAGGCTAGAAGACAAGGCAACTTCCAGAAAAGGACCTTCAATACTAACAAAGACAAATACATCAAAAAGGATAGCAAGGATAGCAAATTTGACAAGTCAAAGGTTAGATGCTACAAGTGTAATGGTATGGGACACTTTTCTACTGAGTGCAAGAAGACAAAGGCACTCATCACATCAAGCAAGGACTGGATGGACTCTTCCTCAGAATCTGAAAATGAGGTGGTCAACTATGCCCTAATGGCCAATACTGATGATACTGATATTCCTGATGATAAGGGTAAAAAGAAACATGTGTTAGTCATGGATAGTGGATGTTCTGTGCACATGACTGGAAACAAAGCCCTGTTATCAGAATATGAGGAAAAAGTTGGCCCAACTGTGTCTTATGGAGATGGCAACATTGGACAAACTTTGGGATATGGCAATATAATCATTGGCAATGTCATCATTGAGATAGTAGCTCTAGTGAAGGGACTAAAACACAACCTGTTGAGTATTAGTCAAATCACTGACAGAGGTTATCATGTCAATTTCTATTCCACACATTGTGAAGTAGTCAGCAAAGAAACAGGAAAGATTGCATTGACTGGCTACAGACATGGTAACATTTATGAAGCCAACATTCAATCAAATACTGATGGCTCTCCTACTTGTCTCATCAGTATAGCATCAGTAGATGAAAGTTGGAATTGGCACAAGAAGCTTTCTCATCTCAATTTCAGCAATATCAATGAGTTGGTTAAGAAAGATTTAGCGAGAGGATTACCTAAAGCTTTGTATACTCCTGATGGACTCTGTGATGCTTGTCAAAAGGCTAAACAAAGAAGGACATCATTTAAGAGTAAATCAGAATCCTCTATTGAAGAACCATATCACGTGCTGCATCTTGATCTATTTGGACCAGTTAACATTATGTCCATCAGTAAGAAAAGGTACACTCTTGTAATTGTTGATGAATATTCTAGATTCACCTGGGTGTATTTTCTGCACAGAAAAGATGAAACTCCTGAAATAATGTTGGATCATGTGAGAATGATTGAGACAACCACAAAGTACAAAGTCAAGATACTGAGAAGTGATAATGGTACTGAATTTAAGAATTCAAAGATGGAAGAGTTCTGCAAATACAAAGGAATTATTCAACAATTCTCTGCTCCTGGCACACCTCAACAAAATGGAGTAGTTGAAAGGAAAAATAGAACTCTTATTGAAGCTGGCAGAACTATGTTGGAAGAAGCAAAATTACCTACATATTTCTGGGCAGAAGCAGTCAACACAGCATGCTATACTAAAAATCTCACATTGATAAACAGACATGGTGTAACTCCATATCAAATGCTCAAGGAGAAGAAACCTATTCTAAAGCATCTGCATGTGTTTGGCTGTAAATGTTTTGTTCTCAGAACTCATCCTGAACAGCTAGGAAAATTTGAAACTAAGGCTGATGAAGGAATTTTTATTGGCTATCCAGCCTCAAGAGCTTTCAGAGTTTTTAACTTGAGAACAATGACAGTCATGGAGTCAATACATGTATCTTTTGATGACAAGAAGATAATTGGACTGAATGAAGACTCACATGATAGATTGGTTTTTGAAAATGAAGCTACCAAGGAACCTGAAGAACATGAATCAGATCCTGATGGGTCACCAAATCCTGATGACACATCAAATCCTGATGACACTCCACATCCTGATGGAACACCAAATACTGATGGTGCTAATTCTGATGATGAAAATGATAGTGATACATCTAGTAGTGCAAATGTTGAGGGGGAGCAACAGCAATTTACTACAAATTCAGAGTCAACTCAATCATCAAGACAGAATTCTTCAGATACTGATTCAAGTGACAATCATGATAATTCATCAGGAGAAGATAGTAATAATTCAGGGGGAGCTTCAACTGAGGCAAATTCTTCTAATCAAGATAACACCAATCCAGGGGGAGCATCTACTTCAAGAAATGACTTACCACCAACAAGGAAATGGACTGCAAGTCATACTCCTGATTTAATAATTGGAGATCCTGATGCAGGTGTTCAGACAAGAAGTGCAACTCAGAATGAATGTCTATATAATAACTTTCTGTCCAAGGAGGAACCAAAGAAAGTAGAAGATGCACTCAAAGATGCTGATTGGGTTACTGCAATGCAAGAAGAATTGAATGAATTTGAAAGGAATGAAGTCTGGAAACTGGTACCAAGACCAAAGAATAGGTCCATTATTGGTACAAAGTGGATTTTCTAAAATAAGACAGATCCAGAAGCTGAGTACATTGCTACAGGAAGTTGCTGTGCTCAGATAATGTGGATGAGAAATCAGTTGTTAGATTATGGCCTGTCATACTCAAAAATCCATATTTATTGTGATAACCAAAGTGCTATTGCAATGACAGGAAATCCAGTTCAGCATTCTCTTACTAAACACATCAGTATTAGATATCACTTTATAAGAGAACAAGTTCTGGAAGGAACAATTGAACTTCATTTTGTTCCTACTGATCAACAACTAGCTGATATATTCACCAAGCCACTACCTGAAGCTACTTTCAATAAGTTGGTGAATGAACTTGGAATGATGAACCTTGAGAATTGATGAGAAAAGCTACAGAGAGGAAATCCTGATGACTATCAAATCCTGATGGTCATTATGCAAGGTATGTAATTTTGATCAAATCCTGATAGGACTCAATTCTGACAGGAAGTCAACTGGTCAATCCTGATGTACATGTCAGTATTTTATTTGCTTAATTTGTGCCTGATTTTTCGTCAGTTCCTGATGAGAAACGTTTGAGTTTTAAGTTGGACAATTGTATGTGCGCGTGTGTCTCACTGATAGATATATACATATAGATACACATAAAAAGCGGTGCAGTTATGTTTAATTTCGCACGTAATTTATCCACTAATTATTTGTGCACGAATCATAGCATGCCACCTGTCACTGAGAGTAATATTTTGTTTTAACAAAATACATTTGATTTTCTAAATTACTGTTTACTCTCTCATCATCAGTTTTTCATCTTCTTCTTTCTCTATCTGTACTCAAGAACCCTAATTTCTAAATCTCAATTCTCTGTTTTAATGGCGTCTTCCTCATTCATGAATAAACAGACTGTAATTAGTGGTGTTACTTTTGCCACTAATAATTTTGTAGCTATTCTAGACCATCAGGAATTGCCTACTGAGTTCCATATAATCCAGGATTTTCTTACTTCAAGTTCATTGAAGTATGCTCTAACAGAACCTGCGAGTGTTTCTTTCAAGTCAGTTATGCAGGTATGGAATATAGTTTCTTTTGGAAAAGATGATTTTGGCTCAATCCTGATGAACTTTGAATGGAATGGAGTTAATCACTGTGTGACTCCTGCAATTGTGGAGGAAGCCCTGCATTTACCTATTCTTGGTGATGTTGTTCCTGATAATGTTTCAGACTCGACTCTTTTTGAGTTTGTTACAAAATTAGGTTACAATGGGGAAGTTAAGAGATATGGTAATCTCTTCGGGACGAAGCTTAAAAGGGAGCGGAATTACTTTTTCGACACACTCAGCAGATGCTTCCTGAATAAGACATCTAATTTTGATGCTTTGCCATCAGGATCACTCAAGATTGGGTACTCTCTTATCTACTCTAAAGTTTTTGATTATGGTAGTTTTGTGTTAAAAGCTTTAAGTGATAGAAAAGCTGATAAATTAGGCTATGTCTGTTTTATTAGATTTTTCCAATTAATATTCAATCACTTATGTCCTGATGTTACTTTTGAGGATGATGTGGTTCTACCTGTTTGTAGAATTATAGAGAACAACTTGAAGTCCTTAGTCAATTGTGATGAGGCAAATGGTTTTATAGGCAATGCCTTTATTCCTGATGAGGTCAGGTTTTTCTTACATCAGAAAATGCCTACTTGTTATGGATTACTTTTTGATGCTATGGGGCAAGGCCAATCACACCTTGTTCTTGACCCAAGCATCCAACCCAAACAGTCTAAACAGTCAACTGCCACCTCTATTGTCTCTCAAAAGACTTTAGTTGTAAAATCAAAGAAATCAGCTAGAACTGATGTGTCTGGAAGGCAATCAGGTTCAAAGGATTTTTCCTCTACACCTCTCACCAAAAAGAAGAAACAAGGGGGTGTACACGGGGTCCTGGTGCAGAAGGATGCAAAGAAAGCTGATAAGGTTGTTGAGGATGTTTCAGTAAAAAGAAAGTTGATTCTAAGAGATGAAAGTGATTCTGAGGATGATATGTCTATATCCTCTAAGTTGAACATTGTCAAGGAAGTTGCTGATAGTGCTACTGAAGCTGTGGCACTTTCATCAAAGCCACGGAAGAAAAGGACATTATCAAAAAGCAGGTATCATATTCCTTTGAAGGTGCAAATGAAGGATACTGATATTCAGACGTCAAATCCTGATGAGTCATCTATTCCTGATGATCAAGCAAATCCTGATGTTGGTATTCCTGATGCACAACCAAAAATTGTCTCTATCTCAGACTCTCCAGCAAAAGCCTCTCTAACTGCAAAGATTGTTGAAATTTCATGGGAGAAGGTTGCTGAGACTGCTTCAAAACTTGGGTTTTCACATCCCATGGCACAGAAAAGAAAAGCAGAGGAGTTAGTCTTTCAGAGACAAAAGAAGCTGAAAGGATCAAGCCCACAAGAACCTGAATCTCAATGTGATTCAGCAGCTCCTGAAGATCCTGCCACACAAGAACCACTCACTCAAAGTGTGAGTGAAGGCATAGCTATTGAAATGGTCCCACAAGAACCATTTTCAAAAAGGGAAAATGCAGACACTTCAATTCCAGCCACACAAGAACCATCTTCTCAATGTGAAGATGCAGGCCAAGCAGCTATAGCTTCTGGTGAAAGATTGGTCGAGGACACTGTCACTGAGGAAGTACACAAGAACCTTTAACTCAAAGTGTTAAAGAAGCTTCTGAACCTCATGCTACACAAGAACCATCAGTATCAAATCTTGATGCAAGCTTATCAAATCCTGACGGTGTTGCTCCTGACGCTAGTGGTGCTCCTGACGCAGAGCCAATCCTGATACAGCCACTAAGCTCAAGACCAATGACACATCCTATCACATAATTACAGGATAAACTAAAAGGTATTGCTATTCCTGATCCTGATGTTACTCATGATACTGATGTTGATGATTCTGATGATAGTGAAGATGATGATAATGAAGAGAAGGATCAGCTTGCCAGAGTTATAAAATCTAGTCTTGGAACTAACTATGGTTCATCAAGCACATTCATGGCTGGCAAGGCTACTATTGGAAAAGACTTAAGACAAGAATTTTCTGTTCCTTCTGAGATTGATCCTGCTGAGCAGCTGAGAATGCATCAATGGGAAAATGAATGGTACAGGTCTGCTGATTCTGTAAGCTATTCATATGCTTTGGACCATGCTTTTTATGCTGCTAAGTTGATTCAGAATGAAGATTTGAAAAATCATTTGAAGGCTACTACTCTTCTATCCAAAAGCCTAAAACATGAAATAGATTCTGTCAAAGATTCTACTGACAAAGTGAGGACTGACATTTCTCAAAGCTTTACAAAGGTGCCTACTGCTCTTCAAATCAGGGTGGTAGAATCCCAAGTTAAGTCAATCATTACTGAACAGTCTTCAATCAACAACAGGATTGATTCTCTTGATACAAAGGTAACTGACATTCAAACCTCTCTTGCCCTAATCTTGAATATATTGTCAAATGCTGATGTCAAAAAGGGGGAGAAGGTAAGTCAGACAAAATGTACACCTGATCTAGTTCTAAGAAATAATGATGATGATGATACTGGAAATGATGGTGGTGACAAAGTTTTACAAGGAGAAACCTCTGATGCTGCTGTTATGAAGTCTACAATTCAAACTTCTCAAAGTCAAACAACGTAGTCAACTCATGTTTCTGATTCTGGAATAAAGACAGTAAGGACACTGGTGCAATCTCATATCCTGGCGGAAGAACAAATCCTGACAGGTGATCAAATCCTGATGAATGATCAAATCCTGACGCCTGGTCTTGGACAGACTCTTGCTACAATTCCTGAAGGTGATGAATATGTGCTCATTGATAATCCTGAAGATGCATCAAATCTATCCAGAAGTTCACAACAAAAGATGGAAATGTTGTTACTCTTTATCATACTGATAAGAGGGGTCAACAGTTATTTGCAAGGAAAACACTCTCTACAGTAAGTGAAGAATATCCTGATCTCTCACATGAAGAATTCTTAAGTCAACAAAGAGAAATGATGGAAAGTTTTAAGAATCCTGCTCCTGCTAGAGGAAGAGGAGGCAGAGATAGGAGAGGTGCTAGAAGAGGTAGAAGAGGTTCTTCAACTCAAACAATGCCTAGACAGACAAGGTCTAGAGGTTTAATAATTGAAGAAATTCCTGAAGCTTCACAAAATCTAATAGATCCTGTTATCAGGGTTATCATTGAGAAGGAAGATAAGGAGTTTATTGAAGAAGAACCTGAATTGAAAAGAAGACCAAGACAATTAAGTCTCTGCAATACAACTCAAATTGAAGATTCTAATCCTGATATTGTTCCTGACAATGTTCAAGATCCTGATGAATCTGAAATTCTGCAAGAGGTTGATTTGTTAATATTATCTACTGTGGTTGATTCTCACAACAAGGAAGTGGATGAAGAAGAAGAAGCCATAAGAAGAGAAATCACAAGAACAACAAATAGAGATCTCAATCTTAATATACAAAGGCTTAAACTCTCAAACAGAAAGTTGTGGAGAAATCCAAGCAGACAAGAATCTCAACTAGAAAGAAGCTATGTTTTTGAAAAAGAGAAAGATAAGAAATGGAAACATATAAGCACACCGAGGTGTAACAGACCTATCAATTTTCAGAATGGAGGAATTATAACATGTGCTTCAAGTGTTGCTGATTTATCTGATATAGTTAGATCAAAAGCACTCTGGTTACAGATGTTTTCAAATCTGAGGCAATTGTCAAACAATTCAAGAGGAGGTATTGGACACAGGGATGCTGAATATCTGAATATGCCTTATGTTGATCCTTACTCCTTGACTGAAATTGGAGGTACTTTAATTTGTGAACACCTGAACAATTTATTAGCTGTTGATATAGTTATAGATTGTCATGATGGTATTGAAAAGAAAGAAAAGCTTCTGTACTTCATGAAAGATGGCAGTGTGAAGATTCAGTCTATTCAAGATCTGCTGATAAAAACTACACAGGAACTGAAATATGTTCATTATCTTTTAAAATGGAAGAATGAAGCGTGCAAAGTATGGAGTGACATGATTTTGTCAACAATTAGAAGAAGACTGGATGGTGGTAGAAATTTTAATGGTGATTATACTCCCATGTACTTAAATCAAAGAGGTCAAGATGTGAAAATGCAAAGGGGCACTGCTGTTAAAGAAGTGACTTTTGGCATGACACAACTTAATCTTAATCCTGATGGGAAGGAAATTACTTATCTTTTGCTTGAAGAGCACAGTTTACAAAGAAGCTCCATTCAGAATCTTAGAGCAGCTATCTATCAGATTGATGAGGAAGATGAAGAGCTCAGAAATCTTAAGGAAAGACTGATTCAAATTCTTGAGGAAAAAGAAGAAAATTTGTTATCCAACTTCTTGAAGATGAATCTGTTTTATCAAAGAATTTAAACAGATAAGTTGCTGCTGCTGTAAATACTTGTACATTTTGTAAATATGTTTTTGACATCATTGAATCTAGGAATCTATACTTTATTTTACAAAGTATGAGATTGGGGGAGATTGTTAGATCAGGATTCAATGATCGTCAGGATCTAGACTCAACTGATCAGGATTGCTGACGTCATCAGTATTACATGGTCATCAGTATTTGATCAAGCGTCAGTATCAGGATTGACATCAGGATTTATATCAGGACTGGGATCAGGATTGATTATCAGGACTGGAAGCTGATCAGGATTCCTACTTAGAGTTATATTTGGAGTCTAGTTAAATAAGGTTTTTATTTTGTCGGTTCCTGGTCTGTAGGAATGCAGCTATCGATTTAGGATATGTTTCAATCTTTGTAATTGATTAGGACTTATCTTGTAATTGATAGAGAAGCTGTGTAGTATATAAACACAGTTTAGGTTTTGATTTATATCGATCAAACACTCGAGTATTTTTGTAATCTAGAAGCTCTCAAGAACATCAGAATTTCTTGAGAGAATTTGTAACAGTTTTATATCAGATTTATTAAAGCTGTTATTATTCTTTCATATTTGCTATCTAGGAAATATGATTCTCGACTTAATAAAATAGATAGCAAATATGAAAGAATAATAACAGCTTTATTAAATCTGATATAAAACTGTTACAAACTCTCTCAAGAAATTTTGATGTTCTTGAGAGCTTCTAGAGAACAAAATACTCGTGTATGTGATCGATATAAATCGAAACCTAAACTGTGTTTATATACTACACAGCTTCTCTATCAATTACAAGATAAGTCCTAATCAATTACAAAGATTGAAACATATCCTAAATCGATAGCTGCATTCCTATAAACTAGGAACCGACAAAATAAACTACCTTCTTTAACTAGACTCCAAATATAACTCAAAGTAGGAATCCTGATCAGCTTCCAGTCTTGATGATCAATCCTGATCACAGTCCTGATATAGAAATCCTGATGATAATCCTGATACTGACGCTTGATCAAATACTGATGACCATGCAATACTGATGACGTCAGCAATCCTGATCAGTTGAGTCTAGATCCTGACGATCATTGAATCCTGATCTAACAATCTCCCCCAATCTTATACTTTGTAGAATAAAGTATAGATTCATAGATTCAATGAAGTCAAAAAAAAATATTTACAAAATGTACAAGTATTTACAGTGGCAACTTATCTGTTTAAATTCTTTGATAGAACAGATTCATCTTCAAGAAGTTGGATAACAAATTTTCTTCTTTTTCTTCAAGAATTTGAATCAGTCTTTCCTTAAGATTTCTGAGCTCTTCATCTTCCTCATCAATCTGGTAGATAGCTGCTCTGAGATTCTGAATTGAACTTCTAGGTAGACTATGATCTTCAACAAGGATAAAAGCAATTTCCTTCCCATCAGGATTAAGACTCAGTTGCTTCATACCAAAAGACATTTCTTTAACAGCAGTGCCTCCTTGCATTTCCATCCTGATATTTTAGATTTAAGTACATAGGAACATAATTACCATTATAGTTCTTTCCTTCATCAAATCTTCTTCTTATTGTTGACAAAATCATATCTGACCATTCCTTGCACACTTTATTCTTCCATTTAAGTAGATAATGAACATATTTCAGTTCCTTTGTAGTTTTCACCAACAAGTCTTGAATGGATAGGATCTTCACACTACCATCTTTCATGAAGTATATCATTTTCTCCTTCTTTTCAGTACCATCATGACAATCTATAACTATATCAACAGATAATAAATTGTTCAGGTTTTCAGAAGTTAAAATACCTCCAATTTCAGTCAAGGCATAAGGATCAACATGAGGCATATTCAGAAATTCAGCATCCCTGTGTCCAATACCTCCTCTTGAATTGTTTGCCATTTGCCTTAGATTTGAGAACATCTGCAACCAGAGTGCTTTTGATCTAACTATATCATATAAATCAGCAACACTTGAAGCACTTGTTATAATTCCTCCAGACTGAAAATTTATAGGTCTATCACACCTAAGTGTGTCAATGTGTTTCCACTTCTTATCTTTCTCTTTCTCATAAGCATAACTCTTCTCTAGCTGAGGTTGTTGTTTTCTTGCATTTCTCCACAACCCTTTATTTGAAATATTGAGTCTTTGCTTATAGAGCTGAAAATCTCTATTTGTTGACCTTGTTATTCTTCTTCTTCTGACTTCTTCTTCTTCATCCACTTCCTTATTGTGAGAATCAACCACTGTCCATGACCAGGCGTCAGGATTTGATCAGTCATCAGGATTTGATCACCTGTTAGGATTTGTTCTTCCATCAGGATCTGAGATTGCACCAGTGTCCTTACTGTCTTTATTCCAGAATCAGAAACATGAGTTGACTGCGTTGTTTGACTTTGAGAAGTTTGAATTGTCTTCATAACAGCAGCATCAGAGGTTTCTCCTTGTAGAACTTTGTCACCGCCATCATTTCCAGTATCATCATCATCATTATTTCTTAATACTAGATCAGGTGTACATTTTTTCTGACTAACCTTCTCCCCCTTTTTGACATCAGTATTTGATAATAAATTCAAAATCAAGGCAAAAGAGGTTTGTATGTCAGTTACCTTTGTATCAAGAGAATCAATCATGTTGTTGATTGAAGACTGTTCAGTAATGATTGACTTAACTTGGGATTCTACTACCCTGAGTTGAAGAACAGTAGACACCTTTGTAAAGTTCTGAGAAATATCAGTCCTCACTTTGTCAGTAGAATCTTTTACATAATCAATTTCATGTTTGAGGCTTTTGGATAAAAGAGTAGTAGCCTTCAAATGATTCTTCAAATCTTCATTCCGAATCAACTTAGCAGCATAAAAAGCATGATCCAATGCATATGGATAGCTTACAGAATCAACAGACATGTACCATTCATTTTCCCATTGATGCATTCTCAGCTGCTCAGCAGGATTAATCTCAGAAGGAACAGAAAAGTCTTGTCTTAAGTCCTTTCCAGTAGTAGCCTTGCCAGTCATGAAAGTGTTTTATGAACCAAAGTTGGTTCCAAAACTAGATTTAATAACTCTGGCAAGCTGATCCTTTTCTTCATTATCATCATCATCACTATCATCAGAATCATCAACATCAGAAGTATGAGGAACATCAGGATCAGGAATAGCAATACCTTTTAGTTTATCCTGTGATTCTGTGATAGGATCAGTCATTGGTCTCGAGCTTAGTGGCTGTATCAGGATTGGCTCAGCATCAGGAGCACCACTAGCATCAGGAGTGACACCGTCAGGATTTGTTAAGCTTTCATCAGGATTTGATACTGATGGTTCTTGTGTAGCATGAGGTTCAGAAGCTGTTTTAACACTTTGAGTTAAAGGTTCTTGTGTACGTCCCTCATTGACAGTGTCCTCAACCAATCTTTCAACTTCATCTTCACCAGAAATTGTAGCTTTGCCTGCATCTTCACATTGAGAAGATGGTTCTTGTGTGGCTGGAATAGAAATGTCTGCATTTTCCCTTTGAGAAAATGGTTCTTGTGTGACCATTCCAATAGCTAAGCCTTCACTCAAACTTTGATTAAGTGGTTCTTGTGTGGCAGGATCAGCAATAACTGCTGAACCACTTTGAGGTCCAGGTTCTTGTGGGCTTGACCCTTTCAGCTTCTTTTGTCTCTAAAAGACTATATCTTCTGCTTTCCTCTTGTTATCCATGGGATGTGAAAACCCAAGTTTGGAAACAGTCTCAGCAACCTTCTCCCAAGAAATTTCAACAATCTTTGCAGGTGGAGAAGCCTTTGCTGGAGAGTCTGAGATAGAGACAATTGATGGTTGTGCATCAGGAATACCAACATCAGGATTTGCTTGAGTATCAGGATTAGATGACTCATCATGATTTGATGTCTGAATATCAGTATCCTTCATTTGCACCTTCAAAGGAATATGATACCTGCTTTTTGATAACTTCCTTTTCTTTTGTTGCTTTGAAGAGACCACAGTTTCAGCAGTATCAGCAACTTCCTTGACTATTTTGAACTTAGAGGAGATAGGCATATCATCCTCAGAATCACTTTCATCTCTTAAAATCAACTTTCTTTTCACTGGAACACCCTCAACAACCTTATCATCAGGAACAGACTTTTCATCCTTCTTCACCAGGACCCTTTGTACACCCCCTTGTTTCTTCTTTTTGGTGAGTGGTGTAGAGGAAAAACCCTTTGAACCTGATTGTCTTCCAGACACATCAGTTCTAGCTGATTTCTTAGTTTGTACAACTAAAGTCTTTTGGGAGACAATAGAGGTGGATGATGACTGTTTGGACTGTTTGGGTTGGATGTTTGGGTCAGGAACAAGGTGTGATTGGCCTTGTACCATATCATCATTAAGTGTTCCATATTGAGTAGGCATTTTCTCTTTCAAGAAAAGCCTGACCTCATTAGGAATAAAGGCATTGCCTTCAAAACCATTTGCCTTATCACTGTTGACTAAGGACTTAATATTGTTCTCTGTAATTCTACAAATAGGTAAAATCACATCATCTTGAAAAACAACATTATGACATAAGTGATTAAATATCAACTGTAAAAATCTAAGAAAACAGACAGATCCTAACTTATCTGATTTCCTATCACTTAAAGATTTCAGAATAAAAGACCCATAATCAAAAACAGTAGAGTAGATAAAAGAATACCCTATTTTGAGTGATCCTGACGGTAGAGCATCAAAATTAGATGTCTTGTTCAGGAAGCAGCGACTGATGGTGTCAAAGAAATAGTTCCATTCCTTCTTAAGCTTTGTCCTAAAGAGATTTCCACATCTCTTAACTTCCCCATTGTAACCTAATTTTGTAACAAACTCAAAAAGAGTTGAGTCTGAAACATTATCAGGAACAGCATCACCAAGAATAGGCAAATGCAGGGCTTCCTCCACAATTGCAGAAGTCACATAGTGAGTAACCCCATCATACTCAAAGCTCATCAAGATTGAGCCAGAATGCCCTTTATCAAAAGAAACTGAATTCCACACCTGCATTACCGACTTAAAAGAAACACTTGCAGGTTCGGTTAGAGCATACTTCAATTGACTTGAAGCTAGTAAATCCTGTACTATATGAAACTCAGAGGGCAAATCCTAATGATCCAAAACGGCCACAAAATTATTAGTGGCAAAAGTAACACCACTAATCACAGTTTGTTTGTTCATGAATGATGAAAACGCCATTAAAACAGTATAGAAAGCTTGAGAATTGAGAATTAAAAATTAGGGTTCTTGAGTACAGAGAGAGAAAGAAGATGAAAAACTGATGATAAGAGAATAAACGGTAATTTAGAAAAACAAATGTATTTTGTTAAAACAAAATATTACTCTCAATGACAGGTGGCATGTTGTGATTTGTGCAATAATAATTAGAGGACCAAATTACGTGCTAAATTAAACATAACTGCACCGCTTTTTATGTGTATCTATGTGTATATATCTATCAGTGTAACACACGCGCGCATACAGTTGTCCATCTAATACTCAAACGTTTCTCATCAGTAACTGACGAAAAATCAGGCACAAATTAAGCAATGAAATACTGACCTGTACATCAGGATTGACCAGTTGACTTCTTGTCAGGATTGTATCCTATCAAGATTTGATCAAAAATACATACCTTGAAGAATGACCATCAGGATTTGATAGTCATCAGGATTTCCTCTCTGTAGCTTTTCTCAGAAATTCTCAAAATTCATCATTCCAAGTTCATTCACCAATTTGTTGAAAGTAGCTTCAGGTAGTGGCTTGGTGAATATATCAGCTAGTTGTTGATCAGTAGGAACAAAGTGAAGTTCAATTGTTCCTTCGAGAACCTGTTCTCTTATGAAGTGATATCTAATACTGATGTGTTTAGTAAGAGAATGCTGAACTGGATTTCCTGTCATTGCAATAGCACTTTGGTTATCACAATAAATAGGGATTTTTGAATATGACAGGCCATAATCGAACAACTGATTTCTCATCCACATTATCTCAGCACAGCAACTTCCTGCAGCAATGTACTCAGCTCCTACAGTTGAAGTAGAGATAGACTTTTGCTTTTTACTGAACCATGAAACCAGTCTACCACCTAAAAACTGACAACTTCCTGAAGTACTTTTCCTGTCTATCTTGCATCCTGCAAAATCAGCATCTGAATAACCACATAACCCAAAATCTGATTCCCTTGCATACCAAAGACCAAGAGAAGGAGTGCCTTTGAGATATCTGAAAATTCTTTTGACTGCAATCAGATGGGGTTCCCTAGGTTTTGCTTGAAATCTTGCACATAGACAGGTTGCAAACATGATATCTGGTCTACTTGCAATGAGATACAATAAAGAGCCAATCATCCCTATGTAGTGAGTTACATCTACCACAGCACCTTGATCAGGATCAAGTTTGGTAGCTGTAGCAATAGGAGTTGTTGCAGTAGCACAATCTTGCATGTTAAACCTTTTCAATAAATTTCTTGTATACTTTGACTGATTGATAAAAATGCCATCATCAGTCTGTTTAACTCTCTTATCAGTGTGATAAAGAGTAACAACCTTACCATCTCTTGTTGTGAAATTCCGGAATAAATTAGCAGCATCTTCAGGATTATCAATAAGAACATCTTCATCACCTTCAGGAATTGTAGAGAGTGTTTGTCCATGACCAGGTGTCAGGATTTGATCAGTCATCAGGATTTGATCACCTGTCAGGATTTGTTCTTCCATCAGGATCTGAGATTGCACCAGTGTCCTTACTGTCTTTATTCCAGAATCAGAAACATGAGTTGACTGCGTTGTTTGGCTTTGAGAAGTTTGAATTGTCTTCATAACAGCAGCATCAGAGGTTTCTCCTTGTAGAACTTTGTCACCGCCATCATTTCCAGTATCATCATCATCATTATTTCTTAATACTAGATCAGGTGTACATTTTTTCTGACTAACCTTCTCCCCCTTTTTGACATCAGTATTTGATAATAAATTCAAAATCAAGGCAAAAGAGGTTTGTATGTCAGTTACCTTTGTATCAAGAGAATCAATCATGTTGTTGATTGAAGACTGTTCAGTAATGATTGACTTAACATGGGATTCTACTACCCTGAGTTGAAGAGCAGTAGGCACCTTTATAAAGTTCTGAGAAATATCAGTCCTCACTTTGTCAGTAGAATCTTTGATAGAATCAATTTCATGTTTGAGGCTTTTGGATAAAAGAGTAGTAGCCTTCAAATGATTCTTCAAATCTTCATTCTGAATCAACTTAGCAGCATAAAAAGCATGATCCAATGCATATGGATAGCTTACAGAATCAACAGACATGTACCATTCATTTTCCCATTGATGCATTCTCAGCTGCTCAGCAGGATTAATCTCAGAAGGAACAGAAAAGTCTTGTCTTAAGTCCTTTCCAGTAGTAGCCTTGCCAGTCATGAAAGTGTTTTATGAACCAAAGTTGGTTCCAAGACTAGATTTAATAACTCTGGCAAGCTGATCCTTTAATTCATTATCATCATCATCACTATCATCAGAATCATCAACATCAGAAGTATGAGGAACATCAGGATCAGGAATAGCAATACCTTTTAGTTTATCCTGTGATTCTGTGATAGGATCAGTCATTGGTCTCGAGCTTAGTGGCTGTATCAGGATTGGCTCAGCATCAGGAGCACCACTAGCATCAGGAGTGACACCGTCAGGATTTGTTAAGCTTTCATCAGGATTTGATACTGATGGTTCTTGTGTAGCATGAGGTTCAGAAGCTGCTTTAACACTTTGAGTTAAAGGTTCTTGTGTACGTCCCTCATTGACAGTGTCCTCAACCAATCTTTCAACTTCATCTTCACCAGAAATTGTAGCTTTGCCTGCATCTTCACATTGAGAAGATGGTTCTTGTGTGGCTGGAATAGAAATGTCTGCATTTTCCCTTTGAGAAAATGGTTCTTGTGTGACCATTCCAATAGCTAAGCCTTCACTCAAACTTTGATTAAGTGGTTCTTGTGTGGCAGGATCAGCAATAGCTGCTGAACCACTTTGAGGTCCAGGTTCTTGTGGGCTTGACCCTTTCAGCTTCTTTTGTCTCTAAAAGACTATATCTTCTGCTTTCCTCTTATTATCCATGGGATGTGAAAACCCAAGTTTGGAAACAGTCTCAGCAACCTTCTCCCAAGAAATTTCAACAATCTTTGCAGGTGGAGAGGCCTTTGCTGGAGAGTCTGAGATAGAGACAATTGATGGTTGTGCATCAGGAATACCAACATCAGGATTTGCTTGAGTATCAGGATTAGATGACTCATCAGGATTTGATGTCTGAATATCAGTATCCTTCATTTGCACCTTCAAAGGAATATGATACCTGCTTTTTGATAACTTCCTTTTCTTTTGTGGCTTTGAAGAGACCACAGTTTCAGCAGTATCAGCAACTTCCTTGACTATTTTGAACTTAGAGGAGATAGGCATATCATCCTCAGAATCACTTTCATCTCTTAAAATCAACTTTCTTTTCACTGGAACACCCTCAACAACCTTATCATCAGGAACAGACTTTTCATCCTTCTTCACCAGGACCCTTTGTACACCCCCTTGTTTCTTCTTTTTGGTGAGTGGTGTAGAGGAAAAACCCTTTGAACCTGATTGTCTTCCAGACACATCAGTTCTAGCTGATTTCTTAGTTTGTACAACTAAAGTCTTTTGGGAGACAATAGAGGTGGATGATGACTGTTTGGACTGTTTGGGTTGGATGTTTGGGTCAGGAACAAGGTGTGATTGGCCTTGTACCATATCATCATTAAGTGTTCCATATTGAGTAGGCATTTTCTCTTTCAAGAAAAGCCTGACCTCATCAGGAATAAAGGCATTGCCTTCAAAACCATTTGCCTTATCACTGTTGACTAAGGACTTAATATTGTTCTCTGTAATTCTACAAATAGGTAAAATCACATCATCTTGAAAAACAACATTATGACATAAGTGATTAAATATCAACTGTAAAAATCGAAGAAAACAGACATATCCTAACTTATCTGATTTCCTATCACTTAAAGCTTTCAGAATAAAAGACCCATAATCAAAAACAGTAGAGTAGATAAAAGAATACCCTATTTTGAGTGATCCTGACGGTAGAGCATCAAAATTAGATGTCTTGTTCAGGAAGCAGCGACTGATGGTGTCAAAGAAATAGTTTCATTCCTTCTTAAGCTTTGTCCTAAAGAGATTTCCACATCTCTTAACTTCCCCATTGTAACCTAATTTTGTAACAAACTCAAAAAGAGTTGAGTCTGAAACATTATCAGGAACAGCATCACCAAGAATAGGCAAATGCAGGGCTTCCTCCACAATTGCAGGAGTCACATAGTGAGTAACCCCATCATACTCAAAGCTCATCAAGATTGAGCCAGAATGCCCTTTATCAAAAGAAACTGAATTCCACACCTGCATTACCGACTTAAAAGAAACACTTGCAGGTTCGGTTAGAGCATACTTCAATTGACTTGAAGCTAGTAAATCTTGTACTATATGAAACTCAGAGGGCAAATCCTAATGATCCAAAAGGGCCACAAAATTATTAGTGGCAAAAGTAACACCACTAATCATAGTTTGTTTGTTCATGAATGATGAAAACGCCATTAAAACAGTATAGAAAGCTTGAGAATTGAGAATTAAAAATTAGGGTTCTTGAGTACAGAGAGAGAAAGAAGATGAAAAACTGATGATAAGAGAATAAACGGTAATTTAGAAAAACAAATGTATTTTGTTAAAACAAAATATTACTCTCAATGACAGGTGGCATGCTGTGATTTGTGCAATAATAATTAGAGGACCAAATTACGTGCTAAATTAAACATAACTGCACCGCTTTTTATGTGTATCTATGTGTATATATCTATCAGTGTAACACACGCGCGCATACAGTTGTCCATCTAATACTCAAACGTTTCTCATCAGTAACTGACGAAAAATCAGGCACAAATTAAGCAATGAAATACTGACCTGTACATCAGGATTGACCAGTTGACTTCTTGTCAGGATTGTATCCTATCAAGATTTGATCAAAAATACATACCTTGAAGAATGACCATCAGGATTTGATAGTCATTAGGATTTCCTCTCTGTAGCTTTTCTCAGAAATTCTCAAAATTCATCATTCCAAGTTCATTCACCAATTTGTTGAAAGTAGCTTCAGGTAGTGGCTTGGTGAATATATCAGCTAGTTGTTGATCAGTAGGAACAAAGTGAAGTTCAATTGTTCCTTCGAGAACCTGTTCTCTTATGAAGTGATATCTAATACTGATGTGTTTAGTAAGAGAATGCTGAACTGGATTTCCTGTCATTGCAATAGCACTTTGGTTATCACAATAAATAGGGATTTTTGAATATGACAGGCCATAATCGAACAACTGATTTCTCATCCACATTATCTCAGCACAGCAACTTCCTGCAGCAATGTACTCAGCTTCTACAGTTGAAGTAGAGATAGACTTTTTCTTTTTACTGAACCATGAAACCAGTCTACCACCTAAAAACTGACAACTTCCTGAAGTACTTTTCCTGTCTATCTTGCATCCTGCAAAATCAGCATCTGAATAACCACATAACCCAAAATCTGATTCCCTTGCATACCAAAGACCAAGAAAAGGAGTGCCTTTGAGATATCTGAAAATTCTTTTGACTGCAATCAGATGGGGTTCCCTAGTTTTTGCTTGAAATCTTGCACATAGACAGGTTGCAAACATGATATCTGGTCTACTTGCAATGAGATACAATAAAGAGCCAATCATCCCTCTGTAGTGAGTTACATCTACCACAGCACCTTGATCAGGATCAAGTTTGGTAGCTGTAGCAATAGGAGTTGTTGCAGTAGCACAATCTTGCATGTTAAACCTTTTCAATAAATTTCTTGTATACTTTGACTGATTGATAAAAATGCCATCATCAGTCTGTTTAACTTGAAGACCAAGAAAGTAACTCATTTCTCCCATCATGCTCATTTGATATCTTGACTGCATAAGCTTAGAAAACTTTTCACAGAGCTTATTGTTTGTTGACCCAAAAATGATATCATCAACATAAATCTGAACTAAAAGCAAATCCTTACCATGATTCAAGTAAAATAGAGTTTTATCAATGATACCTCTTTTGAATCCACTTTCCAGTAAGAATTGAGCTAAGGTTTCATACCATGCTCTTGGAGCTTGCTTTAGTCCATAAAGTGCCTTATCCAATCTATAAACATGATTAGGATATTTTGGATCAATGAAACCAGGAGTTTGCTCAACATAGACTTTTTCCTCCAGTTCACCATTTAAGAAAGCACTTTTAACATCCATCTGGAAAACCTTGAATTGTTTGTGAGCTGCATAAGCCAGAAAGATCATGATGGCTTCTAGTCTTGCAACAGGAGCAAAAGTTTCATCATAATCAATTCCTTCTTGTTGAGAATACCTTTTTTGTAACTAGCCTTGCTTTGTTTCTGATTATTACACCATCTGAATCAGTCTTATTTTTGAAAATCCATTTTGTGCCCACAATTGACGTGTTCTTTGGTCTAGGTACTAGTTTCCAGACTTCATTTCTTTCAAATTCATTTAATTCTTCTTGCATTGCAGTAACCCAATCAGCATCTTTGAGTGCATCTTCAACTTTCTTAGGCTCCTCCTTGGATAGAAAGTTGTGATATAGACATTCATTCTGAGTTGCACTTCTTGTTTTAACACCTGCATCAGGATCTCCAATTATTAAATCAGGAGTATGATCTCTTGTCCATTTCCTTACTGGTGGTAAATTGTTCCTTGAAGTAGATGCTTCCCCTGGATTTATGTTATCTTGATTAGAAGAATTTGCTTCATCAGAAGCTCCCCCTGAATTGTTGTTGTCACCTCCTGATGGATTATCAGGATTATCACTTGAATCAGTATCTGAAGAATGTTGTCCTGATGATTGAGTAGTATCAGTATCAGTAACAGTCTGCTGTTGCTCCCCCTCAACATGTGAACTGTCAATAGTATCATCAGTAGCACCATCAGTATTTGGTGAGTCATCAGGATTTGATGAATCATCAGGATTTGGTGACCCATCAGTATCTGATGGTATATCAGTATCTGATTCCATTTCTTCAGGTTCCTTGGTAGCTTCATTTTCAAAAATCAATCTATCATGTGAGTCTTCATTAATTCCTGTTATCTTCTTATCATCAAAAGATACATGTATTGACTCCATGACAGTCCTTGTTCTCAAATTGAAAACTCTAAAGGCTCTTGATGCAGGATAGCCAATGAAAATTCCCTCATCAACCTTTGTTTCAAATTTCCCTAGCTGTTCAGGATGAGTTCTGAGAACAAAACATTTACAGCCAAACACATGCATATGCTTCAAACTAGGTTTCTTCTCCTTGAGCATTTGATAGGGAGTTACACCATGTCTGTTTATCAATGTAAAGTTTTGTGTATAGCATTTTGTGTTGACTGCTTCTGCCCAGAAGTATGTAGGTAATTTAGCTTCTTCCAACATAGTTCTGCCAGCTTCAATAAGAGTTCTATTTTTCCTTTCTACTACTCCATTTTGCTGGGGTGTGCCAGGAGCAGAGAATTGTTGAATAATTCCTTTGTATTTGCAGAACTCTTCCATCTTTGAGTTCTTGAACTAAGTACCATTATAACTTCTCAGAATCTTGACTTTATACTTTGTGTCTGTCTCAATCATTCTCACATGATCCAACAGTATCTCGGGAGTCTCATCTTTTCTGTGCAGAAAATACACCCAGGTGAATCTAGAGTATTCATCAACAATAACAAGAGTGTATCTTTTCTTACTGATGGACATTATGTTGACTGGACCAAATAGATCAAGATGTAGCATGTGATATGGTTCTTCAATAGAGGATTCAGATTTACTCTTGAATGATGTCCTTCTCTGTTTAGCTTTTTAACATGCATCACAGAGTCCATCAGGAGTATACAAAGCTTTAGGCAATCCTCTAACCAAATCTTTCTTAACCAACTCATTGATATTACTGAAGTTGAGATGAGAAAGCTTCTTATGCCAATTCCAACTTTCCTCTACTGATGCTTTACTGATGAGGCAAGTAGGAGAGCCATCAGTATTTGATTGAATGTTGGCTTCATAAATGTTACCATGCCTGTAGCCAGTGAGTGCTACCTTTCCTGATGCTTTGCTGACTACTTCACAATGAGTGGAATAGAAGTTGACATGATAACCTCTGTCAGTGATTTGACTAATACTCAACAAGTTGTGTTTTAGTCCCTTCACTAAAGCTACTTTTTTAATGATGACATTTCCAATGATTATATTGCCATATCCCAAAGTTTGTCCAATGTTGCCATCTCCATAAGACACAGTTGGGCCAGCTTTTTCTTCATATTCTGATAACAGGGCCTTGTTTCCAGTCATGTGCACAGAACATCCACTATCCATGACCAACACATTTTTCTTTTTACCCTGCAATCAGAATAACAAAACACTAGTTAGAATATTTAGGAACCCACACTTGTTGGGTTCCTTTTCCATGCACTTTATTAATTTTAGCAGCAGAAGACTTTTTGACTTTAGCAGTCCTGACAGGATTAAGTCCATCAGGATTTGCTTTGTCAGTATCAGTATTAACAAATGCATGCTTCACATTCTTAATGTTACCAAAATTTGTACTTTTATTAAACTTGGGTAAATGATCATAAAAGTTATAGTACAAACTATGGTATTCTTCACATGTATAAATAGAATGCTATTTACTGCCACAATGAAAACAAGATTTCTGTGGTTTATAAAATACTGATCTACTCCTAATATCAGACTTAGGAATTTCAGTGACCTTCTTTTTACTCTTCCTGCAATCAATAGCAAGATGATTAGAGTTACCACAGTTAAAGCAACATTTTCTAGGTGCATTTGGGATAAACCTATAGTTATTCTCTTTATTAATCCCAACTTTGCCATTCCTGTTTCTCTTGACAGTAGGTGGAATTTGTTTCCCAATAGCATCACTAACTTTTTCCCTAAGTTGTTTCTGAGACAACAAACCTACATTCTTCTTGACATGTTTAGGCTTCACATTAGTGACTGAGTTATCAGAAGTAGATCCCTTTTCAAAAGTAGAATTGGGATCATTACCAAATACAAATTTAACAGGAATAATCTTTGATTTGGTCTTGTCTATAACATGCCTATAGGTCATTGGACTTACTGTCTCATCTATTACAACTTTCTCTTTCAATTTCTTATCCTCATCTGACTTATATCCTAGACACTCTTTCCAATTCTTAGAAGTATTTATTTCATGAAATTTCCTTCCAGAATCTGTCCAGGTTCTGATTTTCTCTTTAGCATCCTCAAGTTCTTTTTCAAGAGTAGTACATCTAAGTTTCATCTCTAAATACATGTGTTTAGCATTATCACATTCTATCTGTACTTTTTGCTTAAAAGAGAATTCAGTTTCTAAAAGCTCATTCATTTTCCTAAGTTCAGACATCTCAGATAAGATCCTAGTATTCTCAGCAGTTTGACTTCTAAAGCTAATATGCAATGACTTTAGAAAACGTCTTAACTCAGAAGCATTATCAGTATCAAAATCAAAGACAGTATTTAGTACCTTATCATCAGGAACAACAGTATCATCAGTATTGGCCATTAGGGCATAGTTGACCACCTCAGTATCAGAATCTGAAGAAGAGTCCATCCAATCCTTGCTTGAAGTGATGAGTGCTTTAGCCTTCTTGCACTCAGTTGCAAAGTGCCCCATTCCATTACACTTGTAGCATCTAACCTTTGACTTGTCAAATTTGCCACTTTTGTTGTCCTTCTTGTTATACTTGTCTTTGTCAGCATTGAAGGTCTTTTTCTGGAAGTTGCCTTGCCTTCTGGCCTTTCTGAACTTCATCTTTTTGAAGCCTCTGACAATCATAGCAACAATCTCTTCCATGTCTGAGTCGGAAGAATCATCATCAGGATTGCCATCAGTATCTGATAATGAGTCATCAGGATCTGACTCAACTATCCTTGATTTTCTTCTAGAGACCTCCACAGCTTTTCCTTTTGATTTAGCCTCAACATTCAAGGCAATTGACTTTGCCTTGCTGCTTCTTTTGTTCTTCCTTTGTTGAACCTAAAGATCATGTGTTCTGAGCATCCCATAGACTTCATCAAGAGACACAGTGTTTAGATCATACTGGTGTCTAATGATTGATGTTTGTGTATTCCATTCTTCAGGTAAAGCTCTTAGAAACTTGGTGTTAGAATCTTCAGATACATACTCTTTGCCAACAAGAGATAGATTATTCAGAAGTGTCAGGAATCTATCATACAGATCAGTAAGGCTCTCATCAGGTCTTGCATCAAATTGTTCATACTCTTGGATCAGTAGAGCCCTTCTGTTTTTCTTGACAGATGCAGATCCTTGACATTGAGTTTTCAATGTGTCCCAAATTTCTTTTGCAGACTTCCATGCAATCACCCTGTTAGCATCCCTGAGAACGTCAGTTTTTTCTTCTGGAGTCCAATCACCTTTTGCCTTGACCACATAGTGTTCAGGTACAGTATCTGTTTGTCCAATTATTCTCGTAGGAATATATGGTCCATCACGAATCTTGTCCAAATATTCAGGATCCATGGCCTCCAGGTACATCAGCATCTTTACTTTCCATGTTGGATATTCAGATTTCTTCATGATGGGAATTTTCATGCTTTCATACTTTGTCGACATCTTAGATCGTATCTGATTCAAATTTAAATCAGTTTGCTCTGATACCAATTGTTGCCCAGTAAATAACAATTGTAGAAGGGGGGTTGAAGACAATTGTATAAGATTCTCGACTTAATAAAATAGATAGCAAATATGAAAGAATAATAACAGCTGTATTAAATCTGATATAAAACTGTTACAAACTCTCTCAAGAAATTTTGATGTTCTTGAGAGCTTCTAGAGAACAAAATACTCGTGTATGTGATCGATATAAATCGAAACCTAAACTGTGTTTATATACTACACAGCTTCTCTATCAATTACAAGATAAGTCCTAATCAATTACAAAGATTGAAACATATCCTAAATCGATAGCTGCATTCCTATAAACTAGGAACCGACAAAATAAACTACCTTCTTTAACTAGACTCCAAATATAACTCAAAGTAGGAATCCTGATCAGCTTCCAGTCTTGATGATCAATCCTGATCACAGTCCTGATATAGAAATCCTGATGATAATCCTGATACTGACGCTTGATCAAATACTGATGACCATGCAATACTGATGACGTCAGCAATCCTGATCAGTTGAGTCTAGATCCTGACGATCATTGAATCCTGATCTAACACTTTTCTTATCCTTGATCTTTTAACATTACTAATTGAGTTTCAGGGTGTTTAGTTTTAGACTGAATCAATTTCTTCTGAGACGATAAAACAACTTGATCTTTTTAAGTGCCGTCAACTGGTGCAACTAGTCTGGTTCACAAATGAATAACACTTGATCAATTCTTCTATGTCTTCAATTCAATGATGCTGATTAGTCCTTTGTCGTTCTGGTTGCTTCAAATAAATCACTGAAATCCTGTGGTACTAACCCTAAATCATTCACATACTTCTGTAGTCTTGAAAATCTTGTTTCTTTGATTGTCACTGAGGCTTGAACATTTTCATGAACTTCTTTCCGTGACATGTTTACGGACTTCAAGAATACATACCATATTTTGATTTTTTGAGTTTACCTTTTCTTCTATGATTCTGGATTCCTGTGTTTCTGTTAATATTATTGTATGTCTTGTCCTTTGTTGAGTTGTAGTTATCTCTGTTTCATCTTATGTTACATTATGTTTTACAGAGAACATCTTATCCTTGACAGTGAATAATGATTAATTCTAGATCCTTCCGTGTAGGAGTTGTTTCCATATCATAATGGACTTGTATTAAAACAAGCTCAATTGTATTAGAACAAGTCTAACAAGCCTGTATTGGACGTCTCCTAATACAAATTGTACTTCTAGCCCAAATATTAATTATGAAATTAATATTTAATTAGAGTTTCAGGCCATATTAATGGGCCTTATTTATGGACCAACTAAGTTTAATTAATGCAATATTAATTATGTCTTTAGGGTTATTTTTAACCCATATCACTTTTGATAATTTCTCAAAATTTAATTTATCCAGACTCACTTAATTCAATAGCTATTTTACCTTTCATATACATTATTAATTTATTAAATAATTAAATAATAATACAAAATTCAATTTATATATCAATCAATATACTTATATAAAGGAGAAGACGGGGGCGGTGAGGTGGCGCCTCTAGAATCGCTCCGTTCTATTTTTCTAATTTTCTCAAATTTTCACAATTTTTAATTTTAATAATTACAACTTCATTTATTATTTTCGATTTTGTAGGAAGGAAATTGAAAATTACACTTTTATTATTTTCAAACTTGATAGAACTTTCTTTTATTATTTTCAAACTTGATAGAACTTTCTTTGATTTAGAAAATTACAACTTCCTTATTATTTTTGAATTTGTAGGACTTGATAGAACTTTCTTTGATTTAGAAAATTACAACTTCCTTATTATTTTCGAATTTGTAGGCTTGATAGAACTTTCTTTTATTATTTTCAAACTTGATAGAACTTTCTTTGATTTAGAAAATTAAAACTTCCTTATTATTTTCGAATTTGTAGGACTTGATATAACTTTCTTTGATTTAGAAAATTTCTTTGATTTAGAAAATTACAACTTTCTTATTATTTTCGAATTTGTAGGACTTGATAGAACTTTCTTTGATTTAGAAAATTACAACTTTCTTATTATTTTCGAATTTGTAGGCTTGATAGAATTTTCTTTTATTATTTTCAAACTTGATAGAATTTTCTTTGATTTAAAAAATTACAACTTCCTTATTATTTTCGAATTTTTAGGATCTTATGTTAATAATTGCAATTTTCTCTTTTATTATTTTCAATCTTGATAAAACTTTCTTTTATTATTTTCAAACTTGATAAAACTTTCTTTTATTATTTTCAAACTTTATAGAACTTTTTTCGATCTATTTTTCTAATTTTCTCAAAATTTTAAATTATTAATAACTAAATATACAATTTTTAATATTTTTTCTAAACTTCCTCTACAAGTTTTGGAGACAACAAAATATACGTATTCAAATTAGAGGAAAGAAGAACCCGAATTTATATTTATGCCTACTAATTATAATCAAAGTAATTGCATATTTATGGTTAATGTTGTGCCAAGCAAATTCACTTTCCAAATTAAATTAAATACCAAACTTAAATAAAATCAATCTATAAAAACCCATGAACCCTTCGTCGTAATAGAGAGTGTCTGGCCTAGGGGTTAGAAGCTTATAATTTACTGCATATATAAATGAATCTTTTATTTATTAATTATGATGTTATGTTATGTGAAGAGTTGTTCAATGTCTTACGACTAATTTTGTGATTATTGATTTTGTAGGTTGATAAACAAATATGAGGTGCAAGCATATTAGATGGTAATTTAATAAAGGTAGATCGTAAATGCTTTGTTTGTATTTCATGTTACATATAATCAAACGTTATTTTTTTTTTCTCTTCTATAAAGCTTGGATATCTTAAGAACAATGATCATGATCATGATCATGTTTGTATTAATACTTGACTTGGGATTTATGTTTTGATCAAATTTCTTCCCATAGTACAGGTAATTTTGGAGTTGTCTTGCAGTATTTCATATTTTTCAGGTAAGTTGATTTAGTTTATGTGCGTGGCTATGAATAATATATTATATAATGCAGTTATTTTGCATAGCCCTTTTACAAATCATGAAGATTATTTAATTCATCTTTTTATATGTTAAAATATGTCTAAAAAACCAAAAGAACGAGTGGGAAGGGATGGGAAAAATATCAAAGATATAGTCCATTGACTCACAAAGATATAGTCTATTGAATCACAAAAGAATTAATTATTATTAATATCATATTTTTAAGTGTTGAAAATATTTAAATAGGCTATCGTGAAGGGTATATTATCACTTATCAATATATTTTGGTGTCTCTCAAATCGTCTTAATTTATTTTTTCTAATTTTCTAAAAAATTTGAATTAACAAATAAAAAAATTAATTATCTTATTCGTTTCTAACTTTTTTTCTCAAGTTAAATTATCAACATAAAAATTAATTTTTTAAATAACAAGTTCAGGTTACTTTTTTTACGAAGAAAATTTTTATTACTTTTAATTGTCAAATATACCCAAATTTATTATCATCTACAAGCCAATGATCGATTTTTTTTATCGTTATATAAGTATGGAACCCTGAACCCTAGAAATCATTGTCAACATGTGTTCAGCTCCCGTTGCTATATTATTCTTTTAATTCTTTTTATTTGTGTGGCATTGATTTTATATCTTCTTGTGCAGATTCAATTACGTGGGAGATTGCAAAGATGGATGATTAAATCTCAAAATTCATAGGCTAGCAAACAAACAAGTTAAACTGGCCAATAGCAGGAATTATGACATAATTGAAAATCGTGGTAACTTAATAATTATACCAATTAAAATTCCTATAAATAAAAACGAAGTCAAGATAAGATTGAAACAATGAACAGAGGTTCTTTCTTAAAAAAAATTGAACATAGGTTTTTAATTTATTTTTTTTAGTATTTAATCCGTCCCTTTTTGCACCTCATTTTAAAATTTTACGCATATTAAGAAAATGTTAGTTAAATATTCTTTTTCCTATAAACACCCTTAATAATTAATCTTAAAAATTTGAAAATCTCCTTAAAATAAATTATGTGTGACAAGAGGGTGGTTTGTTAGGAGGAACGTGTTATTAACTCGAATTTAATATTGATGTTAAATTATCTATTTTAAAATATAACTTGGAATTAGAATTGTTTTGAGAAAATAAAATTGGTGATAATAAATATAATATTTGAGATAATATTATTATAGTGAAAATGTTAAATAATTATACTATTCTATATTTGCTCAGAATTACAGTGGACAAAACTGAGAATTCATTAGAAAAATTTAAAATTATATTAAAAATATTGTTATTTATTTTATTTAAAAACGTTACTGTAAAATATTTTACAAAAAAATTGAGAAAATATTATAAGGCCGATGCGAAGCGCGACTTCGTAAAGTAGTACTTATATAAAGGAGAAGACGACGACGGTGATGTGGCGCCTCTCAAATCGCTTTGATCTATACTTATTTAAATATAGTTTTCAAATTAGTTACTTAATCGAGTCATTTTTGAAATTAGTGACTAATTTGATACATTTGAACCAAATGAGTGATGATTTTGATAATTATTCATTTCTTTAATACTATCTTTCAAGGAAGGAAGTTAAATATGTTATGTTATTTAAAAATTGTTTGCTTGACTGTAAAAAAAAAATATTCTTCAAATGGAAGAAACTAAGTATACTATATTAATATTCTCCTAAACTTAGTCCACAGATCCAATTTATTTACTAATTTTTATTTAGTATCTTTTAATCGAGTAAAATAATAAAAAAGACGATTTGTGAGGTGCTAGACGATTTGAGTAAAAAATATCTAAATTGGCTGTTAAATCTTTAATAATGGAAATATTAATTAACTTATATTCTCCTAAACTTTCTTCTTAAGTCAAAATTACTATCTTAAGAGCATCTCCAATGGTGGAACCCCTTAGCCAAAAAATCCTATGTGGCATAATTTATACATAATTTGTATAAAATATGAAGCTCCAACCATGCAAAGCCCTTAGGTAAATTATAGCCAATTAGCTAAATTATATTCGACATTGGCTAAATTTGTCGAACCTATAAAGAGCTGTAACAAAGCTGTACATATATATTTAATATTTATAGCCACTCCCATTGAAGCACATTATCTTACAGGTTCGGCAAATTTTAGCCAATCACTATTTTGTAGTATTTTAGCCAACCATTTTAGCCAGCCCGTTGGAGATGCTCTAATATTGTCCTAAAATTTATCTTCAAGTCAAATTACCATGTTGATATTTTCTTAAACTTTCTTTTGAACTTAAAGTTACCATTTTAATATTCTCATATATTTTTTTTTCAAGTTCTAAAATTTATCTTGAAATCATATTATCATCTTTACATTCTCCTAAAAAAAATATTAGAAATTATGTCCTCATAATTTTTATGTAAAATACCCACATTTAATTTATCTATATGTTTTACATATACATTAAAAATCATTTTTTATTAAATTTTTACCTTCTAATTATGTAGAAGGTAATACTTACAAAAAAGGCAAATTTTTATATCATAAAATAAAACATAGGAGCCTTATTTTCTTTTCATTTCTTTTCTCGAGTACCTGTATTTTAAACAATAAAAATTAGAATTTTGAAAAAGATTTGAATTAAATTTTATGATATAATAAAATTGATTAATAGATGATGTAATTGATTAAGTAATTAGTTTGTTTTATATTCAATTTGGTAACAACGAGAAAGCGGGTCATTGGGAGAAAACATGTTTAACGAGAGATTGATTCATTAGGAGGAGCATATTATATGCTAGAATTTTATATTTATGTTATTATGTATTTCTAAATAGAAGTAGGAATATAAAGTTTTAGAAAAATAAAGTGATTAATATACTAATATTTGATATAATATTAAAATAATGAATTATATTAAACAATTGTCATTTTCTATAATTTTTCAAAATTTCGGTAATGAACAACACTAAACGGAGAATTTAAAAGAAACCTTAATTTCATATTTTAAATATAATTTTGTTTAAAAACAATTTTTTTAGAATATCTTTTAGAAAAATTTGGAGAAATTATTATAAAGCCGCTGCGAAGCGCGGCTTAGTAAACTAGTTAATTTATAATTAACTATACATAATATATTTTCACGTGAGCCATATTAGCCTAGGTTAGCCTTAATTTCCTCAACGTCAAACACTACGGAAGAAGTCATCGCTGAACAAACTTGTAGAAAGCATTTTTTTTTTTGGGTCAGTGACTCACCAACGTCAGTGGTCCGGTCCAAATACAATGGGGACATTAGCGTCGGAAGGTCCGATTATTCATACAACGCTACAACGCTTTTAACTTGTACGATAAGGGTTCAAATCTAAATATTATATTTAACTAGCCTATAACCTCTGCGATGCATGGATGAATTTTAGTATTTTTTATCTTATTATCTATATCTTGATTTACTAGTTTATAGCCCGTGCGATGCACGGTTACTTAAATTTTATTTATAATTATTCTGTTTATAATTATATTTTTATTACGATGCAACACACTATTGTTTTTTTAATATTTATAATTATATTTATTTATGAATATTTTAATATTTAAAAGTTATTAGTTTACATGATTAAATTATTGTTAAAAAAGATTTAGCCAAAAAATATTATAGTTAAAAATTTGATATTTATTTATATTTTACACGCTCAATTTAATATTTGTTTATATTGAGTTATAAAAGTTAGATTTGGCCAATTTTACGGTTCACATGAAATTCACAAAATAATCTTTAATTTAGTTGTGGTTTAATAGTTCTTTTTCAATTAAAAACTATTCTAAAACTAAAAAGAGAATAAAGTGACGAAATTTAATGTTGAGAATTCTATTCGATTTAGGAAATCTACTTAACTTATATGTAGTTTAGATTATTAGAATAAACTTTATTAACCAAATACATGTTTTAATGTTAAATCTAACGGTTTTCACCTATCTATTTAAGATTAAACGGTTTTTATTAGTTTGGTTATTAATGGGTTTCCTTATTTAATTACAACTATTTTTATGTTTTAACTTTTTGGAAAATCCAATCCTAATATAATATCTTTTAAATTATATCATTTTTAGATAATAATTTCTTTTTATATGATATAATCTTGATCATCTATTTTTAAAAGTATTGGATCTAACGGTTGAGAATGTTTTGGCGGTATTTAGGACCAAATTACCAGGATAACATCATTAATTTTTCTTAATATTTATAATATTTATAATTTTTAATTTTTTTAAATATTTATTGCTAAAATATAATATACTCTTTTTTGTAATATGTTAATGATGCGGGAACTTTGAACTTTTGAGAAAATAAATTATCAAACTTTTAAAGTTTCGAATTTAATAATTTACAATGTATATAGGTTAAAAAAGTTAGGCATGTTCTGTAGCTGAGTCTACAATTTCAAAATACAGTTTTTTTAATATGAATATAGTCCTGCTAACAATGAAATTAGGTCTCTATGAGTGCTTATAAAACAAAATCACCATTTGCGTATAATTTATTATTTAATAATAAATTATATTTGATTAGTTATGATCTATAACTTAATAAAATATGATAAAAAATATGCACAATTTTATAAAATTTTATCCTCGTATTATTATATTCTTTGTTGATTTGAATTTTTCTTAGATTTATTTTAATTTTTGAACATAGATTTCTAAATTTAAAATAGTTAGAAAAAAATAATTAAATTGGCGTTAAAATAATGATGACATAATAATCATTATTCGAATTTAAATACTCACTTTACTGATTTGGGCTTTATCTTGTGTTTTAAAAATCAGATTTTGACGATTTTACACCCCACGTGAAGATAATTAAATTATTTTTAATTAAAAGATGCTTTAACAATTTTTATCTAACTGGAATTGTCCATGGAAGAGAAAAGAAAGTCGCGAATTTTTTAAATGGAGAATTCTATTCAATATAGAAAACTTATTTATATTTGGTATATTTGATTTAAATGATCAAAATACACTTTTTAGAATTTAAATATAATCCTATTATAAATAAAATACACTTTTTTAATATTTGATCAAACGATTTTCATTTATCTAGTTAAGATCTAATAGTCCTTATTAATTTGGTTGTCACGATCAAAATTTTGGATAAATCCCTATTATGCTTATTATATAAAAGAGTTTAATATAATAAGGATATCAAGTACATACTGATATAATTATCTTACTAACTGCTTTTACTTTTAATGGTTCGGTTTTATTTATAGTGTATATAAAATTTTAAAATACATTATTACTTTAAAATTATTAAACAGTATAAAAATTATGTTATGATTATATAAAATTTTATTCTCATATTATTATAGTCTTTATCGATTTGAATTTGTTCTTAATTTATTTTAATACTTTATTGAAAGAAAGATAAAATTTCTATATTTAAAAGAATTAGTGGAAAAATAAATAAATTGGTGTTACAATTATAAAAAAATATTTATTAAAATTTAGATACTCACTTTACTATTTGGGTTCTATCCTGAGTTTTAGAAATTGAATTTTGACGATTTTACAACCCATGTGAAACTAACGAAATTATCTTTAATTTAATGATGATTTAATAATTATTATCTAACTTGACCGGTGACCTACCCATAAACGAAAAGAAAAGATGGTTGAGTATTATATTCAAAATTATTGTTTATGAATATGAAACCCTCAATATTTTGATAATATTTTGATATTATCCTTTTATGTTTGTTATATGTAAAATAATATAATTATAATTTGGATTAATCAAATTGTTATGTTCCTTCAGAAAAAAAATGTTTAAATTTATTCATGTACAGAGTTCTCCTAAGTCTCTTATAACGCAGGGTCCACATGTATCATTGTTATATGATATACATGAGCATTATATTGATAATTTTTAATATTGTAATCGATATGAATTGTTATCTGATATTTGGTTTAACAATTATTATATAACTCGAACCATACATAAATTAAAGAGAAAAGATATTTAAGAATTTTTACATAGAAAAATTTTAAATTATCAAAATACATTTTTTAGTATTTAAATATAATTCTATTATTAATCAGATACACTTTTTAATATTAGATCTAACAATTCTCATCGATCTATTTAAGATCTAACTATAATAATTAATTTGGTCGTATAGTGGTCGTACACGGACCAGATCGATTTTAATTTTTTCTTAAATTGATTTTAATATTTTATTGAAATAAACATAGAATTTATAAATTTAAAAGAATTAGGAAAAAAATTAAATTGGTGCTACAATAATAAAAAAAAATTATTAAAATTTAGATAATCACTTTACTGTTTGGGTTCTATCTTGAGTTTATACAACAGATTTTAACAATTTTACAGCCCACGCGAAGCTAACAAACTTATCTTTAATTTAATGATGGTTTAATAATTATTATCTAACTGGAACTATCCATAAACTAAAGAGAAAAGATAATTACGATTTTTTACATAAAGATTTCTATTCAATATAGAAAACCTATTTATAATTGGTTTAAATTAAAAAAATTATTAAAATTTAGATAATCACTTTACTGTTTGGGCTCTATCTTGAGTTTTAGACAACAGATTTTAACAATTTTACAGCCCACGCGAAGCTAACAAAATTATCTTTAATTTAATGATGGTTTAATAATTATTATCTAACTGGAACTATCCATAAACTAAATAGAAAAGATAATTACGATTTTTTACATAAAGATTTCTATTCAATATAGAAAACCTATTTATAATTGGTTTAAATTATCAAAATACACCTTTTAGTATTTAAATACTATCCTATTATTAATCAAATACAATTTTTAATATTATATCTAACGGTCCTCATTTATTTGAATATTTATAGTTTTATAATCCAACGGATCATATACTTTTGGTAGTACAGTGACCGACCAAAGTTTTGGATAAGATCTCCCTTACGCTTATTATATATAAGGAGTTAATATGATTTTAAAAAGTAATCAAATATAATAATATATGTATGATGTTATTCTAAGTTTTTTTTTTGTATTTTGATTTTAAAATTTTTTAATATGTTGTCGATGTAATAATATTTTGAACTTTTGAATGTAGCTTAGAAAAATAGATGATATAAATATTTAATAATGATATGTTGTTGACGGGATTCGAACCTTGAACATGTGGGAGCATTTTAGATATCAAAAAAAGAATATTATTTTAATAGTACATCCAACGGTTCTGATTTACCTATATTTACATCTAACGTTAACGGTTATTATTTAGATGACCAAACTATCAACCAACCAAATGACCAAACTACCAAAAAGTAATCAAATATAAGAATATATGTATGATGTTATTCTAAGTTTTTTTTTTTGTATTTGGATTTTAAAATTTTTTAATATGTTATCGATGTAATAATATCTTGAACTTTTGAATGTAGCTTAGAAAAATAGATGATATAAATATTTAATAATAATATGTTGTTGTTATTTTAATATTACATCCAACGGTTCTCATTTACCTATATTTACATCTAACAGTTAACAGTTATTATTTAGATGACCAAACTATCAACCAACCAAATGACCAAACTACCAATCAAATAGAGGATGGTTTGCTTATAATAATATAGCATAGATAGCATAGATACGTGGTTTAAGAGAGTCAAATTCTTGACCTATTATTTCTCTTACTCTTATTATATAACTAGTCGAAAAAGCCGCACTTCGCGACGACGTAATAATTTTTAAAAAAAACTCTATCAAATAAATTACGAAAATTACTCGATCCTCGCTAATAAGCCATCCTCCCGTGAAACACGTTTCTTTTTTAATATCAAAATCTCAAATTTAATATATTGAATATATATTTGTCTTATATATTAATTTTTATGTTACCATACGCCTTTCTAATGAGACACTCTTTCGTTGTAAAAACACCTATGTAACTTTACATATTCTACTTTAGATAGAACTTTTAGTTATGTATTACAAACGCTTATTCTACTTCCAAGAACTTTTAATTGCAAGTACTTCTTTTATATTCGAACTCTTCTCCTTTATAAATCGAAACACCTATTCTACTTCAAATAGAACTTTGCAAGTACTTTTTTTATATTTGAACTTTTCCCCTCTACAAATTCAAACACATATTCTACTTCAAATAGAATTTTTAATTATATGTCTTCACTATAAATTCGAACTCTTCTCCTCAATAAATTAAATTCGAACATCTATTCTACTTCTAATATGTTAAAACTATTTTTTTATTTATCCGTATTTAAAATTCTAAAATTCTAGAAAATTAGAAAAATAGATTGAGACGATCTTAGATGCGCCACCTAACCTCTCGCGTATCCTCCTTTATATATATACTAGCTTATATCCCGTGCGATGCACGGTTACTTAAATTTCATTTATAATTATTTTGTTTATAATTATATTTTAATTACCCATGGAACACACGATTGTTTTTTTAATATTTATAATTATATTTATTTATGAATATTTTAATATTTAAAAGTTATTAGTTTACATGATTAAATTATTGTTAAAAAAGATTTAGCCAAAAAATATTATAGTTAAAAAATTGATATTTATTATATTTTACACGCTCAATTTAATATTTGTTTATATTGAGTTATAAAAGTTAGATTTGGCCAATTTTACGGTCCACATGAAATTCACAAAATAATCTTTAATTTAGTTGTGGTTTAATAGTTCTTTTTCAATTAAAAACTATTCTAAAACTAAAAAGAGAATAAAGTGACGAAATTTAATATTGAGAATTATATTCGATTTAGGAAATCTACTTATATGTAGTTTAGATTATTAGAATACTCTTTATTAACCAAATACAGTTTTTAATGTTAAATCTAACGGTTTTCACCTGTATATTTAAGATTAAACGATTTTTATTATTTTGATATTAAATGGGTTTCCTTATTTAATTACAACTATTTTTATGTTTTAACTTTTTTGGAAAATCCAATCCTAATCTAATATCTTTTAACTTATATCATTTTTAGATAATAACTTCTTTTTATATGATATAATCTTGATCGTCTATTTTTAAAAGCATTGGATCTAACGGTTGAGAATGTTTTGGCGGTATTTAGGACCAAACTACCATGATAACATCATTAATTTTTTTAATATTTATATATTTTTTAATATATATATTTTTAAAATATTTATTGCTATAATATAATATACTTTTTTTTGTAATATGTTAATGATGCGGGAATTTTGAACTTTTGAGAAAATAAATTATCAATTAAAATATAATTTTTTTTGTAATAGTTCTTCTTTTAAAGTAGTACACAGTGACGATCAAAATTTTGTATAAAATTCAATTTTTTATAGTATATCCCGTAAATATCTATGTTATTATATTAAAGACTAAATAATGAAAGCTTTCTTATAAGTCTGGTCGCTTGATCACTCAATCCATAATCGTTGGATCTTTCAAATTAAATTGTTGAGAAACGTTAGATATAACAGTAAAATTATCACGTAGAATGATCTAAGGTTTGAATCTACCAACAACATATTAAAATTTAAAGGTTTTTTTAAAAAATAAGAATTTTTTCATTTTTTTTCTTGTAGACATGGGTTATTTGATAATATTTTTTATAAAGTACGATTTTTCAAAAAAGTACTATACTAATTGATTAACAAACTTTTAAAGTTTCGAATTTAATAATTTACAATGTATATAAGTTAAAAAAGTTAGGCCAATTATGTAGCTAGTCTAAAATTTCAAAATACGGTTTTTTTTAAATATGAATATAGTCCTGCTAACAATGAAATTAGGTCTCTATGAGTTCTTATAAAACAAAATCACCATTTGCGTATAATTTATTATTTAATAATAAATAATATTTAATTAGTTATGATATAAAATTTAATAAAATAGGATAAAAAATATGCACAATTTTATAAAATTTTATCCTCGTATTATTATATTCTTTATTGATTTGAATTTTTCTTAGATTGATTTGAATTTTTGAACATAGATTTCTAAATTTAAAATAGTTAGAAAAAAGTAATTAAATTGACATTAAAATAATGATGACGTAATAATTATTATTAGAATTTAAATACCCACTTTACTAATTTGGGCCTTATCTTGTGTTTTAAAAATTAGATTTTGACGATTTTACGCCCCACATGAAGATAACTAAATTATCTTTAATTAAAAGATGGTTTAACAATTTTTATCTAACTGGAATTGTCCATGAAAGAGAAAAGAAAGTCACGAATTTTTTACATGGAGAATTCTATTCAATATAGAAAACTTATTTATATTTGGTATATTTGGTTTAAATTATCAAAATACACTTTTTAGAATTTAAATATAATCCTATTATTAATAAAATACACTTTTTAAATATTTGATCTAACGATTTTCATTTATCTAGTTAAGATGTCCTTATTAGTTTGGATGTCCAAGACCGTACGATCAAAATTTTGGATAAGATCCCTATTATGTTTATTATATGGGTTTAGCGGAGACTAACAAAAAGGTGGAGAACTGGAGACCAATTCTACACCCTTAGATTAACTTGAATTCAATGGTTATCATTTTTTATTATACTTCATAAAATTAAACATAACAAAATTATATTATTATACACAATTACACATGTTGTTCTTTTTAACCATCCACGTTCTTAAAACCTACAACATCCGACATTTTATTTAGCAAGTTGGGAGAATTGGGGAGGATCTATATCACTAAACATCGTACTGCAAATATTATAAACAAAAAGTTCTGCATATAAAAAATAAGTTTTACAAATACAAAAAACCAATGCTTACTGCATAACAATGAAAAAAATGTGTAAAAAATTAAATTATGCAAAAATAAAGAATAAAATAGTAAAATAATAATGTTTTGCAACTAAAGTAATGCACTAAATTAAAATAATAATATATTGCACTAAAAAATTATGAATACAATAATTGAAAGTAAAAAGTTTTGCAAACAAAATAACATAGAATATTAAAATTGTGCAAATGTTTTGAATAAAAAAAATGGAAGACGTGAGAAGGAATGTAATGCATATTGTAGTTAACGTTGTTGGTAACGTATAAGCTGTATATGCCTACATACAACCAATTTATAAGTGTGTAAAACAAAATAATATGTACCCTTGGATTAGATAGAAACGAATGGTGTAAGATGTGGCCTCCAAGGTCTCCAGTTAAGTTTAGGTCTCCATAGAACTTTTCTCTAAGGATTTAATATAATAAGGATATCAAGTATATACTGATATAAGTATCTTACTAACTGCTTTTACTTTTAATGTTTCGGTTTTATTTATAGTGTATATAAAATTTTAAAATACATTATTACTTAAAAATTATTAAACAGAATAAAAATTATGTTATGATTATATAAAATTTTATTCTCATATTATTATATTCTTTATCGATTTGAATTTGTTCTTAATTAATTTTAATACTTTATTGAAAGAAACATAAAATTTCTATATAAAATTTAGATAATCACTTTACTGTTTGGGCTCTATCTTGAGGTTTAGACAACAAATTTTAACGATTTTACGGCCCATGCGAAGCTAACAAAATTATCTTTAATTTAATGATGGTTTAATAATTTTTATCTAACTTGAACTATCCATAAACTAAAGAGAAAAGATAATTACGAATTTTTACATAAAGATTTCTATTCAATATAGAAAACCCATTTATAATTGGTTTAAATTATCAAAATACACCTTTTAGTATTTAAATACTATCCTATTATTAATCAAATACAATTTTTAATATTATATCTAACGGTCCTCATCTATTTGAATATTTATAGTTTTATAATCCAACGGATCATATACTTTTGGTAGTACGTGACCGACCAAAGTTTTGGATAAAATCTCTCTTACGCTTATTATATATAAGGAGTTAATATATATATTGGTATATTGATGATTGATAGTATATAATTATATAATTAACATAACTCATAAAATATATTTGTTCACATCTATGCATAATAGTTTATAAAATAAAAAATTAATCTTGAAAAAACATTAATTTTTATATTTAATAATTTTTTTTAAAAAGGCTTAATTTGTTTTTGAGAGATAAAAAGGCCCAATTTTACACGCTACTACTATTCTAACATTTATAATCTAAAATAAATTGATATTTAATTTTGACAAATTAATGTTTATAAAATAATTCAAATAAAATTTGGATATTTAATTGTGCAAAATAAAATCCGTTTCAAATTCGGATAAGAGGCGCTGAACCCTAATTTCCTAATTCTTTTTATAAATAGAGGAGAGGAGAGGAGAAGAGAGGAATTATAAAAGAGAGAGTCGAAGTTGATCGAGAGAGAAGCCTTTGATCGAGAGAGAGAAAGAGAGTAGCCTTTGATTGAGAGAGAGAGTTGCCGTTGATCGAGAGAGAGAAATAAAAGAGAGAGTCGGCTTTGATCGAGAGAGAGATAAAAGAATTAGCCGTTAATACGATTTGGGTATTGTCTTCACAAAAATGTCTCATATATATACTAGCTTAAAACCGTGCGATGCACAGATTATTAATAATAATTATTATTTTTATTATTTATGTTTTAATATTTTATTAATCTGCATTTTCTACAAAAAAATAAGTAGGCGTGTTAAACATTTTTAAATAATTAAAAGTATTAAAATAGATTTTAAAATAAATTAATAATTGTTTGCCCGTGATATTTTTGGAAAATGAGGGGTCTTAGTAAGGAAAATAGAAAAAGTAACATGTTTTAGCTGAAAAGGTAAGTGCCCATAATTAAAAGTATTTAAATAGGCTTCACAATAAATAAGTAAAGATTTGTCCGGAATATTTTTGGAAAATGAGGGGGTTAGTAAAGAAAAATCAGAAAGAGTAACATATTTTAGTTGAAAAAGGTAATTGCCCGTGATTTTTTTAGAAAAATAGAAGATTTTGTTATAAAAGATAATGTATTTTAGCTAAAAAGGTAGTTGGTTATAAAAATGTTATTATTTAATAATAATATTTTTAGAAAATGAAAAAATAGAAAAAGTAACATAATTAAAAGTATTAAAATAGATTTTAAAATAAATAAGTAAGGGTTTGCTCATGATATTTTTGGAAAATGAGGGGTTTTACTAAGGAAAAATAGAAAGAGTAGCATTTTTTTGTTAAAAAGGATAATCGTCCGTGTTTTTTTTAGAAAAATAGAGGATTTTGTAAGAAAAGAAATAAAAAAGGTAATGTATTTTAGCTGAAAAGGTAATTGGTTATAAATAATTTTATTATTTAGTGATAGTTTTTTTAAAAAAATAAGTAAGGGTAATTAATCAAAATCACTAAGTACCGACCATCCGTCTATCCGACTACCAAACTTTTAATGTTTCGTCTTTAATAATATAGCTTAAAACTCGTACGATGCACAGGTTTTTTTTAATAATTGTTAATTTTATTATTTATATTTTATATTTTATTAATTGCATTTATTTAAAAAAATAAGTAGGCGTGTTAAACATTTTAAAATAATTAAAAGTATTAAAATGAATTTTAAAATAAATAAGTAACGGTTTGTCCGTGATATTTTGGAAAAAGAGGGGTTTTAGTAATAAAAATAGAAAGTAACATGTTTTCGTTGAATTTTAAAATATAAAAGTAACGATTTGCCCGTGATATTTTTTGAAAAAAGAGGGGGTTTAGTAAAAAAAATAGAAAAGATGACATGTTTTAGTTGAAAAAGGTAATTGTCAATTAAAAGTATTAAAATAGATTTTAAAGTAAATATGTAAGGGTTTTCTCGTGATATATTTAAAAAATGAAGGATTTTAGCAAAGGAAATAGAAAAAGTAACATGTTTTAGCTGAAAAGGAAATTGCCCCTGATTTTTTTAGAAAAAAATGGTAATATAATTTAATTGAAAGGGTAACTGATTATAATAATTAAATAAACAATTAAATAAGGCAAATATCGTATCAAAAAACAGGTACAAAAAAACAGGTACCAAAACTTTCAATGTTTCATCTTTGATAATATAGTATAGATAGAGATATATATTCATAATATTAGTATTTTATGCTACTAAATTGAATAGCACGTGATATTTTTGAGGTTTTAGTTAAGAGAAATATTAGTTAGAAAATGTAAAAAATAATATACGTTTTGGAAAAAAAAGCTAATCAGTTAGTCATTAATAATTATAATATTATTATTTTATTTTATTAAATAGAACTATTCGTGATATTTTTGGAAAATTAGAGGTTTTATTTAGGAAAAATAGAAAAGTAGAAATTTTAGTTAGAAAATATAAAAAAGAATATACACTTTGGCTAAAAATGGTAATGAGTTATTTATTAGCAATTATAACCTTATTATATTTGTTGTGGATTAAAAACTGAGCTTGCGAATTTAATGCTAGGGTTAGAGAGCTTCGAGCTTTAATGGCTGCACTTGTGTTTCGAGACTAAATCGGTCCTCACAAGATGCCTACGTATCTCAATTCTTTATTGAGAATCAAGCCAAAGACTTAGTTCTGATTGTAGGATCAAAGACCTTATATAGGCGTCTGGAGCCTAGTATTTATGGTATGTTTATGAGACTTAGCGAATAAGTCTCCTTTTTTGATAACTGATAAGGATTGCATTTTTTGGCGGGCAAGTCTTTTCCTTGTTGATAAAGGCTGTGACTCATTAATTGGGATTCTGGATCCTTCTTTGATAAATTTGCCATATTTCGGACTCTTTTCATGAGCTGTATATTTCCCTTATTTATTAATTACGAAATTAATAAATAATCAGGGTTTCAGGCCTTGTTTATTGGGCCGTATTCTTGGACCAATCTAGGTCTAATTAATACATCATTAATTACATATCTAGGGTTATTTTTAGCCTATATCATTTGCCCCCCAATTTCTAGGAAAACTTTTCAAGTTTTCGTAGAAATTATATTGACCTTTTTCGAGATTCGGGGTCTTTTTATCCTTTACCTAGGACTTTATTTACACCAGTGTTTCACAAGTATCGCCTTATTGCAAAGTGTGGAGCGACCTACACATTTACGACGATTGTTGCCTTATTCGAGGCTAATTTGACATTTATATGAAATATTCCTAATATTTAAGGAATTTCCATGTACCCACAGGTATTTTTAATAATTATTCCTAATATTTTAGGAATTTCCATGTACCCACGGGTATTTTTAATAATTATTCCTAATATTTTAGGAATTTTCATGTACCCACAGGTATTTTTAATAATTATTCCTAATATTTTAGGAATTTTCATGTACCCACATGTATTTTTAATAATTATTCCTAATATTTTAGAAATTTCCATATACCCACAGGTATTTTTAATAATTATTCCTAATATTTTAGGAATTTTCATGTACCCACAGGTATTTTTAATAATTATTCCTAATATTTTAGGAATTTTCATGTACCCACGGGTATTTTTAATAATTATTCCTAATATTTTAGGAAATTTTTAATAATTATTCCTAATATTTTAGGAATTTTCATGTAACCACAGGTATTTTTAATAATTATTCCTAATATTTTAGGAATTTCCACGTACCCACGGGTATTTTTAATAATTATTCCTAATATTTTAGGAATTTCCAAAGCTCAGGGGTGAATTTGTCATATTTGAAACTTCAGTGGAGAAATTGTCAATTTCTAAACTTCAGGGAAGAATTTGTGAACTACTCAGAACTTGGGGTACTAAACTGCAGTTCGGCAGTTTAGTATCATTTGGCAACCAGGTCGATCAAATCGCCCTCATTTGAGGGGTCTCACTCACGACCTCATTTGAGGTCGACTAAAATTGTTTTTTTTTTCCAAATATTATTGAATAATAATATTTATTTTACCCGGATTTTTTTAAGGGTACTTCCGACCTCATTTTGACGTATTTTCGACCTCATTTTGAGGTATTTTAGACCTCATTTTGAGGTATTTTCGACCTCAATTTTTTGAGGTATTGTCGACCTCATTTTTGACCTCGAACCCAGTCTTTTTCGACCTCATTTTCGTCCTCGAAAGGTCCCAGGTCGAAGTCTTCGACCTCGTTTTTCCGTGCTTTTGCGACCTCGGTCGTTCGATCTCAAACCCAGTCTCCTTCGACCTCATTTTTGAGGTATTTTAGACCTCATTTTGAGGCATTTTAGACCTCATTTATGAGGTATTTTAGACCTCATTTATGAGGTATTTTAGACCTCAATTTGGTCCCAGGTCGAGCAATTCGACCTCGTTTTTCCGTGTTTTTTCGACCTCAGCCTTTCGACTTCAGTCTAGAGTTTCTTCGACCTCGTTTTTGAGGTATTTTAGACCTCATTTTGAGGTATTTTAGACCTCATTTTTGAGGTATTTTAGACCTCAATTTGGTCCCTGGTCGAGCAATTCGACCTCGTTTTTCTGTGTTTTTTCGACCTCGGTCGTTCGATCTCAAACCCAGTCTCCTTCGACCTCATTTTTGAGGTATTTTAGACCTCATTTTGAGGTATTTTAGACCTCATTTTTGAGGTATTTTAGACCTCAATTTGGTCCCAGGTCGAGCAATTCGACCTCGTTTTTCCGTGTTTTTTCGACCTCAGCCTTTCGACTTCAGTCTAGAGTTTCTTCGACCTCGGTTGGCTCCAACAACGCCAAACGTGGCTTATAGATACAAGAACTAACTTGAGTTCTAACACCTTAGACCTCATTTGAGGTTTCAACAACGCCAAACGTGGCTTACAGATACAAGAACTAACTTGAGTTCTAACACCTTAGACCTCATTTGAGGTTTCAACAACGCCAAACGTGGCTTACAGATACAAGAACTAACTTGAGTTCTAACACCTTAGACCTCATTTGAGGTTTCAACAACGCCAAACGTGGCTTACAGATACAAGAACTAACTTGAGTTCTAACACCTTAGACCTCATTTGAGGTTTCAACAACGCCAAACGTGGCTTGAATTTTTGTTTTCGGGTCGAATAGTAACGACTTGGATTGAGATTGAAGCCATTCGTCCTCGTTTGAGGTTTTAGCAATGCCAAACGTGGCTTATAGGTAGAGGACCTGATTTTGAGGTTCAACGTCTTAATTTTCACATTGAGAGGTGTTCATGAACGAAGATAGACATAACGTTTCACTCGTTTCTTTAATTTGAGCTTCCAGTATATCGAATTGAAGCTCGTTCTGAGCTCTACTTCGTCGAATTTTCAGGGGTTTCAACCCGTATATTAACCTTCTTCCAATAGGCCTCTTTAGGCTTTTAGTTGAGCTTGTAACATAACTCTTTAATCCTTCGGGATCTTCTATCCATGCATGTTATTTATGCATATTATGTTTCTTCGTTCTTGCATTCACTTATATTTATTTAGCTTATCTTTTGTTAGGCAATTCCTAGTACTTGGCCTCTTGAATGGGCTGGCACTTTGATCAAGTGTTATTGGTACAACTTGTTCTTTAGTAGAATGTTAGGCCGAATACACAATATATAATCAATATATGTATGAGAATAACAATCAAGAAAACTGTTTATGAACAATAAACTGAATTATATTAAATAACTCTTCTCTCAGTGGTGTAAAATATCACAGAGAGCTGCTAGGTTACAAGAATAATGTATTCAGTATTCGCATCCCTTTTAGGGTTAACCTATCTGTGTTTATATAGTACACAGCTACATAGATTCAATCTCTAATTGATATTCCTACAAATTAGCTATACAATTTATATCAAATTAGGATTGCTTCTGTCTTCTGTTCCGTTTCCTTAGCTATCTCAATATATCTTGCTTCTTTCCATCTTCAAGATATATTGCTTCTAGAATCTTCATATTAGCACCGACAGCTTCAGCAAACTTTCACCCCGTCAGTCTTTAACAAACTCTGACTGGCTTCTAGTATAAACTCTGATGAGTACCTGTTACTTAAACACTGATAAACAATCATCAGCAATTATATCTAAAAATCTCCCCCAACTTGTGCATAACAAAAATGTACAAGTTTAAAAGATAATTGATGATGTCAAAACATATAACAAATGCAGTGTTTATAACATAACAGAGTTTAACTTTTACTTAGAACAGAAAACTTTAAAAACTTACAGACAGTCTTTACTTAATTTCCTCAATGTCAGGCACTGTCTTGAGATAATCTGTTAGAAGTCTTCTTTCAGCTCTTTCTAACTCAGCAGTCATAATCTCTTTCAGCTCCTTAAGTTCTGGGTCTTTTTCACCAGTCTGATATATGGTAGCCCTCAGAGAATATATGCTGTTTTTATTCATCTCATTTCCTAGCCTGATATAGTAAGACTTGTCTGATTCCAAATTGAATTCCAAAACTTTAATACCAAGTGTTGTTCTGAATCTAGCACTGTTTCTCTTCATTTCTACCAGATTTCCATGGTAATCTCTGTACTTAGGAATATATGCACTTGAAATTTTGGCTCCACACAAAACTTTAGACTTCATCATTCTCTCTCTTAAAACTTGAGCAGCATTGTGAGTACTTTGATTTTTCACTTTTAGCAGATATAAAACATACTCCAGCTCTTCCCATAGTTTTAGATGAATGTCAGCTTCTCCAACTCTATAAACTCTTCCATCAGCCATAAAATATAACAAAAACTCCTTTTTGATTCCTCTGTGATAGATCATCTGAACAGACTCTAACTTGTCAAAGCTTTCTTGAGTTACCCCAACACCAGGTTCTGCCAGAGATGTATGATCTAAAGGACTGTTATTTATTCTTCTCTCTCTATGTGATCCCAAACCAGATCTATCATAGGATTCCTTTCCTAACACAGTTCTGCTTTGTAGAATGTTCACATTTTCTGGCTTCAGAGTTTCATCTTTAGATGGTCTTCGAAAAGTACCTTGGAGTTGTGGAGATATCAATTGAGTTTGTACAACTTGAGCAGTGTCAGAGGTTGTCACAACTTTAACAGAATTATCAACTTGAGCAACGTCAGTGGTTGATTGATTAGGTCTTAATTCAACTTGAGCAATGTCAGAGATTGAATAAGCCTTCTTTGATAACTTGGGTTCTTCAATTATTTTTCCTTTCCCTTTATCAGTATTTGCTCCAACAGGCCTCCTTGAGTATTGTAAACTCTGTTCAGAATTTACATTCTCTCTAATAGAAATTCCTTGTTCCTTTTTCCTAGGAGCCTTGGCAGCCTTCTTATAAATTCCAGCTTCAACATTCTTCTTATGTTCTTCAGCAAGAATCTGCAATTCAGCATCAATGTCTTCAACTGTGGCTTCACCACCATGTTCTTCCAAAAAGAGTTTAGCAGCAATCACTTCATCAGTAATTGGATTAGCTTAAATAGCTAGACTTTTAAGTCTTGAAGAAGATTGAGCAGCACCAGATTGAGTACCAGAGTTTAGTCTTTCAAAGTTTGTCAACTTAGCAGAGTTTGACCTAAGTCTCCCTTGCTCTTGAATAGATTTTGACCTTTTCTCTGATTTTTTGCTTCCACCATCAGTTGCATCATCCCTCCGTCTCAGAGTTGGAGCCCTTTTGCATTTGTCTTTAGGAACTCTCTCCCCCTTTTTGACATCATCAGGAATAAGTACTAATGTCAGCAACTCCAAAGATGCAGCAATTGAATCAATCTTTGTAGACATTTCAGCTTGATTGCTCTCAACTTTGGTTAGCCTTTGCTTGATTTCTAGTTGATCCTTGATCATAGAGGAAACTTTAACTCTATCATTCCTCAAGGCCAATTCTTTAGTAGCAATATCATTACTCAATCCAATGACAGCTTTGTGAGTCTCATCAAAGCGATTGTGCAATGATTTGACTTGAACAATTGTAGCCTTAAAATATGTCAACATCCCAGGATTGGAAATCTCTTTAGCAGACTTATTAACAAAATCAGCAGTCCTTTGAGTAGAGAAAATACAATCGGCCCCTGACCAATTTGCATAATGCATTTCTCTGTAATGAGCTTCAGTTGCATGTTGATTTTCTTTGATAGACTCTGCAGTAGGATCCCTTAGAAAAGGTTCATCAGAGTCTGAAAGTGCAATATTGATTCCAGAGTTTGCATGAATAGAATGTACAGAAGTATTATCATCAGAATCAACTCTTTCTTCATCAACATTTTCTGCAGCTTCTTCAATGATATTCTCTGCAGTAACTTCAGTATTTAACTGTGCAGCTTCAACAGGAACTGCAACAACAACTTCTTCTTCTGTTGTAGCTTCATTCATCTTTTCCACAGCAGTTTCAACAATCTTCTCAGAAGAGACAGATTTTGCTGCCTGATCAACCTCATCACCAACTTCAAGAACTTGATTGATGACAGAGAGAATCTCTGTATGAGTTGCCATAGACTCTTCAATTACCAGAGTGGCTTGATCAGCTGCCACATCCTCAGTGTCACAAACACTGATATCAGGATGTGCTTCAAACTCTTCTTCATTATTCATCTCCAATATTGGTTCAATTAACACCTCAGGAGCTTCATCAGAATTTACTCTGTCCTCTATAGGCACAGTAGTTTCAACATTTACATTAGTTGCAGGAGCTTCATTCTGTTCAGTTGCTGGAACAGCTTCAGATTCTAACTCATCAAAAAGATAGTTAGCGATCAATCTTTTTCTTCTTTGATTGAGAGTTTCAGTATCATCCTCATCATCAGAACGAGGTCTCTTTGCTCTCCTTTTCTTGGAAGGTCCAACAGAGTTTGGCACAGAAGTTTTAGATACCCCAACCTCAGTAGCTGGCTTAACAGTCTTTGCAGGTTTAAAAGCCCTATGTTTGATTCTACCACCAGTATGAATTGGTTGTGATGTAGATGGAGGAACTTCAGTATGTAATGGTTCTGGTTGTGGTTCTGCTTGGATAGAATCATCCAAAAACTGTTGCACTAATGCAGGCAGTAAAAGATCACCTACATTACCCTTCTTAACATCCTTATTCACAAGATCAGAGAATATACGCTTGTGTAACTTAAAGCATGGAATAACATCTTCATCAAGAATATCTACCCCACTAACACAAGCAGAAAGTAAAAGCTGACAGAATCTAGCAAAATAAACTACTCTCCTATTTTCAGTCATCTTTTCACCCATAATAATAAGAACTAGTCTACCAAAATCAAAATGAGTACCATAGATAAGAGAATACCCAATTTGTAGACTTTCAGTGGGTATCGCATCCCAGTTAGTGCACTTCTTCCAACGTTCTTATTATACAGTCGAAGAAAAAACTCCATTCTTTCCTCAAGAACGGTCGCTTCAATTGACCTATCTGGGCCAAAGATCCACTGTAACCTATCGCCCTCATCATTCTCACCAACTCCGCATCACCAACAGCAATGGTGTAAGCAGTATAGTCACCAAAACCCATAGCAGCACGAATCGTACCAGGAGTAATGACATACTCTGTTTCTTGAAACTCGAAAACAATAGATGGTGTTCCAGATTCACCACCATCATCATAGATACCAGTCTCCCAAAAGCTTTTGATTTGAAACACAGAAAGCTTCTCTGGTTCTACAAGAGCACGCCCGATTTGAGATTGGGCAAGAAAATTTTGCATCAAATGAAACGCCTCCGGTGCGTTCGCATTTACCAATGGAGCAGCATAATTATTAGGAACAAATTCAAGCCCAGAAGATACAAAAGCAGTAGAGGCCATTAGTACGATTTAGAAATGATCAGAAAATGACTTAGAGAAGAAATTGAGAGTGTTTGCAGTAAGAGTGTTTGTGAAAATGTATGTGTGACAGTGAAGTGTGAATTGGAGTAAGTTGTGAAAAGTTCAAACGATTTTGTGTATTGTATATTAATACAAAATTAAAAATTAAAAACTGAACAGTTTCTAATCAATACACACAACTGTCTTACTCCGTGAAACGTGTGAGTGGGACACGTGGCACACATGTAATGACTGACAGCAGTAAATGGCAGTTTCCAATGCGCATGCGCAGTAAAAGGAGCAATAATTACCACCTATTACACTTTCCTAGACACTCAACCTCTCTCCTCTGTTTAATACATTTTTAAACTGTTGTCCAATCATACTCTTTTGAATTTTCAAAACAGATGTCTTTTCTTGAAAACATAATATGTCTGAAACAAAGAAATTTATTTTAATCATCAGAGATTAAAATTAAATTACCTCGGAGTAGAATACACAGTTCATCAGTGTTTATCAATTCTCCTCCTTTATTCATAAACTCTTTCCACAAACTGTACAGGTGTGAATATTTGTGTGTGACTTAGCAGAGTTTACTGAATATAAATATTTAGAGCATCTCAAAGTGCATAAGATCCACAAATTAAATCAGTAAAAACTGGTTGCCCAAACTCTCATTTATAAACAAAATCTGATATTGTCTAAACTCTGTACTTATAAATTTATTATTTTCACCCCCTTCGATTTTATTTTTTTCCAATAATCAGTGGTTGGCACTAGTCACCAAAAATCAAAAATTTTAGCCCTTATTTCATACAATAAGTTCATGGGTCTTCCTAGGCACAACTTGATCTCAAAGGAATTTGTGCTTATTTTTGCATCTTTTGATTTGAGGGTGAAATATGAGCAACTAATTATCAGAGTTTAGACTTTCATCAGTTAATACAATTAATTTATGAGAGAAAGTGCAAACATCTAATACAGACTCAGTGTATAGGATCAATAAACTAAGAGATACTATAAATATAGAGACAGTATCATGCTGTGTAAAATTTCTGCACACATTTGAGATCAGAATTTATATCACTCAGAAGGATTCATGATTACTTACTGAGAATCATGCTTCATACAATTTTCTTCATCGGTCCATATGTTTCAGACAAAATCATGATCAGAGTTGAACATCAGAGTTTAGCATCAGAGTATAATTGACAGAGTATGACTTCAAAATTTTGACAAACTGGTATGAATGACAGTTAACATATGCAAAGAATCATGAGCAACAAATCACAAAAGGAGAAATTTTGAGTCTAACCAATATCTCTAGTCAAAACCAGAGACCATTCCAAGTTCATTTACCAGTCTTGTAAAGGTAGCTTCACTCAAAGGCTTGGTGAAGATATCTGCAAGCTGTTGGTCTGTAGACACAAAATGAAGCTCAATATTTCCTTCTTCCACATGTTCCCTGATAAAATGATACCTTATGCTGATGTGCTTTGTCATGGAGTGCTGTACTGGATTACCTGTCATAGCAATAACACTTTGATTATCACAGAAAATAGGTATTTTAGAGTACCTTAATCCATAATCCAGCAACTGATTTTTCATCCACAAAATCTGTGCACAACAGCTACCAGCAGCAATATACTCTGCTTCTGCTGTGGATGTGGAAATTGATTTCTGTTTCTTGCTGTACCAAGAAACTAATATGTCACCTAAAAATTGACAGCTTCCACTCGTGCTCTTTCTATCAATCTTACAGCCTGCAAAATCTGCATCAGAGTAACCAATTAACTTAAACTCTGATTCTCTAGGATACCACAAACCAAGAGTTATGGTTCCTTTGAGATATTTTAAAATTCTCTTCACAGCTGTTAGATGAGGCTCTCTAGGGTCTGCTTGAAATCTTGCACAAAGACATATTGCATACATGATATCTGGTCTACTTGCAGTGAGATAAAGAAGAGACCCTATCATTCCTCTGTAGTTTGTCATATCTACTGAGGCTCCTGTGTCTTTGTCTAGTTTTGTTGCAGTAGCCATGGGAGTTGTGGCAGATGAACTATCAAGCATACCAAATTTCTTAAGAAGATTTCTGGTATATTTTGCTTGATTGATAAAAATCCCATCATCTGTTTGTTTTACTTGCAAGCCTAGAAAATAACTAAGCTCTCCCATCATGCTCATTTGGTATCTTGACTGCATAAGCTTTGCAAACTTCTTACAGAGTTTGTCATTAGTAGACCCAAAAATTATGTCATCCACATAGATTTGAACTAACAGCAGATCATTACCAGTGTTGAAATAGAATAAGGTTTTATCAATTGTACCTCTTGTGAACCCACTTTCTAAAAGAAATTGAACCAGAGTTTCATACCATGCTCTAGGTGCTTGCTTTAGTCCATATAATGCTTTGTCCAACCTGTAGACATAGTCTGGATGATTAGGGTCCACAAACCCTGGTGGTTGTTCAACAAACACTTCTTCTTCAAGTTTCCCATTGAGAAAAGCACTTTTCACATCCATCTGAAAGACTTTAAACTTCTTGTGAGCAGCATAGGCCAGAAAAATCCTTATTGCCTCCAATCTTGCAACTGGAGCAAAGGTTTCATCATAGTCAATTCCTTCCTGCTGTGAATAGCCTTTAGCCACAAGTCTAGCCTTATTCCTTGTAATCACTCCATCACTGTCTGTTTTGTTTCTGAAAACCCACTTTGTACCAACAATAGATCTGTTTTTAGGTCTTGGTACAAGAGTCCATACTTCATTCCTTTCAAATTCATTTAACTCTTCCTGCATAGCTGTTATCCAGTTAGCATCTTGAAGAGCTTCTTCCACTTTCTTGGGCTCAGTTTGAGACAAGAATGCATGAAACAGACATTCATTAGTTGTAGCACTTCTAGTTCTCACACTAGCTTCTGGATCTCCAATTATCAAGTCAGGTGTGTGAGCTTGTGTCCACCTTCTTGCTGTAGGTAATTGGCTTCTATTATTATTATTAGATCCTCCCCCTTGATTCCTGCTCTCCTGATTTTCTTCTTAACCATTTGCATTCTCTGAGGCTCCCCCTGAATTGGACTGTTCAGTATTTGAACTTTCAGAATTTGACCCAGAGTTTCTATTTGATTCTTCAGCTGACTCATTTTCAGAATTTGAGTCATCATTTTGAGAAGTTTCTGAAGTATCTTCACGCTCCCCTTCAACTGGTTCTCTATTTTGTTCTGTCAGAGAAACTTCCTCAGTGTTTATCAGTAGAGGTTCAGAGTATGCTTCAAAAGAGTTTGTTGGATTTGCTTCATCAGAGTTTACGTCATCAGAGTTTAGATCTACATTTTCAAAGCGAAGTTGATCATGATATTCTTCATCTTCTATTCCAGTTATTTTCTTGTCATCAAATGACACATGTATTGATTCCATGATCACTTTAGTTCTCAGATTGTAGACTCTGAATGCTTTAGTTGACAGCGGGTATCCAACAAAAATTCCTTCATCAGCTTTTAAGTCAAACTTGGTCAACTGTTCAGGATGAGTTTTCAACACAAAGCATTTGCATCCAAAAATATGGAAAAATTTCAAATTTGGCTTCTTATTCTTCACCATCTCATATGGTGTTTTCCCATGCCTGTTGATCAGTGTTGCATTTTGAGTAAAACAAGCAGTTTGAACAGCTTTTGCCCAGAAATAAGTTGGCAATTTTGCTTCATCAAGCATTGTTCTAGCAGCTTCGATTAAGGTTCTGTTCTTTCTTTCAACTACACCATTTTGCTGTGGAGTCCCTGGTGCAGAAAATTCTTGCTTCACTCCTCTTTCTTTGCAAAATTCTTCCATTGCAGCATTTCTGAATTCAGTACCATTATCACTTCTGATAATTTTCACTTTATACTGTGATCCTTTGTCCAGTAGCTTTACATGATCCATCAGAGTTAAAGCAGTTTCATCCTTCTTTGCTAAGAAATACACCCAAGTGTACCTAGTGTACTCATCAACAATGACTAGAGCATATTTCTTTCTGCCAAGAGACATTATATTGACTGGACCAAATAGATCAACATGAAGAAGATGATAAGGATCCACAACTGAAGATTCAGACTTACTCTTGAAAGATGACTTCCTTTGCTTGGCCTTTTGACAAGAATCACACAGACCATTTAAGCTGAGTATTGACTTTGGAAGTCCCCTTACAAGATCTTTTCGAATTAGCTCATTGATGTTGTTCAAGTTTAGGTGAGAGAGCTTCTTATGCCATTTCCAACTCTCTTCATTTGACATTTTTGCAGACAGACACACAGCTTTTCCTTCAGAGTTTGTTACCAAACTTGCTTCATAGATATTATTCCGTCTGTGTCCAACTAGAACAACTTTCCCTGTAGATTTGCTGATAACCTCACAGAATTCAGGTTGAAAATCTACATGGTAACCTCTGTCACAGATTTGACTCACAGATAGCAAGTCATGCTTGAGTCCTGGGACTAGAGCTACATTTGTGATGATGACACTTCCAAGATTGATATTGCCATATCCCATAGTACGTCCTATGTTGCCATCTCCATAGGAAACTTTTGGGCCAGCCTTCTCCTTATAGTCTGATAGCAGGGCTTTATTTCCAGTCATGTGTCCTGAACATCCACTGTCCAAGACTAGGGTGCTCTCCCTTATGCCCTGTAATCACAAACAATTACAAAGAGTTAGATTTAAGGATCCAGACTTGCTTGGATCCTTTGGATTTCTTAACATAGTTAGCTTTTGCAGCGGAAAAACTTTCAACAGAGTTTGAACTAACTGTGTCAGACTTTACACTTGCAGAGTTTGCTCTAACCCATTTCAAGTTGGGTTTTAACTCATAATGGTTGTGATAAATGGCATGATAGCTCTTGCAAGTATAAATGGAATGCCAAGTGCTCCCACAGTGTGTGCATAAAGTCTGTGGTCTAACCCTAACAAAATCATTCTTCACTCCAGACTTGGAGGGTAAAGAATTAATATCTTTGTTTTTCGTGCAGAAACTTGCAAGATGGTTAGTACTACCACAACTATGACATGTCTTTCTAGGAGCATCAGAATTAGGCAGATAATCATTTCTTTTATTAATGCCTACTTTTCCATTCCTATTCTTCCTGGACACTTTTTGTTTTTCAACAGACTTTACCTCTTTGAGCTTATACTTGAATTGTTTCTCTGTCATTAAACCAACATTCACCTTTTTAACACAAGTTTTTACTGATTCTTTAACAGCTTCTGTTTCAAGTACAGAGGTTTGCTTACTAGATTCAGAAACAAATTTCACAGGTTTAAGTTGTGGTTTAACTTTAACTTTATCTTTAAACCTAAGTTCATCTTCCTCACAGTAACCTAACCCAACTGTATCTGTTTGAAAAACTTGATGTGTGTCTTTTCCAGAATTACTCCAGGTTTTAATTACCTTCTTCTCTTTTTCCAAATCAGATTCTAGTTGTCTAAATCTCTTTAACAACTCTTGCTCAACATAAACAGCATCATCTCTTTCCTTTTGAACTTGTTGCATGTTAACAAGCTCTTCTTCAAGAAATTTATTTCTATCTTTAAGCTTAAGATTCTCAGATTTAATTCTCTCATTTTCTAAAGTCTGATCTCTATAACTAACATGTATGCTTTTAAGATAAATTCTCAATTCAGATATATTATCAATATCATAAGCATAAGTTGTTAGAGGTACCTTATTCTCAGATGTTTCAGATTCATTTTCAACAGTTGCCATAAGAGCATAGCTGACATCTTCATCAGAATCTGAAGTGTCTGCCCAGTCTTTTCCTTTAGTGATGAGTGCTTTCTCAGATTTTCCTTTCTTGCACTCTGGAGCATAATGACCCATCTCTTTACACTTGTAGCACTGGATCTCAGACTTGTCTTTCTTTCCATACTTGGTATCCCTTCCTTCAGACTTTCTGAAACTCTTTCTTTCAGAGTTTGAATCTTTCCTTGAGAATCTTTTTCCCTTCTTGAAGTTCTTAAAACCCATCTTCTTGAAGGTTTTCACCATCAAAACAGCCATTTGCATCATTTGTTCTTCATCATCCTCAGATTCAGAAGAAGCATCAGAGTTTGAATCACCATCAGAGTTTGATGACTCACTTTCAGAGTTTATGACCAAAGCTTTTCCCTTTGCTTTCTTCTTTGATGTTTCTTTCTTCATGAGTTTTTCTTCAACTTTGAGATCTACAGATTTTGTCTTCTTTCCAGACCTTTTGTTTCTTTGTTCTATCTCAAGTTCATGAGTTTTAAGCAACCCATAAATTTCATCAAGATCTGTTTCTGCAAGATCATAATTATCTCTTATTGTTGTTGCCTTTAAATCCCATTTTTCAGGTAGAGATAGTAGAAACTTGAGATTTGACTCTTCAAGATCATATTCTTTATCGACAAGAGACAAATCATTCAACAATTTACAGAATCTGTCATATGTATCTGTCAAAGTTTCATCAGATCTAGAGTCAAAGTGTTCATATTCCTGTGTTAAAATAGTCTTCCTGTTCTTCTTTATAGCACTTGTTCCTTGACACCTGACTTCTAAAGCATCCCAGATTTCTTTGGCAGTCTTGCAACCAATAACTCTGTTAGACATGACATTATCTAAGGCACTATGAAGAAGATGTCTAACTTTTGCATCCTTCGCAATTGATGAGATGTCCTCAGGAGTCATATCTTTCTTTTCCTTCGGAACAGTCTTTTGTTCTTGACCAGCAACTACAGGAGATAGTTTAGCTGGCATATGAGGACCATCATAGATTCTATCAAGGTATTCTGGATCTGTGGCTTCTAGAAACATGGTCATCTTCACCTTCCATATTGGATATTCCACTGGTTTGAGCATTGGAACCCTGATTGACTCATATCGACTTACAGAAGCAGATTGAACCTTTTGAGCATTAGAACCTCCATTTGAACCTGCCTGAGAGTTTTCAGTCATGATTATACTTGTGTTTAGATCAATAAACTGTATATATTAAACAGCCTTGGCTCTGATACCAATTGTTAGGCCGAATACACAATATATAATCAATATATGTATGAGAATAACAATCAAGAAAACTGTTTATGAACAATAAACTGAATTATACTAAATAACTCTTCTCTCAGTGATGTAAAATATCATAGAGAGCTGCTAGGTTACAAGAATAATGTATTCAGTATTCGCATCCCTTTTAGGGTTAACCTATCTGTGTTTATATAGTACACATCTACATAGATTCAATCTCTAATTGATATTCCTACAAATTAGCTATACAATTTATATCAAATTAGGATTGCTTCTGTCTTCTGTTCCGTTTCCTTAGCTATCTCAATATATCTTGCTTCTTTCCATCTTCAAGATATATTGCTTCTAGAATCTTCATATTAGCACCGACAGCTTCAGCAAACTTTCACCCCGTCAGTCTTTAACAAACTCTGACTGGCTTCTAGTATAAACTCTGATGAGTACCTGTTACTTAAACACTGATAAACAATCATCAGCAATTATATCTAACATAGAACAATAAGGAAATACTCAAACAAAGATAAGTAATAAAATAGTGAATGAGAACTTGAAATATTTCCTTTTAAAAAGAGGGTTCGACCCTTACATAGTGCTTTATTTCCTACTAAGAGCTTAAGAGCTCAGAATGGTTTCGTCGACCTTATTGCTACTTGTACTATTAGTGGATCCCTTAAGGAAACACTTAAACATAATAAACTTTTAAATTTGAGGCATGCCAAGTTCTTGGCACCTCAGTCCCTTCAAGGGTTCAGGCAACAATGCTCCAATGTAAGTGACTTTGTCTTTTGAATTCATAACCTCGATTGGGAGAACCTGCCCCCCGACTCCATCAGGCCTTAACGCGGCTACATAGCAATTCCTAGCCATCTTTTGATCTCCTTGTTCTTCACCAACCTTGTTCCTTGTTGGGAACTTGATTTTCAAATGGTAAGTTGAGGCAACAGCCTTGAATGCATGAAGGCCTGTCCTACCAAGGATTGCATTATAAGTCGAGGTTGCCTTTATCACCACGAAGTTCAGCATTTGAGTTGATGTTTGTGAACCTTGCCCTATTGTCATAGGGAGCTGAATAGTTCCCTCTACTTTGGATTCAACCCCATTGAACCCATATATGGGCATGTTTGAAGGAGTCAGTTGTGAATCGGTATATCCCATCTTGATGAAGGCGTCATGGAACAGGATGTCCACGGAAGCTCCATTATCTACCAGAACCCTCTTAGTTTTAGAGTTGCCTATTACAGGTATAATGACCAACGGGTCGTCATGGGGGAACTTCACCCCTTCAAGATCAGAATCATCAAAGCTAATAGCCACTTCTGTCCTGGCACGTTTCGGTGCTTCTCCCACAACAGTCATTACCTCTCGGGCATAAGCTTTCCTTGAGTTTCGGGAGGATCCAGCAGCAGTCGGTCCTCCAAATATCATGTTGATGACAGGCCCCGTGGGCTTAGGATTACGATCTTGGTCGTTGTCCCTCCTATCATAGTCTTTTCTTTCATAGTTTCCTTGTTGATTTCCTCGATTCCCATCCTTAGTGAACTTATCGAGTTTTCCTCTTCGGATTAAGAACTCGATTTCATCTTTCAGTTGTCTACAATCGTCGGTGTCATGACCAACTTCTTTATGGAAACGACAGAATTGATTCTTGTTTCGTTTCTCCAAGTCGGATCTTAGTGGCTTTGGCCATCGAAGATCTTCTTCCTTCTCAATATCCATCAGAATTTGACTTCTTGAGGTGTTCAACCTTGCATACTCACTGAACCTGGGTCCAAAGTTGTTCCTTTTAGGTGGAGAGTCAGAATCTTTCGCTGTCCTGGGATATTTGTCCCTAGCGTCATACTCTTGAGTCTCCTTTCTCTTTTTTCCGTTTTCACTTCCCTCAACAATGGGTTCATACTTTCTCATGCTTTCTTCAGCCTTGATGTACTTTCCGGCTCTATCTTGGAGCTTCAACATGCTCTCGGGTGGATGTTTAGCTAATGACCTTTTGAAGTGGTCATCAGTAGTTCCTTGTTGCAGGGCTATCATAGCCACTCTGTCCTCTAAGTCCGGGACTTTCAAAGCCTCCCGAGTGAATCGATTGATGTAGTCCCTTAGGGCTTCATTCTTTCCTTGCTGGATTGCCATGAGTGATGCAGAGCTTTTCTCATGCACCCTTCCACTAATGAATTGATTGATAAAAGCCTTACTTAGTTCCTTGAAAGACCCAATTGAGTTGGGAGGAAGACGGCTATACCAGCGTTGGGCCATGCCTGCCAAGGTTTGTGGAAACGCCCTACACTTGACCGCATCGTTGGTTGGCTGCAACAGTAGTGCATTGGAAAAGGTCCTTACATGATTTGCGGGATCTCCCGTTCCATCATAGGCTTTGATCGAAGGCATCTTGAATTTTCTTGATATAGCCGTTTTTATGATGTCTTGAGTAAACGGTGGTGTAGGATCATCAGGATCTCCTAGGGGCAACAGGATACTAGGATCACCCCTTGGGGCTTCGGCCCTCTTGGTTCTTCTTTCCGGTGGATCCAAGTTGATTATCGGGATCCCTTCAGTCGTTCGGCCTCGAGATTGAGCGGCCTCCTCCTCAGCAAGGAGTTTCTTGAGTCTTGCAGTCTCTGCCTCATGGGCTGCAATTTTCTCCTTAGTAGTTTGGGGTTGATCCCGATTTGTCTGGGAAGAATGTAACGCCCCCAAATCCGGGGTCAAAGGATTTGGTCGTCACACTGCACTCTTAATCCAAACAACCTGTTCAATATAAAATCAACACAATAATAATAATAATAATATTTGTGACCCCAACTCTACCAAGAATCTTTAAAGGTTATAGTGCTAGAAACAAGAATCCAAAATTTCATTACAACAATCTTTCTTCTTTACAACCATTCTCTTTACATAAATTCTAATACACCAGTATAACTTCGATAAGAAGTATACCAGGCAACTAACTTTACACAATATAATATATATTCAATAGAAAACATCTATATGCAAAACCTCTCACTAGCTCCAATGCTCTGGATCAAAACGTCTTTACGCTAATATCTTTCCCCATCTCTGATCAGCTATGCGGACAACTCTCGCCAATACACCTTCTTTCTGGCAGGCTAAAATATATATAAATAAAACAAGTATGAGCGAATGAATTGCTCAGCAAGCGCATTATTAAATATAATACGAAAGGTTTCCAAAATAAACTTTGGATTTTCAAATAAACAAGCCTTTGGCTTAAACATTTGTAATCTCTAATATTTTCAAAACAAGTTTGGTAATTTACCACAATTTCTCATTCTTCTTCTCTCAATTGAATAGTTTAAAACACAAAAAGATTTATATTGGTCGTTACGGCGACCGAATCAACAATATCTACAATAGTAAGTAGAAAATATGAAATAAATATAACTCATACGTCTTCAAGACCATAGTTTGTACAAAAATACTAATTTTGAAGATAACAGGTCTATTCATAACATTCTCTGAAACCAACAACTCTGGAAGGGTAGAATAATCAAGGAGTAAGAATGAGCCATCACGCTCGGTCAAGAAATAAAGAACGCACTTCAAGACTTTAATATAGTACCGACTGGGTATGCGGTATGAATAAAACTCATCAAGATAGATATCTCACGACTGCCAATGGAATCACGGAAGTGGATTTCGACTATTTGGAATCCAAATGAATTAAGAGTAAGTGATTTCAGCAAGATTGAAACCACCATTTATTAATCAACAACCAACAATTTTACGCAACGAATAAACCTGAATATCAGGTCATAACTCACAAGTACAAAACATATGGATGTAACTCATCCCAGAAATAAGAATTAATATTAGAATTGGATTTTTAACATTTATCAAATCAAAGGTTGTGCTGCTGGCCAGCCACGCATCAACCCCGGACTTGTTTATAGCAAAGTCCTCTACTGGATCCTAGGCCAATCTGGGCCTTAATTTATTCCGACCATAATTATGGCCCGACCAATTACTGGTCCCATTTAAAAACATTCCAATCCTATATTATATACGTCAGGTGTCAGAACAATTGACAACCTTACTTCGACAATCAGGTGTCGGAAGAATCGACAACCTAATACAACAATTGCTGGAAAACTCACGTTCCAGGAAACAGTTCAATTATGAAGAATCCATTAAGGAATAACAATGTAATCTAGTATCGACGAGATCGACACAATATGGGGAGGTGCATATGAAAAGTGACAATATAATAAGCATCGACGAGTTCGATGTAACAACTGGAATATAATGAAGAATAAACAATGACATGCTCAACAAGATTTAGTCTGATATGAAACAGGCATTATGATATCAACAGAATTTGTAACAACTCAATATAGAATAGGGTTCAAAGAACAGGCTCTAGATGGCCTCAACAGTTCAAATTATCACATCATGGAAGAATTAGTTAAGATTCAACAATCTGGTAAGTGACAAGAAAGTCAAGTTCAAGTTTAAGAAAAATTCAGGGTGAAGTTTATAAATGAAGAAAACAAGGGTTTATTAACTTCTGACAGAAATAGTTCAAGTCCTTCGAACATATACTTATAATAGATAAGCCTCGTATTTGAAGGAAGTAAACTAAATCATGCACAGCATAAATGAATTCGAATCAGGGAATGGATCAGATGATCGCATTAACAAGAAATGATAATAATACTTGCAAGGGTGCAGGATGGAAAAATGGAATACTTGTAGAACAAGTACCACAACTTCGGAATTTAAAATAACATTTTCAACATAGGGTTCACAAGTTCCCACTCATCTAGGGTTGGCCATATTCCAACCTAATGTTTTAAAATCATGTCTTTTAAAAGAAAGCCTTAGTATACGGCCCATAATTATCTCTTCAAACTTTTCAGTATAATAAGTATATCTTTCCAATCAATATGAAAATATGAATCTAAACTCAAAAGGTATAAAAGAGTACTCGTCAATTTACGAGATTAAATAACATACTTGCAATTCAATGCAAAGAAATCAACATTTGAAAATTCAGTAATAAGCATTCAACATGCATACTAATAATTCAAGATAATATCCCTTAATTAATAAGCAAGGGTATAAACACTTGCCTCTGGTCCTTAGCTATTTCGTAACGCTGAAACAATACGATTCCCTCCTTATCTTGTCTTATCGCACGATTCTCTACTCCCGTCCTTCTTTGCTTTAACGCTCTTGCGAATACCACTAGTCTGCTTCTACCATTTCGAATCCATGTGCCAGCCTCGATAGTCAAACATGAGACGGTACTTAGTCCTCAACGTATGATTTCACATTCCATAAACGATTGTAACTTAACTTCGATAATCTGACTCGTCTCGTCCAATAGCCTCTGTTGCACAGATAACCACATTTCAATTGATAGAATGATCACAACTAACTATACAAGTAATCCTCGTAACTCGCTTGACGAAACTCCCCATACTATAAAAGTCAACATCTAAGTCAACGACCTCGTAAATATCACTTTCTAACATAACCGACAAATTTCTATTTCCAACTACCCCTCGTAATAATATTAGACACGACCAAAGTATTTAAACAAGTCTTAAAACAGTTATTCGTATTTATAACTCACTAACCAGATAATTCACATAGCACATTTAAATAAGTAACCGGGTACGTATCGGACGTCCCGTATAATTTACGAGATTAAAAACTCAGACACTAGCCCTAGTACGGGCATATACTGACTATAAAACACATTACACAACTCGTATGAATCACATAGCACTTATAACTATTTTTAAAGCATCACACAAAGCTTATTTGAATTTAAATAAGCCACTAACAAATTTTTAAATCAAAAATAGGGTTTTTAAACCCAATATAAGTATTTTAAATGCAAATAAATCAATTAATAAAATTAATTGACACCCTTTAAATGCTCAAACTATTTTTAAATAAATAAACCAAGATAGAAAATAATTAAACTTAATTTTAATTAATTAAATCTAATTAATAATTAATTATTAAGAATTAACTGATTAAAAGAATTAATCAATTAATTAAATAAATTAATTATTAATCCAAAAATAATTAAAATAATTAAATTTAATCAATTTTTGAATTTAAATAAATATTTATGAATTTATAAAATTTTAGGAATAATAAAATGTATTTTTTAAATCAAAGATATGATTTTTAGAATTTTTAAAACAATTTTCGAATTATTTTGAAAATAAAATTCCAGAAACACTTTCTGAAAATAGATTAGGGTTTTGGAGGATCGAAACCGGGTCGGGAACCGGGTAAACGGGTCGCCAAGAACATGGGTGGGTCGCCAAGAACACCACCCAGTTTCCGGCCACCTTCCCCAGATTCCGGCCACCGGAATCAACCCCAACCCATTCCAAAACACGGGGCTTTGATATTGACAAGTACGGGGTTCATAACACCCTTCTTTTTACCAACTAAAACCACCCGAATCGTTCAGAATCGAACGACACAACCCACCGGCGGCACTGCCGCCGCTTTCCGGCGAGTTCAAATCGAGCACGAAACTCGGGTTTAACCACACAGACACATTCCAAATGCTACGATCTATCCACTGGTGTAAGCAAAAACAATCACAACTTACTGGAAGTTAAAATCCGGCCAAACCAAGAAAAATCCGGCGAGTCCTTTAAATTTCCGATTTGCTCGAATTAGGACCTAAAAAATCACATAAAAATTATCAACAGACTGACCACAACACATGCAATCCATTCATATCATCAATTAACAAGAACAATCAAAAACAAAGATTCCCCCAAATTAAATCAAAAATTCGAAATAAATAATTAAATTAAAAATCGGAAAAACTTAGAAATCATACCCACATGAATTTTGATGATGGATTTAGGTAGAGGATGATGAGAGATTCATTTTGGTTACAAGAACATCGAAATCGGATTCCGATAACGCCTTCAAAAGTTGGTTTGATTCTCAAGAACACGAAGAACACGTTCAGGGGTTTTTAGCTTTTTAACTGTAATTAAACTTTAATATACGCAAAACAAAGTACGATTTGCCTTTTTATAATAAACGGAAAATAATACCCCAAACGACATTTTTGGATCGATAATGATCCGATGGATCGCTTTAAATACAATATAACAGAATATATGCTTTAAACCTTTAATAAAGCAGAATACACGTTTCACGAGACGATAAGCATCCATAAAGTACGGATAACTACAAGTATCGTTTAATTAAAAATGTACGAACCAAAATACCTTTATTGCGAATATTTTCGAATACTTCCTACTTTAACGAATGAAATATTGGTACGAACGATATACCAATCCCCCGAATAATTTGGGAACGATCCAAATTTTCTTTTCGATAATTAAAATAAAATAAAATAGTATGACACCCTTTTCAAAATAATTTCAAATTCCCCACACATTTCACATAGCACCACAATATCACATATTCAATCATTTAACGAATAACTTAGCACGTTTAAACAGATAAATCATTTAATAACTCTTAATATGAAATTAAAATTTCATTTCACATCATATAATAACACGTAATTTTCCCGGATCTTACAAAGAACGTCTCCTTCTTGGGGCGACATCATCCCCAGTTGTATAACCCTCATCTTCGGTGTATGGGCCAGAGTAATCTTGAACGAAAGGGGTCTGGCGAGTTTGTTGATTTTGGGGTCCCAGACCTTGAATGTAAGGGGGCACATATGCCTCATGGTAGATTGGATTAGTTCCACTACCGCACGCCGTGGGTCGAGGGGGCATGCCATAGCTTGGAATCCCCAAAGTCTGATTCGCGTATTGAGGGAGATCAGTAGTATGGAGTTGAAGGCTTCTCGGTGCATTCATGATGAGTGGAGAAGTCGAGATTGGTTGCTGGTGAACGGTCTCTTGTGGATTAGATCCATGAATGACCATCTGCAGGGGATTCTTCCCTTCAACCGAAATCGGGATTTCCGGTCCTTGAGTGTTGGTGGGGATATTCGCCCCTTGAGTGCCAGTAGTCGGCGGTGGTTGATCAGCCTCAGAGGTGATAGGGCGATCCTCAGGAGTTTGAGTATCCCGAGCTGTTCTTCGTGTGTTTGCCATGGTTGATGTTGTCTTCCCACAGACGGCGCCAAATGTTGTGGATTAAAAACTGAGCTTGCGAATTTAATGCTAGGGTTAGAGAGCTTCGAGCTTTAATGGCTGCACTTGTGTTTCGAGACTAAATCGGTCATCACAAGATGCCTACGTATCTCAATTCGTTATTGAGAATCAAGCCAAAGACGTAGTTCTGATTGTAGGATCAGGGACCTTATATAGGCGTTTGGAGCCTAGTATTTATGGTATGTTTATGAGACTTAGCGAATAAGTCTCCTTTTTGATAACTGATAAGGATTGCATTTTTTGGCGGGCAAGTCTTTTCCTTGTTGATAAAGGCTGCGACTCATTAATTGGGATTCTGGATCCTTCTTTGATAAATTTGCCATATTTCGGACTCTTTTCATGAGCTGTATATTTCCCTTATTTATTAATTACGAAATTAATAAATAATCAGGGTTTCGGGCCTTGTTTATTGGGCCGTATTCTTGGACCAATCTAGGTCTAATTAATACATCATTAATTACATATCTAGGGTTATTTTTAGCCTATATCAATGTTATTTTATTAAATGAAACTGCCTGTGATATTTTTGGAAAATGAGATATTTTAGTTATGAAAAATAGAAAAGATATTCTATATACTAATTTTAATATTTTATCTAACGGTTCTCAATGATTTGATCAAAAATATCTAACGGCTATGAATGGAGTGACCAGACTACAAAAACTTTCATGACCAGACTACAAAACTTTTAATGTTTCGTCTTTAATATAATAGTATAGATATATATTGATGATTGATGATTGATAGTATCTAATTATATAATTAACATAACTCATAAAATATATTTTTTCACATCTATGCATAATAGTTTATAAAATAAAAAATTAATCTTGAAAAAACATTAATTTTTATATTTAATAAATTTTTTAAAAGGCTTAATTTGTTTTTGAGAGATAAAAAGGCCCAATTTTACGCGCTACTACTATTCTAACATTTATAATCTAAAATAAATTGATATTTAATTGTGCAAAATAAAATCCGTTTCAAAGTCGGATAAGAGGCGCTGAACCCTAATTTCCTAATTCTTTTTATAAATAGAGGAGAGGAGAGGAGAGGAGAAGAGAGGAATTATAAAAGAGAGAGTCGAAGTTGATCGAGAGAGAAGCCTTTGATCGAGAGAAAGAGAGTAGCCTTTGATCGAGAGAGAGAGTTGCCATTGATCGAGAGAGAAATAAAAGAGAGAGTCGGCTTTGATCGAGAGAGAGATAAAAGAATTAACCGTTAATCCGATTTGGGTATTGTCTTCACAAAAATGTCTCAGATGCCGGATCTGAATTTGCCTTACGAATTCGACCCGGAAGACGATATGGATATTGATTCTTTAGTAGATTCAATTTACGGGGGTCTGGCGGAGGATTGGGAAGAGCCGACGGGTTTTGCTTATTGGGGGTATACGCAATCGCAGGTTTCTGATGTTCTAGTGGTTGAGCATGATGCGTCTGGTTTTTGTGAAGAGTATTTTGGTACTTCCAAGGCTGTTATTGAGAATTTTGATTCGTTTGTTATAACTCAACAAGATGTTGATGATGATAATGTTGCGACTTGTGCTATATGTTTGGAGGAGATGAATGCTGGAAAGCAGTTACCTTGTTCCCATCGCTACCATGGAAACTGCATTCAGCTTTGGTTGCTAGAGCGCAATACTTGTCCTGTTTGTCGTTATTGGTTTCCAACCAACCACATGTGTAATCCCAAAAACGACTTAGACATTATGTAATTTACTGTATGCAAACAAATTATTATGTGTAATTTCACTCTCTTTTTGCATCTCATATAATATTGCTCCTTATTCATGTACGGATTTAGGTGTGTTTTTGTATTGCAAAAACATAGTAATAACAATAGTAATGCTGGTTAATGCTAATTCTGCCTGCCACCCTTTTTTCGATGTCGTAAAAGGGGTTTTTCAATTGGGGTTTGTTAGGTAATTTTTAGGGTGTGTTTAGAGAGATGGGATACAAGGGTGTTGGGGGTTTCGTGATGAGGGAGGTTTGCGAGGGAATTGAGTGGGAAAGGGGGGGAATGAGGTTTCGTTGTTGAATTGGTGGGGTTGAGTCACGGTTTAAATTGGTTTGAAAGGACAATGGAATTTACAAATATTTACCTACGAAATTGAAAATTGTACAAACGTTACTCCATGATTGTTTATTTCTATTTTTTTGATGAGAGGATCGTTAGGGTTTTAGGAGTTTACAACTTCAAATAAGGGCATTAGGGGCACATAAAGGTGCTAAACATGAGGATTAAAGTTGCGTTCTAGTTTATTTTATTCAAAGATCTTTGTTTGTTTACATTAAGTTATTGATATGTTACTCTATTTGATCAGATGCCTCCCTAGTTTTTATGCCAAAAGGTTCTTTTAAAGTTGACAAACTTTTAGTTATTTGTTTGTTTACATGTTTTGTTTTTGTTTGATTTGGATCTTCGGAAAGAGTTGGGTCAAGATTTCAGCGACATTGGTAAATATGATTTATCGTAAGGATTTCTTAGTCATTTTGTTGTTACCTTTGGTTAATCTTACTTTTTGTATCTGCTTTCAATTCTTGTCTTCGTGATGATGTACTTTGTGACGATAAATACATTTGATGATTGTTTAATTAGAACGAGAATAAGCTAGTCAAGAGAGCTGCATGAGATGGGTAATCAGTTTTACTTTAATGGCAAATTGACTTGTTTTTTCAGTTCATTAGGGTTTTGAGTTGAAAATATTATTTGAATGCGTTCTACTTTTTCAGACTTCAGTACTTAATTTTAGACATTTACAAAATATTTAAACCTGGAGAACCTAATCTTTAATTATTTATTAAAAATAGCATACCTAAAAGAGTAGATGATTGAGTAAAAGAATTGCAGCCTTGATGAATTATGTAATTTCATCTGGTTATTTTTGCCACTTTCTGATTTCACTTTAAAAAAAAATTGAAAAAACAACTTAGACATTATGTAATTTACTGTATGCAAACAAATTATTATGTGTAATTTGACTCTCTTTTTGCATCTCATAGTTAGAAAGATGCATCAGGTAGAATATTGCTTCTTATTCATGTACGGATTTTCTGAATGTCCATTTATTGGAAGAAGCAAAGCATATGTGGTTTTGTTTCAGTATGTTATTACTAATTCCTTGCTATCCTCATTTATTATCCATTCATAATTATCTTTCGCAAAACTCAAAGTGCCTCCCCAAAATACTTGTAAACAAAGTCCAGTTATCTATAATCTTTGAGACTGGTATTTGGTAGATCATATGACACTACCTGTTTCTCTCATTCAGCTGGCTCTTTGCGTCTATTTGATCGGAAAGTCCTCAGATTTTTCCTAGAGATGGTCATCGCTGGAGGAAGGAAAAAGACGGGATGGCGGTCAGAGAAGCTCATGAAAAACTAAAGGTTAGTTCTTCATTCAGTTCTTCTCAGGTTACTTGATAACTAGTTTGTCTATAGGTGGACTAGGTACTATTAGGTGTGTTTTGTGCGCCCCAACAATGGGAATATGATTGTTGCATTAATGTTGGTGCATTAATGACATGATTGTTGGGGATATGGGAAATCAGCTACCTTGTTTTCATCGCTACCATGGAGACTGCGTTGTGCCTTGGTTGGTAATGCGGAATACTTGTTGTGTTTGTCTTTATCTGTCTATCTAACCCATGTTTTCGCATTACTTAGACATTCAGGACACACTCTACTAGATATTATTTTTGCATTTTCAAATTATCTTGCTGGTATAGCACCGAGTTAACATATAAAGTGACAGCGACGATCTTTCAATTTAAATTGTACATTATTTGTGTCTTTATTGCTGGTAGGAGCTATGTGCATATTTTATTAAGTTTCTATTTCTTTTTGTGTGTGTGGGCGGTGTGTTTTTCTGCTGTTCCTTGCCCATCGTCTAGCAATTTGTGTTAAATCATCAAGGTGATTCTCCTTCAAGTTACATGTGTGTTTAAATTGCTCAATTAAATGTATTAATCTGGATAGACAGAATTGTGTAATGATATCCTAATTGTTGGTTGCATATTATACAATTTCTAACAGTGAGCACAACTATTGTCCAGTATATTAGTTAGTATATTACAAGTGATATTAGTGTATGAAAAGTGAGCAAGGAAAAAATCCAAAGGTATATAAATTACATGACATATCAAGATATCCTTTTTATTAAATTGATATTCTGGTGGTCACGCCGACTGATAAAAGAATGTAGATTTTTGCTTGTAACACTAAATTTCAGTTGCAAAGTTAGCTCAATAGTCGATGCTATTTTATAGTTCTTGCTCATTACAAATGGTAGAATACCCTAAACTAATTTTCTACAGTTGAAAATTATTGTATTGCTGATATATAAGCTTCTGTTATTTTTGGCTCATTTCAAGTTACAAATTAATGCTAGACTTGGATGCAGAGCAATACTTGATTATCTTCATGCAAAAACCAGAATTTGGTATTTTGAAGCTGTGACTTTTAAAAAACCTTGCTATAAATTCGCAGAAGAAGAGTGCAACGACCTTAAAAAGATCAGTTCATGTTAGTTACACCTATGGTCGAAGATTTGAAACTAAAGAAAGAGGAGAGGATGATGAAATTCTCGGACATGAAGGCACAAATCGATAAGATCACTGAGATTTCGGGAAATGGTCATTTTTGGGAATTCTGGATTAACGTTGGATATGGAGGAATAAGATCTATCACTCAGAAAGCTAAAGGAATACCAGACATGTATTCTGGCCATTTAAAAGGAAAAGGTGGGAAACATTTGGAGCATGCTTATCACTTACTGTATCTGTTTGTTTTGTCGAGGAACTACATCTCGTTGTTGCTGTACACTGTACGATTATGGTTTCTCTATAGATGATGCATTTCAAATGGCTGAAAATTTATCTGTTTGGAATAGTCAACATGATTGTTATAATGTTAGTTTCTTATTCTTGTCATGTTGCTCATCCTTTTTCAGTCTGAACGCTTCCAAAAAATTATGGAATATGTGAATGAGGTGCATACTGCATATGTTGTGTGGCGTTCTTTACCTAGATTTTAGCAGAACCATGAGGGATGTACCTCCAAGCTTACACACTACAAGTTGAGAACAGTTCAAAAGCATCAGTGATAGTACCTTGAAAGTTGGAAGGTCTAGAGAAGGCCATCCTTAAGTTGAAAACAGAAAGAGAAGTTCGACTTCAGAAGGTTAGATGTGTTTCAGACTAATCTCCAGCTTGAGCTTTGTTTATATAAGTATACCTGTTGCTGTGTACCAAGAATGAAGTATGAACCTTTTAAAGTTGTAGCTGAATGATATATAGTGGGAGCAGTATGTGAACTTTGGAATTTGATGGACTCAAGGAGAGAAGAGAAACGTATTGTACCAGAATCATCTCAATTTCATCAGAAACAGAAATTGTAGGAACAAATTCTCTTTCTATTGAGATAGTTCAACAGGTTTTTTAGGACTTTTAACTTTCTCATTCATTCTACCTGAGGATATATCCTGTATTAGAAGTTAAGAGGCTCATTAAGTTAAAGGCAAGCAGGATGAAAGAACTGATAATGAAGGAGATTAGAATCAGAAGAGATTTGTCGTGTGACACATACTGAACCTAATTTAAATACATCTATTGGCAAATCTATAGTGATGATCGATTCTGGTAAGGAATATATATATATATATATAAGTGAAGCATAAGCTGCTCATCTTTACCACTTTGCCCCAGTTTGCTACGTGGTTTATTAAAAATGCTTCTTTTCAGGTCTCTTGGAGATCCTTGTGAAATCTTGACAAATATTGGAAGGACAAATAAGCAGAGCTAAGGATGAAGCAGCAAGCCGAAAATAAATTATTGATAGGATAGATCAATGGCTGTCAGCATGTGAAAAAGAAAATTGGCTTGAAGATTATAACCTAATAAGCAAGAATTGGCTCGAAAATTGGCTTGGTGAGGCTCCAGGCCTCTTGGATAACCTCGTCAACTTCTTGCTACTTGTGTGCAGGTGGAGAAGAGACAGACACTCACTTGTTCCTTCAGTGCTCTTATTCTATATGGGTTTTGGAGCAGCCAGCTTCTCGGACCTCTGGGCGTTCATGCCAACTTCAACCAAACATGGACGTCGTTCCTCTTGGCAATCCAGATATGTACCTGTCATCTATGGAGAGAAAGGAACACAAGAGCACATGACAATGGCATTTCCAGACCCAGCAGACTTCTTCAAGGTATTGAGATGGATCTTCGAGCACGTCTTGCTAGCTCCACTTGGATCCGACCCGGAAGTGATTATTGATTCTGTAATGGATTTAATTATTTGGGTTTCGGATGTTCCAATGGTTGAGCATGATCTGAAACGGGTTTCTGATTATATAGATGATGATGGGTACATGATTGAAGAGTTATTTGGTGTTTCTAATGCTGTTATTGACAATCTTGATTCTGTTGTTATAACTCAACAAGATGTTGATGATGATAATGTGATTTGTGTTGTTTGTTTTGATGACATGAATGTTGGGGATATAGGAAAGCAGTTACCGTGTTTCCATCGTTACCATGGAGACTGCATTGTGCCTTGGTTGGTAACGCACGATACTTGTCCTGTTTGTCGTTATCAGTTGCCAACAGACGACCTTTAAGGATTTTTTGAATGTCGAATTTGACAGACTTGCCGCATATATTGGAAGAAGCAAACCACAGGTGGATGCGCACTACTGAAATATGTGAAGTTCTGCAGAGTTATAAATTTTTTTACTTTAATCCACCTGTGAAACCAGCAGGTTCGTAATGATAACCAAATGTGTTTATGCTTTAGTTTTAGTTTCATTATGCTTGAAGATTTATATAATATGAAAAGGTAAAGGTAGAATTTCTTAGGTTTACTACCGAGCTTTGCAATTATGCATTGGAATTTTTCTAGTTTAACTTAAAGACGAGGAATTATACAATCTGCCTTGAGCTTGAACCAAAATCAAACAACCCACTGCCTCTACCCACTTTCAGTACATGTATTTCTTAACCTGGATTTTACCTGCCCCTGTAAATTGGTGTCTCTGTGCAGTGTGCATAAGCATGAAACTTGTAAGGTGTATTAGTTTTGGTTGAGTATATTATTACTATGTCCTTGCCATCCTCATTTATTATCAGTTCATAATTAATTTTCTCAAAACTTAAAGTCCTTCCCTAAAATAGTTGTAAATAGTTTCTTATTCTTGTCATGTTGCTCATTGACTGAGTGCTTGCACTGTATCCTTTTTCAGTCTGAACGCCTCCAAAAAATTATGGAATATGTGAAGGAGGTGCATATCTTGTGTGGCGTTCTTTACCTAGATTTTAGCAGAACCGTGACAGATGTACCTCCAAGCTTACACACTACAAGTTGAGAACAGTTCAAAAGCATCAGTGATATTACGTTGGAAGGTCTAGAGAAGGCTATACTGAAGTTGAAAACAGAAAGAGAAGTTTGGCTTCAGAAGGTTAGATGTGTTTTAGACTAATCTCCAGCTTGTGCTTTGTTTTTTATAAGTATACCTCTTGCTGTGTACCAAGAATGAAGTACGAACCTTTCAAAGTTGTAGCTGAAAGATATATAGTGGGAGTAGTATGTGAACTTTGGAATTTGATGGACTCAAGGAGAGAAGAGAAACGTAATTGTACCGGAATAATCTCAATTTCATCAGAAACAGAAATTGTAGGACCAAATTCTCTTTCTATTGAGATAGTTCAACAGGTTTTTTTAGGACCTTTAACTCTCTCATTCATTCTACCTGAGGATATATCCTATATTAGAAGTTAAGAGGCTCATTAAGTTCAAGGAAAGCAGGATGAAAGAACTGATTATGAAGAAAAGATCAGAATCAGAAGATATTTGTCGCGTGACGCATATTGAACCTAATGTAAATACAGCTTCTGGCAAATCTATAGTGATGATCGATTCTGTTATGGAAAATATATGTACTTGAAGCATAAGCTGCTCACAGTAACCACTTTGCCCCAGTTTGCTAGGTGGTTTATTAAAACATGTTTCTTTTCAGGTGTTGGAGATCCTTGTGAAATCTTGACAAATATTGGAAGGACAAATAAGCAAGCTAAGGATGAAGCATCAAGCCGAAAAGAAATTATTGATAGGATAGAGCAATGGCTGTCAGCATGTGAAAAAGAAAATTGGTTTGAAAATTATAATCTAGCAAGCAAGAATGACTAATTCGATGTAGCTTTAGCAAGTGTCATGACAGACACTCTTAAGTCTTAACTGTGAATTTTCCATCTTCTTGTCATTTAATTTCTTTACTTGTTTGTGTTTATACTCTATACGGTCTAAGCTATAGTGTTTATCCAGTGTGTTTTTACAACCTCTTCCAACATCTTTTTGTGTAGGCGCGATTGGTATCTGAACTGAATGATTCCAAGCTTACGAGACAGCAAAAAGAGGAGGCACAGAAGCAATAAAGGGTAAAATTTTCTTCCTTTTTTATCCATATGGGTGTTTGTTGTTCAAGACTCTAGTTTTGAGAAACTGTAATGGATAAGAAATGACAAAAAGCCTAAATCAACCTCAAGGATGAAATTATTAACATTCTAAACATTGTCCAGAAAGTGGGTTCTGAATTCTCGCTTTTGTCATTTTTCCTTTTTACATTATTTTGACCACTCATTCTTTTGAGAGCTATAGATGCAAAATAGGACAAGTTGGCAAGTCATGGATAACTATAATGTTTTTCAATCTTTGCATCGGAGAATCTGTATCTCATTTATCTTAAAACAGTTTATTATCGTATCTGTCATTATCTTAGGACTAAGAGAAGCTCCAGAACTTACTACTAATAGAAAAAGAATCCGTGTATAGATCAAAGCCTAGTCAAAGAAGAATCCCTAGTTTTAGAAAGGCAAATGGCATCATGCTAATGAAAGTGGATCTATGCCCGCACCTCGCAGGAACTCAGTTGGATGTGCAACTACAGAGCTGCAAACACTGTGTTCATATTCAGGACGATATAATGGACAAGTTAAAGGAGAGATAAGAAGACTGTCTACTGGACCACTGATCTTTTTACCTATGGGAAAAGAAGATATCATATCTTTTTCATCTGTTTGTGGTTCTGAGCTTGAGTCTCTCTCTCAGGTTGATTTAGAAAGATGCATTTGTCAGCATCAGGTATAATATTGGTCTGCATTCATGTAAGGATTTTCTGAATGTCGAATTTGACAGACTTGCCGCAGATATTGGAAGAAGCAAAGCACAGGTGGCTGCACACTACTGAAATATTGAAATGCTGCAGAGTTATAAAAAATTTCACACTACACAAAATCCACCTGTGAAACCAGCAGGTTTGTAATGATGACCAAATGTGTATATGCTTTAGTTTTAGTATTATTCTGCTTGAAGATTAAATAATATGAAAAGGTAGAATTTCTTAGGTTTACTATCCAGATTTGCAATTATGCATTAAGACGAGGTATTATACAATCTGCCTTGAGCTTGAACCAAAATCAAACAGCCCACTGCCTCTAACCACTTTCAGTACACGTGTTTCTTTACCTGGCTTTTACCTGCACCTCCAAATTGGTGTCTCTGTGCTGTGTGCATAACCAGGAAACTTATGAGGTGTATTAGTTTTGGCTAAGTATATCATTACTATATCTTTGCCATCGTCATTTATTATCTGTTCATAATTAACTTTCGCAAAACTAAGTGCTTCCCTAAAATAGTTGTAAACACAAAGCAGTCACTATTTTTTGGAAATCCCAGTTATCTATAATCTTTGACACTGGTGTTTGGTAGATCATAGGACACTACCTTTTTCGGTCATTCAGCTGGCTCTTTGTTTCTATTTGATCTGAAAGTCCTCAGATATTTTCGTAGAGATGGTCATCGCTGGAGGAAGAAAAAAGACAGGAAGACGGTCAGAGAAGCTCATGAAAAACTTAAGGTTAGTTCTTCGTTCCTGTTCTTCTCAGGTTACTTGATGACTAGTTTGTCTATAGGTGGACTAGGTACTATTAGGTGTGTTTTGTGCGGCCCTACATATGAGGTATTTGTGGATTTGTGTTGTATACTTGTATCTCTACCTGGTGACGTGTTGCAAGTTCTTAGTTAACCGGAAATTCAATTCCACTTCTTATATTTTGCACTTTGAAAGTTAGATTGTGAGAGATAATTTTTTTTAAGTACAATCCAGTTGAGTTATTCTTCAAGCTTTTTGTTATGAAATATCGGGTAGGCGACTGATGTTCTGCAGCTCTTGCCTCTTTGCGTGTTTCTTGTGGAGGTTTAAATTGGGTACTAAGATATAATGAGTCTTGCTTGGGCTAGGGAGTTTTTTTTAATCGGACAATAGGTGTTAAAACTGTTTTTGCCATTCTTATGCATTGATGCATTAATAAATTATTGATTAATTTAAATAAAATATCTTGTGCAGCACGGGTTATCCTCTAGTACTAATAATCAGCATTGATTACTATTAATGTTAATATTGAGCAGTCGGGTCTTGATCCAAATTGGGTTTCAGATGTTCCAATGGATTTCGAGTGGGTGGAAATTGGTGGTTTAGCTGATGGAGGGAATCGTGGATTTGAAGGCGATGAGGATTATGGAGGTGGTTATATAGATGATGATGATGATGAGTACCCACGATTGGAGAGTGTTAAGCGTTATTTGTGCAGTTTGGTGAGAATGAAAATTATGTATCACCATCAGCTTCCATGGCTGTTTTTGAGAATCTTAATTCTGTCAACAATTTCAAGACTTAGGATCGGAAAATGCTGCCAACAAAGGAAGGCTCAACCATCATCAATTCCATCACTTGTTCACTCTCACTGCCAAGTGCCAATATTTGCATCACCTGTGTTTTGCTTCGTTGTGCAGATGTTCCAGAGTCTGCTTCTTTGTGCTTCGACGTTCTAGAGTCCGGACGCAACTAGAGTTTCTCACCCAGTGTTTGGATTATCAATGAAGTAAATGTTTTGACGTAAAAGATACCAGTGTGAAACCTCAAGGACGCTGATTGGGATGGATGTCTTTACTGAACTAGTGTATCAGAGTCACCTTTCTCTTTACAAGAAAGAGGCTTCCGTCTGTAAATATTTTGTAAGCTTGTGTATTATATCTATCCCACTAGATACTATATTTATCATTTATTGAATGCCTGGTTATATCTGTTATTTTGTTATTGATTCTTACTTATTTTTTTTCCCATTCTTATGATTTGATCCATGTTCAGACAAAAAAATGAAGCCTATTTTATGAAAACTCAAAAGACAAGTTAACTGTCCCATGTACTGGAGTCATCTACTGGATTTTAATACAGGATTTTACCGTCTTAAAACATAATATCTCAGGGAAATGTAAAACTTAGCCATAAAACTTATATTAATGGAAAATCCTGTTTTTACATTGTAAAATTATCTTGCTGGTATACCACCGAGTTATCATGTAAAGTGACTGCTCGGCACATAAATTTTAAGTTTCTTTCCTTTTTGGGTATGTGGGCGGTGTGTGTTTCTGCTCCGCACATAAATTATCTTGCTGGTATTTCATAGCTGTGACTTTTACTAACCTGATACAGTAAAAAATGCTTGAGAAGCTTACTACATCAAGATGTCAACACGTGAGATATTTTCGGTACACGATACGAAAATACATGAACATGAAATTACACTATCGAGATTTGGTGTTGATTTTGTGTTTATCCTTTGGGTACACGACAGGACACGAAATAAATAAATAAATATTTATAGAATAATATTTATATGAGATATTTTAATATTAACGTAAGATAATGTAATATTTATTATATGTTTATACATAATTTGATAATATTATTTGTAAATATGATGTAAATACATATTTTTTATAAATATTTGTAAAATTTTAACTGAAAACTTTAATATTTTTATTCATTTATTTATTTTTTAATTTAATTAAAATTACACAAAATGTACGAAAGATATACGACACAAAAAATATACTAAATGGATCGATTCTGTATTTAACATTTATGTAAGCGCGAAAATACCGTAACGAATCGGCAAGCCTGGAGTAAAGACGTGGGTAGAAAAAGTGATTGCCACACACGTGACAATCACGCGCACATTTCTTAAAAAATTCAAAATTTGAATTAAATTGAAGAAGAACACAACCGTGTGGCGGTCTGATTTTGTCCCAAATTCCCTCCCTCCCTCCCTTCCTCCCTCGAGAAATAACTTTGTCTTCTCTCTCTCTTTCTCTTGTCTGAATATGCCTAATCAACGTCGTACTCGTCCTCGTCTCCATAATCTGTTCCCAATTTATCCGATGAGTGATTCGCCTGATTCCGTCGTCGCTGCTGATTCCGTCGTCGCTGCTGATTCCGTCGTCGATGCTGATCTCACACTCTCTCTCCGCCGTCCTGGATCTCCTCCTCCGCGTCCAACGATCCATCAAGCAGATTGTCAACGACGTTTAGGCTCGGTTGCTCCATTAACCTCTCTTCGTATTTTGAGTTTCCTCCCGCCTGAAGTTGCTCACCGGTTTCTCACTTCACTGTCTCCGGATGATGCGAAGAAACTTCTAGTCTCACTCTCTCCCGCTGCTGCTCTGGACTTTCTCCAAACACTTTCTCCTGTTGATGCGCAGGACTGCTGGAATATAGCCCGCCGTTCATTGTTAGCTGCTTTGCCGAGTGCACAGGTATGTTGATGTTTATGTTCGTGTATTTCTATATGTTATTCGTTGTTTTAATTTAATTTATATTCGTTGATTTTAGGTTTATAAGGAAAGTGTATAAATTACGTTTATTCTGTAATCCCTCGTTAATTACGTGTTTGTGTATTATTATATGCAGAGAGGGAGAGGGAGTGATAGCAATCGGGCAAGCGCAAATCAAGTTTGATTCAATTGTGTTTGGGATATTATGATGATGTTTAAGTAAGATTGTTTACTATTAGACATATCGGTTTGTGTTTGTTTGTGTTGTGCGTTGTGACTGAATGGAAGTGCGAAATGGATTTGGTTATGAATGTTGATGTTATTATTGTGTTCTTGTGGTTTGTTTTCTTATCGTAATTTTCATGTGGTTATGTTTTGTTATATTTTTGTTGATTAGGCGATTAGTGTGGGGGCATAGAGGAGTTGGAATGTTGTTGCTTGTGAAAAATAGCAAACCTAGCTGACTGTAAAATTTAATTAGAGATGACATGCTCTGTTGTGATTTTGCGAATGAGATTGTGTTGTAATGTTTCCGTAATATACGAGAAAAGATGATTTAGATATGAGAGATTGGAGGAATAGGTTGATAGTTAGGTTAGGTTACATTCCCTAATGATTTAGTATAGGAGAAGTGTTGGCGAGAGATACAAATTTAGTCTCTGCATTGTGATGTTTTACTTAATCCAGAGGTGGTTTATGTATGTTGCATTTAAATCAGTGAATTCAGGGAACTACTTTGTTTGAATATTGAGATATCTTCGTTGGACAATTGACCATAAAATCCCTTTGTTTTCTAAGCAAACTGTGTCAGTACTTAGCGCAAGGTAATACTAAGGCCTTTAATGAGGAATGTTCTCTTCAATGAGTTAATCTTGCTGGAAATGAAATGATTGATCCAGTTCCAAGTGAGATGGGCAATCTCACGGAACTTACGTGACAACAGATATCTGTATATTTCTTTCGGTGTGTAACTTTGCATGATATAAATGAAGTTTCAGGAGGAGTATTTCTAGTTGTATAATATGTAGCATGTGTTGATAAAGAGACATACTTGTACGTTTCTGCATTGTTTCTACTTGTTATCGTTGTATTGTTATGATTTCTCATGCATTACTTTGTTATCGCTTATCTTCGTAAAAATTGGCTTGCTTGATGTAATTTCCTTGATTTCAGTTACAAAGGATATCACTTCATGTAAAACAGAGGATATCAGATTTAGTTAATTAATTTCTGCATATATGGCAGGACATTCAATAAGTAGGGAAGGGCTGATGTTCTGTATCAGAGAGTATCCTCTGCAACTCCAGTCTTGAAATTAGTAGATTTTTATATTTACTTAATGCCCTGGTGTTCAAATATAAGCTCATTTGATTCATTCACTTATTAACAAATTGACTGAATATAGACTAATTAAGCTATTGTGCTCTTGTCTTAGCAGTTAGTTGGGTTGTTAATCGGGGTAGTAGTTGATTTAGCAAAAGAAAGAACCTTAAACTAATTATAGTATTCAAGACATGATATAGATTAAGCATATTCTATTTCAAATGCGATCTGAGCTCAAATACACAATTACATTCTAGTTTATGTTTTATTCCATGTATCTGTCTAATAATACATTACCAGAGAGATACCAGCAGAGCTGGTTCATCTAAGTATGTTAGCAAATTTGGATTTAGGCATTTAGCCAAGTATCATCTAGAGTCCTGACAAGATATGGATATGGGAGAAAGTGGATTCTCTTGATCTTTCTAGAAATTAAGGTTGTGATAAACATGATTTTTAAAAGTAGAATTGTTATTAATCTTTGAATTATATGATGAACAATAGGTTGAGATCATATTTTATCCAACTTGGTTGCCGGCACTGACTAATTATTTATCACCATTTACCGGAAGTGTGGAATGTTACTGGGAATGAGAATCAAACAAATAACCCTTAATTTGTTTATATTCCCTATTGTAGTAGACTAGTAGTACCATGTCTTCCACGGCAATAACCTATAAAATGGACTAATTCGTGTCTCCCTTGACTTGGACACTGGAAGTGAAAGGGATGGGACTACTGGCAGTCTGGCACCGATTTGCGCAGAGACATTTTTCCTTTGAATATTTTCTAGATGTTTATTGGCTTCAATTCATGCACACCAAGTCACCAATTGTTTTCTTACCTAATTTGTTTTTTACCCTTGATTCTTCATGTCTCTAACAGAAGAAGTGGCATGTTTTCCCCAGTGCTTAGGAAACTTGATAGGATTGGTGAATCTTGATGTGATGAATAACGTCTCTCTGGTGACATTCCTGTTTCTTTAGGAACTCTGATGTTTCTCAAAAATCTAAACTTGCACAATATCTTTAGAAACTCTGATGTTTCTCAAAAATCTAAACTTGCACAATAACAAGTTTCATCGGAAACTCCCTTTGTACTCCTTTCAATGTTTCTTTGTCATGAACTGCATTTCATTGTCTACTTATTTGAGCTCTGTTTTCCTCAGTTATATCTTAATTACTTTAAAAATTATATCTTTACTGCCCTCAGTTATGTAAATTACTACATTGAGAGATTGGATACCATTAAGTTTCGAATACGTCAAGCCTTGACAGTAGAAAATGCAGGGGTCGGAATTACTTAAAGAAATGTTAGAAATTAAAGAATTTTTTTTGTAATGCAGGGGTGCTGATTTGTTAAAAACGATCCAAGCACCCTGTATGCCTTTGGTTATCTCTGCAAACACAGGAGGAAAATTAAGAAATGTTGAACTGTGAAGTTGACAATGCATGACCCAAATTAAGAGTGAGGAGACAATAAAGCTTGAATGAATAAACTAGGATGAATTAAGAGCTGAAAACCACTATCCCTAAGATTGTTCACCCACCACAAGAGAATAATCTTAATGCTGTATTGTACAGGACTCAAAAGTTAATAATAATGGAGCTAGTCCCATAAGGGGAATAATCTTAATTCTGTATTGTACACGGTTAATGATCTGATCAAGGCCTAACAATGTACTACTACTCCACATTATATATCTTCCTTTCCACATATATCTCATATTACTCACTAGCTCTAGGACCTTTGGCATTACGCTCTAATCTAATGACGTAATTAGTTATTTTGTTAAGTTGCATCATCTTAGATTTGAACCAAATAACTTGTAGCTCCAAGGTACCTACAACAAATTGCGTACTCTAGTCAATTATCAAATCTTAATAGCAAGGTTTATCCATGATTATATTCTTAATTGTAAGAAATTTTGCATGGTTTGATAGCCAGTGTAAATCTCTGATTAAGGCCCAACAACTTAACAGTGTACCGATGATCCATACTAATTATATTGAAATCTGCCTCTACAGTCCATACAGATTTTGTAGTGTTAAATCGTAACTCAGAATTTTAGCCAAGCAAAAAGGAAAAACAAGAAGATCCTTGTTTCTTACCTGCAAATTGCTGTAAATTTTGAAAACTTTATTCAGTACTGCGGTCCAACAATTTCTACGGTAATATTCCTACACAACTCTGCCACCACTCATCAATTCAAGCTATAAATTTGTCGCAAAATCAAATTACGGGAAACATTCCTCCTCCTTGCTTCAACAATTTTAGTGTCATGATTACTATTGACAGCAGTCAAGACTTGTTTTATCATGCCAACAGTGTGGGAGAAGTTAGAGTGATAATAGACGGTACAAAAGGATATGAGCAAAAGTACACCTCTACTACACTCCGGTTCATTTTTTCCATTGATCTTTCAGACAATAATATCAGTGGGGAGATTCCGGAAGAGTTGATGGATGTTAGTGGTTTGTTGAGCTTGAATTTAGCAGGTAATCATCTAGCTGGAAGAATTCCTGACAGGATTGGTAAACTAGAAAAAATGGAATGTCTTGATCTCTCTAGAAATGAACTTTATGGTCCCATTCCACAAAGTCTATCAGATCTGAACTTTTTAGGCCGCTTGAACCTTTCCTTCAATGATTTATCAGGGAGAATCCCCACAGGAAAACAACTCCAGACCCTTGGCAATCCATCCATATATGTTGGCAACAACCAGCTTTGCGGACAACCTATCCTGAAGCCCTGCAGCAGTGACAAAGAATCTTATAAGGGTTACGACTATAGTGAAACTTATTCTGATTCAGATGATGGGCTTGTGAGGTTTTATGCTGGAATCGGACCTGGTCTTTTGGTTGGCTTTTTGGGATTCTGCAGTTCTTTGCATTTTATCAAGTCATGGAGGTAATTATACTTTCAATTTGTCGAAAAGGTTTTTGACAAAATAGCTGTTGACATTGCTCTGTTGCGCAGAAAGCTCCGTAACTAAAAGGTGCGCTATCATCAACCTCCCTCCCTCCCTTCCTTCATCTTCACAAACGCACACACAAAGAAACTTTTATGGAATGCCATCCTTTTGTTTGGTGAAGTTGATTTTTCCTTTCGTAGCTTTTAGCAACAATTGCTCTGCGAATTTCTTAAATTTCTAGAAACACTTTTATCTGTTATGACCACAATGTCTGTATATTTTTTTAGTGGATCCAGGTTCTTCATCAAGCAGTAACCTTAAAAGGAACTTTACCGTATATAAATGGAGCTCCAGGAAGAGTATGTCTGGTTGTATTATAGTAGTATTTAGTGTATCTCAATAAAGAGACTGTGGTGCCACTTCTCCCCTTTCTCATGTATGTGTCCGGAGATGAATCCAGTCCACACACGCTCATGATTATCCTTGTCAATAAAATAATGTGTGTGTAGTTAAATTGTTCTAAAACTGCAATAGACCTGGCAATTTTGTACACAAATGCGACCCAAAAAATGTAGTGTTTAAGTAGGACTTTTTAATTACACGGACATGAAAGTACATTACACGAACATGAAAGTAAACGATAATTTGGATTCTAACTTTATGTAACATGAAAGTACACGAAATTCTGCAGCGTATTCAAAATCATCAATTGCTTTTGGACTTTGAAACTGGGGTAACTGGATCAATGCATGGGAATCTTCTTCCCCGTCTTGTTTTTTGTTTTCTTTTCCGGCTACATTTTAAATGCGCCGTTACCATGCTAGCACTTGTAGCCTATGTTAAATTAATTAAGTTAATAAGAAAAGCATAAAAGTGTGTTTCCTCAAATGCACAAAAGTGATGACCTTGAAGTAACACTAGGTTAGGAAAAGAAAAATCAACTAAGAATTATGACAAAGTCCAAGAGCAATTGATGACTGAAAAGGAAGGAAAAGAAAAGTCATCTGATGCTAACTTGGGAGCATATACTATATTACTATCTGATCATAAATAAATAGATAAATATACTATCATCTGGTGAAAATACTAATAGTATTCTGCGATCAACTCAGATACCATATAGATCCAAACTATGAAAAAACAACAAAATATGAGTTTAGCTGCTCTTTTCTGTGTATTGGCTATACTAGTCCGTTTAAGGTTTTGTTGCGGGAGCATAGTTAAAGGCTATTCTGGTGGAAGCTGTGTGGCGAGTGAGAAACAAGCTTTGCTTCGGTTTAAGAGAGGTCTCTCTGATGAGAGTAATTATCTATCATCATGGGTTGGAAATGATTGTTGTGCATGGCATGGAATTGCTTGCAACAACAATACCAGCCATGTCACCAAACTTGATCTTCGAAATTGCTCGTTAAGAGGTGATCGGATAATAAACCCTTCCTTGCTTGATTTAAAATATTTGACTTACTTGGACTTGAGTGTCAATTATTTTGATGGGATTAAAATTCCAGAATTTTTTGGGTCATTTAAGGATCTAACATATCTCAACCTCTCTTACTCCAATTTTGAAGGTTTAGTTCCCCATCATTTAGGAAATCTTTCAAGCTTGCGGTACCTTGATTTAAGTGGTTATAATACTGATACATATCGTGGTTATGATTTTTATGTAAGCATGTTAAGCATTGATAACATGGGATGGTTGTCTGGACTCTCTCATTTGGAATATCTGGATCTCTCCGCTGTTGATCTTTCCAGTGCCACGGATCAGTTTCGGGCCATTAACATGCTTCCTGAATCAATTTTAGTACTTAAACTTGGGATGTGTCAGCTAACAATCGATAATGCCGACTATCCCCTCTTTATGAATTTAACATCACTTGTTTCACTTGATCTTAGTTTCAACCATTTTTTGTCTTCATTTCCTGTATGGGTTCATAACAATAGTGGTCTTGTACATCTTAATTTTAGGCTTAACCATTTTAGTGGCACACTTCCCAACTCTATTGGAAGATTGACCTCACTTTTGAATCTTGATCTTTCAGGAAATAATTTTCAAGGTTCGATCCCAGAATCTATAGGGGCATTGACATCTCTTACTAATCTTGATCTTTCAGGAAATAATTTTCAAGGTTCGATCCCAGAATCTATAGGGGCATTGACATCTCTTACTAGTCTTGATCTTTCAGGAAATATTTTTCAAGGTTTGATCCCTACATCTGTTGGATATTTGACAGTACTTTCTACACTTGATCTTTCATACAATAGATTAAATGCTTCAATTCCACCAGAGATAGGCAACCTCGCGGAACTTACCGACCTCCGTATTAGCTCGAATGAATTAAGGGGTTCTCTGCCGGAAACAGTTTGCAGACTCACAAAGTTGCAATGGTTGATTGTTGATGAAAATCAACTGAGTGGTACCATTCCTAAATGCATCGGGGAATTATCAAAACTAAAAAGCTTGGATCTTTCTTCTAATTTATGGAAGGGCTTTGTATCAGAGCATCACTTTGTTAACCTCACGAGCCTGACTTTGTTGTCAATTTCTTCAAGGTCTAACTTAGTGCTGAATGTTAGTTCTAAATGGTTTCCGCCGTTTCAGCTTGAATATTTATCTATCGAGTCCGTGAAATTGGGGCCCAAATTTCCCCGCTGGCTCCTACCACAAAGGCAGATGTCGAAAATATTGATGAGGAATACGAGCATATCAGATACCATCCCAGTCGATTGGTTTGTGAGTATCTTATCTCAGGCCTCCAAAATTGATTTATCTAACAATGAAATCAATGTGGAACAACTATCGTTAATTTCCGAAGTTCCAAATGGTTTGTCTGAATTAGAACTCTCAAATAATCGTTTGTCAGGTGAATTTCCTGCATTTTTATGCAATATAACATCCTTGTCGACTTTAATTCTCTCCAACAACAACTTTTCAGGAGAATTGCCCCACTGCCTAGGAAACTTGAAAGAATTGATAAATCTTGATGTGATGAATAACAATCTATCTGGTGGTATTCCTGTTTCTTTGGGTTCTCTTGGAAAACTCACTTATTTAAACTTGTACAACAACAAGTTTCATGGGAAACTCCCGAAGTCCTTCCAATATTTGACAGAGTTGGCCGTACTTGATGTGGGAAAAAATGAATTAAGAGATGTTCTTCCCACTTGGACAGGAGAGCAATTACCCAATCTCCGATATTTGTTGCTCCGGTCCAACAATTTTTATGGTGAAATTCCCGCACAGCTTTGTGACCACTTATTAATTCAAGTTCTAAATTTTGCACGAAACAAAATCACAGGAGACATTCCTCCTTGTTTTGGCAATTTTAGTGCCCTTAAAAGTGGTATTAGTAGGGATGCCTATTATCATAATTTCAGTTTAGCACAAGTTAGGATGATAATAGATGATGTGAAAGGATACGAGCTAAAATACACCTCCACACTCGAGTATTTATTTTCCATTGATCTATCAAACAACTGCATCAAGGGAAAGATTCCAGAGGAGTTGATGAATCTTCATGGTCTGTTAAACTTGAACTTGGCTGGAAATTATTTCTCTGGAAGGATCCCTGACAGGATCGGGGATTTGAAATCACTGGAATCTCTTGATCTCTCTAGAAATGAACTTTATGGTCCTATTCCACAAAGTATATCTGATTTGAACTTTTTAAGCCACTTGAACCTTTCTTTCAATGCTTTATCAGGGAGAATTCCAACCGGAAACCAACTCCAGACCCTCGATGATTTCTCCATATATTTTGGCAACGATCAGCTATGTGGCCGACCTGCACTGAAGCATTGTGACACAGAATCACATACTGACAACGACAAGAATGAAGCTGGCTATGTTTCTGATTCTGATTCAGACAGCGAGCGCAGGTGGTTTTACGCTGGCATAGGACCTGGTCTCTTGGTTGGATTTTTGGGATTTTGTGCTTCTTTGCATTTCATCAACTCTTGGAGATATTTATACTTTCAATTTGTTGAAAGAATCTTTGACAAGGTAGCTTAGTGTTGCTTTGTTCCGCAGAAAGTTCCATAACCAACAGGTGCACTATTATTAATCTATCTTCCTTTCAGACATGCACACACAAAGTAACTCTTACAGCAATATAATCTTAGTCTTGTAATTATTTCTTCCCTTTCTGTAATCTAAATGATTCTTAAGCAGCAATTGCTCAGTGAGTTCCTTCAATTTCCAATATCATTATAGTATGCGATGACAACAGATATCTGTATATTTCTTTCGGTGTGTAACTTTGCATGATATAAATGAAGTTTCAGGAGGAGTATTTCTAGTTGTATAATATGTAGCATGTGTTGATAAAGAGACATACTTGTACGTTTATGCATTGTTTCTACTTGTTATCCTTGTATTCTTATGATTTTTCATGCATTACTTTGTTATCGCTTATCTTCTTAAAAATTGGCTTGCTTGATGTAATTTCCTTGATTTCAGTTACAAAGGAAAAACAGAAATCACAATTTATTAAATATGAGGAAAGTAGTCTATGAAAATACCACTTCATGTAAAACAGAGGATATCAGATTTAGTTAATTAATTTCTGCATATATGGCAGGACATTCAATAAGTAGGGAAGGGCTGATGTTCTGTACTGAATGAATCATCAGAGAGTATCCTCTGCAACTCCTGTCTTCAAATTAGTAGATTTTTATATTTACTTAATGCCCTGGTGTTCAAATATAAGCTCATTTGATTCATTCACTTATTAACAAATTGACTGAATATAGACTAATTATTCAAGACATGATATAGATTATGCATATTCTATTTCAAATGCGATCTGAGCTCAAATACACAATTACATTCTAGTTTATGTTTTATTCCATGTATCTGTCTAATAATACATTACCAGAGAGATACCAGCAGAGCTGGTTCATCTAAGTATGTTAGCAAATTTGGATTTAGGCATTTAGCCAAGTATCATCTAGAGTATCTATCAAGCAACAACGTCAGTGGAGAGATTCCAAAGGAGTTGATGGATCTCCGAAGTTTATCTCATTTGAGTTTAGCGGGTAATCATCTAGCTGGAAGGATCCCTGACAGGATTGGAAAACTAGAAAATCTGGAATTTCTTGATCTTTCTAAAAATGAACTTTATGGTCCTATTCCACAAAGTCTGTCAGATTTGAACTTTTTAAGCCGCTTGAACCTCCCCTTCAATAATTTATCAGGAAGAATACCCACTGGAAACCAGCTTCAGACCCTTGACAATCCATCCATATATGCTGGCAACAATCAGCTTCGCGGACGACCTATCCTGAAGCCCTGCGCCAGTGACACAGAATCTTGTAATGTTCATGACTACAATGAGACTAATTCAGATTCAGATGATTAGCGTGTGCGGTTTTATGCTGGAATAGGACCTGGTCTCTTGGTTGGCTTTCTGGGATTCTGCGGTTCTTTGCATTTTATCAAGTCTTGGAGGTATACATACTTTCAATTTGTTGAAAAAGTCTTTGACAAGATAGCGCTTGACGTTGCTTTGCTGCACAGAAAGTTCCATAACTAAGAGGTGCATTTTTCAACCTCTCTAATACCTGCACGCACAAAGAAACGCTTACTAAAGTGTCATCTTAGTATGGTCATTATTTCTTCGATCTCCTTTCGTTTTTTTAATGATTTTTAAGCATCAAATACTTAGTGAGAGTTTTATTTTTACTTTTCAAATTCACACTATCTGTGATGACAGACGACATGTGTTTATTTCTTTCAGTGGATTCAGGTTCTTTATCAAGCAAGTAACCTCTGAGGCAGATGATGTGTTACATATAAATGGGGTTCGAGAAAGTGAGCTTCGAGCTGTGTTAAATATAGTATATGTTCATAAAAAGACATAATACTTGATACTTGTATGTTTCTGTACTGTTTCTACTTCTTACATTTTATTCTTGTGTTTTCTCATGCATTACTTCAGTTAGATGTGAGCTATATAGGAACATAAAACATAAAACAACAGATATCACCATCTATTAGATGTGAGCTAGGAACGTAGTCTATGAAACAACTACCACTTCAGTTAACAGATGATATCAGATTTAGTTAATTTCTGCAAATGGCAGGACGATCAATAAGTGTGGAGTCCATCAATCACAACAGTCTCTATCTTTGCCATCCACTGTGATTCTGGAAACAGCTCGACTCATGGAAGTGTGGAGGTCAATTAAGTTATCAAGATGGGTTCTGAAGAAGAAAAGCTAGAATCATGTCCACTACAAAGATCAATAATGTATCATGCTGGAAAGATAAAAGAGAATAGAATTATAGTGGTAGTCCATGCAAGAGAAAAGGCTAGACATCATCTCAGATGCATAAAAGTAAAAAGTTGAGCATAATAAAGATGCATTTCTACTATGTTGTGGCTTGGAACGGGACAATTTTCACTTTCACAACAGGCAGATTCATGAAAAGAGAACACAAGAATTAATTTTAAGAGTTAAGTGCACTTCGTGTACCTACACTTTGGCTGTCACACCACTTGAAATACTGAGATTCAAAAACTCCCACTTGAAAAACTGGACTTTTCAACTTTTTATAATGTGTGTACTACCGTCAAATTTGGCCAACTCCATTAGTTCGAGCAGGGGTATTTCGGTCTTTTGCTGTGACATTTTCTATTTTACACACCACCACTACCCCAATTTCTCTCTCTGTTACTCTGATCTCCTCTCTCTGGAGAAGATTTTTTTGTTAGTTAATTGCTCTTGATGAACTAGTGATATTTGTTCAGTTAAATTGTCGGTTTGTTAGAATTAGGTTGGAATGATTAGTATTGAATTTTATGTAGTGTTGTTTTGTTGATGTGTTAGATGATTTTTTGGTGGTGTAGGGTTGTTAGAGACGAGAAATTGGATGGAATTGTCATGTTTGCGGATGATAGTAATATGCATGGCATGGAGGTTTTTGATGAGATCTAAACTGTGAAAGGGATCAGAGCTGTTTATGTTGGTATTCTTGCTCATGGGGTGATTCGGACGAAGAACTTAATGTAGTTCAGAAGACGGTGGAAAATAATGAATCGAGATTGCCAATTCAGGGTCCGGCATGTAATACTTCGGAACAGTTAGCAGGTTGGCATACTTTTGATTCATTGTCATACGTCAGGAAGAGTGCTAAGTTTATTGGTGATAAGGCAGTTGTGCTCCCTACAAAGATGGAATGGGCTGGGTTTGTATTGAATTCCATATTGCTATGGGAAGAAACAAAAGATAAGCCAGAATGGGTTAAGGATTTGCGCAGTGTTGTTATGGGTAAAGTTGATGTTGAGAGCCCACTCTCTATGTTGAAAGATTCTTCGGTGGTCAAACCTCTTGGAAGTTGTGGCCGGAAGGTTATGTTGTGGTGGCTTCGTGTTGAAGCACGCGCTGATAACAAATTAATGGTGTAATTGTTATGTGCTGCAGGTCGATAAATTTTTGTTATTAGATACAGATCATAGCACCGTAATTGACCTGCTGTAGGGGCTAAACGACTGCCAGAAGACTATCGTTTGTTATTTCTCTTTTCTTTTCCTTGATTGGCTTGCTTGTTCTCTCTCTGTGTTCAAGGAATTTATATAATTTCAAGGTCTGTTTGATCTAATTTGAAGGTCTGCAACCGAATTGTAAATTTAGAGTTTAAAAAAAATGATCAAATTACAATTATGGTTTATTGAATTGAATTGAGGGTTTAATTTGGTGTATTATATTCATTACAAGCTGAAAATACTAAAATGCCCTTCAAAAAACTAACAGAGTTAGCCAAATTTGACGTCAGTACACATTCTCTGATTATTCTGGAAGTGCAGTATTGCAAGTGAGAGTTTTTGAATGTCAATATTTCAAGTGATCTGACAGCTAAAGTGTAGATACACGAAGTGCACTTTACTCTAATTTTAAAGCTATAAATTTTAATGCAATCGAATTAACTGTATTCAGTATATTTAACTCCAAAATAGGACAAAGGAATTCAGATATAGACAGACTTTACTTTTACTGCCCTGCATGAGACTGGATATATAAGTTGGAATATTATTGGTGTTTAGACAGTGAAAATTAATCAACCACTGTAATTATTTAGGCATGTTATTTACTTAAAAATCCCTTGTTCTTTTAACTTTCTGAGAAGGGGACTAAACACAGTTACCCACTGATCATGGAATTTGTTCCCAGTATATATAACCAAGACAAAACTCTTTTCAACTGACAAGACTCCACTTAAGTTTCCCTGAAATGATTATTAAAGTATTTGGCTCTTGAATCAAATCTAAAGTCGACCTGATAAGATTTTCTATGGTGATATAATGAAGTTGCATAGTTTTTAGGTTCTGTTTATCAACAATACTCCCTGTCGTCTCAGTATCCCATTCATTTTTTTACACTTTCTTTTATGAATATTCTTCCTTATTATTTACGTTACAAAACTTTTTAAATATAGTAAAATTTTATAATGTAAAAATTAATTACACTCGCTATTTTTCTCCGATATATTCACTTTATACATTAACTATTGATCAATCCCATCATTTTATTCAATTTTCTTACTTTTTATCAGTAATTTACATTTTTTTTAATCTGTATATCCAAACCCAATGTAAAAAATTGAACGAGAGCCAAGGAGTAAAAGATAGTGCCAAACTATATTATTTTTAAAAAAAGTGGTAGGTCTGACCACACATGTCAATTACATAATTTTCATGAGCCTTGTAGTTGCTGCCTAGTTTTAGTTGTAGTTTTAATAATGAACCCAATCTAGGAAAATATCATGGACAGTTACTTGTGGGGTCAATTCTAAAGTGGGTGTGGTCCATTGCCTTTGTCTGGATGCCTAATGCTTACTTATTGCATGGTGGTGGACAAATGAAGACATCATATCATGGGCTACACTGTCCCTCTCTGCTTTGCATCTCATTTTACAGACACATAAATTTTAGATGCAATGGCTAAGGTATGACCGTATGGGGTTCCATCTTACAAAAACCAGATGTGGTAAATATATTTGAAAAACAAACGATGTTGTATCCGATTCATAAGACTCCGTTACATGATTTAAAGAAGGTCCTCGTCCCCCATCTAATGTACGCAATTTTACCCTTATTTTCTCATGACTTACCGGATAACAAGTCCTCAAACCGACACATATATGCACATATAACTGCACCGTAAATTAGGATACTTAACTGTACCTTTCAGCAGAGGATAGATAGATAAGAGGAACAGACTACAGAGTACAGTTTCTCTTTTTTACTTAACTTTTTTTGCTCAATAATAAGATGCTTTTGGTTGATGATAAATGATAGAAGTAGTTGAAGAACTCAAAAAAAAACAACAGTACTTTCATTGGTTAAATGTCTCATCAGCTTTTATTCTGACTTCACACACAACATCCTCCACTATTTTCTCTTTCTCAATCTTATCTCCCATCAGTTTCCATTGCATTTCTTCACCAAATTTGGTAAAGACAATAATACTAACATCAGACATCAGTCCTGTCTTCAGATTACCATTCTCATCTGTAATAACTGAATCCTCCTATCTGATGCCAGGGAGTTCTAGACATTAGGTATGTCTCTATGGTGTATCTCTCACTTTGTTCCCTTGAGATTAATCTACTTTAGATATATTTGTGTTCAAATTTCTTGAATGATTTATAATATTACTTGCTGCTTCTTGTGCTTCAGTCTTTCACCTTTTTTTAGTTGGTGTTGCCATGTTTGCTTGAAATGTTATTAAAAATTATCCTTTTAGGGGTTTTATTTGATGGCATGTTGGCTGTTTTTAGCTTAATTTTTGTGTTGGATCTGGTTGTGATGATGCCTTGATTGGATCTTTAATTTGTAGTAATATCTGTTTATAAGGTCAGTCAAAGTGAGCTTCACCATGAACTATCTAACGAAAATTCATCCATGAGAAGTCCCAAAAGGAACCCCTGGATTTTTATTGCCCGTGACTATACGTTTTCTCTTCCTTGACCCTGGTTGAACCATGACCATGTACAAGTCTATGTAATAATCTCTTTTGATTTTGAGCTCAAGTTAAGGACTACCATGAGACGCTCTCATATGGACTCTTACTATACCTTAACCCTACTTTACTGCAATTAACGTGTTGGAATGGTAGAGAAATGGTTTCTGGGTACAATCTTAACCTCTTTTCTTAGCTTGATGGTGCTGATCGTATAAGTTAAAAGGTGTCTAGATGTCAAGGCTCTGAGTAGGCTGTTATGTATTTTAATAGTTGATAACCAATGTATTAGGCTCCCTGCATTCAAACTAATCTGGTTATCTGGTTTGATTTATTGCAGGCGAAGAGTTCTGCTTGAAGTTTAGCAATAAATTAAAATTATCAGTGTAAATAATCTCCCTTCTGGTTTTTGTAACGTGGACTAGACTCGGACCATCTCACATCACTGTTCTGGCCATGATGCAGCCTCGGTATAAAACTTTTGAATCTGAAGATGACTCTGAAGTCAGCAGCCAGGTAGCCTCCAACGCATCCTTCTACGACAAATCACAGGGATCCAATCACAGCACCCCTACTTCCTCCTGCCTCACAAATCCTACGCAATTTCAAAATCCAGGATTCACTACACTTGACTTGACTCTAGGCTTCAATTACTCAACTATGGAGACACCAAATGATGCACATATGCATGATCATAATATTGAGGAAAATGCTCCCCATATGCCGCCAGGCACAATGCCTAGAGTTTTTTCTTGCAATTATTGCAGGAGGAAGTTTTACAGTTCGCAAGCTCTAGGCGGACATCAAAATGCACACAAAAGAGAGAGGACGTTGGCAAAGAGGGCAATGCGGATGGGAATATTATCAGATAGGTACGCAAGCTTGGCGTCTCTTCCACTGCATGGCTCTGCATTTAGGTCTTTAGGAATTGAAGCACATGCCTCAGTGCATCACGGAGTTGTTCCCCCGGTTAGGCCTCCTTTTCATGGAGCAAAATTTGACCAAGGATTCTGTGGATTTCCAGTGTTTGTGGAGGAAGATGAAGCTGAGATGTTTTGGCCTGGTAGCTTTCGACAAATTGAACAGAGAAACAATGCTCATGTTCTGTCTGGTTTTGATCTAGGACAAAATTCCAACTTTGTGACCATGGCTCCACAGCCTCCACCACCTCAACCAGAATTTTCTCAGCCTGATCTTACTTTGAAACTTTAAATCATCCTTAACTTCTCTGAGTATTTTTGCTTTTTCTTTAGTTGCAAGATATTAATTTCTCTGGATCTGATATCTTCTTTGTACAGTAACACCTAGAAAAAGTTTCAAATTTGGTGTGAACTTTAGTATTTGTCTTTTCATCTAATGTTGTTTACAATATGTACTATTTCAGTGTTGTATAAGATGCAAGAATCTTTTAAAGTGTCTGGGCACTATGATTTGACTGAAATAAGCACTAGTGTTGGACTTGGCCGGGATTCATTTTATTTTCTTTCAAAAATGATGACCGCGGAAATTTAAATGCTCACACACCCATGCATCATAAAGGTTTAAAACCGTCGACCTCTTATCATCAAGAAGAACAATATAATGATATCCAGTAGGCTTCATTTTTTCTGTTTGCAGACAGAAATCGGAGAAAATGAGGCTGCTGTGCATGTGTTGCTGACTTCAGATTCGTTCTCATCTTTTTTGTATTGATTAAGAAAACATTAAACATCAGTGGCTCTGCGATTTATTAGTAATGTAATTTTAGCTTGTTCTTGTTTTTATTTTTTGATGAGCTCTTTTGGTCACACCTAGTTTGATAATGGATCTGTGGGGTTATAGGATCTGCTTTACATTGAAACTGACATGGACACTCTAGTTTGTTCTATTCTTCATCTTTTGCAAGTGCATGTTAATATGTTCACTCTTTCTATTAGCTTTTGCAGAACTAGAGTCTATAAATGGACCAGTTAGCAACTATTTTTGGCAAGTGGAAGTTGAGTGGCCTTTGTCTGCTCCCCAATAGCATCACCTATTCACCTTTAAAGCTTTGTGATTGCTTTCACTGGTCTTAGTTTATTTATGCCCTTTTTATTTTGAATAATGTTAGAGGCTCCAAAACAGGTAAAAAAAAGTTACAAAAATACACGTGGCAGATTCTAATGGGCACCCTACATTCATACCAATAATACCAATAAAAAAGCATCATACCGCCACATCAACCATGTCATGTCATTTTGTAACAATTTTTTGTAAAAAAAATTTGTGCCTCTAGCATTGCTATTTCATTTTATGTCTTTTTTGGTGAAGAAAGTAAAGGAAAAAAGAAGCACGTTTGATTCATAAAATTTCTGGTCAGACTAGAAAAAGCCCATTTGGAGAAAATGGACTTTTGAAAAGGGAATAGCATTTCTTGGGCAACAAAATTGAGGTTTTGATGGGCCTCTATTGGAACTCTTGGAAATTTGGGCTCATGTTTGATGTATCACCTGTATTTTACAACATTTTGTATTTTTATTCTTTTTTTATATATTTTCCTAATTTTTTTCAATTAAGTCAATTTTTGATCGATTAACTTAATTTCTAATAGATAAAATCAATATTGATCGATTTTTATAAAAATGAATTGATTCGATTTTATCGAATTTAGTTATCAATGTTTAATAAGGAATTAATTCATATCAGTTTTATATAGGCTTCTTTTTTTTTGAATAATCAGATTTATATGGCTTACAAACGAGTATCTGTTCTAACAAATTTTGAGATGAGCGATAATTGAACCCAAAACCTGAAATCACAAGAGATAAGCCCTTAACTACTTGAACTATCCCATCGTCCTCATATATGCTCCTTTGATCCAAATAATGAAGGACTGAAAATCAATATTGCCTTCCCTACAAAAAACCAATTATTGCCTGAGAAAAAAAAACAATACTGCCTGAGAAAAAAAAACAATATTGCCGTACTATTTTGTACTACATTTATACCAATACTAGGGTCACATCTTTAACAAAGTAATTAAGTCAAAGTCAAACCATACATTTCTCTCTCTCATAAGCGCAAGTTGCTCAATAATTGAAAGAAAGTCAAATCAATATTTTACTGCCAACATTACTTGGAAAATGCAACATTGGACCTGGACAACATCCGATTCCACCAGGAAGTATCCTCCGACACCTGTTTTTCTTTTTCTTTCTTTGACTTTTTTCTCAGCACAAAACACACCCTTTTGAAACACATGAAGAAAAATATATACCAAGAATCAGAGCTAGAAAGCTGACCAATTCTGCTTGAAATTCACCAAGATTGAATCTTTTTGTATCATTTTGTTATCTCAGGTACTTTTTAATCTTGCCCTTTTGATTCTTGAAGTTTTTTTTACTGTTAAGTTATGTTGAAAGATAGAGAAAATTCAAGTGATAGCAAGAATCAGTTTGTTTTTGGTGAAAGTAATGGAAGCCCAGATGAAAAGATTGGATTTTTTGAAAAGGGTATTAATTTTCTTGGGAAATCAGATAAAGATTTTGATGGGTCTCAAGTAAAACCCTTGAAAATTGGGGCTTCTGGGTCTCAAGAACTGACTCTTAGTTATCTTTGTGATAATTCCAAGTTGGGTTTTTATGATAAAGAGATTTTGATGAATTCTAATGAGAAAGTGAGTAATAAAGGTAAAGAAATTGTTTCTGAGGATCAGAATCAAGGAAATGAAAGATGGGTGGAGAGAGATTTTTTACAGCTGAATAATGAGATTAGGGGAAGTTCTTCGAAAAGAGAGATTGAGAATGACGAAAACGATAGGGAAATTAGAGAAAAGAAGCCGAAGATAGAAACTCTTAATCTGTCTTTAGGTTTATCTGATGCATCATTGTCTTTGGCTGCATCGGATAATGAGCAAAATGTTGAGCCTCCAATTCGTCCGATGCCTAGTAGGAGCGTACAATCTTTAGCACCTTCGAATAATAATACATACACCACATACTCCAATGACTTTAGTGCTAATTCAGCGTCGTATTCGTATTCACACCCGTTTTCGCATAACGCTAGTTGCTCGCTTACCAGAAACTCAACTGAGTATTATGAGAATTCAGTTGGTAGTCATAGAAGAGATTGTGATTATATATGGAATGCTGGGGAGGGAACCAATGGATCTGTTCATAGTCGTTTTAGGCCGGTCGGGGATGGAGTTGCACTAGCCAATCATGGTGCCGGGGTTTTGCAGTCGGTGCAAGGTAATAATCCAGTCAATAAGGATTCATCTAACGGTCTTCATAGGACAACAAGCTCTGACAACCAATCATTTTTCCCATCTGAATTGCCTGCAAGGCCTCAGTTGGACACACAGTCAGGTGATTCTAGAGGACAGGGATCTGATCAGATAAGAGGTTTAGAGAGTTCAGATGGAGGGAGAAGGCGGAAGCTTTCAAGACCTGAGAGGATTCTCCGTGAAATAGTATTGGAATCTATTCCAGTCATGGCAAGGATAATTCAAGAACTTCCTGATGAACTAGTCGAGTCCACCAAGGGATACTTGAAGAATCTTATCACTAATTCTGATAAGAGAGATGAACTTGTACGCCTTCAGAATAGGCTGGCAAGAAGATCTGACTTTAGCAAAGAAACTCTCTCGAAGTCCAACAAAAACCAACTTGAACTGTTGGTTGCTCTTAAGACGGGTCTTGAGAGCTTCTTATCAAGCAGACTTCGCCTTTCTGTTACAGAATTGGTAGAAATTTTCATGCTAGAAAGGTGTCGAAATGTGAATTGTAAGAGGGCATTGCCGGTTGAAGACTGTGAATGCAAGATTTGCTCAAGAAAGAAGGGTTTCTGCAGCGAGTGCATGTGCCCTGTGTGTTTCAAATTTGACTGTGCCAGTAACACTTGCAGTTGGGTAGGGTGTGATGTATGTTCCCATTGGTGCCATGCAGCCTGTGGTATTCAGAGTAATCTCATAAAGCCTGGTCCTAGCTTGAGAGGTCGCCCTGGGACTACTGAGATGCAATTTCACTGTCTTGGTTGTGATCATAATTCTGAAATGTTTGGGTTTATTAAGGATGTCTTCAGTTCATGTGCCAAGCAATGGGGTCTAGAAACCTTGGTCAAAGAGCTTGAAAGTGTTGGGAAAATCTTTAAAGGAAGTGAAGATTTCAAAGGTAAAGAGTTGCTTGTGAAGGTTGAGGAGATGCTATTAAAGCTCGAGAATAAGATAATTTCTCCTTCAGATGCCTGTAGTTCCATCATTCAGTTCTTCACATGTAAGTTTACTTGCGAAGTTTACTTCTTCTTTAGGTTTCATGTTTTTTATAAAACTTCGTTAATCTGAGGCAATATCAAATTCTTTGCAAGTATAATTTGCACCATCATTAGTAATTGAACACAAAATTCCAAAACTATGAACACAAAATTCCAAAACTATGATTTTGGCACGTTCTCTTTCATTTCTTATGTTTTTGGTGTTTTTCCTAATCATGTAAGCCTTTTTTTTTTAATTTTGTGGATTGTTGGTTTCTGCTTGTTGCCATCACTATATAGATTTCCAACTTACTGGTAGTATGTGCTTCCTTTTGAATCTGAAGATCTTATGCTGTTTAAGTCCTAGAATCAGGGCGCTAGTCAACAACTGTACACCACTCTGAATACAACGTGCAATAGTACGTGGTTTGGGTAAAATGTCCGTCTTTAAGCCTCATGTGTATTACATGTGGAACTTACGAAATGGTTATGTTCATCTTATTTCTCACAGCAATAGGTGATCAAATTAAGCTTGATAGTTGACTCTGGGATTATGATATTTATAAGCTACAAAATCTGGAATCATTTGGAATGAGGAACCAACTATAGTTGCAATCTTTAATATGTTTACATCCATGATCAGAGGATTTTCATATAGGGATTTTCTTGTGAATAATAACAAAATTCTTTATAAGGCTAAATGTTCTTGCTTAATTTTTTTTCACATGTAAACAATTACTTTAAAATATTTTTCAGGAATCTTAATGCAGATAGAATTACTCTATTACTACTTTTAATTGCTCATTTCAAGTGCAACTTGAATTTGAAACGGATTACACCCCTATGCCTTTGTGGGTTGAACATTCTTAAGTTGTTATTATATAATCTCAATTCTCAATTATGTAGCCATTTTTTTCTTTTCTGAAATTAGGACAGTATAATCTAATTTGATTTTTCTCGGCATTAATAGATGCAGAAGGGATGTCAAATATTCCTTCTTCGAGTATCCCAGCAAAGGGCTTATTGTCCATTCAAAATGCTGTGAAAAAAGATTTAGCTCCAGTGCCAAGATCTGACTCTCTTCTTCCTAAATCCCCTTTCTACAACGGGGGATACTCATTTGCAAAAAAGGACTTGTTGCCACATGATTTGCATCAGAACGACATGAATGTTCCTCTTATGAGCGACAAAGTAATTGAAGATGAGTGGTCAGTAAAGTTGCCAAAGAAAGATGGCTTTGAAAGCTTAGAAAGTGTTGTACGGGTAAAGGACGCGGAAGCAAGAATGTTCCAGGATAAGGCTGACGAAGCAAGGAAAGAAGCAGAAGCATACAAAAGGATGGTGAGGATAAAGAATGAGAAGTTGGAAGAAGAATATGCCGAGAAGCTGGCTACATTGTGTTTACAGGAAACTGAGGAAAGGCTGAGGAAAAGACTGGAGAACCTAAAGGCTCTGGAAGATTCACATTGTGATTATTACAAGATGAAATTGAGAATGCAAACTGACATTGCTGATCTATTGGAGAGGATGGAGAGCACAAAGCAGCAGTGGGTGTAACCATTACCTTTTAGCCTCTTCTCAAGTAAAAGCTGTCCACAGACATGATTATTGATTAGTGTTGTAGTTTTTTCCCCGTGTTTTCATAATGTTGGATATTTTTTTTTATCTAGAAATTTAAAACTAAAATTGTTGTTCTGTTGGGAGTTTTTAGATTTGTAGTTGGTGTGGAACAAGAATAAATTCTTTGTTTGGTTGAAAATCTGTTGATAAATGAGTGGCAAGGGTCTTCCCCTCATCCACAATCAAAGGTCCTGAATCCTCATTTCTCCTTCATTTCCCTAGTATACTTTAAAGGATGCAGCATACTTGCCACGCTCGTTAAGCACGGTAAGGTATAATAGTTGTTTTTTAAGTTATTTTTTAATGTCAATACATGGAGGCCGATGTCTGCTGCAGCATACTAACAGTTGTTTTTTAAGTTATTTTTAATGTGAATACAAGGGACCAGTTATTCTTTCCGCACTTATTGTTAGAACTTTAGTGTTTTTGCCTTGGTACACCCGTATGCGTCAACAGTCGTCTTTGTGGAGTGACCCCATACTTAAAATCTAAGGCACTCACATCAACTGTAGTCTTTGTGGAGTGACCCCATACTTAAAATCTAAGACACTGAAATATACATAACATACTAGATAAACTTTTCTTAGCATATATGTATGGAATAAGGCGGCGAGTATGTTTCAACAATCGTCGACCTGACCTCGTACTTCAAATCTATGGTACTGAAATATGTGCAACATACTAGAAAAACTTGGTTTGGCATATATGTATGGAATAGGTTCCTCATGGTTCCAATTGGCTTGGATTATTAAATACAATTAGCTAAATATATAAATTTTAAATTAAAAAAACATTTAAAAACACAAATTTAAAAATATTAAGTATTAAAAGACAAAAAAATCAAACAATAAGTAAATAAGTTAAGGAAAAATGTAGGTTGTTACTAATATTCAACTTATGAACATATAAGTTATAAGTTGGTTTATAAGTTGAGTTGACAAACATTCTTAGTAAATTATTACGGATGTATAGGCCTTAAGTGAGCTTATTTTCCTTTGCCAAACAGGCCCTTAGCAGAACACATGTACTGTGGACTTGTGGGGGAACAGGCACCGTGGATAGGCAGTGTATACCTGGGCTTCGAAGTTTGAACCCATAATAGATTGGGCCTGGATATTGCCTATTGGGCTTTGTGGGCTTCTAAAGTTTGTGTAATTTATATATTTTTTGTGGGGAAACTTGTATAAATATGAATTGTATTAAACTACTCCTATGTGTTTTCAAATTTTAGAAAAGATATTAGTCGGGAAAAATAATTGCAAGGACTGATATGAAATCGAGTGTCTTGATCAATCAAGTTGTTGATATTTGAAAGATGAAGAAAGCTCTGAAAAAAATGCCAAGCTGCCAGCCACTACATAACTGTAATCATGTTCCATTTTCATTGGACAAATGGCAGAGAAAAAATCTTTCAAATGTCTTTTATTTAGTAACTTTCCTAATATAAATATGGAATTTTGTGTATATTGTTGAGTAATCAGCTCATTTAAAATCTTAAGTTATTAGAGAAAGGCATCACTCAAAATCTCATTTTTGAGTTGAAGAGTGGATCACGGACGCCCATTTTCCTGATATCATATTGAGTAAACAACTCATCTAAACCCTTAAAATGTTGGAGGAAGACCCAAATGAATCTTATATATATTTCAATATATATACATTCATGTTGTATAAGTTTTGGAACATCTTTTTGGTATGTAGCATTACTCTATCCATTGTTATAAAGCAATTTTTTTTTATATATGCAAGTAATGATAGCCATAATAATAATAATAGAAATTAATGAAAGTGAAAAGTGCAAAAATAAGTTGGGGACCAGGCATATACATTTGAATTTTTGCTAGAGCTTGTTATTAACAAACAAAATCGGAGTAATAAAATTTCGGCTCCTTTTTTCCTCAAAAATTTATTTTGCAAATCGAATAAAACAATAGATATAGAACAGATCAAATAACATAATTTTGCTGAATAACCAGAAAATTTAAAGATGTTAGATGAAATTTTTAACAGGACCTTATACTTTTCTAATAAATTTTAATTGCATTTTTTTGTAATGATATTTGATTTTATTTTTTTTATAACATTGCGATAAAATGAAAAAATAGTCTGAATTTTGTGAAAGCATTGTTTAGGTTCTCAAAGGTTGAAGAAAAAAGTGGATGTGTTTTTCAAGTTGCATAGGCTACTTGTAAAAGTAAGTTGGAATTGCACGGTTTATTCCGTGTTGTCTCTTCTGTCATTTGTCACCTTTATTATCAGCCAGTACAATTTTTATTTTATAAATACTCCCCGGCTCCATTTGTTAACATTTGAAATGGAGGATTGACACGTATTTTAAGACTTCTATAAAATATAGTTCCATTATTTATTTTTAAATTTTTTCTTTTTTTGAATAAAGATCCAAACATTTAATTTTTATTCAGAAGAAAAAAAAAATTTAAAACAATTAATGAAACTATATTTTAAAAGAGTCTTAAAATGCGTGTCGAGCCTTCTTTTCCAAATGTTAACTTTTTGTTGGGACTGAGGGAGTAAATACTCTCTCTGTCCCCCTCAATTATTTACATTGGGGGACGGAGGCTCGACACGACTCCTTTAATATATATTTCGATAAATTATTTTAAATTTTTCCTTTTTTTGAATAAAAATATAATGTTTAAATTTTTATTTAGTAAAAGAAAGTTTTAAAAATAAGTTGTAGATAGTATAGGAGCCTTAAAATACGTGTCAGGGTAAAAAAATTGTAAAAAAATAAAAGGGACGGAGAGAGTATTTGTTAGAATATAACATTTTAAAATATAAAATATAAGCATCCATTGGGTTTGGGAGTGTATAATGTGGTCGCCATTTTTGTTTTGAAAATGATAAATTTAGTATAAATATTTACTTATTTCAAATAATGTACAAATTCTCAGATGTACTGTTGGCAAAGAAAAACCAGATATACGTGCGAGAAAATGGGAAATGGTTTTGTATTGTTCTAGAACCCGAGACTAGATAGATGGTTGTACTTGAGAAACTAGTAGCCTAGGCTTCACGAGTGCTCACAATCAAGTTGCATTTACTGGTTTATATATCTCAACAATTTGAAAAATAAGATGAAATCGAAGTTGGCATGCCTATCCGTTTCTATATCACTATATCTCAACAATTCTTAGGCTAAAATTTTAATATTTAACTATTATCTCTAAATAAATTGAAGTTATAAACAATTTTTATAAATTTAGTTAAACGGACTCTATTGCATTTGCGGGATGGGCAAATGTAAGGGTGATCGGGATCCCAAGTGTAGATCCCTTTCAGGTTCTTCAGTCGCTCTTGTGCACGCTAGCCCAGGCCTACAAGTTTATGCTGTAGTCTGCATGTGCGGCTACTCATTTCCTATGCAAATGCCAGTACTTTAATATAATAGTAGTAGTACTTAGTTGGATTTACAGTTTTACAGTGAGTAAAAAGTAGAAGCAAGACAGGTTTTAATGGAAAAGAAGGTACATCATCATATTTTAGGTGAATGCTTTTATAGGATGGTTAATGTTTCCAAGACTGACGTATGTTTAAGATTTGCAGTAAAGGCCTGGGCAGCAGCACCTCCTTCAATTTAGCCGTAACTCTTTCCTCTCCTCAATCTATACTCCCCTGTCTTATTTCCTTTGTGGTCAAACTTGGACAACGGCTAGTTCTGCTGTGCATCAACTAGCTAGGGCGAGTGACACTAATATTTTCACCCCATATATATGGTTTACACTTTATAAGAGCATCTTCGATGCTCAAAATCCTTAGCTAAAAAGTTTACGTCGCATTTCAAAATTAAGAATTATACATAATATCTAAAATATGAGCCACTCCAATGGGGCATTTTCCTTGGCTAAAATTATAGCCAACCTCCTGATGTTGGCTATATATGTTGAACCTCTAGGGATCTGTAGCAAATTCCACGTCATCCTATTGTCATATTCTAATAATATTATCCATTTATAACAAGATCAAATAATTATAAAATACTATTTTTAAAATATAGCCAACCGTTATAGCTAATATCATTGGAGTCCAATACGTTACAGGTTCAACAAATTTTACATAATCAGTATTTTATACTATTTTAACTAATCAATATAATCAACTCCATTGAAGATGCTCTAAGTACTTTATTTTTTATTATTTCATATTATTCGTCGTTCATGATCAGTTCCATCTACTTAGCTTTGCGTCCGTGCTAATCTCTCGCCACTTTATCTCTCGTTCAAGACATGGACTTCGTGCTTTCCGCGTTACAATTTTTTTCTTTTCAATATTTAAACGGATATGTCTTATAAATAAGTATATGTTCTCATATATTTTAAATTGATCGAGAATCAAACTAAAATTCTCCTTAACAATAAAAGATAAGTCCTTAGAGCATCGGGTAAAAAATCTTAACTAAAATTTTAGTTGGCATTCCATAAATAAAACTTTTACATGAGTTCTAAATTTTTCATAACTTCAATGATACAATCCTGTTATCTATAAATTTAATGTACGTTTTTATGTGGCTATTTTTGTTGAACCTCCAGATTTTACACGTCATTTATTACCATATTATAATAACATATTATATTTATAACAACTTCAAATAATAATAATATATTATTTTTAAAATATATCCAATAATTATAGCCGAGCATGTTATCTTACAAATTCAACAAATTTTAACCAACGATTAATTTATATTAATATAATCAACAAATATAGCTATCACTGTTGAAAATGCTCTCGGCACCTGAGCTATCTCATCATACTCGTATCACATTTTTAATTTAAAGCTTTCTAATTGGAGTAGATTAATCAAGATTAGTAGACCCATAAGTCAACTCTTTTGTATTTATCTCATGATCACTCCTACCCTTCTCATCATACATACATGTATATAAAGAAACTGTTTAAAGTTAATAAAAAATTTCTTTTGTGTGTTCACGAAAATCTCAATAAGCGTAATTTGTGCCTAAATTGTTGTTCGAATAACAATATGTGCAATGCAACCTAACAAAAAGAACAATATGTGCCATGCAAACCGTGTTTTATAACACGGAAATCATCAATATATATATATAAAGGAGGATACGCGGGAGGTGAGGTGGCGCCCTAAGATCGTCTCAAGCTATTTTTCTAATTTTTTAAGAATTTTTCAGTTTTAAATATTAATAAATAAAATAATTTTTTAATATATTAGAAGTAGAATAGGTATTCAAATTTATATAGAAGAAGAGTTCTAAATATGATATACGTAGAAGATGTATTTGAATTTATAAAGGAGATGTGTTCTAGGTATCTTACTAAATATTTATATAAGAACCAACGTCTTGCTTATGCGTGATCGGTGTTAAATTTTTATGCGTTATTGTAAGCTCATCTGTATTAAAAAATATGTTTGTGTTTTAAAAAAATCGATAAGTGAATCAGCTAATCAGGTAATTCATTGGCGGCTTTTGTTCACCAAAGAAACCAGCATAGATTACCATTATCTGTTGTTGCGTGTTATTGCAAGGCTTATCATAAACGGTTTCGGTTGCTAATGAGCAGTAATTATTATTATTATTATTATTATTATTATTATTATTATTATTATTATTATTATTATACAGTAAAGATTGATCAATAATTATATGCACCCTGATCACAAACACTGTTTTTTCATATATATTTTTTCATTTTTTTCTCTTTGATATCGTTCCGCAATCCCTAGATAAAGTTTTTTATTTTTATTCTTGCAGAAAGCTTAAGCTAAGAAAAGTTTTTGGACAAGTGCCTAAAAAAAATTGAATAAAAGGTTGACTTGAAATGGAAACCATGATTCTCTCGGTGATAGTATCCTGAATCATAACTTATTCAGAAGAGTTAACTTATTGAGAAGAGTTATGTTCGTTTACCAAAACTAAATACATTTTTTTTCAAAAACATCTTAACCAAGCATGTGTTCTTAGTTTCTCTTTTGGGTGAATATTTTCACCAGTGTATCTGTCCGAGTTATAGGATGGTTTACTAGGAAAGAATGAAGTTTTTTTTATTATATAGTGTTTCAATAAAATAAACCGAAGTTGAGAGGTAAGGTAGTGTCTCTGATATCGTCTCAATCTATTTTTCTAGAATTTTAGAATTTTAAATACTAATAAATAAAAAAAATATCATTTAACATATTATAAGTAAAATAGATGTTCGAATTTATAAAGGAGAAGAGTTCGAATTTATAGGTAAGACGTATAAATAAAAAATTTATACGAAATATAATATATATTTGAATTTATAAAGGAAAATCGTTTGAATTTATAGGTAAGACATATTATTAAAAATTCAATTGAAAGTAGAATAAGTTTTCGAATTTATAAAGTAGAAGAGTTCGGATTTATAAGAAATACATATAATTAAAAGTTTCAATTGAAAATAGAATAAATGTTTGTAAGACATAGTTAAGAGTTCTATTCAAAGTAAAATATAAGTGCGAATTTATATATGTATCTTTTTTAACGAGAAAACGACCATTTACAAAGAAGTATGTTAATATGAAAATTAACATAGAAGAGATGTATTAAATATGTTAAAAAAAGGATTTCGATCTTAACAAGCGAAATGTGTTTAACGGGATCACAACTTATTGGGGAGGAATGAGTAATTGTTGTAATTAAAAAAATATATCTTTTTACATATTAAAAATAGAAAAAGGTGTCAAATTTAAAGAGGAGAATTGTTCGAATATATAAGGAATACACATAAATAAAAGTTATATTTCAAATATAATAGGTGTTCGAATTTGTAAAGGAGAGTAGTTTAAATTTATAGGTTAGACATATAAAGTTCTATCATAAACAGAATTGGTTTTCAAAACTCTGAAGTAGAAGAATTTGAATTTCTAAAAAAACATAACTAAAAGTTCTATTGGTAGTAGAATAGGTGTTTGTAAAATATAATTAAAAGTTCTATTGAAAGTAGAATAAGAATACAAATTTATCTAGATATTTTTTCAACGAGAGAATTACTCATTAGAAAAAGTATGTTAACATGAAATTTTTTACAAGCCAAGTATTCAATATATTAAATTTAAGATTTTGATCTTAACCAGGAAAACATGTTTAACGGGAAGACGGCTTATCAGGGAGTAATGGATAATTGTTGCAATTTTATTGATAAATTTTTTTAAAAAAAATTATAACGCCGCCGCGAAGCGCGGCTTTCTCAACTAGTTTGAATATAAATTTTTTCGTTTATTCGCTTATATGATCGCTATTAAATTCAAGTCGTTATTTTTGTGAAGTTTAAAGATAATTGTAATTTATATACCCTATATATATCGACTGTAAGACTGTAACGGAAAGTTTCAGTGCCCGGCAAAAAAAAAAAATGTAGTAATATTACATGTCTACTTTGCCCACAAAATGTTCAAAATTAGCTATTTAGCTCATAAATTAACAATTAAAGTGGATTAGTGGAGTGGTTGAAAATGGCTCATCCATATTTATTAAGAGCCCAATTTTTCAAGAATGAACTACTGACTTGACTATTAACCACTAATGCAATTTAATTACTAATTATTAAGAGATTAATGGGATAATGAATAACGATAATTCTTCAACATAATCCAACTGATTATAGTGACACTGTTGGACATGACTCATAACCTAATTTGATAATTAACAGAAATTTAAAATCTATTAATATCTAATTATCAATTAATTAAATTTTATAAGAATAAAACTGCCACCCTAAATTAGCACCCTGAGGTCGAGGGTTCGAGTCCGTGTGTGTGTTCAATTATTAAAAAAGAATAAAAAATCCAAAGGTGTCAGTCAGTGTTTAAACAGCTCAGCTTATCACACACTTCTCAGCTCAGTCCTCTCTCCAAGTTCCAGACCCCCATAAAATCAACTATCTCTCTCTCTTACACACACATTTGTGTGTAGATTGTAAACTTCTTCCAAGTTCTTTTCTCTCTTAAAATCCCAAAAAAAAAAAAAAAAGTCTGCTAAAAAAATGGTGAATATATATGTGAATTTCTTTCTAATATGCTCTGTTTTTGTTTTAGCAACTGGTTCTTCTCTAAGAAACCTCCCAACTGTTTCATTTGAAGAAGGGTATGCACAAATCTTTGGTGATGATAATCTTGTGATTCTTAGAGATGGAAAATCAGCCCACCTCACTCTTAATGAAAGAACAGGTCTTTTAAAAAAAAATCTTGTATTTAATATTAAAAATGGTTGTTAATTTTGTTAATTGTTTTGAGGTTCATGCATTTACAGGTTCTGGATTTGTATCACATGATCTTTACAACCATGGTTTCTTTAGTGCTTCAATTAAGTTGCCTGCAGATTACACTGCAGGAGTGGTTGTTGCATTTTATGTAAGTGCACCTATATATATTTATGTATGTAAATTTAAGTTGTACCATGTACTTTTGCAATCTGTTTGTTCTTTTGTATGTTATGTTCTTGTTTAGGCCTCTTGCCACAACTTTTTGATAGAACAAGCAGTTCATATGTAAATACATAATTTTGTGTAAATAGTTTTGATTTTTAGTTGATCCATATGTTCACACCTAGGTGAATTATCGAATTTGATGTTGAAATCTGTGCATGCAATTCATGTTTTGGATTAATGAAAATAACTCGGTAAGTGTTTAAGATTAATTTTATATTATATTTTAATGATTGTAGATGTCGAACGGAGACATATTCGAGAAGAACCATGATGAAATCGATTTCGAGTTTCTTGGGAATATTAGGGGCAAAGAGTGGAGAATTCAGACTAATGTTTATGGCAATGGAAGCACGGGAGCAGGCAGAGAAGAAAGATATGGTCTGTGGTTTGATCCTTCAGAAGATTTTCATCAATACAGTATCTTGTGGAGTGATGATAAGATCATGTAAGAAAGTGAAACCTCCCCAAAATTTAGTACTATTTTCTTAGCAATTATTTCCAGAAATTGAAACTATCATTGCAGAGTGTTTGTGTGCTGAAATCAATTTACTAATTTACTGTATCTTGCTTGGTCCCTGCTCAGATTATATTTATTCTATGTACCAGTCACCTGTTTGCTCAGCTTGCAGCTTTTAAGCAAGCTGGAACTTTTTGCAGCTTCAAAAGTGATATTTATATATGTATTTTCTTTTTCTAGATGCATGAATTTATTGTAAATGTTTACGACTTCATAAAAATCAATTTCAAAACTATCAATGTGTAGCTTCGAATTCATCATACAGAAGTATTATCATTATCGACTGTAGGCATTGCAATTGGAATTTCACTTTACAGTTGGAGGGTTATTATTTTCCATGTATCTATTAGAGATTCCTTTGCATTTATCATGAATTGTCAATACTCTTCCACTTGCCCTTGTTTTTACCTTGTGGAATTATTAAAATTTGCAAAATGATTGATCAAAAGTTTTCTTATTTGTGTTTCATGATAATAGCACTGATATTTTCTTGTTTGTTTATGTGTGTTTTCATCTTACTTTGCAGCTTTTACATAGACGATGTTCCTATAAGAGAGGTCAAGAAGACAGAAGCAATGGGTGGGGACTTCCCTTCTAAGCCAATGAGTCTCTATGGTACTATATGGGATGGATCTAATTGGGCTACAAATGGAGGTAAATACAAGGTCAATTATAAATATTCCCCTTTCATTGTCGAGTTCTCGAACTTTGTGCTTCACGGTTGTGCTGTCGATCCTATCGAGATGTCTTCAACATGTGATATTGTACCGAAATTGAAATCTGTTCCTACCGGTATCACAAATGAAAGTAGAACTAAAATGCAGAATTTCAGAAAAAAACACATGCAGTACTCCTATTGTTATGATAAAATGCGATACAAGGTTCCTCCTTCCGAGTGTGTGATTGATCCCCGTGAAGCCGAGAGACTTCGAGGATTCGACCCAGTAACATTTGGTGGAAGCCACGGTAGGCATGGTAAAAGACACCACAAGAGCCGATCAAACAAGGATGTGATAAACTATGTTTGAAAAGATATGACTTACATTTCGTCAAGTGATCAGTATTGCCGTAATCCTTTTCAGTTTGATTATAGTTTTGTGTATAGAAAAGGAGAAAAAGATTGCATAGATTGATTGAGGGTGGTGGTAGGGGGCTTTAGATAAAGATTGAATTGGATATTTGCATATTTTGCATACATTAGGTTTCTTGCCATGATATGTATCTGGGCTTAGTTCAAGTGATAAATATGTAATGGACACATCCTCCTGGTTTTAAATAAACATATTCCCATATTATTATTCATATTTGTTTGAGCAGCTCTTACATATCACTCTTGTTTGCGGAAAGTAGTGATAAGGTCGGCTTGCATCTTACCCTCTCCGGACCCTACTTGGCTTCTGAATTTATAAATGTGATGAATAGTATAGTTAATTATCAAGTGGATTAGCATGTGTGCTTTACTATACAAGTATGTTTGTCTTTTACATTAACACCAGAATTTTGGGTAAGGTAAATTATTATGCGTGATCAGATTTGTCATATTCTTTGTAACATTTAGTCAAATGGGAAGCCTGAGGAATCCTAAGCAAATATGAAAGGTGGTTCCATAGTTAATTCTCTCCTACATATAGAAATTCAAATTACACCAATATAGAAAATAGAAATTCAAACAACGGCTACTGAACTGCCTTTCACTTTTCAGAGAAACTGGAACATTTTCTAAGCCCAACTAAAAACATGCAATTTGAATTCTGTTTGATCAAAACGAATTTTATATTTTTATGAAACCGATCAAAATTAAGTATATCACTACTAGAATTTCTACTCAGTAAAATCTCATAATTTTTTACTATGCCATGAAAATTTATCTATCTCCCCAACATGTTTATAACAGCCGGATCAAAGAAATTAAATACTCATAGTCATAGAGATCGATTAATTAATTAAATAAATTTAAATGATAATTTTTTTAAAAAGAAGTTTTGGTAGTACCAAACTACGTTGCAATTATACAGTCTACTTATGTGTACCAAGTAAACACACAACAAAGGTGAGAAAAATAACAATCCACCAGTCAATTTTTTTATGGTTTTTCCGATGACTATGATCTAGGACTCAGAGTCTAAGATATATTATTCCGGAACATATTTCGTGCGAATTAAACGTTTTGAATCGCTTTTTAAATTATAATATTGTACAGTAAAATCTTGATAAATTAATAATCTCAATTAATTAATATTTTTTGTAGTCCCTGTTAGGAACTATGTTGTTTCTTGATGATAACCAAATTAACTTAGTAAAAATTGTACAAATAAAATTTAGTTATCAACGGATAATATGCCTTTGCAGTATCCGTTGATGGGTAGCTTATAGTCTTGTTAGGTTGAATAAGTCATGTTGACTATTAATAGATACTAGCCTGTAACCCGTGCGAAGTACAGATCGAGAATAAAAATTAAATTATTAAAATAAAATTTGAATATTGAGTATAAAAATAATTAATAAATATAAATTTAAATATGTTGATTTGTAGAATTCAATGTGAAATTTAAATGAAAGTCTATAATAAATAAAGACTGTTTAATTAAATAGTTATGATAATCGAATCAATAAATAACTTGTATAATTATGCAGTAGCAACAACAAATCGAACCTGAGTTTTAGTACTATTGTGTTTCAATAAAAATAAGTTTCCAAATTATTTCTATATATCTGGCCATTCTCGCTCGAACCTGAACATATCGAGATCGAGTAGATGAAATACACATCCGTAATAGTAAGAGAGATAGTAATTACTCCCTCTGTCCCATAATAAATGTCCTAATTTTTTCAGAGTTCGTTTCACGCATTTCCACGCATATAAAAAATGTAGTTGTACATATTATTTTTTCGAATTTTTTGTTTTGTATAAAAGTTTGAACATCCTATTTTTATACCAAACAAAAAAAATGAGAAAATAATTTCTACAAACATGTTTTTTTACGTGCGTGGAAATGCGTGAAACAAACTTGAAAAAAATTAGGACGTTTATTATGGGACATATGGAATATATTAATAGAGAGTTTTTGTATAACTTATAGTATAAAAGGTAATAGTTATAAATATAGTGTATATGTTAAATGCAATTTTATATTAATTGTATTAATCAATTTTTTTATTAATTGTATTATAAAATTTTATTATGCAATTTGAAAATAGAAATAAATTATTCTTATTGAAATAATTATTATTCTGGTGTGTTGGTGGGTGTTCACGTAAGAGCTCTTGTATAGATAATGTTAATGGATGATTTTTTTTATTTACTCACGTAAAAATTTCTTAAGCTTATCAGTTACCAACTTACCATTATGCGTATTAAAACTTTTTAGTAGCAAAAAAACATTGTATGAGAACAATGTAATATTTGTGATGAGTTTAATTTTAGTACATAATATTTTAAGTGTTTCACTATGATATTTACCCCTCGTCGATATCAGTTCAAACAATCCTCCCGATATATCAGTTCAAACACCAAATTGTTGGTAGATTTCTAGTATACAACTTGGCTATTGTTGACAATTAATTTAATCTTATAGTGATAATTATATTTATTTTGAATTGAACTAATTACACATTAAACTAATTAAACTAATAATTATATGTGTATACCGCGATATACATAACATATCATATATTTGAGAGTGGTCAAGAGCGGGTTATGTTTTTAAAAATTATATATTAGTTTATATTTTAATAACAATAATTAAATAAATTTGGAATTAAGCTAACAATATTTTTAAAACTAATTAAGTTAATAATTATGTGTATATCACGGTATATATGACATACAATACTATTAAGAGGGGTTTCTGCTTTAAATTCAAAGATTAATTTTTAATTAAATAATAATTAATATGAAATTAAATCAACTATATTAAGCTAATTAAATTAATAATTATATGTACATTGCGGTATACATGACATATCATAACATTAAGAGGATTTCTACTTTTAATATGAAAATATAAATTTCTTAAGTTTATTAGTTACCAACTTACCATTATGCCTATTAAAATTTTTTAGGAGCAAAAAGACATTGTATGTGTTGTGGATTAAAAAACGTACTTGTGAATTTAATGCTAGGATTAATGAGTTTTCGAGCTTTAATGGCTGCACTCGTGTTTCCAGACTAAATCGGTCCTCACAAGATGCCTACGTATCTCAAATCGTTATTGAGAATCAAGCCAAAGACGTAGTTCTGATTGTAGGATCAGGGACCTTATATAGGCGTCTGGAGCCTAGTATTTATGGTATGTTTAGGAGACTTAGCGAATAAGTCTCCTTTTTGATATTGGATAAACATCGTATTTCTTGCTGAATAATTCTTTTCCTTGTTGATAAAGGCTATGACTCATTAATTGGGATTCTGGATCCTTCTTTGACGAATTTTCCCTATTCATTAATTACGAAATTAATGAATAATTAGGGTGTCGGGCCTTAAATATCGGCCTTTCCATTGAATAGTCAATTATATTTCTATAATTACTTTTCTGTCCATATCATTTGCCCCCCAACTTCTGGGAAAATCTCCTCGGGGTTTTTGTAGAAGTTACGACGTGTTTTTTCTCGAAATTTTCCATTTTTAAGGGCATTTTTGACCTCAAATTAGGTCATTTTTGACCAGGAAATTCGACCAGGAATAGTTCAGTTTCGACCAGGAATGGTCCCAAGTCGAAGGATTCGACCTCAAATTCCTAGTCATTTTTGACCAGGATCGTTCGACCAGGATTTCCCTTTTTCGACCTCAATTTTGGTCCCAGGTCGTCTGTTTCGACCTCAATTTCCTGGTCATTTTCGACCAGGATCGTTCGACCAGGATCATGGGTCTTCTCGACCTCGATTGGTTGTGAGGTCGAAGCTGTCGACTTCGATCCACAAGCCATTTTCGACCTCGATGTGACGACCTTGATTCCATATATTTTCGACAAGGATTTCCTAGTCATTTTCGACCAGGATTTTATGATTCCTTGGATTTTATTTTGGTGCGAGGTCGAACAATGCGACCTCGATTTCCAATGTATTTTCGATCTCGTTTGTTCGATCTCAACCCCGTGTCTCTTCGACCTCGTTTTTGGCGTGAAATCGAATGCTTTGTCCTCATTTTCAAAGTCTTTTTCGACTTCGAACCTTCGAGCTCAATCAAGGGTCTTTTCGACCTCATTTTTATAATTTGCGTGCCTTGTTTTCCGGTGCGAAATCGATGGATACGACCTCGAATCCTCGTGTATTTTCGACTTCATTCTTTCGACCTCGAATCCTTCTATTTTCGACCTCATTTCGGTGCGAGGTCGAGGGATTCGAGCTTGTTTTATAGTGTATTTTCGACTTGGATCTTACGACCTCGATTTAAGGTTTTTCGACCTTAAATCTTTAATTTTTTCGCTTTATTTGGGAGCGAGGTCGTTGGATACGACCTCGTTTTCTCATATATTTTTGACATGGGTCGTACGAGTTCAGTCCAAGTTCTTTTCGACCTCGGATTTTTGTTTTTGCCTTGGTTTTATTCCAAGATTCATTCTTTTTCTTGGGCCTTAACTAGTCCATTTTAATTTGGACTTAAATCTTTCCAGCCTTGGCCCTTAATGGGCCTTATTTGATTTGGGCTTCGATTTTGCCTAAGACTTAATTTATTTGGGCTTTTGCCTTTGTAATCCATAAATGGATTTTATGGGCCTTACTGGCTATAGACGGTTGCCCTTCCTTAACCGGTAGGGTTTCCAGTCACTTCGTTTATAAAAGAGTGAGATTTCTATTTCATTTCTCACTTCTCACTTTCAACTTTCTAAAATTTCTCTCTAGTCTTCTTAGCTTTTCTCTCTTTTATTCCGTGGTAAGGCGATTCCCGGCGAGTTTTTGTTCGGTGGTGCTCTTGTTTTTCTGGGATCAATCTTCATCCCTTGAAGATTTTTGGGTTTTAACCTTCATCCCTTGAAGATTTCTGGGTTTTCATCTTCATCCCTTGAAGATTTCTGGGTTTCTTTGAAGTTTTTCTGGGAATTTCTTTGAAGATTTAAAGATTTTTCTTTGAAGATTTGAAGATTTGAAGATGTCTGACAAAGCTGCTCAACGCCTTCAGAAAATGAATAAAGCTTCTAAGAGAGGTATCATCATTCGTTCTTCTCACATGTCACTTCAAGATATGATTTTAGAACGTAGTGATGAATATCCTTATGTGTCTCACTTATATTCTTTTGACTGTAGTAATAAATTTCGTGAAATCGATAAAATTAGGGATTATAACAAGATGTATAGGGTTAAGTCCCCTTATAGGTTAGTTCCTGCCGGCCCAGGGGACCGTTCTTGCCATTGGCGTCCTGATGCTTTATGCATTTACAAGGATGCCATTGTCGCGGGACTCAGGTTCCCTTTCCATGAGTTTATTCCCAGGCTTTTGGCTGATGTTGGGATTAACCCTTGCCAACTTCCTCCAAACACCTGGAGAATCATTATGTGTTTCATTGTTCTTTGTTTGAAGAACAATTTTCCTTTATCTGTAGCTTTGTTTAGAAGAATTTTCCAGTTTAAGAATAGCTCAGCCGTTACTTTGGGTTGGGTTTATATCAACCATCGTCCTTCCACTCCCCCCATATTTCACCCCAAATCCATTCCAGATAATAACCCCAAATGGAAACAGGAGTTTATGTATTTGATTTGGGAAGGAGGGGATTGGGGCACCCTTTTCCGTAGCTCCTTTAGTAGGGTTTCAGATGGTAGCCCTAGTAATATCATTCTGAATGATGAGGAGGCCCATGCAAATGCTGAGCTCACAAAGGATGATTATGCCACATTGACTTGGGTGCTCCTGGACGAGTTCCAGCTTAAGTCCTTGGGACTTTCAAACGTTTCTAATAAGGGTAATTCTCACCTCATATTTTCCTTTGTTTATTTAAGATTATCTTATACCAACTGTTTCTTTCCTTGTGTTTTTTACAGCTGCGGTCTTTATTAATAAGACCAACGAGCCCGAAGACGGGGAGACAACAAGGATGAAGAGGGCACGTTTGGGAGGGAAGGACTCTCGTGCTTCCAGTGTTCCAGCTTTTATAAGGCCCCATGTGGACCTTACTGATGAGACTGAGGGGCCTTCCTCGGCTAAGAGTGCTGTTTGGCGCCCCAACTGGGGTCTTAGGAAGAAGGACACTGTGGTGGGAGTGTCCAAGCATGCTGTGGAGTGGTCTTATCACTCTCTGACTCCTTGTGATTACAAGGACTTCGTTTCTAACTCCACTTTGGAGGGTGTGGAGCATGCAGGCTCTCAGGCGATTGTTGTTGTAAGTTATTTTTCTCCTTCTTTTCTTTGTAGTTTTTAACATGTTTCAAGTTTCTATCTTGTATTGACTTATGACTTCTGTGTAGGCTAATGCCAACTTCCAGGGGGCTATCTTTCAAGCCAAGTCTTGGCGCTCATCTTCTGAGGCCAACCAAGGCAAGTTTGAGAAGTCCCAAGAAGAGGTGGGCTCGCTGAAGGTCACATTGGCTAGGAAGGAGAAGGAGTTGGCCGACTCCCAGGCTGAGCTGGTGTCTTTGAGGAAAGGCAAGGATGACTTTATCGACGAGTACCTTGACTCCAAGGAGTACGAGGACTTGATTGATAAGCATGACGAGCTCCTCTTCCCAGTTCAGTATACTAAGGGATGGGATGGTGCTCTTGCTGCCGTGTTGGAGAAGATGCCTGGATCTCTCACCATTTCTGACTTTCCAAGCCCTTACCTTCCTACTCCTCTGGAGTTGGCTTTGGCTGGAGAGGACGATATGGAGGAGGATGACATGATCTTGGACCTAGATCATACCTCTCCACCCGGTCAGACTGTCGGGGATGATTATGCTGCCACTCACTCCGGTTCCGCTTTAGGGGAAGATGAAGAGGAGGACGTGGACAAGGCAGATTAGATGTAGTTTCTTTTGTAGTTCTTGTTTATGGCCTTTCTTGGCTTGTACCAGTATTGATGTACTTTTGGCCTACGAGCTTAACTTAACTCTTATTTAAGTTTTTATTTATATCTTGTGGCCATTCATGGCTTGTGTTGTTTTCTTGTTTCTTGAATGTTTGTCAACACTCATAGTATGTAAGCTTTAAAACATGAAAATGCTAAATTTATTCATAACTTGAAAATGGGATCAACCCTTACATAGTATCCAAGTTTAAGAACTTGGGTTGGTTTTATCAAACCTTATTCATAGTAGTGAGTCCATTCAGGAAACACTTTAAACATAATAAAATTTCAAATTGGAGGCATGCCAAGTCCTTGGCACCTCATGCCCTTCAAGGGTTTCTAGCATGTATGAGCCTCGACCAAATACGTTCTTGACGCGATATGGTCCTTCCCAATTTGGGGCCAACTTGCCTTTTTGTCCAACTCCGGATGCCTCAATCTTTCGGAGAACTAGGTCTCCTTGTCGAAAGAACCTTTCTTTAACCCTTAGGTTGTAGTAGAAAGGTGCCTTCTTTTGATGTTCAACTATCTTGGCGTTTGCCTCATCTCTAACTTCATCAATTAGATCTAGAGACAGCCTCAAGCCTTCTTCATTCATTTCTGGTTCATAAGCCTCAACTCTTGGAGACGTGTGAGTAATCTCCACTGGAACCACTGCCTCGGCTCCGTAAGCCAATAGGAATGGAGTTGCTCCGGTGGTGACTTTGCAGGTAGTACGATATGCCCATAGTATGGGGAACAATTCGTCTACCCAAGTGTTTCTAGAGCGTTTAACTCTTTTCTTCAGTCCATCTAGGATAATTTGATTTGCAACCTCAGCCTGCCCATTTGCTTGAGGATGGGCAATAGAAGTGAAGCGCAACTTGATATCATTTTCATCACAATATTTCTTAAACTCATCGTTGTTAAACTGAGTTCCATTGTCTGTGACCAATATACGAGGAATTCCGTATCTGCATATCACGTTTTCCCAGAAGAAATGCATCACTTGCTTGGTGGTTATCTTGGCTAATGGCTTAGCCTCAATCCACTTGGTGAAGTAGTCGATCGCTACTATCAAGAATTTTCTTTGAGCACTTGCCATTGGAAATGGTCCGAGTATATCCATTCCCCACATAGCAAAGGGGATAGGTGAGTTAATGGATGTCATCATCTCTGGTGGTTGCCTAACCACTGGGGCATGCTTCTGGCACCTTTCACATTTCTTTACGTAGCTTTTAGCATCTGCTAGTATGCTTGGCCAGTAGAAACCTAGACGAGTGATTTTATGGGCAAGGGCTATGCCCCCCAAGTGCTGCCCACAAATCCCTTCATGTACTTCCTTCAGGGCCAATTCCGCCTCTTGAGGTCTCAAACATTTCAGATATGGAATGATGAAAGACTTCTTGTATAGGATTCCCTCAATCAGGGTATACCTTAGTGCTCTGACGTATAGCTTTCGTGCTTCTGAAGTGTCATTGGGTAACCACCCAGTTTCCAGATGAGCCTTGATGAGATCTATCCAACAACTAGCAACATCAATGGGTGCTACCAACTTTACGTTGATGCTTGGGGTCCTCAGGACTTGGAAGTATACACTCCCTGCATAGTTTTCAATTTTGGAAGAAGCAAATTTAGACAAGGCATCAACCTTCACGTTTTCTTCCCTTGGAATGTGCTCTACATAGCATTCGTCGAACTGAGTCATGATGGCCTTGACAAGTTTCAAGTACTTGGCCATGACTTCATCTCTGGCCTCAAATTCCCCATTCACTTGGGAAACCACTAGCCTCGAATCTTCACATACTTTCAGATTTTTGACCCTCAGGGCTCTAGCCAGCCCTAAACCAGCTATCAGAGCTTCATACTCAGCCTCATTGTTTGTCGTTGGGAAGTCAAGTTTTAGTGCATACTCTATGATGAATCCATCAGGACTTTGTAGCACTAAACCGGCTCTACTTGATTTTGTTTTTGATGCTCCATCAAAATAGAGCACCCAACATTCTTTGGAGATTATGTCTTCAGTTTCCTTGTCTTCCATTGTTACTTCCTGCCCCCCGACTTCTTGGTTGTCAATGGTACATTCAACCATGAAGTCAGCAAGTGCTTGAGCTTTTATGGCCGTTCGAGGCTTATACTTGATGTCGAATTCGCCCAATTCAATGGCCCATTTGATCAATCTTCCACTAACTTGAGGGCTATGCAAGATGTTTCTTAGAGGTTGATCAGTCAAGACCTCTATCTTGTGAGCCTGGAAGTACGGGCGTAGCTTTCTTGAGGCCATTATCAAGGCTAAGGCAAACTTCTCAATCATTGAGTAGTTTATTTCTGCCCCATGTAGAATCTTGCTCACGTAGTAGATGGGTTTCTAAACCTTTAACTCTTCTTTTACCAAAGCAGCTCCCAGGGCAGTGTTGGATACTGCCAAGTATAAATAAAGAACCTCTCCTGGTTTTGGTTTGGCCAATAGTGGTGGCTCAGCCATGTATTTCTTCAGGGCCTCAAAGGCCTCTTGGCTTTCAGTTGTCCATTCAAAAAATTTCACTTTCTTAAGTGCTTTAAAGAAGGGTAAACACTTCTCTCCTGACTTGGAGATGAATCTTCCCAATGCTGCCACTCTTCCCGTTAATTTTTGGACATCTTTGACAGTCCGTGGTGGATCCATGTCTAGAATTGCTTTGATTTTGTCGGGATTGGCCTCGATTCCTCTCTTGGAAACCATCAGGCCTAAAAACTTTCCCGAGCCTACACCAAAGGCACACTTAGCTGGATTCAACATCATCTTGTGGTGCCTTAGCACTTCAAATGCCTCTCGGAGGTGCTTAATGTGATCGGCCTTATCGAGGCTCTTGACTAACATGTCATCTACGTAGACCTCCATGGTTTTCCCAATTAGGTGTCCAAAAATTTTGTTCACCAATCTTTGGTATGTTGCCCCTGCATTCTTAAGTCCAAATGCCATGACTAAGAAGCAGAAAACACCAAAGTCAGTGATGAATGACACTTTGGCGATGTCATCCTCATGCATCTTGATTTGATTGTATCCACTGAAGCCATCCATGAAGCTAAGCATCTCGTGTCCAGCTGTAGCATCTATTAGTGCATCAATCCTTGGTAAGGGAAAACAATCCGTAGGACATGCATCATTCAAGTCAGTGAAGTCGACGCACATCCACCATTTTCCGTTAGCCTTTTTGACCATCACAGGGTTAGCCAACCATTCTGGGAATTGAATTTCCTCAATGAACCCAGCTTCCAAAAATTTATTAACTTCCTGTTTAATGGCTTCAAGCCTCTCTGGAGCAAAATTCCTCTTTTTCTGTTTCACCGTCTTCCTTTCAGGATCCACATTCAGTTTGTGAGTTATCAATTGGGGATCAATCTCTGGCATGTCGGCCGCTGTCCAAGCAAAAACGTCATTGTTTTCTTGAAGAAAAGACGTGAGTTTGCTCTTCAATGGTTCAGGCAGTAGTGCCCCAATATAAGTCACCTTCTCTGGTTCTCCTGGGACTAGGGGAATTGGGACCAAGTCCTCAGCTGGTTTCCCCCTTCTGTCCTCGTTGTCGCTGATATTCATGTCTTCAATTGGGAGAACTTGCCCCCCGGTTCCATCAGGCCTTAACGCGGCTACATAACAACTTCTAGCCATCTTTTGGTCTCCTCGTTCTTCACCAATCCCACTCCTCGTTGGGAACTTGATTTTTAGATGATAAGATGAGGCAACAACCTTGAACGCATGAAGACCAGTCCTTCTCAGGATTGCATTGTAGGTTGAAGTCGCTTTTATAACTATGAAGTTCAACATCTGAGTAGACGTATTCATCCCTTGCCCCATGGTCATTGGGAGTTGGATAGTGCCTTCCACTTTTGATTCCACCCCGTTGAATCCGTATATAGGCATATTTGAGGGTGTTAGCTGAGAATCAGTGTAACCCATCTTGATAAAAGCATCGTGGAACAAGATATCCACTGAAGCTCCATTGTCAACCAGGACTCTCTTTGTTTCGGAGTTACCTATCACAGGTACTATGACAAGAGGATCATCATGGGGGAACTTCACCCCTTCCAAGTATGAATCGTCAAAACCTATTGACACTTCTGTTCTGGCACGCTTCGGTGCTTCTCCAACCACAGTCATTACCTCTCGGGCATAAGCTTTTCTTGAGTTTCGGGAGGACCCAGCCGCAGTTGGTCCTCCGAATATCATGTTGATAACTGGACCTCGGGGCTTAGGGTTACGATCTTGGTCGTTGTCCCTTCTGTCGTAATCCTTCATTTCATAGTTCCTCTTTGACTCCCTTGATTTCCATCCTTGGTGAATTTGCTGAGTTTTCCTCTTCGTATCAGAAACTCAATCTCATCTTTCAATTGCCTACAATCGTCGGTGTCATGACCGACTTCTTTGTGGAACCGACAAAACTGATTTTGGTTTCGTTTGGACAAATCAACCCTAATTGGCTTTGGCCACTTGAGATCTTCTTCCTTGGCTATCTCCATCAAAATTTGACTCCTGGGAGTATTCAATCTTGCATATTCTGTGAATTTTGGCCCAAAATTGTTTCTCTTGGGGGGGAGAATCGGAGTTCTTTGATGTTCTGGGGAACTTTTCCTTGACGTCGTATTCCTGAGTTTCCACTACCGCCAGCAGTGGGTTCATACTTTCTCATGCTTTCTTCAGCCTTGATATACTTTCCGGCTCTATCTTGGAGTTTCAGCATGCTCTCGGGTGGATGTTTAGCTAACTACCTTTTGAAGTGGTCATCAGTAGTTCCTTGTTGCAGGGCTATCATAGCCACCCTGTCCTCTAAGTCCGGGACTTTCAAAGCCTCCCGAGTGAATCGATTGATGTAGTCCCTTAGGGCTTCATTCTTTCCTTGCTGGATTGCCATGAGTGATGCAGAACTTTTCTCATGCACCCTTCCACTAATGAATTGATTGATAAAAGCTTTGCTTAGTTCTTTGAAAGACCCAATTGAGTTGGGAGGAAGACGGCTATACGAGCGTTGGGCCATGCCTGCCAAGGTTTGTGGAAATGCCCTACACTTGACCGCATCGTTGGTTGGCTGCAACAGCAGTGCATTGGAGAAGGTCCTTACATGATTTACGGGATCTCCCGTTCCATCATAGGCTTTGATCGAAGGCATCTTAAATTTTCTGGATATTGCCGTTTTCATGATGTCTTGAGTAAATGGTGGTGTAGGATCATCAGGATCTCCTAGGGGCAACAGAATACTAGGATCACCCCTTGGGGCTTCGGCCCTCTTGGTTCTTCTTGCCGGTGGATCCAAGTTGATTATTGGGATCCCTTCAGTTGTTCGGCCCCGAGATTGAGCGGCCTCTTCTTCAGCAAGGAGTTTCTTGAGCCTTGCAGTCTCTGCCTCATGGGCTACAATTTTCTCCTTAGTAGTTTGGGGTTGCTCCCGATTTGTCTGGGAAGAACGTCTCCTTCTTGGGGCGACATCCTGCCCAGTTGTATAACCATCATCCTCGGTGTATGGGCCCGAGTAATCTTCAACGAAAGGGGTCTGGCGAGTTTGGGGTCCCAGACCTTGAATATAAGGGGGCACATATGCCTCATGGTAGATTGGATTAGTTCCACTACCGCCCGCCATGGGTCGAGGGGGCATGCCATAGCTTGGCATCCCCAAAGTCTGATTCGCGTATTGAGGGAGATCAGTAGTATGGAGTTGAAGGCTCCTCGGTGCAGTCATGAGCAGCGGGGAGGTCGTGATCGGTTGTTGGTGAACGGTCTCTTGTGGATTAGATCCATGAATGACCATCTGCAGGGGATTCGTCCTATCAACCGAAATCGGGATTTCCGGTCCTTGAGTGTTGGTGGGGATATTCGCCCCTTGAGTGCCAGTAGTCGGCGGTGGCTGATCAGCCTCAGAGGTGATAGGGTGATCCTCAGGAGTTTGATTATCCCGAGCTGTTCTTCGTGTGTTTGCCATGGTTGATGTTGTCTTCCCACAGACGGCGCCAAATGTTGTGGATTAAAAAACGTACTTGTGAATTTAATGTTAGGATTAATGAGCTTTCGAGCTTTAATGGTTGCACTCGTGTTTCCGGACTAAATCGGTCCTCACAAGATGCCTACGTATCTCAAATCGTTATTGAGAATCAAGCCAAAGACGTAGTTCTGATTGTAGGATCAGGGACCTTATATAGGCGTTTGGAGCCTAGTATTTATGGTATGTTTAGGAGACTTAGCGAATAAGTCTCCTTTTTGATATTGGATAAACATCGTATTTCTTGTTGAATAAGTATTTTCCTTGTTGATAAAGGCTATGACTCATTAATTGGGATTCTGGATCCTTCTTTGACGAATTTACCATATTTAGGTCTCTTTTGATGAGCTGTATATTTTCCCTATTCATTAATTACGAAATTAATGAATAATTAGGGTGTCGGGCCTTAAATATCGGCATTTTCATTGAATAGTCAATTATATTTCTATAATTACTTTTCTGTCCATATCAGTATGGAAACAATGTAGTATTTTTGATGGAGTTACTTTTAGTACATAAGTATGATACTTCAGGATTTACCATCCCGATATCAATTCAAACACGTTGCTCATAGATTTCTAGTATGTAACTTGACTATTGTTGGCAATTAATTTAATTTAATAATAATAATAATACTAATTTTGAATTAAACTAATTACGTATTAAACTAATAATTATATGTGTATATCGTAGTTTACATGACATATCATACCTTTAAGAGGGAGTTATGTTTTTAAAAAGTATAAATTAGGTTTTATATTAACAATATTTTTAAAACTAATTAAGCTAATAATTATATGTATATCTACATGACATACCACACCATTAATAGAGGGATTCTAGTTTTAGTAAATAGATTAATTTTTAATTTTATAATAGTTAATTTGAAATTAAATCAATTAAATTAATAATTATATATATACCGCGGTATACATGGTATACCATTAAGCAGGGTTTCTGCTTGATTAATTTTTAATTTAATAATAGTTAATTTGAAATTAAATCAATTATATTAAAATAATTAAATTAATAATTACATGTATATCGCGGTATACATGGTATACCATTAAGAAGAGGTTTCTGCTTTTAGTATAGAGTATAGATAGATGTAGAATAAGGAGGCTAATTGTAAATAGTTGATGCCTTGTAATTTTGCATAAGTGAAATTGAATGTCAACGGATAACTTAATTAGCCTTCAACGGATGTGGAAAATGTACTGTCTATGGATAACAGTACTAACTGTCTACGGATGTGATCAAGACACTGTCAACGGATAGAACTCAAGTAGCTTCTACGGATACACACTATACCTGTGAAAGGGACATATCAGTTGGAGCACGTGGGTTGACAGACTACACAAAGCATGGAAGCCAGTTTTTCTGGAAAGGTCACGGGAAGAAAGTAGCATTCTATTTGTATGGTTCAAAGTAGCATTTCTATAAAAGGTAATCAGTCAAGAAGGGCAAGCTACCAACACATGGACCACTACCCAGAATGGAGAAATAAGGATCTTGAATATATTTACTTTTTGTATTATTGATTGTTCAAGATATCTTGTAAACTTGGGAGATATATAACCAAGTAGAAGCATTATTCTAGAACTAAGAAATCAGTTAGGCAATTTAGAAAAACAAAAGGCAATATCCTTTGTAAATTGCTGAACCTAGAATTGTGTATTTGCAGCTGTGTGTTTGTTCATAAACATCACAGAGATTTCTTCAATAAAAATCTCTCAGGTGGACACAAACAATCCACCTGAATTTTTAATTCTTGTGTTATCTTGTTTGTTTTTCTGTTCTTGTTTTTAATTTCATATCTTCACTATCAAGAATCAAAAAGAATTTTTAAAGATTGTATTCAACCCCCCCCCCCCTTCTACAATCTTGATTCATTGTCTGGGAATAACAATTGGTATCAGAGCAAGCTTCTAACACACAAGAAGTTTAAAGATCTAAAGACAACTGAATCATGGGTCAGAAGGATCATGGAGTTAAAATACCAGTTCTTGATAGAGAAAACTACTTTCACTGGAAAGTAAAAATGCGACAAAATCTAATGTCTATGGATGAAGGTTATGTAGAGTGCATAGAATATGGCCCTCATGTACCAATGAAGCCTAACCCCTCAATAGCTCAGGAACCTGCAGGAGCTCCAAGCACCATTCCAAAGCTACGTTCAGAATGGACTCCTGAGGACATCATTGCAGTTCATAAAGAAAAGAAGGTCATGAATATTTTGTTCAATGGTCTTGATTCTGACATGTTTGACAATGTTATTAACTGTTCTACAGCAAAGGAGATTTGGGACACTGTCCATACCATATGTGAAGGGACTGAGCAAGTAAGAGAAAACAAGATGCAGCTTCTCATACAACAGTATGAACACTTTCACTTCAAGAGTGGAGAATCTTTGAATGATACTTTTAGTAGATTTCAAAAGTTGTTAAATGGATTAAAGTTGTATGGAAGAGTGTATCAGTTCAAGGATTCAAATCTTAAATTTCTCAGAGCCTTGACAAAGGAGTGGAAACCTATGACTGTTTCCTTGAGAAACACTCAAGAGTATAAGGACTTTACTCTTGAGAGGTTGTATGGAACCCTAAAAACATATGAGCTGGAAATGTAGCAGGATGAAGAAATTGAGAAGGTCCAAAAGAAAACTGGATCTGTTGCTTTAGTAGCAAGTAGTGAAAAGGCTGAGGACTTGAAAGAAGAAGCTGCTGAAACTACACCAAGCCAGAGTGCTTGTGAAGGTAGAGCTGAATCAAGGAAGTGCAAAGGGAATTTGATTGAAGAAAGTGAGCCCTCCAATCAAGAGGAAATGGATGAGCTAGATTAACATTTAGCTTTTCTGTCAAGAAAATTCTCAAAGCTCAAGTTCAAAAGAAATCCTGATGTGTCCAAACCATTCATAAAGGACTCTCATTCAAACAAGAATTTTGTTGAGAGGTCCAAGTTTAAATGTTTCAATTGTGGAATGGGAGGTCACTTTGCCAATGAATGCAGAAAACCAAAGGCTGAGAAGAGTGACAGGAAGTTTGAGCATGTTGATTACAAGAAGAAATACTTTGATCTTCTCAAGCAAAAGGGTAGAGCATTCATAACACAAGACTATGACTGGGCTGAAGATGGGAATGACTCTGAGGAGGACACTGAATTTGTGAACCTTGCACTGATGGTTGATTCAAGTGAGCAGGAGGCCAGTTCATCATCCAATCAGGTAATTACCACCAATCTCTCTGAGCTTTCTACTGAGGAATGCAATAGTGCAATTAATGACATGTCCACTGAATTGTACCATATGCATATTTCTTTTAAATCACTTACACATGAGAACACCGGGATTAAAAATACTAATCAGTTGTTGAGTGATAGGAATGCTCTTCTGGAAACACAATTTATTGAGTTTGAGAAAATGAGAGTAGAATGTCAAATTGCCAAGGATGATTTGCTGACTGTGCTCAAAAGAGAAGAAAATCTCAAGGCACAGTTAGCTAAAGAACATGAAACAATAGCAAGATGGACTGATTCCAGGAATGTTGCCACAAACATTATTAAGGCTCAAGGTGTGGATACATTCTACAAGGAATCAATAAGAAAAGATAAAAAAAACTAGATGTTGAGAGTCTAGGAGATGACACTTCTACGGATAGTGAACATCCGTTGGAGGGTAATGCCTTTACGGATAGCAAGCATCCGTTGATGGACAACACCTCTACGAAAGTGACCTGTCCAAAGAAGTGTACATCCAGTGTTAGTCTAGAGAAACTTGAGAAGCTGAACAAAAAGTATGGTCCAACCAACAAAAATTTTGTTCAGGGAGAAGGTAGCAAAACCAAAACTGAGAATGTCAACACAGGTCACTTGTCCAACAAGAAATTGAGGGACAAGGTTGAGAATATAGAGGGTGTTAGGCTCAAGACATGTCTGAATAACACCATTAACAAGCCTAAACTATGTGACTATGTCACACTACATGACCTAGTGAATTCTATCACTAGGATATAGTATAGGTCTCTCTATGTACTTGTCTTGTTCTCATGAACATCAGCTTGGGCATGTATGCTCAGAAGTATAATGAGCTTAGTAAGCTTCTTGCAACTAGAATGTATATAGGCCATTAAATAATTGTCCTGGTAGAAGTTCAGATTTGTTCATGCAGCATGATAGAGATGAATAAGGCCCTGAAGAAATAAGTTGCAGAAATTTGTCTAAGGCATTATATAGCAAAGTCAGAATAAAGCTATGTCGTCAAGTCACCAATATCCATGTCGAGAAGTGCTAGATCGCATAGTCCATTTTGTACTATGTCGTGAAGTCCTCAAGACTCATGTCGTGAAGTGTTGAAGTCAGCAAAGTCAAAGATGCCTAGATCGTGAAGTCCTCAAATGACTTATGTCGCATAGTCCTCAAATGACTTATGTCGCGTAGTCCTCAAATGACTTATGTCGCATAGTCCTCAAACGACTTATGTCGCGTAGTCCTCAAATGACTTATGTCGCATAGTCCTAAAATGTCCTATGTCGCAAAGTCCTCAAAGGTCATATCGCATAGTCTTCACAAGGGACATCACGAAGTCTGGAATGAAGAGGAGTTCACGATATCAACACTTAGCCGTTTACAACAAGACAAATCAAGGTACAGAATCAAGAATCAAAAGAGACAAATACTGAAGCATTTGTTCTGGCAAGGTGGTCCAAAGAACAGATGGCAAATCTACAGCTAAACTTGGAGAGAAAGATAAGAGACAAGAAACTACAGAAACGGGGAAGACTCCGAAAAGCAGGTGGTCCTTCCTGACACAGTTAACCTCTTATGGCAGGACAAGTTAGACTTTCAGCTAGGGGTAACTGTGTAAATAGTGGTGTGCACAGTTTGTATAGGTGAATAAATATATCAAGCACACACCACTGTAAGTTGTAAGAGAGATACACATAGTTTTATCTTAAGCACTCTTTTCTCTGTAAGCAAAAACAAGTTACAAACTGTTCTTGTTTAGAAGCCAGAAATTCCGTTGTGAATTTCTGGAAAGCTGTAGTATTTAATTTACTCAATACAAAGTAGATTAAAGTGATTGCGTGTGTTGTTTATATTCCGCATATTACATAGCATAATCATATACAGTTTATCTTGTGTTTCAAGAATCGAAAAACATCAAACTATCCATTCACCCCCCCCCCCCTCTGTCTTCTAACAAGTGGTATCAGAGCATAGGCTGTTAACGTACAAACAGGAAAAGATCAAGAATGAGTTCACAGAAACTAAGTAGTATCAAGATTCCTCCCTTCAACAAGGAGCACTACAGCTTATGGAAGAAGAAGATGTTACTCTTCATCAAAGCTTCTAACCCCATATATTTAGACATTCTAAAGCATGGTCCCTTTATTCCAATGATCGAGATTGGTGAAACAACTGTTGGCACTAAGATAATACCAGCCAGGCATGTGCCCAAAGACCCCTCAAAATACACTGATCCTGAAAAGGAGAAGATAGCACTAGATGGACATCTTCAACTTATTATTTGTGAATCCATGGATTTCAACATGTATGGCACTGTGGCTCAATGTACAAGTGCTAAGAAGATGTGGGATCTCATAGAAGTGCTGTGTGAAGGAACTCCTGAAGTAAGAAAGAATAAGAAACAGATTCTTGTTTCACAGTATGAAGCATTCATGGCTCAGCCAAAGGAGGGAATCACAGAAGTATTTGAAAGGTTCAATAAGCTGGTAAATGAGCTCAAACTCTATGACAAACACTATGAGACAGAAGAGCTCAACATGAAGTTCTTGCTAACTCTGCCAGATCATTTGGAACCAAGAATCTCTTCCCTCAAAGAAAGAGATTTAACAAAGATTGGTTTTGATGTGCTGTATGGTGTTTTGAAAACTTATGAGCTAGAGTTGTTTCAAAAGAGATCTATTCAAGATAAGAAAGGATTAATGGCAAACACTTCATGTGCCCTTATTGCTGACAATCTAGGTCAAAGGATGGAGTCTCTTAAAGTCAGTCAGGTTAAGATTGAGGAACTGGAAGTTGAAGACACTGGTGATGAGACTCAAGTTGTCCATGATTTGCCTGAGGATGATGAGTTTTACATCTTAGATGAACTGGACAAAATGGAAAACAAATCTTTTGCCTATATGGCTAGGAGGTATCCTAACATAAGGTTTAAAAGGAAGCAGCCATTTAGGTCCAAGTACAATACTGGAAATGCTGGTGGATCTAGTGGCTCAAACACCTTCAATAAAGGGAAAGGGATTGCTGGTGCTGCTAAAGGAGGATACAAGTCTGGAAGTGTGGATAGAACCAAGATAAGGTGCTATAACTGCAATGAACTTGGGCATTTTGCCACAGAGTGCAAGAAGCCTAAACAAGTCAAAAAGGACAAAGCATACTTAGAGCTTGAAGCCAAGTATGAAGCTCTACTCAAGAAACAACAGGGTAAAGCTTTTATTGCTGAGGGAAAATGCTGGGATGACTCTGATGAAGAAGAAGAACAAGAGTACTCAAACTATGCCTTGATGGCATTTTCTGATGATGGTGATTCCTCAAGTCAAGTACCTATTCTTACTTCTCTTGATATGACTCCCTTTCAATATAAGCAAACTGTTGAAGATATGGGCACTGAAATGTTCAATATTCATACTAGCATGTTAGTAGCTAATGAAGAAATTGATAGACTAACTGCTAGAAATCTTGAGCTTACAGAAAAGAATGAGGAAGTTGAGTTAATGGTTGTGAGCCTTGATGGTTTGAAAAAGGAGGTTGAGTATCTCAAAAACAAATTAATTTGTGCTGAACAAATAGAAAAAGCTCTTAGAGAGCAAATTGCTGAAAATGAATCAAAGCTAAGAAGTTTCAAAAACTCATCTGAGCTTATTCAAACCTATCACAAGGAACACGCTGAAGACTGCAAGGTTGGAGTTGGGTTTGACTATGAGAATGATAAAGGAAGGAAGAAGGGAAAGGGCAAAGGAAAAGAATCTTTTACAAACAAAAATGCCCCAACCATTCTGTCAAGTGTTGAAAAGCCCATTTTCAAAAAGAGTGTTGTTGAGTTTGATGAAGAACTTTTGATCATCAAACAACAACTTCTTGAAGAAAGATGAGGCTGCTAAAGACACTTCTTCCTCTCCTAAATCTGTTGATCAGAAAGAGACCAAAGACAACCTTGTCAAGAGTCCTAAAGTCAAGAAATAAGTTGTTAAGAAAAAGAAACAAAACAGAAATGGTAAAATAGGTGTCAACAAGAGTAACAACTATGCTTATGTGCCAAATGCTCCTAGGAAACAGTGTCAGAAATGCCTATCTGTTAATCATTTGACTCATAAGTGTAACAAACAAGTAAATGTTGAAGCTGATAACCTAAGTAACCATTCTGCAGGTTTAAATTCTATTCATGATTCTTTCTGTGGTAATTCAAACTGCATGACATGCTATGTGACTGTGATTGCTAATTGTTTATCTCGTAAGCATAAACTGGATTCTGCACAATCTTGTGAATCACGCACACATATGCACACTCACAGGACAGGATCCCCAATTAGGGTTGAGAGGGTGAAAACTTCATGTGAGCCCAAGAGTGTAAACTCCACAGACAAAGTGAAGTCTCCTACTGTGAAGAATGCAATTTATGACAGAAGAATTGTTAACAAAAATGTTTCTAAATCAACTGGACCTTACCAAGTGTGGGTACCAAAAACAACTTAGTTACTTTGTGAATGCAGGGCAACAGGAATAAAAGAGTCATATGGATCTTGGACAGTGGATGCTCAAGTCACATGACTGGTGATATAGCCCTGCTATCACAATTTGAGGAAAAGGCTGGCCCATCAGTAACCTTTGTTAATGACAACATTGGTTATACCATGGGATATGGCAGTGTCAAATCTGGAAATGTCATAATTGAAGATGTAGCATTTGTTGAAGGACTGAAGCATAACCTCTTGAGTATTGGACAATTCACCAACAGGGGTTTCAAAGTGGAATTTGATGAAGATCATTGTCTAATCTCAAAAAGAGGAAGTGGTGAAATTGTTTTAACTGGTGTGAAGAAGGGAAGCTTGTTTGTAGTTAATCTCAAGGCTGCAGACAAGGGAGAAATTTGTTGTTTCTACACTAAGGCCACAAATGAAGAATTCTGGCTATGACACAAGAAACTGTCTCACTTGAATGTTCAGGCAATGAACTCTCTGACAAAGAGAGAACTCATAATAGATATGCCTGCCTTGGAGTTTGTGCAAGATGGAGCATGTGAAGCTTGTCAAAAAGGGAAGATCCAAAGATCAAGTCATAAGAACAAATTGCTCAATACAAACTCAAAGCCTCTGCAGTTAATTCACATGGATCTGTTTGGCCCTGTGAATGTAATGTCTCTTTCCAAGAAGAAATATGCTCTAGTGATGGTTGATGATTATTCAAGATACACTTGGGTGGAATTCCTATTCTCCAAGGATGAAGCACCTCAAGTTATTATAGAGCATATCAAGACAGTTGATAGAGAAGCACAAAGCACTGGTTCCTCTGTAGTTACTTTGAGAAGTGATAATGGGACTGAGTTCAGAAATTCAACATTGTATGAGTTTTGCAAAGATAAAGGAATTTCTCAACAGTTTTCAGCTCCTAGAACTCCTCAACAAAATGGAGTAGTTGAGAGAAAGAATAGAACTCTCATTGAAGCTGCAAGGACAATGTTGTTGGATGCAAAGTTACCTACTAGCTTTTGGGCTGATGCTGTTAACACAGCATGCTATGTGCAAAATAGAACATTGATCAATAAGAAGTCTGGAAAAACTCCTTATTCATTAATGACTGGAAAAAGAGCATCCTTCAAGCATCTTCATGTGTTTGGAAGCAAGTGCTTTGTGATGAAAGATACCTCTGAGCATGTTGGAAATTTTGATGCTAAGGCATTTGAAGGTATTTTCATTGGATACTCTCTGGAAAGGACATCATACAGGGTGTTTGTACCTGAGCAACACAAAGTCATGGAAAGCATGAATGTTACCTTTGATGACAAGAAAACTCCTGGACTTAAAACAAGTGATCAAGACAGTGTGCCATTAAGATTTGAAAATCAAGGATATCTTGAGGATTCTGAAAGTGAGGATGAACCACCTGTTCAAACTGTTCCAGAAAATGAAATTCTTGAAGTTGATGATCTTCTTCAAACACTTGTGCAAGGGTTCACAAACACAGGGGGATAAGAAGAGAATGCAACTGTCAATCAAAATGAGCTTGGAACATGTCAAGGAAATGAACAGGGTCACACAAGGAAATGGGACAGAGCCCACACTAGGGATCAAATCATTGGAGATCCTGGTGAGGGAGTTAGAACAAGAAGGGCAACACTGAATACATGTCTGTATAGCTGCTTTCTGTCACAAGAGGAACCTAAAGTAATTGAAGAAGCTTTGAAGAATTCTGATTGGATTATTGCCATGCAAGAAGAGTTGAATCAATTTGAGAAAAACAAAGTTTGGGAGCTAGTGCCACCTCCAGAAGGAAAGAATGTTATTGACACCAAATGGGTGTTCAGAAACAAGATGGATGAAGAAGGAGTGGTGATTAGAAACAAAGCAAGGTTGGTTACCAAAGGATACTGTCAGCAAGAAGGTATTGATTATGATGAGACATTTGCACCTGTAGCAAGACTGGAAGCCATCAGAATATTCTTGGCTTTTGCAGCTCACTCAGATTTCAAGGTGTATCAAATGGATGTGAAAAGTGCCTTCCTAAATGGTGATCTATCTGAAGAAGTTTATGTATCCCAACCTCCGGGTTTTGAGAATGAAGATTTCCCAGATTTTGTATATAGACTGCTCAAGGCACTCTATGGACTCAAACAGGCACCTAGAGCCTGGTATGAAACTCTATCTCAATTTCTTCTTGAGCATCAATTTATCAGGGGTACAATTGATAAAACTCTATTCTTCAAGAAGCATGGAAATGATATCATTCTTGTTCAAATCTATGTGGATGATATCATCTTTGGCTCTTCAAATGAAAAACTCTGTGAAAGGTTCTCTAAGTTGATGCAGAGCAAATATGAGATGAGTATGATGGGAGAGTTAACCTACTTTCTAGGTTTGCAAGTACATCAAAAGGAGGATGGCATCTTCATAAACCAATCAAAGTATGTCAAAGATCTTTTGAAGAAATATGGTTTAGAAGACTCATCCCGTGCAAAAACTCCCATGTCCACTGCTGTCAAGCTTGATGAAGACAAGAAAGGCAAAAGAGTAGACATCAAGGTTTATAGAGGCATGGTTGGATCATTACTCTATCTCACAGCTAGCAGGCCTGATATTATTTTTGTCACATGCTTATGTGCAAGGTTCCAATCTGATCCCAAGGAATCTCACATGATGGATATCAAAAGAATCTTCAAGTATCTGAAAGGGACTCCTAATCTTGGGATATGGTATCCAAAAGGCACTGGGTTCAACCTGGTTGGCTACACAGACTCTGATTATGTTGGATGCAGAATTGACAGGAAGAGCACCTCTGGAAGCTGCCAATTCTTAGGTCAAAGGTTAGTGTCTTGGTTCAGTAAGAAACAACAATCCACAACAACATCCACAGCTGAGGCTGAATATATTACTGCTGGAAGTTGCTGTGCTCAATTGCTTTGGATTAGAAATCAACTTATGGATTATGGACTGGTATTGGAACACATACCTCTGATGTGTGACAACACTAGTGCAATATCCATAGTTGTCAATCCTGTAAATCATTCTACTACAAAGCACATTGAGATCAGGTACCATTTCATTAGGGAACATGCTGCAAATGGTACCATAGAAGTCTCTTATGTTCCAACTGAGAAACAATTAGCTGACATATTTACTAAACCTCTAAATGAAGTTGTCTTTAACAGACTTGTGAGTGAAATTGGAATGCTTAATCCTTCATTTAGTTGTTCCAAGTAAGTATGCTAGTTAATTGTTGCAGCAGTAAATTTTCACTGTATTTAAATGCTCTATTCAATTGGAGTGAAAATTAGATGAGATATGATTTATAAATATTTCAGTATTTTACTGCATATTTTTCAAATCATACTTTTCTGAGAAGTTATGAGTTTTTAAGACATCTCTACATAGGTGATCTTGAGAGTTCACGACTTAGTTCAAATCAAACAGACTTATATCGCAAACTGTTGAAATTGTGAGACTTCGCGATATAGTTCATTTCATGAGTTTGCGACATAGTTCATTTTATGACTTCACGATCTAGAATAACTATATCGACAAGTCTCTATATTTGACAGAATTTTGATTTAAATTAATTTTATCTCAATTCTTGATTATATCTGACAAAAATGCTTGAAATTCAAAAATGTGAGTTTTATACAGGGTATTTTCACTATATCGCAAAGTCATCCAAATTCCTTTATCTTCAAGACTTTGCGACATAGTTCAATTCAGGACTCTGCGATATACTTTTCAAGACTTTGCGGTACAGGCCATTTTGAGACTTCGCGACATACAATTAGTCTGTACATATTTATAACTCTATATCGCAGTGTCTCTATCATATAAATACTTTTAGTCGGCCGTTCACAACTTCTCACTCTGTCTATTGCTCTCAATTTCTAAAACCTAAACTCTTCTCTCTCTTCTTCAATCTCAATCTCAATTTCAATGGCACCCAAATCTCAAACAGCTTCCTCTTCAAACCCTTTAACCATTCCCAAAGAAACAAATCTTCTCACCATTCCCTCTGAGGTTGAGGCTAACCCAAGGTACAAGTGTTTTGTACGGTTCTTTAACACTTCCTACCTACGCCAAGCCCTAACCCTGAACCCTACCTTGTATGTCGATGTGTTGGAAGGATTCTGGAGAACGGCGTTGGTATCAACAATGGCTAGGGAAGATGGAACCTCATTCCAGGAGGTTAATTGTTCAATTGGAGGCAAACACTTCCAGTTTGGGGAAAAGGAAATCAATGAAGCGTTGGGGTTCAAGGTGGAGGGTCATGACCAAGAAGCTACTAATGCTCAAATTGTAGACTTCATGACCTTCATTCTGTATGCTGATGAGATAGATACTGGAAAGCTCAATAAGAAGTTTGTGAGGAGGGAGTGGTCATTTCTGTTTGACGCACTCCAGAAGGTGTTTCTATGCAGGAAGACGAGATGGGACCATATCAGTCACATTGTTGTGAAGCTAGCCTACTCCCTGGCCAACAACCAGGAGATCAATGTGGGAGCCATAATTCTCAAGGAATTGGCTCAGAGGCTAGGCAGGACAGTTCGTGGTAGAGGTAATGACATCTTTTATCCTCGCTTTATTCAGTGTATTTTAAATTATCTTGATACAAATATACATGAACTTGAGGGTATAGATAAAAATAAAATGGCTTATTCCAAGTCCATGTCCAAGATACTATTTGGGTCATTGGACACAAGGAATCATGTTGATGTGAGGCTAAGTGTGACCCAGCATATGCAGGACACATTTGAATCATATCAACTTGCTAAGCCAATATACCATGCTCTTTCCTGGACAGGGGAGGCTGAGACTGAAGGAGCTATACAGTCTAACCCTAGCCTCCCTATCCCATCCAGTAACCCTACTGCAAACACAACTGTAGAAATTAGGGAGCCAACTGCATCAGTCTCTCAAAAGATTGGCGTTACTAAAAAGAAGACAAAGAAGAGAGCCCTAGAAGTGATACAAGAATCTGTAGAGATAGAAAGTGAGAATCCTAAGTCACCTCTCACCAGACACAGTAAGAAATCAAAATCCAAACCTACCACTGAATCCTCCCAACAAGATTCAGATGTGGCAAAAGGGGTACACCTGTTACTGTCAATGGCCTCTCAACAGGTCATTGGCATCGAAAAGAGCAGCCTCCCCACTGCAACCTGTACAGAGTCTGCACAGGGTCAGGATCTCACTCTTGACCCCAGTGGTAATAAAGGTGGTACTACACAGAGTGGAGAGCACATCACTGTTGAAACTTCTCCTATTTCTCAGGGGGAGTTGCCAAAATCTACTCTAAACACATCTTTTCTTCCAGAATCTGCATCTCAAATTTCTTCAAATCAAGAAAGTCATTCTTATGACAATCTTGAACTTGATCACTCACTTCCTGATTCTGTGAGTGAGCCCCTTTCAAGTGACATGGTGATTGACACTATGCTCACCACCCAGGACCCACACTTGGTTGGTCAGGAAATGCATGCTGGGGCATATTCTAATGACACCAACACAAACACAGAGGCTTCACCAGTTCTAAATGGAGACTCTGTGCCAAATTCTCCCATCCTTAGGGGTGTGGAACTGTCTTCACAGACAAATAGGGCTGATGTTGTAACACATCCCATTTAAATGGAGACAACATCGGACTCTACAGCCATTCCAAGGCTGGAGGAGACTCAAAATCTTACATCTCATGAAGTGCCTAGCACTAGCTCTTACTTGGCTCAGGCCACCATTTCAGAATGGCTGAAGCCTGTGCAAAATGACAGGCCTTCAGGATCATCATCTGTGCCTTCCAAATTGACAGAAGAAGACATTCTACATCTTAATGTGGCACAGATTGATGAGTTCTCAAAGATAGCTCAACATCTCCTCACCTCAAATCTACTAAATGTTGATTATGAAGCTATTTTACTTTTCCACAAGGAGGATGTTGAAGCTCAGCAGGAGAAGATAGTGGATGAAGCTGAACCAGAGGGTAATGTGGATGCCTGGTTGGATGCTAAGAGAACTCTCAAACTCAAGGATGCCCTGGCTTTTCTAAGAGAAGAATACCTCACTTCTCTGGGCTCCAATGCAAAGGATCTCTCTCCTACTGCAATTTATGATGCTGTTAATGATGTTTAAAAGAATCAGTTGAAGTCTCTGCACTATCTTGGGAAAGGGCTTCAATCAGAGATCTATTCTATGAAGGAGGAGACAGATAGATCCCTCACTCAACTAAGAAACTCCTATCTCTCTGACTTTCCCAAGGTGGATGGCATCCTCAAAGAAGTCCAGAAAACCTCTTCTAATGTCAACATGATGGATCTTACTCTTGCCATGGTCACAGACAACATCAAGAAACTGGCTACCACACTGGACAATCAAGTCAAAGCCAACATAACCTCTAATGCTATGCTAAATGTAATGTGGAAGAATCAGTATGGTGACAAATTGGTGGATGAGGTCCCTATGTCAAACATCTCCAAATTTGACTTTGCCAAGATCAAGGCTCAATCTCTCAATTCTTTCAAATCTCAGCAAATATTCTCTAAAGTGGATGGTCTAGAAAGAGAAGTGGCCTCTCTAAAGGATGAAAACAGGATGCTTTCTCAATCCTTAAACAAGCTCAATGACAAGCTGGATGACCAAGGCAACAACACTTCTAACATCTTACTGGTGCAACAGCAAATGATGACAACTATGCTCAGAAGTATGAATCTTCCTATTCCTGGTGAGGCTCAAGCCATTTTGTCTGATCCCAAGCCTAAGGGGGAGACAAGAAAGGAGGTTGTGCATGAATAGAAAAAGGGCAAGGGCAAGGGAAAAGCAACTGAAGAAGAATAAACTTTGAAACCTATCACTCTTCCCACTGTGGATGTAATCAACTCAGCAGGGCAAAAGATGTCAGTTACTTCCACTGTCTATCCAAGCACAATGAACGTATATAGTACATCTTCTCAGATATCAACAGCAGCTCAGCCTGTCAAAGTAAACTGTGTAACAGAGGCCAAACTGATGGAAGTTGCACAGTCAAGTATCTTTCATGATCAAGCCTTCTTGGAACTTCTAAAGGCTAGTGAGGCAAGTGTTGAATACAATACTCTGGAGTATAGGAGAAAATTGAAGAGTATAATACATTGCTTCACAGTGGTTGTATGCAGAAGAAATGGAGCATACATAAGTGAGATCATCATGATTTCCATAGACAACCACTTGTGGCACTTGTCATTTCAATCCCTATCAGAGCTGAGATACACTGAGGTTGATGTGCTTGTGACTCTGATAGAGGATAAGGGAGCTAACAATCAAAGACTGCAAAATGAATTCTAAAAGATCAAATGTTGAGGATGCCTGAGGTAATCAAGGAACCAAGAACAATTATCTATCAATGCAATCCTGAATCAAGTAAAATTGAACAGCTCCTAATTCCCAATCACCTGGAGGTAAGGAACAGAGGCAAGATAGCTCAGATCATTTCAATGCTCAAGGCCAAGAGAGGACAAAGAATTGAGGAGGAAAAGAAGACCATTCAAATTCTACAAACATTTATGGAGTCTGGCAGAATTCCTCAAACTCAAAAAGAGAAGGAAGAAAGAAAGGATGATAGGGATGATGAGGATAAGAGGTATAGAAGGAGGAACCAATCTAGGAGCAATAAGGATGGAGGTAGTGAGAACAGCAAGAGCAAATCATCCAAGAAATCCAAAGATGCTGATGATGACAAGAGGGACTCCAAGGGAACAAAGGAAACTGTCAAGAGAACAAGAAGTAGAATTCAGCAAGTCAGGGACATTGCTAGCAGTGCCTTAACCACAACACAAGACTCTATGTCTAGGGTGGGTACTGTTAGTAATGATCCTCCTAAATCCTTATCCAAGACTTCTGAACCTGAATTGTCACAGAAGACAGATGAAGCCACAACAACTCTAAAAAGACACTTCCACAAGGTCACAGCTAGTGGAGTGTTGTAGTGGATCAAGGGCAAAGAAATGAAGCTGCTTCCAAATGATGTGGTACTGAAGACTAATTCTCCCTGCTCCAGCAAGCTACCTCAAGTGAAACATTTGAAGATCAAGAGTGTGGCCAGAAGGAAAATGATAACAAAGAAGAATGGAGTAATCACTAATGTAGTAGGGATCAAAGTGCCTCCTCTGGATGAAGACTATGATGAAGATGCCCTAGCATTTTTGAGGGCTCAAAGAATCTTTGAAGTCAAAGTGAAGAACAATCATCTTGAGATCAAATACACTGATGGAAGGGAGAAAGAGATGAAGCAAGGCAGCTGGCAATCTTTTCCAATCTATGAACTTGAAAGAATAAATGCCTTATTAAACTTTGAAGAAAAGGAAGAGAGGATGTGGAAAATAGAGATTGCTAGATTCATGAAGATGCACTCTGACTATGAAGAAAATCTAAAGAAGCTAAATGCAGAGAAGAGGTGTCAGAAAGAAAAGGAGATGGCTGAGATGGAAGAAAAAACAAAGGAGCTGATGAAGAAAGGGCTATGCAGGGTAAAGCAAAATCCTTATATTGTGGAGTACAAAAATCATTATGGAGGAAAAAGCAAGATAAGGATGGAGTTTATAGATTCATATGTGGAAAGTGCCCCGAAAACAGCAGCTAAAGATTTAGAAGGCTCTCCTCTCATAGAAGAGTTGATTGCAAGAGATGAAATTCTAAGAGCCATCTCTGATATGAAGAAGAATGAAGAAATAAGGAAGAAGAAAGTCTATGATGATTTCCTAGAGAAACAATTGGGAACTAAAGCTATGTAGCACAAGAAGAAACTCTGTAAGGCTAAGTTTTCAAGTTGTTATCAAACTCTGTTCATCTTTCTATCTTCTTTATATTTGTTTCTTTTTATGTTAGTTAGGCTTGTTATCAGACATGAAATTGTGCCTAAGGGTCTTACTCACAATTTGGGGGAGATTGTTAGGCTCAAGACATGTCTGAATACCACCATTAACAAGCCTAAGCTATGTGACTATGTCACACTACATGACCTAGTGAATTCTATCACTGGGATATAGTATAGGTCTCTCTATGTACTTGTCTTGTTCTCATGAACATCAGCTTGGTCATGTATGCTCAGAAGTATAACGAGCTTAGTAAGCTTCTTGCAACTAGAATGTATATAGGCCATTAAATAATTGTCCTAGTAGAAGTTCAGATTTGTTCATGCAGTAGGATAGAGATGAATAAGGCCCTGAAGAAATAAGTTGCAGAAATTTGTCTAAGGCATTATATAGCAAAGTCAGAATAAAGCTATGTCGTCAAGTCACCAATATCCATGTCGAGAAGTGCTAGATCGCATAGTCCATTTTGTACTATGTCGTGAAGTCCTCAAGACTCATGTCGTGAAGTGTTGAAGTCAGCAAAGTCAAAGATGCCTAGATCGTGAAGTCCTCAAATGACTTATGTCGCATAGTCCTCAAATGACTTATGTCGCGTAGTCCTCAAATGACTTATGTCGCATAGTCCTCAAATGACTTATGTCGCATAGTCCTCAAACGACTTATGTCGCGTAGTCCTCAAATGACTTATGTCGCATAGTCCTAAAATGACCTATGTCGCAAAGTCCTCAAAGGTCATATCGCATAGTCTTCACAAGGGACATCGCGAAGTCTGGAATGAAGAGGAGTTCACGATATCAACACTTAGCCGTTTACAACAAGACAAATCAAGGTACATAATCAAGAATCAAAAGAGACAAATACTGAAGCATTTGTTTTGGCAAGGTGGTCCAAAGAATAGATGGCAAATCTACAGCTAAACTTGGAGAGAAAGATAAGAGACAAGCAGCTACAGAAACAGGGAAGACTCCGAAAAGCAGGTGGTCCTTCCTGACACAGTTAACCTCTTATGGCAGGACAAGTTGGACTTTCAGCTAGGGGTAACTGTGTAAATAGTGGTGTGCACAGTTTGTATAGGTGAATAAATATATCAAGCACACACCACTGTAAGCTGTAAGAGAGATACACATAGTTTTATCTTAAGCACTCTTTTCTCTGTAAGCAAAAACAAGTTACAAACTGTTCTTGTTTAGAAGCCAGAAATTCCGTTGTGAATTTCCGGAAAGCTGTAGTATTTAATTTACTCAATACAAAGTAGATTAAAGTGATTGTGTGTGTTGTTTATATTCCGCATATTACATAGCATAATCATATATAGTTTATCTTGTCTTCTGAGTAAAGCAAGCAAGGATGAGAGTTGGCTATGGCACAAAAGACTGTCACATTTGAACTCCAAGTCTATAAATGATTTGGTAAGAAGAGACCTAGTAAGAGGACTTCCTCAGTTGGAATTCTCCAAGGATGGACTTTGTGATGCTTGCCAGAAAGGAAAGCAAAAGAAGATTTCTTTTAGGAGAAAGCTGGATTCATCAATTGAGCAACCTCTACAGCTGTTACACATGGATCTGTTTGGACCAGTAAATGTCATATCAATTTCAAAGAAAAGATACTGCATTGTGATTGTGGATGATTTTTCTAAATTTACATGGACATATTTTCTGCACTCCAAAGATGAGGCAAGTGAAATCATAATCAATCACATCAAGGTTGCAAACAATCATCCTGATCTCAATTTAAGAAGAATCAGGAGTGGCAATGACACTGAGTTCAAGAATTCAACAATGAGGCTGTTTTGCAAGGAGAATGGAATCATCCATGAGTTTTCTACAGCAAGAACACCATAAAAAAATGGAGTGGTAGAAAGGAAAAATAGGACTCTAATTGAAGCTGCAAGAATAATGCTAGGAGAATCAAAGTTACCTACTTATTTCTGGGGCTGAAGCAGTTAACACTGCATGTTTCACTCAAAATATTTCTTTTATCAATCAAGCAAAAGGGATGAATCCATATCAACTGCTCAAAGGAAGGAAACCATCCTTGAATTTTCTACATGTCTTTGGATGCAAGTGTTTTGTATTGAGAAAACAAGGTGAAAATCTTGGAAAATTTGAGTCAAAGGCAGATGAAGCCACCTTTGTGGGATATGCAGCTGGAAAAGCCTATAGGGTTTTTAATCACAGAATCAACATTGTTATGGAATCTGTACATGTTGTTTTTGATGATGCCAGGATACAAGGTCTTACTGATGACGGTTTTCATGAAACTCTCAGGTTTGAGAATGAGGTGGAAGGTCTCTATTATGATGATGAAGATGATGATTATGTGGATGAATCAGTACCTCCAAGAATGATTATATCAAATATGGATAACTCAAGTTCAAATGAGCCATCTATAGAAGGGATAAATGGAGCATCCGTAGGAAGCCAAAATGGAGCATCCGTAGGAAGCCAAAATGGAGCATCCGTAGGAAGCCAAAATGGAACATCCGTAGGAAGCCAAAATGGAGCATCCGTAGGTGGATCACAACACAGAGTTACCACCCCAATAAACTCAGGGGGAGTTTCTCTGAGTCAAGGATCAACCTCACATGATCATGCTGATGAGAATGATGTTGCATCTTCAAGACCTACACCTACAACAAGAAGAAAATGGACAAGGGATCACCCATTTGAACTGATCATTGGTGATGCATCCTCAAATGTCCAAACTAGAAGAGCTACTCAGGATGAATGTCTATACAACAGCTTTCTTTCTCAAGAGGAACCAAAGAAAGTTGAGGATGCTCTTTTAGATCCAGATTGGGTATTAGTTATGCAAAAAGAGCTAAACCAGTTTGAAAGAAACAAAGTGTGGAAGCTGGTACCCAAACCTAAGGACAGAAGTGTTATAGGTACAAAGTGGGTATTCAGAAAAAAGATGGGTGAAAATGGCATTGTCACAAGGAACAAAGCTAGATTGGTTGCTAAGGGCTATTCTCAAGAAGAAGGAATAGATTATGATGAAACATTTGCCCTTATTGCTAGATTGGAAGCAATAAGGATATTCCTAGCCTATGCAGCCCATGCCAGTTTCAAAGTCTATCAAATGGATGTCAAGAGTGCCTTCTTGAATGGGGAACTGGAAGAAGAGGTGTATGTCAGTCAACCTCCTGGTTTTGAAGATCCAGACTATCCAGAATTTGTCTACTTCCTACTCAAGGCACTATATGGACTAAAGCAAGCACCTAGAGCCTGGTATGACATTCTGTCACAGTTTCTTTTAGAGAATCACTTCACTAGAGGTACTGTTGACAAGACTCTTTTCTTTAGAAATGTTAATGGCTCTAGCATACTTGGTCAAATTTATGTAGATGACATAATTTTTGGGTCTACAGATGAGAAGCTTTGCAAAAGGTTTGCCAAACTTATGCAAAGTAAATATGAAATGAGCATGATGGGTGAACTTACCTATTTCCTTAGCTTACAAGTTAAGCAAGTGAAAGAAGGAATCTTTATTATTTAAACTAAATTTATCTTTGATTTATTAAAGAAGTTCGATCTAATGGATTGCTCTCCTGCTAAAACACCCATGCCAACTGCCACTAAGTTTGAATTGAATACTAAGGAAAAATATGTGGACATTTCAAGTTATAGAGGCATGGTAGGCTCACTTTTATATTTAATAACTAGTAGACCTGATATTATGTTTGCTACATGTCTTTGTGCTAGATTTCAGGCTGATCCTAGAGAGTCTCACTTAATTGCTAACTAGAGGATTTTCAGATATCTCAAGGGAACACCAAACCTTGGCATTTGGTTCCCTAGAGAATCTGATTTTGATCTAATTGGTTATTCAGATGCAGACTATGCAGGTTGCAAGATTGACAGAAAAAGTACAACATGCACCTGTCAATTTCTAGGAAACAAGCTTATCTCATGGTTCAGCAAGAATCAAAATTCTATCTCTAACTCTACAGCTGAGGCAGAATACATTGTTGCTGGAAGTTGTTGTGTGATGTGCAAATAAAATCGCAAGCGCACGATCGTCGTTTTAGAAAATAAAGTTCGAACCACAGGGACTATTTATTTTCTCGCAAGCACTTAATTATTTGATTTAGGCGAATTAGAACAATTAATTTTTGGAGAAATTTTTTTGCTAATGAAGACAATTTAAATTAAACAAAATGATTTAAGTAACACAAATATAAACAACAAGAATTATTATTTAATGCAACACTAGAACTCGCAGGTAGCTTGATTCATTACTTAAATAAACTAATGATTAAAGGAAAATGATGAAGGCTAGAAACAGACAAAAAAAACAAAAAACAAAAAAAAAACAAGACTTAAAAAAAACAAACATATCACGCGCACCACACAGACAAAAACAAAAAAAAAACAAACAAAAAAAAACAAACATAAAAAAAACGTGTACCACACAGACAGAAAGGAGTGGCGGCTGGCTGGAAACAAAAAAAAAAGAAAAGGTAAGGCGCGTGTCTGTCACGCGCGTGACAGAAGAATAAAAGAAAAGAAGGAGGCGCGGCTGTGCACAATTCAGGCCGGAAAATTAACAGAAAAGCTCAAAAACTGACCGGAAAATGACCTCTAACCGGAAAAATTAAACCACCAAAAATTAAGATTAGTCCCTAAACAAAATAAAAACTTACTTTAACATTAAATCTAACACTAAATCTAAAGATTAAAGACCCCAATTTTAACACTAACAACACCAAATAAACTCTAAAATATCAAACCCATTACATCTAAACACCAAATCCAATACCAAAAATTAAATCTACAAACTTAACAACTCAAGACACCCATTTTACCATCTACAAGAACAACACCAAACCACCTCCTTCAACCTCCAATCTTCAAAATCAACACCCACACCACAAATCCAACTTCAAGAACACACCCATTACAAAATTAAGACTAAATTGACAAGGAGAATAAATCTAAGGGTGAAATCACCAAACCCACTTAAAGATTAACTTTTTTAAATGGATTTACTAATTTCTTGAGCTACTTAACAAGAAGAACAACTTTTTAATGCAAGAAATGTAAACTAACTCTTATTCGTCAAAACCCCACTCAAAAATTAAATTTTTAGATGGGTTTGACTTCAAGAACAACTAGGGAATGTAAATCTAAGCTAAATAACAAGGATTAAAAGCTAAAGAATGCTCCTTTCACCTCAAGTGGTGGCACAAAAGCCATGGATCCACTATTTTGGATTTAAGAAAGTTCATAGCCATGAAACAAGAACAAGAAGTCAATGTAAATGACAAGACAAGATGAAAAAGGAAGCTCTTTTATTGAAATTGAAATGGAACTACAAACTTTGAAATAAAAGATGCATCTATACTAGGAAATTGAAATTACAACTAAAAACTAAAAGGTGTGTAAAAAGTAAGGAAAAAACAAGTAAAAAAGTAGTAAAAAAGGTGTGTCATACAAGATGAGGGGTGGGGTATTTATAGGACTAGGATTAGGGATTAGGGTAGGGTTGGGTGAATCTTGGCCCTACACCTTCTAAATGTGGTGGAGCAATCCTAGCCATCTATTTGTTTTCTTCCCCTTTAAGCTTTGAAGAGTTGATCTTGACCATACACTTATGTGGTGTGTTGGGATGATCTCCACCTTCCACATGTCCTCTAAGATTCCCTTTTCACCAAGCTCCTAATTCTTTTTCCTCTTTTCATTTAAGTCCTTTTTCTTCATCTTGCTCTTTATTTCTTTATTTTGCCATTTCTTTATTTATTCACGAATTTCCTGAAATGTAACAAAATAAATTATTAAAATACGAGTTCAAGCAATAAATAGGTACTAAAAATATGCAAAAATATGCACTTATCAAATGCCCCCATACCTATCTTTTGCTCGTCCTCGAGTAAAACAAAACACTATTAAAAACTATCTAACACTAATACCACTTCCGTAGGTGATCACGGTTGCATTTGGCATATGCAACAAGCCCTTTAAACCCCTAGGCAGCCCTAGTGGACGAGTGAGGTCTCGTGAGGGCCTATAGAGAATGTACCCACAAAATCCATCTAGCTTGATAAAATGGTCACATGGCAATGCAACACCACACATGCTTATCCTCTCATGTCACATCATCTTAAGAATCAAAGTGAATTTGCAAAGTCTTGGGGTGAAAGATGCAAGGATTCACAAAGTAGACTCAAAGAAGCATACAAGAGTGATTAAAAACCCATGTCAAGTGCAAAAATAGTTGGAAAACATGCTAAGAACACAAGAGCACACCTTAGAGTCAAAACTTGAGATTTCATATGCACAAGAAACAAGCAATACCTCACCTTTCACTCACAGAAGAATATTCACTCAAGAACAAGGGAAGGTGTATCACTCTATTCCAACAAGATCAAAAACATGCTTGACACTTGGTATCAATCTAACTTGTAACACAACGTACATCAAAGATGACAATCAAAAGGTCTTTATTTGGGTTGTAATGGGGGCTAGGGACAAGGTATGTCAAGAAAGGCCAAAATGAGGTGAAGTGTCAAAAGCTAGTAGTAACTACAAGAATTTAAACATCTCACCAAACATTCCCCCCAACACTTTACAACTTTATTTACAACTTTATTGAACAAAAAGGCTTGATTAGTCTGAAGAAGGAGGATTACTAAAACACAAGTATGCTCTCATTTTTTATTTATTTCTTTCTTTTGTTTTTTGTTTTTTTGTTTTTTTTTGTTTTTTTTGTTTTTTTTTTGTATTTTTTTCTATGAGAGCTAAGATAAGTATAAACAACCATAATCCTCCTTAAAATTTAGCTTGAACATCGACTAACAAGTGAACAACCAAAATAGATATTTCCCGAAAGTAATGAACAAAAATAAACCCATCTCACACACCTTATTTCTCCCTCAAGTTCCTACTAGCCTTTGACAAATTGGGATCAAGAATAAGCAAGGCTGTACAAGAAAAAGGTCTTAGGCGAGTAATGTGGTGTGTCACCGAAAAAATAGGATTAAGCTCGAATGGGTAACTAATGATCAAAGAAGAATGGTGTGGAAATTTTGGAAATATGGGTTATTCCTAAATGCCTTTATCATCTTATCATAAATGATGTCATGTATTTCAAGAAAGACCTCAAACAAGTGCTAGCAATGCAAATGACATGTGGACACTCAAGCAAATGAATATAAATGCAAAAGATGTGCATATAGGCTCAAAAACTCACTTGGTGTGGTAAAGCATAATCAATCTCAAGCAATGGTCTCCTTAATGCACCTACTTGTACTCAAAGCATGAAAACCAAGTCATCTTGCACATATTCATGTCCTTCTAATTACTTGCAAAATTCAATAAATCTACTAGTTTCACCTTGCTAGTGTGTGTGTGTGGACAAGAACTTAGCAAATCACTTCTCAATCAAAAGCATCAGGAACATAAGATTACCATAGCATGTAACGGTGCATCAAGCAACTAGTAACCATTTAACAAGACTAGAATAACACTAGAACTCTACTATTTACAACACTATATAACTCTTTTTGTGATTTTTTTCATTTTTAATTTTTTTGGATTTTCTGATTTTTTTTTTTTTTTTTTTTTTTTTTTTATTTACACTAAAACCCTCCCCCATACCTAAATCATGCATTGTCCTCAATGTATGCAAAATGAGAGAACTGACAAAGGAGAATGATGAGATAATACCTGACAAGGGATGACGGAGAATGAAAATTCTGAAAGACAACGAACTAAAACAACCCACTCACACACACTTTTACTCCCCCATACCTGAACTTTATGACGGGAGACTCCGATTTGAAACTAATTAACCAATACCACAAGGAAAAATGGGAGGAAGTTTCGAGAAGGAATCAAGAAATCGTTGAAAATTTACCACTACATTGACTTTCTCAAGTAATCTAAGGTAATCTTCCACATTAAAAGGATCTATATCACTAATGTCCTCCATAAACCAACTTGTTGCTTCTTTGTGTTGTTTAAACAAATTAATTATTTGAGATTCTTGGTCATGGTATAAATCATTAGTGATAATAGGAAAAAGAGTTTTATCAAAAGTGGAATGATGTGAAGCTAAGTCAAATGTAGGTGGTTCACCAACAGGAGTTTGAACAGAGGTGCGAGGTTTAAAAGAAACATCCCCCGGCCTAGTTTTCAATTTCGAGCAAAGGTCATCCAACTCTCCTAACAACTCTTCGGAAGTCATGTCCTTAAAGGACTCATGAAGCTCTCGATTAGACTCAACATTCATTTTAAAATCTTGCTCAAGAAAAGACTCAATCTCACTATCCTCAACATTTGACCAATTAACAATCTCATTGACTAGATTAACACCTAATGGTTGTTCATAAAGCTCATTGGGTTCTTTTCCTACATTAAAGATGTTAAGGTCAATGGTCATGTTTCCAAAAGTGAGTTTCATAGAACCATTCCTACAATTAATCAAGGCATTAGATGTAGCAAGAAAAGGTCTTCCTAGAATGATAGGAATTTGGTTCTTAGGATTCGTGACGGGTTGAGTTTCGAGAACAACAAAATCAACCGGGAAGAAAAAATCACCAACCTTGATCAAAACATCTTCTACTATCCCCTTAGGCATTTTGACAGAACGATCAGCTAGCTGGAGCGTCATGTTCGTCTTCTTGAGCTCGCCTAAACCTAGGGCTTGATAGACCGTAAAAGGAAGGAGATTCACACTAGCTCCTAAGTCAAGTAGAGCTTTATCCACAAAAGTATCGCCTATGACACAAGAAATTGTAGGACAACCGGGGTCCTTATATTTCACAGGAATTTGATTCGAAAGAATTGAACTAACTTGAGAGGTCAAGAAGGCTTTTTTAGGAACATGAGTGGATCGTTTGTGAGTGCACAAATCTTTTAGACACTTACCATATGAAGGAATTTGTTGAATGGCATCTAAAAGGGGAATGTTGACTTTGACTTGCTTGAAAACTTCCAAAATCTTATCCATTTGATCCGATTGTTTATTTGAAATGAGTCTTTGAGGATAAGGAGCTTTCGGTATAAAGACTCTTTCACTAGACACATCGGGAATGGGATTTGAAAGTGCTTTGCTAGAAGATGAAGGTTCACAGGGTGAAGGTGATTTGCAAGGAGAAACAACAGGTTCAGACTTTGATTGATCAAGAATCGGATTTGAAAGAGAAGGATTGGGTTCAGAATCTAAATCATCTTCTTCGTGAGAGTCAACACCTACTTGGTTATCAACCTTATTTCCCGACCTTAAAGAAATTATAGCATTGACATTTTCATGAGGTCTTTGATTGAGTGGGAATCTAGGATTAACCTCGGGTTGACTAGGAAGCTTATTTTTCTCCCGCTCACAAATGGTGTTGGCCAATTGACTCATTTGCATTTCTAACTTAGATATGGCTTGAGCATTAGAGTTCAACACTTGCCTATCTTGAGTTATAGTTTGCATAAAAGCCGTTTGGGACTTCAACAAAGTCTCGATACTCTTTTCTAAAGAATTGAGGCGCTTATCCGAATCACTAAACCCGGGAGGATTCAAGGGAGCTTGAACGGGTTTTGGATACGGATTTTGGACAGTACTTGGGTAAGAGTTCGGCTTAGGAAAAGATGGTGGAGGAGGAGTTTGAAAATTAGGCCCTTGGTTCCATGCAAAGTTAGGATGATTCCTCCACCCAGGATTATAGGTTGGGGCAAAAGGATCGTCCCTAGGTCTAGCTTGGAACATGGCGTTCGCTTGCTCAAAATCGGGGAAAGACGAAGAAGACTCATGGTTCGGGGCAACATAATTTGGGTACATAGACATATGTGAGGGGCCACTATGAGACTCTAAGGCTTCGAGACGTCTAGCGAGAGTAGCTAGCTTGGCATCGGTTGCTATCGAATTACCTATCGAATGCATACCTCTAGAAGTACTAGACGGCTCGTTGGTCTTTTTAGGTTCCCGAGTCGACTCCCACAACATAGTCTTCTCGGCCAACTCTTCGAAAAATTCCCACCCCTCGTTCTCATCCTTTTCCATAAACTTGCCTTGGCACATAGACTCTAAAAGGGCAGTGGTAGGACCATCTAAGGCCTCATAAACTATCTTGCACAGTCTCCACTTCTCTATTCCGTGGTGGGGGCATTGTGATAAAAGATTTTTAAAACGATCGAAGTATTTACAAAAAGACTCTTTTTCTTTCTGATGAAATTGATTTATCTCGTTTGTAATTCTTGTAGTCTTATGATTTGGAAAATACTTTTTGAGAAAAATTACCACAAAGCCTTCCCACGAAGAGATAGAATTAGCCGGGAGACTATACAACCACAATTTAGCGCTTTCTTTTAAGGCAAAATTAATCAACCTAAGCCTAATGGAGTCTTCGGTCAATTGTTGAATCTTTTGGAGGGCACAGACCTCCTCAAATTCATGGAGAAAAAGGTACGGGTCTTCACCCTCACTCCCGGTAAACTTAGGCAACATACTGATGTGATGTCCTTTTATTTCAAAATTATTACCTGTTACCGGGGGTAGGGTGATACAAGAGGGTTGGGCCGAGCGGGTCGGATAACATCTATCCTTAAGAGCTACTTGTTGTACTACTGCCATGGTCTCTATTTGGTTAGGAATTTCTAAATTAACGGAGTCCGAAGAAGAGGAATTTTCTATCGTTCTCACTAATCTAGATGAGTTCTTCCTAATCCAGGTAGATTGCATAAACAATAAACACGTAGCAGATAAGAATCTACAACTAGTCACACAAGAATTAAAAAGAGAAAAAAAACTAAAGCTAGGGTTCCCTAAAAACTAGACCTGCTCCTAACAAAAAGATATTACTAGAAGTCCTAATTCAATCAGTATAAGTCCCGGTCGGCCAGATCCGAGCAAGCATTGCCAAGAGGCTAAACCCAGACCTAGACACCAACCCTAATTGGCCAGGTAAGCTTTCGCTTGCCTAGACACCAAAGAGGATATATACGAAAAGAATTATTCGTTCCAGGTTTTCTTCCTAGTTGAGCCGAAGTCCTAGGGGCTAACGTCTAATTAATTTTATTTACAAGGCTAGGGTAATGCAGAATGATGGAATTAAGTGGTTGTGGGCCAAGGAAAGAGTGATGAAATCCCTCCCCTTATCTTAAACTTGGGTTTTGCCCTTAAGTCCGATTAAGATGAATGCACCACACAACGAGATATCAAAGCGGTAAAACAACTATAGATGCGTTAAACTACGTGATCTAACTAAAGAAAAGAAGAATTTAACGTACCTCGGTCCTCCAGCAATCACCAAAAGTAAGGTACGATAAATTAAAAACAAGAAGATAAAAATCTAGATGATGTGATCCTAAGTGTACAAATGCATGATGCAGCAATTAACTAATTTTTTTGGATTTTTGAATATTAATTTTTTTTGTGATTTTCTAAATAAATATGAACAAAATTGAAAAATAAGGAGGGATACGGGTTACCTTAGCAAGCTTTCCAAAAATCTTGAAGCTCAAGTACGTCTCACCAAAATTTCCCGAACGCTCAATTTCCAATTATAAGCAAGTACGGAAAAAAAACTAATCCGAAAAATTAAAAATTAAGGCGCGAAAAATTAATTAGTCCCCGGCAGCGGCGCCAAAAACTTGATGTGCAAATAAAATCGCAAGCGCACGATCGTCGTTTTAGAAAATAAAGTTCGAACCACAGGGACTATTTATTTTCTCGCAAGCACTTAATTATTTGATTTAGGCGAATTAGAACAATTAATTTTTGGAGAAAATTTTTTGCTAATGAAGACAATTTAAATTAAACAAAATGATTTAAGTAACACAAATATAAACAACAAGAATTATTATTTAATGCAACACTAGAACTCGCAGGTAGCTTGATTCATTACTTAAATAAACTAATGATTAAAGGAAAATGATGAAGGCTAGAAACAGACAAAAAAAACAAAAAACAAAAAAAAAACAAGACTTAAAAAAAACAAACATATCACGCGCACCACACAGACAAAAACAAAAAAAAAAACAAACAAAAAAAAACAAACATAAAAAAAACGCGTACCACACAAACAGAAAGGAGTGGCGGCTGGCTGGAAACAAAAAAAAAGAAAAGGTAAGGCGCGTGTCTGTCACGCGCGTGACAGAAGAATAAAAGAAAAGAAGGAGGCGCGGCTGTGCACAATTCAGGCCGGAAAATTAACAGAAAAGCTCAAAAACTGACCGGAAAATGACCTCTAACCGGAAAAATTAAACCACCAAAAATTAAGATTAGTCCCTAAACAAAATAAAAACTTACTTTAACATTAAATCTAACACTAAATCTAAAGATTAAAGACCCCAATTTTAACACTAACAACACCAAATAAACTCTAAAATATCAAACCCATTACATCTAAACACCAAATCCAATACCAAAAATTAAATCTACAAACTTAACAACTCAAGACACCCATTTTACCATCTACAAGAACAACACCAAACCACCTCCTTCAACCTCCAATCTTCAAAATCAACACCCACACCACAAATCCAACTTCAAGAACACACCCATTACAAAATTAAGACTAAATTGACAAGGAGAATAAATCTAAGGGTGAAATCACCAAATCCACTTAAAGATTAACTTTTTTAAATGGATTTACTAATTTCTTGAGCTACTTAACAAGAAGAACAACTTTTTAATGCAAGAAATGTAAACTAACTCTTATTCGTCAAAACCCCACTCAAAAATTAAATTTTTAGATGGGTTTGACTTCAAGAACAACTAGGGAATGTAAATCTAAGCTAAATAACAAGAATTAAAAGCTAAAGAATGCTCCTTTCTCCAGTGGTGGCACAAAAGCCATGGATCCACTATTTTGGATTTAAGAAAGTTCATAGCCATGAAACAAGAACAAGAAGTCAATGTAAATGACAAGACAAGATGAAAAAGGAAGCTCTTTTATTGAAATTGAAATGGAACTACAAACTTTGAAATAAAAGATGCATCTATACTAGGAAATTGAAATTACAACTAAAAACTAAAAGGTGTGTAAAAAGTAAGGAAAAAACAAGTAAAAAAGTAGTAAAAAAGGTGTGTCATACAAGATGAGGGGTGGGGTATTTATAGGACTAGGATTAGGGATTAGGGTAGGGTTGGGTGAATCTTGGCCCTACACCTTCTAAATGTGGTGGAGCAATCCTAGCCATCTATTTGTTTCCTTCCCCTTTAAGCTTTGAAGAGTTGATCTTGACCATACACTTATGTGGTGTGTTGGGATGATCTCCACCTTCCACATGTCCTCTAAGATTCCCTTTTCACCAAGCTCCTAATTCTTTTTCCTCTTTTCATTTAAGTCCTTTTTCTTCATCTTGCTCTTTATTTCTTTATTTTGCCATTTCTTTATTTATTCACGAATTTCCTGAAATGTAACAAAATAAATTATTAAAATACGAGTTCAAGCAATAAATAGGTACTAAAAATATGCAAAAATATGCACTTATCATTGTGCACAGATACTTTGGATGAAAAATCAACTAATAGACTATGGTCTAACATTTAATAAGATCCCAATATTCTGTGACAACACTAGTACAATTGCCATAACTGAGAATCCAGTGCAACACTCAAGGACCAAGCATATTGACATAAAGTATCACTTCATCAGGGAACATGTGATGAATGGTACTGTGGAACTTCATTTTGTTCCAAGTGAGCAGCAAATTACAGACATTTTTACCAAGCCACTTGATGAATCAACAATCCCAAGGTTGGTAAGTGAGCTAGGTATGCTTAACTACTCTTGATTTATTTAAATGTCTGATGATTTGTAATGCAACCAGTGTCAACATGATTTTCATGAGAATTAAAACTCTCTGAAAAAGAAGAATTTTGTCTAAGTCAAAATTTCTCCTTCTACGGATACCCCTATTCGTTGATGGTCATTTCTGACACTAGATTTTCTTTGTCTACGGATACCATTTTTACACCTCTACGGATATCGAATCCCAAAAGGTAAAATCCTATCCGTAGATAGTTTAGTTTAATCGTAACCATTAAAGTCACAATCTTATCCGTAGTTACCTACGTATAGTACGTGTATGTAATTACAGTAAATTCGTGGCTTTACTTTTCAATCCATTACTTTTAAACGGTTACTTTCTTGCCCAATCAGATAATTTCTTTTAATTATTCTGATTTTATTAGTGAATTATTTTGGGGGAGTATAAATTAAAATTTGCTCTCAGTTAATCATTTTCTATCTTTTCCAAAAATTCTCTAAGGCTAGAAACCTTCTTCTCTCTCAAAGCTAAATTCTCTCTGTAAGTTCAAAGCTTTCATCAATGGCACCAACCAATAAAACAATGTCACTCATTGGGTTCACATACGAGAAGAATAATTTCACAGCTCTGGTGGACTTCGAAGAGAAGAACGCATCATATCACACTATGATGAGGTTCTTCCAGAACTGCAAGCTCTCCAAGGCTGTGTTCGAAGCCCCCACTCTGTATTTTGAGGTAATTGAAGCTATCTGGGAATTAGCTGTTTTTGATTCTGTAAATGCTACCATTACTTTTGTTCTTCAAGGTAAGGAACATGTGATTAATAGTGACATTATTTCTGCCTGCTTGAATTTGCCTGATAACAGTAGGTTAGAGAAGCATAGTGATTTTGATATTGTTAATATGCTGAATTTAATTAACTATGCTTTACCTATTGATAATTTGAGTAAGATTCAAAGGAAAGGCATGGTCAAAGAATGGAGCTTTTTCTTTGATGTCATTCTTAAAGTGTTCTCTGGTAAGATGAACAACTATGATGTTGTTACTTTCTCCATGCTAGATATTGCTTTTATGCTTCTTAGTGATAACTTTTATAACCTAGGATCCCTAATTCTTTATGAACTAGGTGCTAAATCAGGGAATAAAGCATCTAGAAGTAAGAATATCTATTATGCTAGATTTTTCATGTTGCTGGCTAACCATGTAGAAAGTAACTTGGTGATCCAATTCCCTGCAAACTCCAAGGAGTGTTGGGTTCAAAATAAGAGAGTCCTTGAGGACTTGAATAGGCTGAACCAGAACATGGAGGTTCAATTGGGGTATCCACCAATTTTCAATGCAACTCAAGAGACACATGTGAGTCAGGTAATCTCCTCAACAGTTCCTACCTCTATTGTTATTTCTTTGATTTCCAGTGCCACAATGGAGGCTGGAACTGTCCAATAGCCTCCTACCCAAGTGGCCACCTCTAGAATTCCCAAATCCAAATCTAGAAAGCCAACCTCAGGTGCTTCTCAAAAGTCACCTGTTGCAAAAACTACCCAAGCCCTTGAGGGGAGTGTGAAGGAGGTAGTGAGTGGTGAGGGAAGGGGTGAACATCAATGAAACCCCAAGAACAAGGAGGGTGAGATAAGTGTGTCCCAGCCTAGCCACCTTGTATCTTCTCAAAAAGATGCAGTGGTTGAAAAGGATACTACCACATCCCTAGTGGCATCCTCCCAAAAGGATGTTGCTATTGAAAAGAGTCCCCAACCAGGGACACAACACAAGAGGGATAGGGACACCAGAAGCCCCACAGATACAACCATGGCCTACAAGGCAAAAGAGGTCTAAACAATCCGGGGTTGCACAAGGATCACACAGAGTGCCTATGGCACCATCTCAAATTCAGTTTGATGTGGCTAGTAAATGTGGAGTCACAACCCCATTCTTTAATCATTCAAACTGAAACAGAAACACCAAGCTCACTCACTCTCTCTTTGGATGTGGATATGATTCACACATCAATCCCTGATTCTCCATCTTTAACCTTCTTGGAGAAGCCCCACTCTGAAATTGGTGGTCATCATCTTATTGATGATTTGTTGGACCACCAATCTATCATTTCTCAGACTCTAGCTCCATCTGTGGCTTTAAATTTAAAATCAATCTCCACAGATTCAGCCTCGGTCTCTATTTCTAGAGCTACTCCTTTTTCTTCATCAACGTATATTTCTCATCCGTTGACAAGTGTTTGTCTGTCTACGGATATGCCCCAAATCAGCTATCTGTTGACATATACTTCTACTACCTCAACGGATACTCCTTCCACACTTGCACTTCAAACTTCAAGTATTTCAACTTCAAGTGTGGATGAGTTAGTAGTTGTTCAAACACTTTTAGGCTTGAGGGAATGGAGTGAAGCCACTGAGAGTGAGAGGCTGGTTTGCAACCAGGCAAAAGGAGAGGGAGAGCAAGAGAGACAGACTACTTCTTCCAGTCTGGTAAAAGTGAGCACAGAGAGTTCCACCTTAGTAGGTGAAGGTGAGGGTGTGAGAGGTGTGAGCCAGGGGGAGCCCTGATGCAAGAACAAAGTGAAAATGAGAGAAAAGCAGGTACATGAGATCTAAGGATGGAAGACTCAGCCATTGCAAGTGAGTCAATGGATGTCAGTGATGCAGACATGGAGAGACTGTTCCAACTTGAATATCAACATGTGTTGGATCAAGTCAACCTGAATGCTGAGACATTTACTCATCATGATCTAGCCTATCAAGTCTTGGTTGGACATGGCAATGCGGAGGCAGAAAAGATGTTGAATTTGGTACACACAACTGAATCAATATCTAGGGCAAAGGAAGCAATTCAGAATCTGCATCCAGGTGCTGGTGAAGATTTCAACTATGATGAAGACAGTGATGATTCTGAGAGTGGTGAAGGAGGAGATGAAGGCCCTTCCACTATCCAAGAGATGCATACTTGGTTGTTTTCTAACTTTTATGTCCACAATGACACCAAGGTCGTCATTCTCAGGAATTATCAAAGGGCACATGGTGAAGCTCAAACATCAAATCCACAACATGCCACCACAGTTCAAAACTTTATAGCATCACTTCAGCTTCATCAAGCCCACATCCTTTAGCAAAGAGCCAACACTGATGACATCAAGAACCATCTGGATGAGGTGAAGGATGCTTTAGCAAGAAGGGTTGATGTTATTGCTCCTTCCACATCTCAGAGATATAAGCAAGACAAGTTGGTGAAGGATGTGGATGTTCTTACTATGAGGATGGATAAGATGGAGAAGCAAATGGACACCTTCCTGGCCAACCAGAATATCCAGACTCAGCTTCCGCAACAGTTACTGCAGGCTACTGGTGTCACTCCAAACCTTGATGATAACAAAAAGGGGGAGAGTTCAAGTAAGGGGGAGAGTGCACTAGTGGTATCTGTACCAGTAACCAAAGGTGTGCCATTAAACCAAGGGGAGTCACCTCAAATCATTGTTAATCCAAGTGAGTTTCAACTCACAAAGGTGGTCTCTCCTCAAGCTAAGGATGTCCAAGTCTTTCTCAACTCAGAGAAGCTGATCAAGGAATCCATCTTCCAGGCTGTGACTTCATCATCAAGTAGCCATCCTGTCCACACAACAATTCTGAGGGTTCTCACTCCTGACACCATTGTTCTGCAAAGAAACTATGATGCTGAACACTCTAGTGTCAAGGAGTTTGAACCTATCTTCAGTGGCAGGACTGGATCACCACCTAAACATCATGGCAAGAACAAACTAGAGGTGGACTACCCATTCCCCAAGCCTGATGAGTCTAAGGTGTTAGAACATCTTATCAGGGATCTCAAGAACACCAATGATATAAAGATGAGACAAGGGTTGGCTGTGATCTACAGAAATGGTAAGGAAATTCACATCACAAGCAGCCATCCTAGGTTCAATGAAGCCAAAGCAGAAGAGATTTCCAGGATAAGGAGAGAAGCCAATCCCCAAGGTTTTGAGTCTAGACCTGAATAGCAGGCTAGATTAGCCCAGGAATTAGTGACGGAAATGGAGGAAGAAAGTAGTGAGGTTGTAGAGGAAGAGGCCCCTACTATGAAGAAATTGAAGAAAAGGAAGACATTGCCTAAATCCAAGCCAACTAGATGGAAGAAAAGATCTCATAGGGCTGTCTCTCTTGAGAAGGTAGAAGAGAAAAGAGAAACAAAGAGGAGGATTGTCTTTGAAGACCCTGTTCCAACTTCAACTCAATTTCAAATCACCTTCCATGGGACTCTTATAGAGCTTAAAAAAGAACCTATTGAGTTTGAATACTTGGTATTCCCTAAGTTCATAATTGAAGCATAAAAGATGTCAAAGAAAAGGGTACAAGTCAAGAAAGCTCAACAAGGACCAATCAAGCTGAATGATGCACCAAAAGTTGCCAAGCCAGTTGAGAACAAGGCAGACTTTTTGTACATTGCAGAGATACATGAATACTCAACTATGGATCTATTCCTTAATGAAGTTAATGAAATCAGAGGCACAGACAAGTTCAGAGATTTGCCTGAAAGACTAACTTTTGTCTACAAAGGAGGAAAGGTGAGAGCATGGCCCCTGCAACAAGTGCTGAATGAAGGATATTCTACCTTGGTGAAAGTCTTCTCAGGCATAAAAACACAAGGGGATTTTCTGAGGTTGCCAAGAGTGCTGTGTTGAAGAAAATTGAGGAAATCAGGAGCAGCTGGAATTCTCCTGATAGTTTGCCAAGGAAGCTGAATATCCCTTTTAATGGACAAAGAATCCATCTCCAACCTTACTGGATGATGGAATTCAAGGATGACAAGGGCTGTAGAAGATTCTTTAGAATTGAAATCAACTGTCTAAGGCCAGCACCAGGTACCTTAGATGGTTGCAAGGCAAGCTAGATCCAAAAATTGCTGAAGAAGATGCATTCTACAGAAAGCTTCAAGATCAAATCAAGGCAAATTATGCTAAGGAAGGGAGACAGAAGATTCAACCTCCAAGAGAGAAGAAAAGGAATTAATTCTGCTCAGGCTAGAGGAGCACTCTCTATGTAACTATCTATACCCTTCAGTTTTTCATTTTTGTAGCTTAATATAATTTTTACTGTTATGATCTATATGTTGGAAGTGGTTTTGTTATCATCAAGACTCTTAATTTATGTCTGATATCTTGTAAATTTTTTGTATCTTGAATAGATTTACTTTTTGTATTATTGACTGTTCAAGATATCTTGTAAACTTGGGAGATATATAACCAAGTAGAAGCATTATTCTAGAACTAAGAAATCAGTTAGGTAATTTAGAAAAACAAAAGGCAATATCCTTTGTAAATTGCTGAAGCTAGAATTGTGTATTTGAAGCTGTGTGTTTGTTCATAAACATCACAGAGATTTCTTCAATAAAAATCTCTCAGGTGGACAAAAATAATCCACCTGAATTTTTAATTCTTGTGTTATCTTGTTTGTTTTTCTGTTCTTGTTTTTAATTTCATATCTTCACTATCAAGAATCAAAAAATAATTTTTAAAGATTGTATTCAACCCCCCCCCCCCCACTTCTACAATCTTAATTCATTGTCTGGGAATAACAGTCCTAACTCAGATTCTTGGATATAATTAATAATTCGTTAAATTTATAAGATAATATATATTTTTATTAAAGCATATAAGTCTCATATAATATACAAATTAATAATTAAATATTATATCAAAATTATATATATTTATTATAGGATGCACTTTTATAATAAGACTCCAATGTAACTTGCGTCCTTTTGAAATTGATGTCTTTTTTGTGCGAGCTCTGACGTACTATGTTCATTTTGCAAGAGAAATTTACTTATGTAATTAGGTTTAGTTATATTGATGAATGTACTTAATTTATTTAAATTCATGTATCTATAATTTAATTAAATTCATGAATCTATTCAATTTACTTGAATTCATAAATATTAGGCTTTATGACCTTTTGGCCCTTCAAGTATGGATCATTGTACCCATAAACCCTTCAAGTATTAAAGCGTATCTTTTCTCCCCTCAGGTATCAGAAACGTACTCTTTTGCCACTCAACCGGGACAGAATAAAATATCGGCGAATAACGTTATAAATTGCAGGGATAATATCGGAAAGTTTGTTGGTTTATAACAAAGATAAACCAGTATCCCATGGGGACTGACAAGATTGACATTGGTTAATACACTAACACTTAACGAGTTAATGGCCCGACCAAGTACAAAATTTCCAGAAAAGTGGGAGGTTGATTTTATCCTTATTTCCTTGTTGTTTGATAGTTTCTGCATCTCATAACTCATTGTGATTCAATTCTGTTCTCACTTTATATTCATCGGTTATTGTGTTTGTATCTTCTCTCTAACAACAATCTTCATGCCATTCTATGCTAGTAGTAGACTACAATCGTCTATTAGCCTGTATAAGTTCGGTTATAAGTTCGGTTATGGTGTTTCTCATGTGAATTGACATATGCAGTTGGAACGCCATTTTTCTTGCGGGAACATAAATTAGGTGTTGATATAAAGCTATGCATAAAGTGGAAAATATGAGCTACAGATGAGGTATCGCCTATCGAGTATTCCTTTAGAATCTTAAAATTACAGGGGACACCCGTACTTCATAGCTTTTATCTGTTCTTGTATCTATGTATTCTCTAACAGATAATTGCAAATTTCTAAGATGGTGGTCAGTAATCTTATATCTCTGTAGAACTCATTCAAGACTCAATTGATCGGCCAGAAGGGCATAGATCTTTCAATTATTGCAGATACCTCCTGTGCTACGGCCCTTGTTTATCAGTTAAGATTCTTAACAAAAAAACCATGAAGGTATTGGTGTCCTAGGCTCCTAGCTGTACACCTCAGAAAGAGCTATTGCACCACTTATCTGAACTTTGGATCATGTTGTGCTCTGCCGATAATGTTGTCAAGATCACTTGCAAGTTTCAGCTTTTGTTGCGCCACCAATGGCAATCTTGTCAGTCCCCGTGGGGCAAAGAGTTATCTTCTTGTCAATCTTGTCAGCTCTTGTTCCAGCTACCAGTTATGACTTATCTCAACCGGGACAGAAACAAACTTTCCGATATTATCCCTGCAGTTTGTAACGTTATTCGCCGATATTTTATTCTGTCCCGGTTGAGTGGCAAAAGAGTACATTTCTGATACCTGAGGGGCGAAAAGATACGCTTTAAAACTTGAAGGGTTTATGGGTACAATGGTCCATACTTGAAGGGCCAAAAGGTCATAAAGCCTTTTATTTTGCATAATTAAATACTCCATCCATCCCCTCGATCTCAATTCTTTACATTGGGTACGAAGGCTCGGCACGCAACCTCCTTTAATATATTCTTCTAAATTATTTTAAATTTTTTATTCTTTTGAATAAAAATATAATGTTTAAATTTTTATTTAGAAAAAGAAAATTTTAAAAATAAGTTGTAGAGATATACTTTATAGGAGCCTTAAAATGCGTGCCAAGCAATGTAAAAAAATTGTAAAGAAATGAGAGGGACAGAGGGAGTATCAAATTTTATTTGAATTATTTTATAAACATTAATTTGTCAAAATTAAATATCAATTTATTTTAGATTATAAATGTTAGAACAGTAGTAGCATGTAAAATTGGGCATTTTTATCTCTCAAAAACAAATTAAGCCTTTTTAAAAAAATTATTTAATATAAAAATTAATGTTTTTTCAAGATTAATTTTTTATTTTATAAACTATTATGCATAGATGTGAAAAAATATATTTTATGAGTCACGTTAATTGTATAATTATATACTATTATATAATAAGAGTAAAAGGGATAATACAGTAGTACTATCATAAATCAAGGTCAAGAGTTCGACTCTCCTGAACTACGTGTTAAATATAATATTTACTCTCCCACCCAATATCTCACATCTCTTGTTGTTTCTCTTGTGTTTTGCTGCATCAATTTTTATTGCAAAGATATAATTTATCCGAGTAAAGTTCTACGGAGACCACTTTTTTTGTGGAGACCTGGAGACCACATATGTTATGCAATCTAAATTTGGCAAAATAGATCATATTTTGTAATAAAAAAATTTGCAAAACGTACTGTTTTGCAAAGTATATTTTATGAAAATCACTATTTCATTGAAAATCTTGAAAATCATGTAAGTTCGGCAAACTAAACATGAATGTTCTGCAAACCGAACATGTTTTGCAGAACAATATGTTTTGTTATGTTTTACTTGCAAAACATATATAATTTTAAAGATTTTAAATGAATATTGTTATTTTCATAGAACATAATTTATAAAATATTATATTTTGCTAAATTCAAATTGCACAACGTATGTGGTCTCCGGGTTTCCACAAAAAAGGTGGTCTCCATAGAACTTAACTCTAATTTATCCTTAATAATTTTGATTTTATCTTGATTTAGGATTATTGATTTCTTCATTATTTCATTTAATTATATCAAAAAATTGCGTTGTTGTGATTGAATATATATTGTCCATTTTAAAAGAATATTTTAGAAGTGTGAATGAATTTTCGTTTGTGTGTTTTGTTTAGTTTTCAATTTTATTATTATATAACATTTAAAATATGATTGTTGAAAATAATTTGTTAGAATATGACGCTTAGAAAAAAGTCATTAAAATTTGAAAGCAATAATAAAATAATATTTTTAAAATATAGATGAATCTAAAAATAATAATACAATAATGTTTTTTAAATATAACTAATGTCATTGGAACACAACCTTTTACCAATTCAGTAAATTTTAGTTAATAATTATTAAATATAATTTTATCAAACCATTAACTGTTTTCCATGTGTTAAAAAACGCTGGGCTTAGAAGGCAATGACCTCTGAGAATGAGACCGGGCCTCAATCCTTTTATACTGAGTTACTGACCCATGTTGGTCCTTCAATTTGTGAGTTAATATCTAAATTGAAAAATAGGAAATGGGTCGTAGATCTCTTTTTCAAAAATAAAAAAAAACAATTGTATTTTTTCAAAATTAAATATGCAACCTGCATATATTTGCTTTTTCTGAGAGGTCAAAACAAAATGCATGAGTGAAAACAAATAAATTACATTTAAAGAGGTTCGAAAAATGTTTGTGAGTTGGGCCTTTGAGTTATGCAGGTGGGCTTATTTTACTTGATCCTCAAGGTTTTGATGAGATCAAACGATACCTCAAAATTTAAATGATACAGATATCTTTGACAATTCGGAGATGATAAAATGTTTGATAAATTTTAGACTGAAATATTATTCTTCAGAATATACTCCAAATATTATAATGGAAAACGTCAGTCCAACCTCTGTTACCCAAACAATTGATAAGATATAATTTTCTAATATTTTTAGCTAAATTATTTCGATTTCGAGTCGATATATAAATTTATCAATCACACTTTCACAAACAAAAATATATTTATGCATCACAAATTTTAAAATTAATGTAATCGAATGTATATTTGAGTAATGCTAAGGAGTGAGTAACTTTTTTTAAATTTTTTATCAAAAATCAACTGAATTATGATATACTATAGTATTGAAAATCATTTTGAAACCAATCGGTGACTTTAATATTTTTAAATATATATATATTGTATATATATAACAAAATCAACAAGTACACAAAATCATATATTATATCATTACCCATTAATAATTAATTAATCCATACTAATCTACACTAAACAATGAGTATTAATAAATGAAAAAGAGCAGAAAATACAAAAATGTAAAACAGTATATAAAGTGTATGATGATCAGTATAGTAGTACTAGAAAGTACGTACGAGCATAAAAATCAAATCGTATGTATATGCGTGCTCATTAAGCCACTCAAACCCTAGATCTTCAAACCCTAACAACACCTCACACATCTTTCTTTACATCATCTCTCTAGATCTCTCTTAAAAACCCATCAACACATTCTCAATTCATCAAATACCCATCTCAATTTCACCCAATTTCACACTCACATTCCCCAAATCTCACCTTTTTTAGATCCAAAATTTCAAGAAAATGACCTAGTTTTAGTACTAATTGCATAAAGTTTCAATCTTATATCTATTTGTGTTGTTTTGGATCATAATTTTCAACACCCATGTTTAGATTTTGATATACTTGTTGAATTTACTGTCTTTTTTTAATTATCTTGAATTCTTGTTATATTGGTTTGAGGGTTAGTATATATATTGTGTTTTGTATGTATATGGCAATGCCAACAGGTAATGTGGAGAAAATGGCAGGTGGGGTTGAGATGATGGGTCAGTATCATCAACATCCGAGGCAGTGGGTCCCGGATGAGCGTGATGGGTTTATTTCTTGGATTCGTAGTGAATTGCTGCGGCGAATGCGATAATTGACTCAATGTGTAGTCATTTGAGGAGTGTTGGTGAGGCGGGTGAATATGATGGAGTGATTGGGAGTTTGCAGCAGAGGAGGGTTAATTGGTACCCTGTTTTGCATATGCAACAGTATTTCTCGGTTTCGGAGGTTGTGCATTCGTTGCAACAGGTTGCGTGGAGGAGGGAACGGGGGTTGAGGGATCGTGATCGTGGGGGGTATGGGTATCGGGGGTTTGAGCAGAAGGGAGGGAAGAGGTTTGGTGGGGGGTATAGGCAGGGAGGACATAGGGGAGGTGAGGTTGGTGGTCAAGAAGGGAATGTGGGCTACTTGAAAGGGGATGAGGGGTAAATTAGGGGGTGTTGTTGCGAAGACGGATGATAAGGGTATGGAATGATTTTTTAAAGATTTTTGTATGTGTTTATTTTGTGTTTTTATGGTATGTTGCAATAATTTATGATATGGGATAAAATGAATTTCTTTTATTTAGTGTTCGTTGTAGAT